>CATOUR010000113.1:0-1200000 GCA_951848785.1 Callosobruchus maculatus
TGATTTTCTGGAGTGAATTAAAAAGGTTGAGGCGATTTCACGCCGATTGACGAGGGGTTTTCCACTCTCGCCCTCTGTCATTTATCTTTCTGGAATTAATATATTTCCTAACTTTACTCCCTCCCGGATAGATTCTGGAATAAAGCTAATGGCCGGAAAAATTTTACACAAAACAGATTGAGGCCACTGACTCTGGGTGCCTTTGAACTGGATGGTTGGTTGGTTAATTTTAAAATTCACTTCGTACGCCACAATATCTGTAGAATACAGGGTGGGCCAATAGTGCGTGGACGGAAGATAGTGGGCTTACTAAAACATATTTCAGAAATCTGTCACTTGATCACGGTAGGGAGCTTTGAGAGCTATAACGTTAAAATATTTTCACTCACATTTTGACGTTTATACAAGGTGATTCATATCAAACCTACATTTTTTAAAGATAACCCCCTGTATATTATTGCATATTTGGATTCCTTGGTAAACAGATGGTCAGATTTGAATTCTTTTTGTGGTTAGAGAAATCAGCAGATTAATTAAGGAAGCTTCAATCACAAATAACTACATTTTTTCAAATGGAAATGCGTATTTTTTTCATACGATCAATTGTAAATTTTGGCAACCTTTCTAACGATATAGGATCGTCCTTATCAATTTTAGTTTTTACTTTCTTTCAAATTTTCCGTCTAAGTTGGTGTTTTCCTATTTTCCTACCTATAAACAACCTAGCAGACCATAAAAAATAAACAAAAACCTATTCAGATGGTTTAATAAAAATATACACAACAGATCATAGGTTCTGTCATATCGTTTAATATAGCTGTTATTTTTAAAAAACCCGGGTGTATCGAGCCGCCGATGGTCTCACACGATAAGTAGGCCTGTTCAGGGACCCTGTATAAACCTTCGGGTCACACGGTCTACACGGTAACCAAAATCTGGCAAGGAAGCGACAGAGGCAGAGCCCAACATTGTGCGCCGATTTTCAAGTGACCGTTCTGCTATGTACACCACCGTCCAAAAGTTTGGAAGCAGTCACATTTCCATATTTGACGACAAATCTGTTGCAAATATAACCTAACGGAAGACAGTTTACTATAGAACAGCGAAGTGCTATCTGTACTCTTTAGTGGGAAAGGATTAAGTGAGCGGCAAATTCCGAAAAAACTCAGCATTTCGTGTAAAGGTGTAACATTATAGCTTTGTAAGGAAAAGAGAAACTGGAAATGTTGAGGACTGGAGGACCAAAAACCACAATAAGTCAAGAGGACAACTTCATTATACTGTTGTCTAAAAGAAACCGACGTCTAACACACGATAAACGCCAGTATCAACTACCACCGGCCACCGTTAAAAGACGATAATTGTCTGCAGGACTAAGAGGATGTGTAGCGGCTAAAAACCCAAATTAATGGACAAATATAGAATGATAGACTAAACTGGGCGAGCACATACCGAGCAGTGGGTTTTTTGGATAGACGAATCTAAATTTCAAATATTCGGATCCAATAGACGAATATCGTGCGTCGCTCAAAGGACGAGAGGGCTTTAGAAGCGTGCACTGTGTCAACTGTCAAGCATGGTGGTGGTAGCGTAATGGTTTGGGGACGTTTTGGTGGCAGTAAACCTTGTAGTCTAGTAAAAATAGATGGAAAAATGAACAAGGAAGGCTATCTGAAGATTCTTCGGGAGAATGCTATACCGCCTGGGTTGGATGTTATTGGCCCCAACTTCACATTTCAACAGGATAACGAACCCAAACACACACCGAAATTGTGCCAAGAATTTTTAATAAAAAAAAAGAACGAGAAAAAGTATAAAAATTATGAAATGGCAAGGCTCAATCACCAAATCTGTCTCCGATCGAACTGCTTGGGACGAGCTCGACAGGAGGGTGAAAAATCGTTCTCCAACTAGAGCTACGCAACTATGCGTATACCTTCAAGAAGAATGGAAAAATTTTTGAGCACAGAATATTTCGATAAATTAATAAAAAGGATGCCAAAAATTTGTTTAGAAGTGATTAAAAAGAAAGGTGGTCATTTTGATGAAGGCAAAATTCAATTCAGACTTTTGTGACTGTCCAAACCAATGACAAAATTGTTGAAGAGCATATTAATTTACGATTTCGATGAAATAAATACCTAGGTTAGATACGTTGTTATCTTTTTTTATAAAATAATGATAATATTCGGAGCTGCACATCAAGAAGTACGATTAAGATGTTGCCCAGCTTCATGCCTATCGGTCTGATTCATTTCAGGCTACGGCAATCTACAAAAATAGGACTGGTTGCGTCTTTTTAGTCGCTGCCATTTTTCTGGCGCACATGCACGCAGTCCCTTTGTAAGTAGTTTGCTTTATTTCAACACGCTTTTATTAGCTTCACCTGTATGTTTGTGAGTAACTCTCCTTGGTATTAAGAGGTCGAACCAAACAGTGCACGCTCCAACTTTGCCGCGAAAACGATTTTGACTGCTTCAAGTCCGTCGGACCAGCGCCAGCGGTCGTATCCGCTGACTACGAGATGGTGCAGAGACCTTAACGTTTCTTAATATTACACTAGCGACGTGAGCTTGAAAGGCGTGAGTTCCACCTATTTGGGAGTTGGTATTTTTTTACTCAGGAAAGTCGATAGTTTTAATTATCGTTTATGCAGCAGTTGATCAAAAACAATTGTTCATCTTCATTACACAGAGTATAAAAAACACGCTTTAAGGCTAAAGATAACTAAAAAATTAGAAATAAATATAGTTTAAAAAACTAAAGAAACACGTTAAAAACGCTAAAAATAATTTTTCGCATAAGCAGTACGCAGACAGCTGTTTCACGCTTATTAGCGATCATCAGTGCGCCGTAGGTCCATTGACGGAAATAGAGAGATTTTTCATGTCTACCAGACATATGAAGCATGTGAGAGAAGGCGACAGAAAGGTTCTGCCGGTGCGCCATCTGGTACCCGAAGGTAACGGCAAACCAAAGAAAATCGCTGCTAAACAGCAGCAGAACGCCACGGCGCGTCCGCTTGGCCACCATATAGAGCAACCCTCTTATATCGACTTTCATATGCAGCAGCATATATAAACTGCGCTCTCTGACGGCCAAGCGGGCGCGCCGTGGCATTCCACCAAGAAGTCTGCTGCTGTTTAGCAGCGATTTTCTTTGGTTTGCTGTTACCTTCTGTCGCCTGCACTAGTATTATTGTGAAAACAGCGTGGGCGCTGACGCTATTTTGACAATAATACTATACCATTTCCAGCAGTAGTTTCAAAAGATCAATTTAAATTTCTAAAGCGTGGCAGGTATAAATTGCATCTGACAGTTTGAATTTACAATTGACGCTTTTAGTATTTTTGTTCATCATTGTTTTTAGCTTATTTTAGAAGTACGCGGCTGGCTTAAAACTCGATATATGCATATATACTGCATAGTGTGTGGGCAGTTTAAAAGAGCAATTGAAACGGAATAGAAGGTAAACAAACGGCCAGCTTTCCGTATTCCCGTAGCTCGGTTTAGATAAACAGGTGTCCCAACTGTCGAGCGATTCACACGTCCGTGTCCGGGCTCCTCGATTGAACGGGTTGCAGGGTAAATATTTTGACACTTAACGTAGACGCGTGTTACCACTCGAAAAACAGTTAGACCAGTGCCGAAGCCTTCAAAAATAATAAAAAGTGAAAAAAAATTACAGTAGGATGAAACTCATTAGAAAAGGAGGAGAATATGATAAGAATAAAAGGAAAATAAATTACGGTCGATTCGAGATCGGGAAGTGGGAGGGGGTGAGCTTTTAAGGGTAGAAAATGGTTTATCTTGATTTCTGGCAAAACTACAAGTCCTATGGAAAAAAGTTGAATGGCAAAGATGTAGGTAATAAAAAGATCTACAACTTTTGTATTCTCAACTTTTTCACATAACCTCAAAATTTTGGTGAAAAATTCAAAAAACCAAGTTTTTGGTCTTTTATTTTTATCGTTTTCAAAAAAAATATTTCTTTTACGAAATTTGGTGAAAACTTACCTTATTATGTCCCAAATACACTGTAATTTATTTGATTTAAAATATTTATTTTTTCGCCTTATTTGACCTTAAGATCAAAAATGCACCCCAATTTTCAATCGAAAATTCTCGCGTCAAAATATCAGCTTTTTTCAAAAAGTTTGGGAGCCTTTCGTTCGTTGAAATCTCTATTTTCTGATGGTGTAAAAAAAATATACATTACTATAGAAAATCTTCTCAGAAAATGCAAAAAACTGAAAAAAAACTCAAATTCGAAAAATTTGTTTACTCACTATGTACAATTTTGAGCTATTTATTAAAATTTACATTTATTTACTTAAAAAACGTGAGATTTCATGTTACATTGATAAACTAAAAAATTGCAAATTGGAATATCCTACTATAATTAACAAACAAATAAGTTAATATTTAATAAGACATCCACAATATTTTGAAAAAGTTGTAGAATCTTCTTTAAATAATATTTGTACCTGAGTGACATACGGTGAATGTTAGCCCATTGTAAGGTATTTCATGGAGAAGTGGGGACGGACTTAGCAGGGTCTGGGCCTTACTACATACCTGCTATTTCGTAGCAGCTGTAAAACCGTTAGTCAGTGGTCATGGGTAACGCATACAAATTAAATACTCTGATACTATAACGCTGGCGCACTTCCTTGTATCAACGCAATGCGTTAACTCAAATGCGCTATGATACACGATACAGTTGAGAGCCAGAAGTAGATCCCTTACAATTGACAGCAACAGATTGGGGTTGGAGGCAACATCAACGTGGCATTATGCCCAAATTTGCAGAAAAAGATTTATTTCCGGAAGTATTGCTCAAAACTATCTGCTGCAGCTGTGAAACTGGATGTAACAGTTTAAAATGAGGCTGCCGAAAACAATGTTTAAAATGCACAAATGTATGCACTAATTGGCATGGTTCTGAAAATAGCTCCAATATTGAAGAAGAAATCCACGAGAGAATAAATGATTCAGATGAAATTGTGGATGAAGAACCAATGCAGACTGGAAATAATATTGGAGACGAAGATGATTGTCTTGAAGATTTCGACGATCAACTAGAGATAGAAAGGTTTATAGAATCTAACGATGAACAAATGCCTTCAAAGAGACAAAAGCTAATGAATAACTAATGGGAATTTCAGATAAGATATTTATAAATGACAAGATTAACGTCTTCGAAAAAAAAATATAATGAATAGCGTAATCAGAACTAAGTATCTAAATTCAATAGTACGATTTGCATGTATATTTATATTTTTTTGAAATTTTCTATGACATGAATGTAATTCGAATTTAATTAATAAACCTTTCAACTCAAAAAATTGCAGCAATCACATTTTTTTGATGAAATTGTACATAGTGAGTAAAAAAATACGAATTTGAGTTTTTTTCAGTTTTTTGCATTTTCTGAGAAGGTTTTCCATAATAATGCATATTTTTTTTTCACCATCAGAAAATAGAGATTCCAACGAATAAAAAGCTCCCAGACTTTTTGAAAAAAGCTGATCTTTTGACGCGAGAATTTTCGATTGAAAACTGGGGTGCATTTTTGATATTAAGTTAAAATAAGGCGAAAAAATGAATATTTTAAAACAAATAAATTACAGTGTATCTGGGACATAACAAGGTAAGTTTTCACCAAATTTCGTAGAAATTTTTTTTTGTTTGAAAAAGATAAAAATAAAAAACCAAAAACTTGGTTTTTTGAATTTTTTACCAAAATTTTGAAGTTATGTGAAAAAATTGAAAATACAAAAGTTGTAGACCTTTTTATTACCTACAACTTTGCCATTCAACTTTTTTCCATAGGACTTGTAGTTTTGCCAGAAATCAAGATAAACCATTTTCTACCCTTAAAAACTGACCCCCTCCCACTTCCCGATCTCGAGTTGACCGTAATTTATTTTTCCTTTCATTCTTATCATATTCCCCTCTTTTTCTAATGGGTTTCATCCTACTATAATTTTTTTTTGTTTCAAAAATTATCGACCCTGGTCTAAGTGCGATCTCGTCGAGTTTGAAGTTCTGCGGTACGCTCAA
This sequence comes from Callosobruchus maculatus, assembly GCA_951848785.1. Classification (NCBI taxonomy): domain Eukaryota; kingdom Metazoa; phylum Arthropoda; class Insecta; order Coleoptera; family Chrysomelidae; genus Callosobruchus; species Callosobruchus maculatus. The sequence goes on from CATOUR010000113.1 coordinate 6,067, forward strand.
CTATTTATTTAATCGATAGTTATTATCCTACTAGTGCAACTTGTGCCTCTCGTATTATCAAATTTTAGGGGTGTAGGAGGCGGATACTATCTGCTCTGACAGCCAGGCAGCATTTAACGCATTGCGTGCTTGTAGTTTTACATAAAGGCTCGTTCTGGAATGTAGAAAAATCTTGGATGACATCTCGACACGACATCAGGTGTCACTTATGTGGGTGCCAAGTCATGCTGGCGGTTTGCAGTAATGAAACGACCGACGCGATCGCAAGGCGAGGGTCGAGGATTCATTTTTTGGATCCTGAGCAGGCTATGGGACTAGCAATAGACGAAAACATCTCATGAGATGGATAGGAATCTCTGGACACCTCCGTTAAGCTAGAGAACTTATTTTAGACCTGGTCAAGGAAGGTGGCGCTGTTCTGGCTCTCACTGGACAGAAGCCGGCTACGGTTACTTGTGGGCCTGCTATCTGGCCACAACAACTTCAGACGACAATTCAAGGGTTTTTCTCATAAACAACCAATGTCAAAAAACAAGAATTTTCAGGAGGCACAAAAACATTTATAAGCTCTGTGACATTGGTTGTTTTTACACATAATTGCAATTAATGTAGTGGTATTGGAAAATGATTTAATTTCAAATTCAATAACAATGATCAAATACAATGCATTTTACCCCACTGCTATAGAAGAGGTTCTTCGAAATTTGGGTTAAAGTACTGCAAGAGGTTTTTACTCAATGAGTCGACGTTTCGGCCTTTTATTTTTAGACCTAAAGGGATGTTATTCCTTGTCGCTATAGGAGGTGTGCTTGACAGGTAAGGATGTATGCTTTACATTTTATTGTTATTTTAACATTTTAATCAGATAGAATGGAAAACTGTAATATGTTTTTATATTTTTTATAGTGTTATGCAACTTGTCAATTGTTAAATGTACCATTCTTTTTTAATTTTTTATAATTTATAATGTTTTTGCTGAGTTGTGTTTTATAAAAATTGTTCAAGTATTTTAAATTTTAATTGAGAATTTTATGTATAACATTTTTTTTAATTTGCACGTCTTCATAAATGAATTTCAGCCCTGAAGAAGGCGTAAAATAAACGCCAAACGTCGACTCTGAGTAAGAAACCTCTTGCAGTGCTTCATCCCAAAATCCAAAAAACCTCTTCGACAAAAATAAACTAGGATAAGAATTACTTTCTACTGTTTTACTTCACTCGCATCCATCAAAACACTGTAACTTTGGGCTCACTTTATCCATGGACGTTGGTAGTGTATGCCTTAATAACATTTTCGGCTGACACGTATGACGTCTCTATTAACAGTGGCGCCAATATGTAAAATTTGTTAAAATATAACATTGGTTGTTTATGATAAAAATCCTTCAATTGTATGTGATGGGGGTAGCAAGCGACCCAACGTGTGCACCTTGTGGCGAGGAGGCAGAGTCCTCGGCACACATTCTATGTCGCTGTGAAGCCCAGACTATACAAGGTTCAAGAGTTCTTGAACCCGTAGACATAAGATGGGCAGGACCCAAGGCCATCCTCTCCTTTGCTATGAGGGCTGGACTTGGGAATTAAGGTAAGGAGAGATGCAGAAGGACCCGCTTGTAGGCCTATGCATTAGTGACGTCAAACATAGTTACATTTTTGTATTACCTATACCGTGTAATATTGTAAAAAGTACCCGGTACCCAGTACCCGTTGCCGGTATTCCAGGGCAAATCAGTAGTCAGCGTTGTATGGTATACAGATACCGGAGACGATGGTAAAAACCACCAGTACCGGTACAGGACACTCAGCGCACCGCATAGCGCGTTGTGATAACAATCGGTACCGATCAAGTCGGCTGGGATCGGAATCTCTGCTAGGTATTAGCTTGTACCCAACGCTGCACCAAGATAAAGTAACGGGTACTTATTTTAGCGTTTACCCGGTACGAGTATTTAGTGGTGTAACGGGGGGAGATACATCATAGGAATAGAAATCATAGAAATAGCGAAGATAATTCGAGGGACTCAGGCACCTCAAGCTCCTCTGGTTGGTAAATATGCGGCAAAAATTTGAGGGTGTTCTTTTAAATTATTTTAAGGATATTTTATTCTTTGGTGATTTTTGAAAAACAGCTCCATTTCAAAGATGTAGGATGAAAAATATTGCGACAGCTACATTTTATTATCAAAAATCACATGGTAAGTTGCAAAATGTTCAGCACTACTAGCTTGGATACAAAAAGGCAACTTTCTCATCAGAGATTGCTGAACTCTTTCAAATACACTACGTCCGTTTTGAATAAGAGTTACACCCAGCAATTATGCGATTTCGCAAGCCGTCGAATTATGTTTCTAAGTGTAGCTACTGTTGTATAATATTTAAAAGCATAACAATTTTAAATAATATACAATATCATTAAAACATATCGTTCTTCGTTAAAAAATAAAAATAACATTTCATATTGGATCGAAAATAGAAACACATCTTAGATTGAAAATGCTCGCTTACATTGGGTGAAATATTATTGTAACGAAAGATGAAGATCCAATAGATATTTTTAGGATAGACGTATTTTACGAAAATAAAAGTTTTAAATGTTGCTTCTCTGAACCAAAATCGTCTGTATTCAAAGAAATGATCTCACCTTCGCCTTCTTCTACCATTTTAAGATGTCGACCGAACATACAATTCAATTATCGTTGACCGTAATTATGTTTTCACTCTTCTTGAAGTGCTAAAAGATCGTTCAACTGAACAAATAGTGGAAGTGGCAAAAATAGCTTTGAACATTTTTATAATAATTGGCATACAACCCCAAAGACGCATTATAAAATTTTCAGGGAGGGGCAAGCGCCCCGCTTGCCCCCCCCCCCTAAACGACGCCCATGTGTGGGCCGTGTTCAGTGAACTTCGTATGTTGCTGTCACAGGCGTATACAAGGGGGGGGAACAGGGGTAATTACCCCTCCGAAGATTTTCGAAAAAAAACTCAATTCAACTTTGAGTTATTTTATTTATTTAAGCAATTGTCGCACTGAAACAATTTTTCTTACAAAAGGGTTTGTTTTGCATTATTACAGTGATGCATATCTAATATATTCCCATTGTTACATAATCAGTTGAATGTCCTATACAACGTGGTAGCTTGTCACAAAAATTTACCTAACTCATCAATTACCTGTTTTGAAAATTGCACCGATTAGAAAAGTTAAAACACTAATTAAAAAAATGGAGTACGTGTTGTGGCTACTAGGGTACCTGACTGTTGAGTGTTCATGATCGTTTAATTTTGTACGCTGTGCCAATGAAATGTTCACGGATGACATATTATTTGTATTCCGTAGAATTAAAATTGATTAATGCATTAATAGATTTTTTATTTCATCTCCCTAAAATACCTGATACTCCACTGTTTCACTTGCTGTTTATATCTTCTTTTTTATTTTAATACTATTAACATTTTCCATATCTCTTGCATCAACGTCCTTCATGAAGGTATTACAAAAATGGTGAAAGCACACACAACTTCATGCCCTGCTACTCCCTCCAAGACTGAGGTCCGAATACGCCCGTGGTTGCTGTGAAATATTCACAAGCAACCAAACTAAAATGTGGTGGTGCACCATAGTGCATAAACCACATTGCATGTTTTGCTGCTAACGGTAAGCCATCCTTTTATTTACACTAACAAGTTTAAGAAACACTATAAATAGTACTCGCATTTTCTTCGTTATTTCAAATTGCTACTAAAATTCAGACCTTTATTTCCCTGGATTTCACTTCGGGATTATGCATGCCAGAGTCCCTAAAATCTCGGTAATACAGAATGCAGCCGTGCATATTATGATCATTTCTGAGAGTTTTCATTATGCAGAATTTTCATTTTCTGCCACGATGTAACGCTAAATATTCCTAAAGGCAAAGTGAAAGATATTCAAGCTGCGACAAGACAATAATTCATATTTCAGAGGCGATGCAGGCCAGGGAATTTGAGAGAGCGCTCTTGCAGATTTTATTATGCAAACACCCGTACAATACCTGTCACATCGAGCTCTTATCTAACAGTACAGGCTAGCTACAAAAAGGATATTTAATGAATGCAATTTGCACGAAATCGTGACATATACATTTTTAAACAGGAGAAAGCTTTTTTACCTTTATCAAGCGAAAGGGCCAGAAAGAATGGAACTGTTTTAGAGTTCGAGATTCCTCGAATTAGCATATTGCTAAGTCATTCGCTAAGTCATATCATCAACTACATATCTGACCACGTTGTCATCGGTTTTTTTGCTAATTTGAATTTAAAATGGATTCGTCATAAAAAGTCTCTATTCAAGCAATCAGAACATGCAAGCCACGTTATAAGGTATCTTGTATCCGTAGATTTTCAGTTATGCCTAGACTCATCTGTCCAAAGAATCCTACTTAAAAAAGTTGCATCTTCTGTAGGATGATCTTCAAAATTTGGAAGAGCTTGGTTCTCATCTTCGGGATCATACAGACGAGGCATACCGGCATCACTGCGGCGTCGTCGAAAGGTTCCTGTCTCGCGCGTAGGCATGTAGAAGTTCCAGAAAAAACTGTTTGGTTGGGCTGACTGCGATTAGGGTATCGCTGTCTGTATTCCGCATATTTTTCATTTGTAAACATTTGCATTTCTTCATGGTGAGTAGCGTCACGTTACAATTCTTACTAACGATATTCGTTATATTCCATTCCTCACTCTACTCAAAGCAGGGGCGTATCCAGACCTCAGTCTTGGAGGGGGGTAGCGGGGCATGAAGTGGTGTGTAGTTTCACCATTTTTTGTAATACCTTCGTGAAGGACTTTGATGCAAGAGAAAAGGAAAATGTTAATAGTATTAAGATATAAACAACAAGTGAAACAGTGGAGTATTTTAGGGAGATGCAATAAAAAATCTATTGATGCATTAATCAATTTTAATTTTACGGAAATAATAATTATGTAATACGTATCATCCGTGAACATTTTATTGGCACAGCATATAAAATTAAACGATCATGAACACTCAACAGTTAGGTACCCTAGTAGCCACAACACGTACTCCATTTTTAACTTTTCTAATCGGTGCAATTTTCAAAACAGGTAAATTTTTGTGACAAGCTATCACGTTGCATAGGACATTCAACTGGTTATGTAACAATGGGAATATATTAGATATGCATCACTGTAATAATGCAAAACCCTTTTGAAATTTAGTTACTGCAAAAAAGATTTTTTTTCAGTGCGACAATTGTTTAAATAAATAAGCCAAATAAACTAAGTCAAAGTTGAATTGAGTTTTTTTTATAAAATCTTGGGAGGGGTAATTACCCCTATTACCCCCCCTTGTATACACCTGTGCCTCAAAGTATACTTATCCGTTAGCAAAATCACAAGCCGAATATTTAGTAATAATATCCTGAAGTGTGCCTTTTGTCGTGTACAACTCTTCTGTACAATGGTAAATCGACGTCTCTGGATTTTCGGTTTCTTGTGAACGACTCCTAAGAGCGCGTGTCATGTGTTTCACATCACTAACTTAAACAGTATTTAATTTTTTTTTATTATCCTTTCAGTCTTCCAGAATTTCGCAGAGATGCTGAAGTTGTATGATTTTCGAAAGCGTTGTATAAAAAATGAAGTCAAGTTGATTGTCTCAGTACTTCCCACAGATTACGGTTATACCAATTTATTATTTTCTCATAGCATGAAGCTATAGCCTGAGTTCCCTTACAAGCAAATTAATTAGTAAATAGTTTTTTGCATATCTTTCCGTAGGAACTAGAACAGCAGTTTTATTCTATAGTCTTCAACTGATATTATATCCTAATCATATGGCATGCCGATTTTCTGATATTTAAAAACAGCTCATATTACCAATATCAATTTTTAAAGGGCAGTGAAATGTTCCGGGGCAACGAATCCGGGGTTTCTTAACCACCACATCTGAGTCCCCATCATACATCGGCTCATTTTAACCACTCCAAAAAAATAAAGGTTGGAGTCCCTGAGGTGCTCAAAAAAAGACTTTAAACGGCTTTTATATAGCACTGTTTCTTTTTAATTTAATTTTGCCTCCACTGACACAATTTTCAAAAACCATACTCTTCATAGATATCTACCACGGCCCACCGTACGGTTCACTAACTATATATAAGTTTAGTGATGAGCTACACACATTACAGGATTATCTACAATAATATAATTTCAAAAATAATTTTTTGTCTAAGGACAGCATTCGGATAAATCTGAAAAGTATATTATGTAGTTCCTCTACAGGGCAACGCAGAGCCCACTATTAATACAAAAAAATTGTCACTCCCTACCCCCAAATTACCCCAATTTAACCCCCTAAAACAATGTGGAAAACGATTCGGAACTCCTAAATCGAATTTTGAGCTGTTTTTATATTTTTAGTTCTCTCATTGTTAACGTTCTATTCAATAATTACCAGGTTGCACAATATAGAATGATCTAAAGGAATACTCGTATACATCAGAAAATTTAGTCCCTTGATTTCTGTTATAGGCAATGGCAATGTTCGGATGGACTTAAGAAGTGTCGCTAGGTCTTTCTTTCACATGTGAATGGGCAGCTCATTGCGAACACAACAAAATCTTAAATTTCCCCCCACCCCTCAACCACTCCAATTTCTATCCTACCCGAGAAAAAGTAGAAACTGATCAGGAACCCCTAAAACGCCTAACAATGAAGTTTGAGCAACACTGGCATTTACTTTTCTTTTGCTAAATATTCCACCGCCAATACACAGATGTCCAAAATTATATCAGCATTACCTACTACGACCCCACAGCAGAGCGCTAACCAAATTCGATCACAATCCATGCAGTGGTTACTGGTGTTACGAGGCTAGAAAAACGCCTACAGACAGACCGACAGACAAACAGACCAACGGAAATGAGTAACGTGGATTTTGGTCATGTAGACATCATAAAACGATCAAAAACCGTATTATCTCAAAATCGAAAATTTTCGTGATCAGAGTATTGTCATTACCTATCGGCGTGGGAAGAAATATGAGAGTATTTGTTGAAGATATCGTTTTTGGCTAAAATTGAAAAGTATTCAGAATGTTTTGTGCAAGTAGCTTCGCCTTACACTGGAAAGAAGCATTTATCTGAATTCTCCAAGTCGCATTCGAAGATGATATTTTTATTTTACGCCACGCGAATTATGGAAGAATAAATAGTGTAAACATGAAAAAATTATTAACAGGTATTAAATCGGGCAGATAACACATTCAAAAATATAGCAAAAAGTACGTCACGTGTAAAGTTACAGGAAAGGATGTTAAGCGGTGATAAACGAGATAGGTATATTGTATTTTTGATGCTAAGAGTATGTTTTGTCTCAAAAGATGCGTAAAACTAACATTAATATTCTGTCTTTTACCATAACCTCTCGTCTACAGGGTGTCCCAAAAATCGTGTCAAGCAAGAGATAGAGCACATCTAGATGTATCAGAATCAGCCCCATATTAGATGTTATACTATTTTTTGTAGTTTTCGAGTTATGATTTCTTTTCGTATTTTCCTCTCAATCCTTAGCTAACAAGAATCTTGGTCATCGAGGTAGACATTATTGGAATATCTACTTGATTTTTTTTTGCTCAATTGCAAATGCACAGATTTGATGCCATTGCATTATAAAAAATTCGTGAACGCTGAACGGTGAAAATCCGGATTATTTTAAATTATTCGAGCGTGATTTTAAAAACGTCTCTAAAAACCATCCAATACCATTGTCAGTGTGAACGTGAATTTAGTAAAGCTATTTCTATAGCATCATATTCATCATCACCATGATGATTGATCGGATTGACCCTCAACGTTTCGTGTAACACCACCCGATCCGATCTTCCGTCTCGGCACCAGAGCTCAGCTACCGTCGCGTCGCGCGTCGTTTAATTAAGGCCCCGATGACACAGTTTCCAATAACATCCAAACCGCCGCTACGCCCTTCCAATACGATCCATCATATTCGGCGCACGGTTATCGCATTAGAAGCTGATGGACATCATCGATTTGCGACCATCTGCCGACCTTATCTGTGTGTATTTCCTTTACGGGATCACCAGGAAGATATTCAAGAGACGGTGTCGCTTCCAGATTTAATGAGGCTGTATGCATAATATATGTGAGGAGCAGACTTTCAAATTGTATTTTGTTCATTATTACAAATTTTTATGAGAATCAAAAAACTAGTACAGAGAAACCAAAACGTATCGAAAAAAATGTGTTGGGATAGTATAATGATATGGGGCATGGTACTCAATCGTAAAATTTTGTACAAGTTGAAAAACAACTTGCAAACATTAAAAAAAACTTGGACATAATGCAGCTTGTTTGTCTCTAGTGGTCATGATGCAGTTAGTTTGTCACTTCTGGATAAAATGTAATTTGAATTTCATTGTCAAGTAGCAAAAACAACAATTTGAAATCATCCTCATCATTCTCAGCGAATTCAAAAATTTCTACGCCGTTTTTGTGCTCGTCGTCTCTATTACTAGCTTGCTACAGTTTTTTCGCGTATTGCAGCTATCCGTTTCAGCTCCCGGTCTGTGTCGTACTATATACGAAAGTAAAATCTCAATTAAAATCCATTTTGTCCATGCCTATGGGACAAAACAAAATGCACTTTGAAAGTACTATGTGACTGGGCTTTGTCTAGGTATGATTTCTGGCTTAATAGCACTTTGTCTGATTTATGCTCATAGGAATACAAATTTGAAAAATTTGGACAAAATGCATTTTGAAAGTCTGCTCCTCATGCAAAAAGTTGTCCAATAGAGGAGCAAGAAAGTAAGCGACATTATAAAAACATAATATATAAACGTCACACGTCACTATTGGGAAATGCCATCGAAAAACTGACCCATCTTAATAAAAAAGAGGATTTTCAGTTTTTTTGAGTAAACTTGAAGATACTAAAGATCTGACTTTTTTATATTCGTTAAACGTTACTGAAACTCAAAACTGCGACCGGATTTGTAATCAAGACCCAAAAATTATAGAACACGAGATTACATCTTAAAAGAAAGCCAAATAAAGGTTTTCGATTTTTTAGGCAAACCTGGAGAACCAGACGTTCTGAAATCAGTATTTCTGTCAAACGAGACTAAAACTCAAAACTGCGACCGTATTTGTAATCAGCACCCTCAAATTATCCAAAACACATGTTAATAGAAAGCCAAATAAAGATTTTCGAATTTTTTTGGCATACCTGAATAACTGCAAGTTCTGAAATCATAGATTTTCGTCCAACGAAACTGAAGCTCAAAACTGCGACTGGATTTGTAATCAGCACCCCCAAATTATCCTAACCCCGAGGTTTCATCTTAATAAAGAGCAGCGTGTTATTTGATTAAAATCCAAATTCTACAGAATTAGATAAAACATATTTTCTATGTCTAGATAAAAGTCTGAACAAGATAGGCATACTTTACTATTTTCTATGTCACAGAGTATACATACTGTCCCACGACGATTAAGACAAGCAATATATCGGAACTGGGAAGTAGTAGCGAATTATAATTTTGGGGGTGTAAATTAGAACGAATATAGTATCTTTTCTTATTACTGTGTCACCCAATGAGGTATTTGTTTTTGATCACGTGACGTCCGATCAAAATTTTCAATGTATATTTGTGACTTTTTGTGTTCCTCTCGATAAAACAATTCAAACAAACTTGGGCTCTAAAGAGCTACAGGTACTTAAAGGTTGGTACCACTACCATTGATTATAACATGTATCCCCACAGGTAAATTAATTTGGTAGTGTTTCATAATGGTAGTGGTACAGTCCTTTAAGTACCTGTAGCTCTTGAATTAATCACTTTAGGCCTCAAGTGTGCTAGTTTATTGGAGTTGTTTTATCGGGAGGAATACAAAAAGTCACAAATATACAGGGTGTCCCATTAAAAATTTGGAATCTGACGTCACGTGACCAAAAAAAAATACCTCGTTGGGTGACGCAATAATAAGAGAAGATACTATATTTGCTCTAATTTACATCCCCAAAATTATAATTCTCTGCCACTGTCCAGTTCCGATATATTGCTTGTCTTAATCGTCGTGGGACACCCTGTATATGCATTAAATATTGCGTCTTAACCTCAATGTAAATCACTTCACTTTCACGTAAGCTTTTAGAACTAAGATAACGTGAGTGACCTTAAAAGTATGTTTGGGTGTCTGTCGGATTACTACATGTGGAGCTTATTCTTTTACATGTGAAGATCGAGGTCGTATTTGTTTACAATTAATTAAGTTAATTATTAATACTCGGCGGTCTGAAATTTCACAATGATTTAATAAGTCGTAATCTAGAAACTAGCTTAAGCATAGCGAGTTCATGCTCTCACTCATTTAAGAATCAAAGCACAAATTTAAGGTAGGCACAAATGTGATAGTTCAAGAACAATCTAAATGGTTCTACATCATCAAGACAAACTAACCTTACAATGTATTTTTTTTATCTGAGTACGTATTATTGATTGAAATATGATTGATCTTCAAAAAATAAGGATTATTAAAAAAGTAAGTAAGAAAATTAGTAAAGAAGGATGCTGGTAAGAGACGAACGCTATTTATGCAATAGGGTACTTGCAGAAAAAATATTATGTCGTTTACGCGTTCCTTAGAGCCTAGTAAAAATGACAAAATCACTTGTTTGGTTTTTTTGAATGGGCTGTGAGAGATATTCCAAAAATTATTTCAAATGCCGGGAAATGCCGCGCAAACAACCTCTGACGTCAGTGATATCCTATAGTGATGGGATGTAAAGTATTGATATTCGATATCGATAGCCAGTCCTAACCTAACATTTTGACATTGATCCATTATAACCACAAAATACAGTCATACACAAAATACAAAAGAATAAAAGTTAGGCTAGATTACTAATTCACTTTGTAGGGATGGGCTTGAATTAGATACTATCTTTGGATTCATTCATAATGGGATGCGCCGAAATAAAATGATAGCTTCGATTAGTTACGAACCTCGGTCACAAACAGGATGAACTGCGAACCTATTAGATATAAAAATGTATTGCAACGAAAATGCTAGTGGGTTAATTGCCTGTTTCAAATATGTTTAAGTATCAATAAATTGAGTCGCATTGTTAAAGAATTCAGATCGTCTCTAGTTTGCAGTTGAATCTCACTGACCTGCGCTGTAGTAGTATCGATTGTCGATATCGATAAGATACCTGTGACGTCAGCCCTTGTTTCAAGTCACGTGGAAAAATTTGATTATATCCTTATTTTATTTTGCAAATATCTTTTTTTGGCCATCAGTAAAATCATGTTTTTTGTTTCCTACTGCTTCTTGATGTGGTTTTCTTTACGCTATGTATACTCCCGAGACGATTTCACGACCTCTGCAAGTACCCTATTATGTAAGCAACAGTGTAGCCAATAATATTGTAATAGGTGCAGAGGCCTTCATTATAAAAACCATCTGGAGAGATGAGTCATATTGTTCGTCTCTGAGTTTGAATGGCCATATTGATAATATGTATACATGGCATTTCACAAGCCGCAATACCTCCCTCTTATACCCGTTTTACATCGACGATTTCTTCGCGAATTTATTCATGGATTATCCATGGTCTTCTTCAAGGTCAAACTGATTGTATTTTACCTCTGAGTAAAACCATGGGTTTTGTGAGAGTATACAGTGCTGCCAACACTGTTGCTGTCATATGGTTTGGCAGTTATCGCAAGATATTTTCAATTCGCATTTATTTGTGACCTTTTGACAGTAAACTCTTAATTTGATTGCGAATTTTTATTCAGAAAATGTGTAATAATATACAGAGACAGGCAAGTATGGTTCGACGTCAAACTCGACCACAAATAGAGCAGGTTCTAAATGCATGACGAAATCTATACCATGGACTTATTTGACGTCAAATTCCTGTTTTGCACTTATCAAATTTGACCACGAACTGAATCCACAAATAAAACCATTTGTTGTTGATGTAAAACGGGTATTAACCTCTGTCTAGATGAAGGAGGACCTATAATCATCATAAACGCATATCTGCTTCAAAATTCGAACAGAACAAAAATTTACTCACCCTCTTTTCCCCTGATGAGAATAGAAGGATCGCCCTCGGGACTAGTGAAGTATCCAAAGGCCCGCGAGTCCCAGAACTTCAGATCTTGCTGTTCCTGTAACGTTTCGGCCCACTGCAGCCAATCAGCGTCCAATGTTGCTTCGTACAGGTCAAGTAGACCACGAATGAGGAACGCGTGATCATCCAAGAATCCAGGAACTGGATCTGGACTGAAATCGAAAAGCAAATTGCTTGTGATTGTGCAGAATTGTTACATTACGTAATTTTTCACAAGCTGACATCATGACAGACTAATATCGTTATGGTTAAGAAAGTTAATATTTTGGATTGAATACTGACAGAAAGGCACGTAACTGAAGTACTGTACAAAATGTGCGTCAAAAAGTAGTCAAAATTTCATTGACATCGAAGATGTTTCCACTACCGTATATAATTTATTATAAACGATCAATATTACTTGAAAACAATGTAGTCAAGTTGATTGACTCTGTACTTCTCTCACATTACGGTGATACCAGTTTATCATATTCCTATAGCATGATTCTATATATAGTCATGTTTCAATTATTGCTGCGGCGCCATTGACTTGACTCCTGAAAACCATTTCGTTTTCCATCATCGCCACAGTAATAATACTGTGTCAAAAGTTCATTATAATCAATTCAATAGCTTCCACGTTACACAATACAGAACGATCTAAAGAAATACTCGTATGTAAGTATATGTACATCCGAAAAATCTCCCTGGTTTCTGTAATAGGCAAGGCAATGTTCGGATGGACCACCTAAACAAGTGTATTATGCCGCTAGGTCCTTCAATGGTCACAGATCAATGGACAGTCCATTATAAATACAATGAAATTTTCAGTTTTACAACCTCCTACCCCCCAACTGCCTCAAGTTCACCCCCACTCAAAAAAAGTAGAAAACGATCAGGAACCTCTAAAGCGTCTAAAAACGAAGCTGAGCTGATTTTATATTTTTATTTTTTCGATTACTGCTGCTCCGCACTGGCACAATTTCTAAAAGCCATACGTCAAGCTAATAATGCTGTACCGAAATTTCACGAAAATCAATTCAATAATAGCTTCCACGTTAAACAATAAGCAATAATCGTATGCATACATCAGAAAATTCTAAGTCCCTCGTTTCTGTAATAGGCAAGATCATGGGTGCATTCAGCAGACTCAACAGTTGCGGTGCAGCTACCAAATTTTCTGCTGAACGCGTGCGCTACCTAGCAGCAACCGCTCCAGCGGTCGCCATTTTTTGTAGCGATAGAAAGGTACGCTCACTTGGAGCGGAGCGGAATAAGCTATTTTTGACTTGGTGAGTGTCACATGTTATGACTTGTGACACTTGTGTTATAGGTTATGTTGTCATATTTAAAAGAAAAAGTCCACACTACTTTACACACTCCAAAACTTTGATACAATTTGACATATCTTTTTATTTTTATTCTTAATAACCTCAAATGAGACCACACATTTGACATGTGACCACACATTTGACATTTCACTGACAACTGACAGTCGACACAAGCTATCTAACGTGATACCTCAGAGCGCACAAATAATGTTTTTCAGCAGAACGCCAACTGTTGAGATGTAGCGGCTACAAAAGTAACGCCTCCCGATCTTTCTGCTGAATGCAGCCAATGTTCGGGTGGACCTCGGGGTGGACCTAAAAAAGTGTAGTATGCCGCTAGGTGTTTCGTTTACAGATCACTGGTCAGTCTATTATGAATACTATGTATATATCTTCTCTCTCAGTTGCGTTAGAGATTTCGCACTTTAGATCCAACATTCCCCATCGTGAATACCAATTTAACCTATAACCAGCTTTTCATCTAGTTTAAGTTAGAGACCAAAAAATCTCACTTACGTCACGTCTACCTCATTCTCTCCTTTCCCCTTGTAACAGCACCTCATCAACGTCTTGTCATCCTCCCTCCACAAGTGGCTCCTGATGAAGTTGGCCGCTCTGACCGCCCGATCTATGTACGCTTGATCTTTGAGCGCGAAGCCCGCCTTGGCGTAACCGGAGATCATCAGGCCGTTCCACGAGGTGACGATCTTGGTGTCGGTGTCGGGAGGAGGCCTTTTTTGACGCTCGCGGTACAAAACGGCGTGACACTCTTTCAAAATCTGTTTCACCTTGTCTTCGGTAGTATCGAAGGCGTTAGCTGTGCTTTGGTACGAGCCGAAGCACACCAAGACGTTCTTGTTCAGAAGCTCGCCATGTGGGTCTTGGGATGGTTTCACATTGCCTGCAACAGAAAACAAAAACAGCATAAAAGTTAGGTTCATTCTACAGAACAACGGTAAGAGGTATATAATTTTTTTATGGTCAGCCTCTCTTTCGCAGACCTGCAGATTGTAGCAATCGTTAAACAAATTCCCCGGCAGCTTATTCCACAGCGTCGAAGTTCTCCAAAAGAAAGAATGCTGGTGGAGATTGGTTCGGGAAGTAGGAACCTCGAACTGGTAAGGATGAGCTTGCAGAGCCTCTCTAGTGTTCCCTGTTCCGGGTGGTTTTTGGTGTTATTATCTGAGAGAGCTTACTCGAACATCTTCTGTGACAGAATCTGTAAAACTGGGATAGGTCTGCCACCCTTCTTCGATGTTCCAGACTATAGAGGTCCTTTGTGAGGTTAGGTGTACCGATAAGTGTAATTGCTCTCTTCTGGATAGTGTCCAGAAGCTTCAGACAGTGATTCGGAGCACATCCCCACAAATGGGAGCAATACTCCAAGGATGGTCGGATCTGTGCCTTGTAGAGCAGCAGTAGTTGCTCTGGTGTATACAGCTTCCTACAACGGAAAATCCAAGCTTCTGGGATGCCGTTTTAGCAATACTGACGACGTGGTATTGCCAGGACATGTTATTGTTGATGTTGATTCCCAAAATGTTGACGGTGTCTCGACTAATGGGTGACCCTCCATTTCCATACTTGGTAAGCCAGCGTGAGACTTCTTTGTTAGTGTTGTTGCCTGAGTTGTCTGTACGTTAAACTGTACTTTACTTACTAATCCCCACTCGACAATTGTTTAGATATCTACGTTGATCTTTGAGGCATGTTGCTGTCGCCGACGTACCGTCTATTGGGATGCTGGTGGCTTGCCTGGTTCCATGCACGATATTAATGTATTGTTGACTGCGAAGCTGTAGATTGGATTGGATGTTATTTCCAGCAGCTCGTTGATGTACAGCAGAGACAATATAGGGTCTTAATTGAAATAACTATTTTTTTACCTAACGTAATACATGTTGACTGAAGCGCATGTTTTCATCCGAGTATACACATAAATTTAATGATGCAAATTTATTATTGAAACCATTTTTTTTTCTTGCGAACAAAACCGACCGCATGTGACGTCATAATGTTAGTTTTCACTCATTACAGTTTATACAGAGATAATAAGTACAGTGTTTTAATCAGTTGAAGTTGTCACTGTTAAATATTCAAATATTATGCTGAAAATGTTTTTGGCAATTACGTACAACTACTACAAAAACAGCTCCCGGTATAGTGTTTTTAAATGCTCCACAAGATGAAAAACGTCGAAACAAATGGTTTCAAGCAGTGCACCGAGATAATCTAAAAACAAAATTGATTCTTTTTTTTTTGTGAAGACCATCCAACCCTGGTACCTCACGTACGCTAAAATGTAATTTTACAAAATCCTTTTCACAGCTTGTTATATAACGCGCAAAAGACGACCTCAAATGGCTGACTGAAGTTTTGGCAGAGGCAATCATGGCTTATTTCGCAGATGGCCTGTTATCTTTCTCTTAGTCGACTTACTCTAAATGGCTGGGACCAGAATGTGTGTATTCTACTATCAGAAATAATAATAATCATTGACATTATGCAATACATTTCAAGCTACCGCACCCAAACAACATCCCTAAACTAGAAACCAGAAGTCTCCAAAACTTACCTTCTTTCTGGACGTTGTAGTGATGCACGAATAGTTTGAGGTGGCTGATTCCATCCGTCTCTTGCTCGCCCAGTAACTCTCGTATCTCAGCCAGCTCCCAGACACAAAAGGCCCCTTCCGCTTTATGTGGGGCCCCATGGTAGGGGTACGAATCGGCATCCTGCGCTCCGTAGAAGCCTCCCAGGGGATGACTGAGGTCGCGGGACACATAGGTGAGGATGTCGCGTACCACATCAGCGTAAAAGTCGTCTTTAGTGAGGACGTACGCATCACAATAGGAAACCGCCAGCTGCGCCTGGTCGTACAGCATCTTCTCGAAGTGAGGCACGTGCCAGCGATCGTCCACCGAATATCTGGAAAGATAGAGTGGTGAAGTTTGACTTTGCACTTCCTACACACGTAATCGTAAAATATCGTACCACGAAAATTTTCACATTTCAAATACATTCTGACAGAGAAGAGCTATGGCCGTATTCATAGTGACCGCTTGAATGTTCCTTAATACTTCAGTATCTCTCAAGTACTGTTTTGTGTTCTACAGTCGTTAGATACTCAAGGAACGAAATATCAACATGACATTATGTTGCAGTCAAAGCAATTTTGCAGATTAAAGCTTAATTCGCATGCGCATGATTTCCTATATATGATTCGTATTCGTAGTGATTCTATCGTATCCATTCACATGAATTCTATTTTTTCGTACCAAATTTGGTTACAAATTTAGGGAATTTGTATCTTCACAACTGGTACCTACGTTAGTTGCCAAGGCGCTGTCCACTCAAGTCAATGCAAATTTAGAGATATGTGATTTGAGGCTGTTTGAGATTAAATCCAATCTACCAAATACCTCGATTTCTTTCAACTATTTACCGCCCAAAAATTCCTGTTAGGTGTACAGTTGAAAAGTTAACCAATGGAGGATATATTTGATGATTGATGATTTTTTGATGATCCAAATATGTTTTACGGTATTTAAAAATCTCAAAGTTAAAGCAAGTGTTTTCTCAGAAGAAATAGGTTCGCGAACACAAGACGTTCTACTCGACATGGACTTGGACTCAAGGGGAGGCAAGGGTGTCTGCGTTCCGATTGGGGAATCAAGGCAGTTGATCTTTTGTGAATCCTGGCAGGGGACACTGCCATCCTCTCGGAACTGCAAAGGGATGACCCTTCGGCCCTATCCTACATATGAGGAGTGATATAATTTCTCTTATATATCCCTTCGACTGCAAATTTACAGTGAAGTATTCTACAAGGAAAGAGTGGGGGTCAAGCGGCAGGTGGCCTTTTGAGGGGAGAGGGCCAGTCTGGTACATGGACGGCTTACTTACCGACGAAAGCTCCGGCGCGAGGGTCTATGGGCCAAAAACAAGGCTCTCCCTCTCTCTTGGGGGATACACCACGGTATTCCCAGCAGAGATATATGCGATTTTAGTTTGTGTCTTTCGTATTCACGAAATTCAGGTGCCTAGCAGGCGGATCACCATCTGCTCTGCTAGCCAGGTAGCATTAAAAGCATTAAGTGCTTGTATGTTTACAGCAAGGCTCGTTCTGTAATGTAGAAACGTCTTGGATGACATTTCGGTAAGACATCAGGTGTCACTTATGTGGGTGCTGAGTCATGCTGGAGTTGGTAACAAGGACATGGTGGACGCACTCGCAAGACGAGGGTCGAGGAATAACTTCCTGGATCCTGAGCCAGCTTTGGGGCTGGAAGTAGGTACCATTAGAAGGAAAACAGAGGTGTGGTTGCAAAATCAGCATCTTATGAGATGGAGAGAAATCTCTGGATATCTGCATCAAGCTAGAGAACTCATTTTAGGACCTCTGACCAAGGTGGAGCGATTCTGTTTCTCTCTGGACAGAAGCCGACTAAGGTTACTTGCCGGCCTGCTATCCGGCCATAACACCTTCAAGCGTTACTTGTATGTGATGAGGGTGGCAAGTGATCCGACGTGTACACGCTGTGGCGAGGAGTAAGAATCCTCGGCACACATTCTATGTCGCCGTAAAGGCCTTGAGTATCACAGGCAGACTATACTCGGTACAAGGGTTCTTGAATCTGAAGACATAAGGTGGGCAATACCAAGGCCATCCTCACTTTTGCGATGAGGGCTGGACTTGGGAACTAGGGTAAGGGAAGGTGCAAAAGGGCCAATTTGTAGGCCTATGCACTGGTGGTTTTAGCTCTCCCTCTTATATTATTTCATCCATACCACCCAAAAATGCCTGTTAGGTGTACAGTTGAGTATTTAACTGATGGAGGATATATTTGATGAATGATGATGATTTGATGATCCAAATATGTTTTACTGTATTTAAATATCTCAAAGTTAAAGCAAGTGTTTTCCCAGAAGAAATATGTTCGCGAACACAATACGTTCTACTCGGTGGAGATGTAACAATAATTTCAAGCAAAAATGTATATGCATTATTCGACACTGTCAACACTGCTTCTCTCTGTTTTTAAAAATTGCTCGCACACCCAACATTTTTTCTTTCTTCTTTTCATCCATAAGAGGGATAAAAGTAAAATATTTATTGAATTCAGGTAATGCGCTCGCTGAATTACCATTTTCAAATAAAAGATCATAGAAATTGTCAGCTGTCAAATTACATACGGTATCTGATAAAAAGTTAAAATATCTTCAACTCGTCCGATTGTCGTATAAAATGTATTGTGTAAGGCTTTCGCGGCCATGATTCGATGAGCTCGGAACATCTTCTGAGGTTTCGGACCACTCGTGTTGACGAAACGTCAAGCAGTGAAGCGCGCCGACACCAAGGCGGCGGAGCATGTCGACGACGGCCCAACAGCCCAATAACCAACAGTTCATCGTCATATAAAAGTTAAAATTATCAGACGTAAGTTTGGCAGTGTCTTCATGATTACATTTTTATCTGACGTGTCTTTCTATAGCAAAACTGCAAAAAGTCTTTCCATTTTAATTAATGTCCATTCCGTTTTCTATTTTTATATTTCTATTACTATCTTTTCAAAGCATGAGGTACTTATGAATAAAAAAGGAGAGCGGCTTTCTGGTGGCAAGAACCATGAGTGCATAAACCTAGGTTGTCGAGTCCAGAACTCATCGCAAACATGAGGATGGTCTTGGGTCCTGCCCATCTTATGTCTTCGGCATCAGGGACACTTGTATCTGGTATAAATTGCTCGTGGTATCCAAGGGCTTCACAGCAACATATAATGTGTGCCGAGGATTCTTCCTCCTCGCCACAGCGTGTATACGTCGAGTCGCCTGCCACCCCCATCACATACAAGTCACATTTGAAGGTGTTATGGCCAGATAGCAGTCTCTCAAGTAACATTAGCCGCCTTCTGTCCAGTGAGAGACAGAACCGCCCCACCTTGGCCCTAAAATGGCCCTAAAATAAGTTCTCTAGCCTGAGATTCTTGTCGTTTTCATAAGATCTTGACTTTGCATCCACACCTCCGTTTTCCTTCTAATGGTACCTACTGCCAGCCTCACAGCCGGCTCAGGTGGTACTTAAGCAGCTTAAACCAATGCCAATGCCAATGATCAGGAACTCACGAAATATTCAAAAGAATAATCTTGAAAGTATCGCCAATTAGTATTTGTTGTAATTGCTCCGTCACAGTTCACTTATAGACTGTATCTAAAAACTAAACTTATACCAAGGTAAACCACACCATTAATTTAATTCCTGAAAGTTCATTCATGTTATCCTTCTCGCCTATTTCACGAATATGCCGATTTCGCATAAACAACGAACAAACTAGTAATTTGCATGCAGCAGTTCAGCTCATTCTTATGCGTTTAGCAACATGCTTTCACGTGTTTGCATTTTACGTTATCACATAACGCTACCCGTATATACACGGTTGCAATTGTGTCATTGCTCTGTTGCTTTTTTATGAAGATAGAAAACATATTCAGGTGTTTCAAAATTTGCATAGCTTTCGGCATTTTAGCTACATTCGAACAGGTCACAGTTTTAAATTACGGAAAAGGGTAACCATTGATAGAAAAAAATGGCATCGAGTTGCTTGACTCAGTACTACCCACACACTACCAGTGCTAACAAAATATTTGGAGTTCCTCTACCCTATACCATCCTCATCGTAAAAGTAGACAATGATCCGGGACCTTTGAAAAACGAAGTTTGAGCGATTTTGAATTTTCTCGTTTTTTTTTTTGCTTTGTCCTCAGCCACTGGCAAAAGTTACAACAATGATACTCTGTAACCAGTTCCTCCACGGTAGTAATACATATAACATGCACACCGTATCACCAAAGTCAATTTTTTCAGCGCAATGTAAAATATTTTATTTATACAACAAATGTTTGAGTTTTTTCAAATCTACCACCCCGATTTGACCCCATCCAAAACAAAAAAATACAAAAGGAGCAGGCACCCCTGAAACGCCTAAAAACAAAATTAGGAGAGGTTCTGATATTTGTTTCAGCTGTTATTGAGATTACGCGGCTAAAAATCATCATCACATAATCACGATGTCTTAACAGACATATTTTGAACTCGTAAAATGCATTAAGTCGGAGTTAGAGTATTGCCGAGATGGATATTGTCAATAGCTTTGAGACATGTAGCTCGCCATCGTTCGCGATTTACTGTCAGTTCAATGTCGCTCTTGATGCTGATATCCAGCAACTGTTTCGTCGTATCCACCCACCGTGTAGGGGAACGGCCACGGCGCCGCCCACTCGAGGCGTGACCCTGAACTGCAAGTTTCTCCATATTATCGCTTCTGTGAATATGTCCAAAGAATGTAAGCATTCTCGTCGACTCAATGGAGGATAGTCTCTTTGGATTACCGAGCTCCAGAGATATCATGAAAGATTCCATAAAACGTCCAAAAAGCGTATTATCTCAAAATCGAAAATTTTCGCGATCACAATACTCCCCTAATCCCTATCGCTGTGGGAAGTAAAATATGGTGCTTCTGCACGGCTTCTGCGACAAAATATTGTTAAGTCTGAAGCGTATTATACAGGGTGGTCCAATAAGCGGCATTCCCGTTTAAATTAGAAGAAAATGTTTGGAATAAAAAACGTTTCTTTTCAAATGGTCCACTTTTCAAATTTGATTCATTTTGATCTAACGATTTAATGTGCTTCTGAAATACAAGTACGTTTCTCGCTCGTTTCAAAACCGAAACCCGCACCCATAAGTCTTGCTAAGTTTTCGAGACATCAACATTTTTTGTAAAGTACTACAAACGTCAAATTTTCTAAACATTGCTGATTAACTGAGAAAATAGGCTTCCTAGACACGAAGGATGGTCAACAAACTGGACCTATAAATGGATGCTGAATTCAAAAACTTAATAATGATTAGGGTGTTCTATATAAAATAAGGAAGTTGATGCCTACTTCCCGTATATCCGGATGTCCGGCGATATCTTTGAAATTATTTTCTACAAGTAGATCATTGGCAAAGAAACTTTTTTTATTCAAAACATTTTCTTCTAATTTAAACGGTAAGGCCGCTAAAAAGCACCGCGCGCTTATAGGACCACCCTGTATATTGGAACGTATTTTTGCTTTCACTTCCATTCCGAAACCTTCTTGTCTGTACTAGAAAAAATTGTTTTATACTTGTCCCAACATACCTGGCAAATCCGCAATTGACGTGATCGTGAATACCGCCGTACGCCATTTTGGTCAAAGTGTGCAGACACATCTGCAGGCACATAAAGCCCTGTTCTGACTTCTTATTTCGGGCATACATGTGGAAGAGGTAGTTGAAATTCACCGGTTGCGGAAACTTCGGTGCGGTGTTGAAACCGCCATAGTCCGATTCGTAGTTTCTAGTGAACTGCAACAGGCATTTCTTCCAAACGTCTTCGCCAGGAACCTAGACATAGATCAATTAATTCAAAACTAAATAACCGGCATTACTTCCCACTTAATAAGGCAATTTTTTAGTTCGCTGTACTTAAACTGCTGATCAACGGCAGCCTACTAAAATGCCGTTAACAGATGTGACGTCATTGAAGTGACGTATTTGACGGCTTTGTAATCGCTGTACTTAAACTGCCGTCAAACGAAAGCTCACTGAAATGACGTTCCAACAGCTTCATCAGTATTCCTATGATCAAATACCTACTATTTATGAGCAGTAAGACAGACAAGATGCATTTAGTCTCTGTGCTATTCGTAGGAAATCATACTTAGATTTAATCTGATTTGACTGAAGTCCATGGATAAAATGCATTTTGATTGTGATTTAATTTTCGTTTATTGTTCTTTCGGGAGCTGAAATATTAGCCGCAATACGTAAGAAAACTGTGCCAATCTAGTGAAGTATGGAACTAGAAAGGAACTATATGTTTTTGATTGCGCTGAGAATAATCAAAATAATTTTATTAAAAAAAATAATAATCGTCTACACATATACTGCATTGTGTCCAACAGTTTTTTTTTTATTTTTACAAGTTGTCTTTCAACATCAAGTACCAAGTTTTGCGATTGAGTTCCATAGACCCCATATGAGTATATTATCCCAAATATTTTTTCCCTATGATTTGGTTTCTCTGTACCAGTTTTCTCCTTCTCCTGAAAATTTGTAATAATGGACAAAACGCAATTTGAAAGTCTGCTTCTCTAATTGTCGATGAAATTTAAAATTTGGTGTTCGGTTCCAGACTTTCATTGAAAACTTTACCCAGAGAAATACATCATGCAACATTATGGGATCTATTCACAGATGTTACAGTACTTCTTTCCTTTTTCTATGGTAATCTTTTTGTCTTGTCCTTTTGGCTGACCTCGTTTTTTTATTGGAACAGACATCTTCATTATCGGCAATGTGATATCACTGACTCCAACTTTTCAATAAGATGATTGCTGAACCGTTGACGTCATTTGGAACTAATTCATTGATATCTAAGCTTCATCAACTTTAATTGAATCAGGCATTATATCCTCATCTACAATGTCACATGGTCTTAGAGATGAGGGATTTTTGTTGTCTTATACCAAAATCGCTCTGTCACCAGGCGCAGATGATTATCCAGATAACTGACACTTGGATGATAGATTTGCATTATCTAATACAAAGGCTAAGGCGGTCGTTCTTCATACATCAAGAACCGAGCAGTACAACCGCACATTTAGTCCCAGGATTTCCAAGGCTTGGAACGGACTGCCAAGAGATGTATTTATTGGGCCTGCGGGTATTGACCCATTCAAATCACGCGTTAACAAACTTCCCCTGACATAACCTTTTCACAGCAGCCGCGGTACTCTGGTATTTAGGCTCTGCCTACGCGGTCTGCTCCGTTATAAAGAACACTTCATAATTGCTTACAATGAAAAACTGAGTCTGATCTGATTCTCGCCACTATTGTTTACATTTACAATTACAGCATCAGTATCATTGGCCCTTAGCGTTTTAAGATTTTTCAATACATTAGGTCCTTGCTCAAACAACAGCTCTGTCCATGGAGCGGCTCAAAACTATTCGGAAAACTTACTCCAGTCAATGCTAATAATATCCGCATTCCCATAATTCAGCAAAATTGTCAGAACTATAATGCAAACAGGTCAAAAACAATATAACCGATAATGAAATATATCGATTTTTAGAAGAAATCGAATATGTTGTTAGCAGCATTTCAGTGGGCTACCGTTTGAGGCATATAAAGCCGTCAAATACGTCACTTCAATGATGCCACAGTTGTAAACGGCATTTTAGTGGGCTATCGTTTGACGGCAGTTTAAGTACAGCGATTACAAAGCCGTCAAATACGTCACTTCAATGATGTCACATCTGTTAAGGCATTTTGGTAGGCTGCCGTTGAACGGCAGTTTAAGTACAGCCTTTTCAGTTACGTACCTGCCCACAAAAAATCTAAATGTTTACAAAAGTGCAGTTCATTTCACGTAAGAACATAACAGTTACGTCACACAATTGATGACGTACCGGCGTAGACCAGATGGCGGATGATATTGCTAACAGTCAGAGGGGCAACAATTGTTTTCTCAGCTCGAATTTAAATAATGCCAAAAAAATGTGCGCATAGTCTCACGTAGAATTGAAATAATAGTATAATGCCAACTCTGTCACTCTGTTCTATCGGTTGTCTGTCTCTTTATCTCCATTTTTCAACTCGCGTAATCTGAGTAGCCAATCAATTCTAATTATATTTGGTATGTGATGATTAGGCTTTTGAAAAAAAATGTGATGAATGGCAAGGTCATATATGTTTTATAACAAAATATTTTGTTTTTGTTTTCGCAATAATGCAAAAGTTATATCAAAATTAAAATTAATTTTTGAATCCAACTGGATTCGGAACTCAGAAGACACGCCGACAGCTCTCGAACAAAATCCAGCGCAAGTGACGTCTTAATGTTAGTTTTCACTCATTATAGTTTAAACAGAGACAATTAGTACAGTGTTTTGATCTTTTTTTTTTTTTTTTGGCACTGGAACATAATGTCCATTAGCCAGGCACTATATGTAGCGGTGAGCACATGCATGCATGTACCTGCACCAATTCTGATACATTATAGTGAATTAATAATTAACTTATTTCATATCTTCCTAACTACTTTGTAATTTTAATTCATGCATTTTATACATACATACCTATATATTTATATTAATTTATGATTTGCTTATTTTACATTTTTAAATAACCATATTGAGATCCTAACAGAAAAAGGAATTAGCTAACAACCCTATCGGAAGGATGGAGGGATTTGCTTAAGGTTAGACAGGGTTACAAGTTCTTCTCGCCCAGGGGCCCGTCAGGACATTGTTTCATAGTACACATACACAAGACATAGGCCTCGGTAAGAAGGTAAAGAAAAACACATAAGGTGAAAAAACAGGGGTCAACTACACTATCGAAATTCAAATTTTTATACCCGAGTTCTTGAAAAAACGGATAAATAATGTAATAACTTCACGCCGATTCAGAGACAGTAAATAAAGGGTGTTATATGGTGCTGGGATACCGGTTTTAATAAGATTCGAGTAAAGAGCATTTGAGTGAATTATTGTGAGTGAGCAGCCAAAAATTACGTGATCCAAATCACCTTCAATGCCACAGTGTTCACACAAACTGGAAGAAATTAAATTTAATCTAGCTAAATGAGACGGAAAAGATCCATGACCAATCTTCAGACGGATGATGGTAGATATATATTTTCTAGCTATTTTGAAGTCATCGTGCCAATATCTCCTTGGAATAGTAGGATGGATTTTGGTATATCTGGTCGGATTTTTAGCACAATATTCTTGCCATTGAGTTGACCAGTTGCGGTACATATTACCCTTGACAAGGGCTAGGCGATCTTCGGTACTTGGCTTGATATCGAGGTAAACACCTGACATAATGCTGGCCTTAGCAATTTCATCAACACGTTCGTTATTAGTGATACCACAATGAGCAGGTACCCAAATAAATTGACATGTTATCCCTTTATGCCTTAAATGAGATATTAGATGTCTGATTTGAGATATAAAAACATTACTTTTTGTTTTGCTTTGGGACTTTAGTGCTGTAAGTACAGATAATGAGTCAGAGCATATTGAGGCGTGGTTGGAATCCAATGTGGTGATATGTTTAATAGCCTGTATAATGGCTATCGATTCAGCTGAGAAAATTGACATGCACGAGGGTAGCTTGAACATACGAGAAGAATCGGTACTAGGAAGATAGAGAGCGCATCCAGTGCCCGACGGGCTCTTGGATGCGTCAGTATATATGGTTACACTGTTTCGATCTGTTACAAATGGCTGATAACATTCTATTATTGTAGTCAGTGTCTGTTTCATATGTTGGCGAGAGTACAGGTATTTCTGAAATAGAGTCAAAAAAATCATAGTCTGGACACTCAGAGGACAATTGAGATGGATCTTCAAACGGCTGTAAGGACTGGATCGCTTTACAAAGTGGCGGTGAGTTCTTCTTGATCCAATAGCGATTGGTGAGGTCATGTATATTTAACTGACTTATTTTGTTAATTATTGGTTGATTATTGAGGTGTGACTTAAGGAGAAGTCTACAAGCCAGCATATCTCTACGGAGTTGCAGTGGAGGCTCATGTGCTTCTACTCGTAGTACCTCGGTTGGTGAAGATTTCATGGCTCCCAAACAACTTCTTAAGAACTTATTTTGTATCACATCAATTTTGTGGAGCAAGCTATTACTCGCTGCACCGTAAAATATTGAGCCGTAGTCTATGACAGATCTGATGTATGCTCTATAGAAAATAACTGCAATTTTTTGATCTAGTCCCCACCAGATTTTAGCAACCATATGGAAAAAGTTTAAGCCTTTGTTACATTTCTGGATAACTCCCTGAATATGAGGCTTCCATGTTAATTTTTTGTCGAGTGTAATTCCTAGATATTTGATTTCTGTAGTTACTTCCAAATGGATTCCGCCGAGTACTACGTCATGGTGAAAAGGGATATTATGGCGCGAAAAAAAACATGCTTTGGACTTTTCTTCTGAGATCTGGAATCCATTGCTTCCAAGCCACTCCCTTAATACTGCCATAGAATGGTCTAGGTGATCAATAGAGCTTTGGAATCGAGAGTTGTCAGCATATATACATAGATCGTCAGCATATTGGATGATCGTACAGGGTACATCTAAGGAATGGAGGTCAGCAGTGAAAACATTGAATAACAGTGGGCTCAAAACTGCTCCCTGTGGTAACCCTGTGAACACCATTCGAGGTCCAATTTTACTGCTACCAGATCTGACATAGAGATACCTTCCAAAATATAACCTAACAATTCTGAAGCTTACTTGAGGCGGAAATCCAAAATGCTCCAATTTTGTGCATAGCCATTTAAGGTCGATATTGTCATATGCCCCTACGATATCAAGGAATACTGCAGTCATATAATTATTATTTGAAAAACACAGCTGAATGTCCGTAACAACATTGGCAACTGCATCTAGAGTGCTTATCCCTTGTCGGAATGCGTATTGATGTTTAGGCAGTGGATGATGTTTAAGCCACCATTCAATACGTTTTTTTATCATCCTTTCAAAAGTTTTTAGTATGCATGACATAAGGGAAATAGGTCTGTAAGAGCTCGCTAGGTTAGGATCCTTATCCGGTTTAAGTATAGGGACAACTACTACTCTTTTCCACTCTTCAATATTTTCACCCCCTATCCATACATCATTAAATATTTCCAAAAGAAATTCCTTGGCATTATTTGGGAGATGACACAACATGGGATATCTAATCTCATCATAACCGGGTGACGTATTAGCAGCTTGCTTGAGTGCGACATTTAGCTCCATTATAGAAAATGGACGACTGAGTAAGTTATCGTGGACACAACCAGAGCTACTATTAAAGTTAGGTGATACCGACATAGGGGCACACTTGGCGTGAAAGTCGCTTAGCCAGTCATAGTTGTCACACTTTTTACTCTGAACTAATATGCGCTTAGCTACGCGAGCCTTTTGCCATAACTGGGCAGACGGAGTACTTCGATTTAGGCTCGAGCACCAATTTCTCCAACTCTGTTTTGCCTTACTTTTAAACATTTTTTTTGTTTCAGCAAGAACTTTCTTACAGCTTATGTAGTTTTCCAAAGTGGAGTTTAATTTATATTCTGTTAAAACATTTATCCTACGATGAATAGCCCTTTCACAATCTTCATCCCACCAGGAAGGTGGGGCACGATTTTTTATTTTAAATGGTTTGAGAACGGGGATACACAGTTCGCTAGCTTCATTGACTTTACTTAAAAAATACATGTACTTTGTTTCAGCTGAATCAAATGTTGGCGAGTTTTCGAAGGGAATTTGAAGTAATGATTTATATGAAGACCAGTCTGCTTTCTTGAGGTTCCACTTATAAGTAGGGAAAATACACCTGTCTGGAATGGCCACTGAAGAGTCTACAACAAGCTGAATAGGAAAGTGATCTGAGCCTAGTGTGTCTCCATACACGTCCCATTTCATCCTCTGGGCAATATCTGGTGTGCAGATTGTAATATCAGGGACCGAAATTTGGAGGTTAGGGGCTGTAAGCCTTGTAGGTCTCCCATCATTAATAATAACAAGTCCAAACTCTTCACATACGTCTGTAATTTGAGTTCCTGTGACGTTACCAGTAGACGAACCCCACACCGGAGAGTGTGCATTGAAATCTCCACCTATAATTGATGGAGAATTCACGTCTGAAAAAATGTTTTCCCAATCTGAGGCGATTGACTTTACATTTGGGGGCTTGTAAATAGACAGAAGAAATAATTCAGTATCCTCAAATACCAGACTAGATCCGCAGACTAGAATATCTTTATTAAAATTATTTTCGAAATTAATTTCTTTATAGGATAAGCCCTGTTTGACAAAGATTGCTACACCTGCCTTACCATCATGTCTATCCTTTCTAATAATATTATACCCTTGAAACTTTACAGCTTGTCCAGGCTTAAACCATGTTTCACTGATAAGTGCTATGTCAATGTGTTTAGTGTGAAGATAATTCAGCAAGCTATTTTTATTGCTAACAGCGGAACGTGCGTTCCACTGCATAATGTTTAAGTTTTTATTGGTTCGACTGGTCATCTAAGGGGTTAACATTTTTATTACACATATTAACAATCTTATTTTTTATGTAATCAATATTAATACTCTTAAGCTCTTCCAAAGAATTGAATTCATTAAGAGCACTGTATAGAATATCGAAGAAAAAAGTAATAAATTTATCTCCGTCATTCTCAAAATTCAAAGAACTATCCCTGGCGTTAGGATTCGAAGGTAGTGGTTGTTCTGGACCAAACCTAAATGGGAACATAGCTCCAGGTAGATCAGTTATGGGGGAAATGGTTTTTCTTTTTTTATTGGCGTATGTATTTTCAGTTGATAACTGTTTATCTATTGGTTTTTTATTTGAGACTTGGGAAGTCGATGGTTTGTATGGTGGCTGGTTTGCGGTGTTTCTTCTTGGATTCCTTCCTAGATTGGATGGGTTAGGGAGAGATGGGAAATTTTGTTCGGTAAAGGTACTGAGAGGCTCAAACCTATTTTGATTGGATATCGCATTAGAGAAAGACCCGTGCATTCGCGATTTTGCTCCTGTGAATGATATGTTATTATTCGCCATAATTTCTTTGATCTTTTTTTGATTTTCGAAAACATTGCATTTATTAGATATAGTTTTATGAGTATCACTTTTACAATGGATGCAAAAACTGTCTTGTGGATCCCTACATTCATGGTTATCTTCTTTATTTTTTCCACAGTTAACACATAGAGTTTCTGGACAGTTACACTGCCTTGCTACGTGCCCATATTTGAGACACTTGTAGCACTGGATTACCTTTTGAATGAAAGGTGTAACTTCGCAAAGAACACTGTTAAGTATTACTTCCCTAGGTAATAAGTTGCCCTCAAAAGTAAGTTGAACCATTTGTCTAGGCACATATACTAATTCTCCATCTTTACTATATCTACGTTTAAATCTTTTAACCTCTGTTATACTATATGGTGACATGATATTTTTAAAAAGGTAATCATCGGTAAAGGTTGTATCTACCCCTCTTATGATACCCTTGCGTTGCAGCAAATTATTTGGGATGAATGCACGTAAATTTTTTTCTTTCAATCCTACATTTTTTATTAAGTTATTTGCATCTCTAACCGATTTTAATTGGACTTTTATTCTATTAATACCTATTTTGGTAATACGTAAAATATTTTGTACCCGCAACTCCTTATGTAAAATGTGCCCGACTGCCATTGGGTGAAGGCGACCAATGTTTTGCGAGCTTGTTTTTTCAATATAAACATAAACATTATCGGAATACATATGTGCCTTTTGTAAATTAAATAGTTTTATCTCTTGCACAGGGTCACCTGGAGCCGTCTGAAAAGAGCGGCTAGTTCCTGGTTCTGATGGGTCCGTAGCCCTGTAACTTTCACTTATTTCTAGGGCACAGGCATCCGAGCGGGTGCTCCTGGTATCCTCCTCCATCACGTCGTTCCCCCCGATATCGGGGGGATCACTATTGTTCATTGTATATTTATTAAATTTCTGGTTTTATTATTCTTGGGATAAATAAACACAAAGTAATCTCTGCAAGAAACGGTCGACACTTTTTCCACTACCGCGTTAAGAAATACCGAACCGTTCTCTACGAGTATATCGACAAGACTGCAGTGTTTTGATCTATTAAATTCTGTCGTCATTGTTGAATACTCAAATATTATACAGGATAGCGAGAAACTCTGGCAACAAGGCATTTTCTTTGAAACGAATAAACATATAATTATAGAATTTTACGGTTATGAAGGGGATTGTACGCTACGTTTTTTAGAGGGCCTGTCAAAGTTATGTGACGCCATCACTCAGGGCACCGGAATCTTCAATTTTTTTCAAAAAGCAACGTAGGCCCAGTGATATATCATCGAGAAGCTTATTTCTTCCTTTGTCCATTGCACATCAAGGCATTGTATATATGCTTGTCCAATAATGTTTGTTTATTTATTGGATAGTGTCTGTAGGTATGGGGGTGAAATTGGGATGGTGAGGAGTGTGAAGCAAACTCCAAAAATTTTGTTGCTACGGAGAATATGCAGGAAGTACTAAGTCAAACCACTTGGTGCCTTTTTTTAATGACTTTAAAAACAAACAGGTATTATTTACCTTAGCAGTAGGGACTTTGCTTTCCTTCTCGGCAATTTTCTTCAAGATCTCCAGCGAATATTTTCCGGACTCGCGCATGCTAGATTTCTTCTTATCCCACTGCTCTGCGATATTCTGCAGCACTGTCTTGAATCCAGGTCTGCCGTATTTGTCTTCTGGCGGAAAATAGGTACCCCCGGCTATGGGTTGGAGCTCCGGGGTAAGGAATACGGACATAGGCCACCCCCCTCCCCCCACTGTGGCTTGAATGAAAGACATGTACAGTTTGTCCACGTCCGGCCTTTCTTCGCGATCGACCTTGATGTTCACAAAGTACTGATTCATAATTTCTGCTACCGATTCGTTCTCGAAGGACTCTTTTTCCATTACATGACACCTGAAACAAAAACCATTCTAAGAATGTGCCAAGAAAATCATTTTAACCGACCCAGCATCTCCCTCACATATTCAATTTACTCAAAAAAGGGATCCAAAGTATGTAAAAATATTGTATACCAACTTAAACTATATTTTAGACCCTTCAAAAAATATGTTTTGATTACGCATAAAAAAGAAGGAAAGAGTTTACTTGAGTAAATTCAAACGGGGCTCTCACTGTGAACCGGAAGCGATATTGTCAAAACCGGATTTTTCCCGGACTAGTTTTTTCATCCTGATTCCAAATCTGTATTAAGTTTATCTCTAGCACCTGTATTTTTGGCTTTTTTTGTATACGGACAGACGGACAGACCGAGGCTCTGCATAAGCTCTCTTACAGTGAAAGCTAAAATTGCTTATCCATCCGCCAGCTTCCAATATTTACCTCCACCTTAGAAAAAGATATGGACCCTCGAAAGTCCTAAAAGTGACATTTAGTTTTTAACCCCTCTAAAAAATGTTATTTTGACTACAATTATAAAAAAATGCTGACTCGCCCGCCAGCTCCCAATATTCCCCCTTTCCCTAAATTCTCCCACCTGAACCTTGGGAAATGATGAATGACCCTGAAAAGCTCTAAGAGTAGAATTGGAGCGTACGTCTTCTCAAAATCAGTACCTCTGTCGCTATTATACTAATATCAATATGTCAGAATTATAGTACAGCCTAGTTAGTAGTTTTCAGGTGAGAGTATCATGAAGGAACAGTGCGTTATATTTATCAGAAGCCTCCGGATGTCAACAATTATCCTACACCACTTTCTTTGTTCGTGTTCGGATAGAAAAGTGAAGGATAGAGGGTCACCTAATAGTCGAGTCACCTTCAGTCAAGCTTTTGGGGATCAACATCAACAATCACATGCCCTGGCACAACCGTTGTCAGTATTTCTAAAACGGCATTACAGAAGCTTGGGAGTGTTGTTCCGCTGTAGGAAGCTGTTTACGCTCTACAAGACACAGATCTGACCAGCGTTGGAGTATTGCTCCCATTTGTGGGGATGCGCTCCGAAGCACTCTCTAAAGCTTCTGGACACTTTCCAGAAGAGAGCAATAATTAGACTAATCGATAGGCCTAATCTCACAAAGGACCTCCACAGACTGAAACATCGAAGAAGGGTGACTGGACCTGTCCCTGTTTTACAGATTCTATCACGGAAGATGTTCGAGAGAGCCTTCCCAGATAATAACACCGAACGCCGTCCGATCGAGGAACACTACAGCGGCTCTGCGAGTTCATCCCTACCAGGTCGAGATCCCTACTTCCAGAACCAGTCCCCTACAGCATTCCTGCTTGTGGAGAACGCTGTGGAATGAGCTGCCGGGGAATTTGTTTCTCGGCGACTACAACTTGCAGCGTTTCAAATCTATCATACACAGTCACTTATCCTCTCGTAGCGCTTTTACAGCGCCGTAGGCTTTCGGCCTTTGTGGAAAGGAAATGTTACCAGGGTCAAGCGTTTACAGGACTATAGGAAGTGTTATAATAAAAATCTTTTATTGGATTGTTACCCCCATTTCATCCCCTAGGAGGCCTTTTAAGACGTTTAAAAACACAGTATGAGCATTTTATTTAATCATTTTCGGTCGCCATTGAATCAATTGTGACAAGGTAATAGATCTTTTTCGTCCTTAGCTCTGTATTACCTCTCATAAATTTCACTAAATTCAGAGTCGTGCTTCTCAAGTCTACAGGGTTAATGAAATTATCATTTTTGTCAAGTCCACCGTTAATAGTTTATTTTTGGGTAACCTAGAAGGCTTGCTTGTCTTTCCTACGTACCATAGCGCTGCTTACTGTGAAAACACTTCTAACAACCATTAAAATTTCTTCATTTTGTATCAATTTTTATCCAATCCTAATTACACTGATAATTGCATTCAGTGCAATTATCGTCCTCTGTAACTACGCAATTGACTTTGACAACTTCATTTGAAATTAATTTGAAAATGTCATGTATGGGTAAAGCGAATCTTTGAAGTATAAATACCCATCAAAGAACAAATTCCCGAAAACCTAACCCACAGTCATAAATAAATGGTCAATTATGTGAGTTTGTTTTCAAAAAATTTTCATAGACAAATGCCGCATAATTTTCTGAAAAATTTCTCAAGCTCGTTACTTGTTAACAGCCCTCAGCCTTATTACCAAGGAATAAGCTTTCAATTTTCATTTCAAGACTCTGAATATATTATTTTGAAAACACTATGAGTTTCTGATCCAGAAAGAAATATATAAAGGTGTTAAACCGTGCTTTCTCACATTTTCTTTTTCCTACATAGGACAAATAAATGCTGTGATGAAATGCCTGACTGGTATATGAATATATGAATATTTAATCACAAATTATATAAAACAAGATAATTCCATTTATATAAGTATTTTGGAGACTACAAGCTTTGCCAAGTCAAGGTTATCCTTGAGAGAAAGTTCACCAACGGGTCCATATTTAAATATACACATTTTTACCTGTATTTAGGTTTGGTTCAATAGCCTTTCTTCAGTTATAAACTAAGAGGAATATACAGGGTGTCCCTGAATTTCCTTGACACACGGTATTCTCGTAAAAACAAAATGTTCAAACGAAAACTTTTTTTTGTACTTCAACCCTTAAAACTCACCCACAACTTTTGTTTTTCAAATAGCACCAAATAGTGTTTTCTACACAAATGAAGTCTTTGTATTATTAAAAATCTTGGAGTATCTTTGATTTTATACGCAAACTTATTTTTTACGTAAAATCATAAGCATAACATAAATAAAATAAGAATTTGCTTGACGCAAAAAAAAACGGATAAAAATAAAACAATTTGGGTACCTATCAAAAGTTCTAAATGACCTGAAATACATGCTTTAAAAAACAAATGTCTTTTTTATACTTTTTTATTACGAAAATTTTACGTCTCAAACAGATGCTCATTTCATTTACCTAGCTTACGTTAATGACTACGAAAAAAATTGGTTTGTGTATGAAGTCAGGGGCACTACGAGATATTGAATAAAATAGTGACCTCATGAATGTAAGATAAATTGTGGGGTGCTATTTGGAAAAAAAGTAGGGGGTAAGTTTTAGGGGTTGAAGTATAAAAGAAATGTTTCGAAAGGCTGGTATGATAGGTCATTCGATATCGCCTTTTACTCCTTTAATGAATTTTTAAACTCTGATTTTAGCATGTTGTGAAATGTCAGTTATAGGTTTTTTTAGTATTTTTAAATGTCGATGTTTGGTGTCTCTTAATAATATGTAATATTGTATTGTTTTAGTATTGTAACTTCTATTTTCTTGACGTGTGTAAACAGATCTTGTATAGACACAAATAAACTATCTATCTATCTATCTATCTATCTATCTACCTATCTATGAAAGGCGCACTTAGTGTCCTTTTTTCTGTTTTTCTTACGAAGATATTACGCCTCAAACAAATCGTTATTTTATTTATTTTATGCTTGTGACTATGAAAAAAAAATAGGTATCAGTTTAAAATCAAAGGCACTACAAGATTTTAAATAAAATAAGGATTTAATTTGTGTAAGAAAAACAATTAGATGCTATTTGAAAAAACAATGTTGGGGGTGAGTTTTAAGGGTTGAAGTACAAAAAAAAATGTTTTGAACGCATGGTACGATGGACCCTGTAGTACTTCCAAACATCCCACTCAGTTTTGGTTTGAACATTTTTTTGTTACGAGAATATCACGTGTCAAGGAAATTCAGGGACACCCTGTATATGGATCCTAACACTACAAGAAAGCTATTCATTTCATGTTATTCATTTATTCACTTATTTGTAATACCTATTATAGATACATATGTTCAACAACTTTAGTTGTACGAGAAATAAGTATTTAATAAATATAATTGCACTTAGAGCACAACTATTAGAAGGAAACTAAATAAAAATGTATTTTCCCGCCATACATTCGACATACCACTTTTCTGTTGAAGATTCGGAAAGAAGATTAATTTCCCTTTACTCTCGTCGTTATCAGCCTGACACTAGTGTTATGCATAGTTACCTCCCTCTTGTGTCACGACTGTCCCTGCACTAAAGTAGGTAGATCACGAAATGATGTAAATAAACATCAGTCAATGCCAATAAGAAGCAGAAGTTACGTTTATAGACAGAAAAACGTGGTCAGATGGCAAAGTAGAGTCACATTCTAAGAATCGCTTCCGGAAAGACTTATGACGTCACGCGAATATTTAGTATGTCACAGTTTTATCGCGAAATTTTATGTTTGGACTGTGTAAGTAATTTTGAGCGCCATTTATTCGTGTTCACAGAAAAAGGTAAAAATGTTCGTTATGTGGTTTATAGAGACAATATCAATATTTCGCCAAAAAATGTTTTTGGAAAATACTCCATCATCGTACTTTAGTATAATTTCAAATATGCAGATACGAAATGTCTACTAAAGATGTTAACTGAAATAATACCTATTTTCTAGTGTGCACTTACACCTAGGAGCTGTTATTAAGAGTCTTTCTGATTAAAAATGAAACTGATTATAAACCTAGTTTTATAGTCTAACAATAATTTATATATACACTTTACTCATTGTCCAAATAAAAGCAAATTATATTATTTCTTGAACTGATGTCCAAACATTCACAACAATATCAGACTAAAATAAATTGATTTGTAATAGAAAATCTTCTTCAAAAACCAGGTAATCTCATAAATATATGGCTGCCAGAAGGGCAGGAACATTTTGTTACCTTGGAGTTATACTGTTGTATGTAACATTCCTTCTGATTTTTAGTTTTCAACTTTACACTGTTGTATTAACACCGAAGTATGATCCCGCACACTTACAACATTCTATCTCAAATCAGAAAACGTAGGTGGGTAGTTTGTAGGATCATACTCTGGTGAAAATACAACAGTGTAATGTTGAAAACTCAAAATCGGAAGGAATGTTACATACAACACTATAACTCGAAAGTAACAATTTGGCAAAAAAATTATGATTACAAATATTTATCTACTAAAGTGAGGAAAACAACATTTGTGAAAAGTGTACAATATTTCTATTCATTCATTCACTTTCATATTTTAAATCGCAAAAATGGTTTCATTTGCTATTAAATTTGGCCTTGGTTATTCAACTAGTAGTCTTACGAACTGGGTACTAAGGTGCAATTTTAATTCCTTATCTGAGGCTTCATCAACATATTTTAGTAAAAGTGAAATAGTTTAGGATGACTGAACTAAATTGCAACTCTTTTGATTCAATACCAATTCCCAATTCCTAAATTTATTTCATGGTTATTTATGTTTTTGTTTTCTTTTCATATACTCCAATTAATAATTTAGTTATTATCTAAAAGCAAATCTCTATAAATAGAATCATAATAATAGAAGTGTATCCTTACTAGACCTTGTGATCACCAACTTATTCTGTTTATATTTCATTTCACTTCATGGTCCATTTAACTAGGTCAATCAAACTGATGTATTGTATTTAGAAGAAATAATGAGTTATGGTCTGAAAAATATAATTCATCTATGTATTTCCCAGGAACTAATTTCAGGTATAGAGTGATATCTTCTGAAAGCTGAATGTATTACAATGTTTTGCTCTTCAATTAAGTACATTACAAATTTATGTAACTGTAACATGCCTTATTCTAAAGGGAGGGTAATTTGTGCAAGTTCTTCTCTGGATAACTAAGCATACCAGTAAGCTGACAATGCATCCTTTGACACAGAACTGACTAACACTATACATTGAATTACTTGCCAATTCAATTTTTTGGAACCTGTCACACATCTTACAGAAGATAAAAATCTTCAGTGGAAGTATTAAATTTATAAGACATGTAAATAACCCCTTTGTTGCTAGCAAATACGTATGTAAAGTTTGCAAAAATTAGTTTGGTGAGTGGCTGATGGATCATTTTAGAAAAAATGAAAGGTTTTCTTCACATGGTAGATATTTACTGAAATTAATGAAGATGCATTTTAACCCTTAACCTCGGACGTACCATAAATGACACATATACTCGGATGTGTCGCCTCAGAGACAATCCACATTGTCAGCATCGTATTGTTGTAAAATGGTGGTTTAGTACATTCGTAATATTACATGTGCATTGCTGTATGATAATGATAGCTTGTTAGCTCGATATGCATTTAAAAATTTTATAGCTAGCTACCTAGCTTACACAATTACTGTGTTCATAGACGTAGGCATATTTCTGGTGAAAAATGGGTTAGATTCTTTCTTGACTTGGTAAAGCTAATTTTCAGACTATACCTATTTTTTTTTTTTATTTATGTTATTGGCTCTGATCTAAGATCAACTGGCCAGTTCTACTATACCTATTTATTTGCTACTATATCATTGTATACAGATGGATTTGCGAGGAAAATAAGAAAATCCTGGCTCTGCATGGTATAAAAGAGTAAACTTGCATGTGTCGTCTCATCGATACTTGCAGTGACAATCTCTCGATAACTAATGCCAATCTGAACAAACACTGGTGCTGTTATGTCGACTGTATGTCATCCAGTCATACTTAGATTAGATGAAGTGGCAACATTGTGCATGAAGTGGTATTCCATTTATAGCAGTATTTTAGTATTGTCTCATCTGACAGAGGACGCGTCCCAGGTTAAGGGTTAATTCAGGTTGCCTTTTTAGTGAAAGTTTAAACTCAAAGCTGCATTCTCTAAATATGGGTTATTCAAACAACTAGTTTTTATAATGTTTTTTTCTCACCAATGACACGTTGAATATCCAACAGAAAGGAAGATCAGTTTATCCTCAGTCTTAGCCTTATCAAATGCCTCTTGCCCCCATGGATACCAATCCACTGGATTTGTGGCATGTTGCAGCAGGTAAGGAGACTTTTCTGATATCAATCTATTGGTCCTCTCGTTGCTTCCTGAGCCATCTGCTTCTGTCGTCATTGTTCGGATGCAGCTAACAGACCTAAATGTAGCATAATAATATAGTTTCAATAACTGGTTTGAAAATAAAAACATATCTAAGCTTATGATGCCTATCATGTGTTTGAATGCCAATTATTTGTGTTGTCATAGCTCAGTTATTAGTAACAAATATGTTGAAAGAAAATTGAAGTTTTGGTGCATATTTTTTTAGATAAGAGATTTATTTGGGATTTCAGTGTCGAATTAACGATGAAGTGTTAAGGGTAGTAAATTTCTCAATTTTACTGTATTATGTTAATAGTTGGCCATAGCAAGTTCCTAGGTACTGTTAATTGTAAAATATATTCCACATTATATTTACCCAACTGATTAATACTTAAATTATCAGCCACACCACACCACAACTGCATCCAAAAAATGAAAGTACGTTTCAAGAGATAAATATTGACACTGGAAAGCAAGGTTATGTCATGTTGTACGTGACAACCTGAGCGTACCAAAACTTGAGAATGCAGCAATGTCAACGCCTCATTAGGTCCATATTAATTAATACACACCTTATACAATGTGCTGGCGACAGGAATCTTTCCTTTTCCAAACATTCACTGGTAAAATTAGATGGCAAGAAGACATTGGTCAGTCGTAGGTCGCCGCTAGTCAAGGCTATTCTCCGGATTATCTTGTGCAGAACCGAGTAACTTTGCACAGCTCTAGAGAAAACCATGTTTCTCTATTCAGAAACGGGCATCATACTCGTACACCGGTTTATGTAATCGGTGTTAACAAGAAAAAATATTTTTATCCCAACGTAACAGCCAATACACCATGCACACTACACGTCTGACAGCTCTGACAGCAACTTTTGTTTTGGTTCATGATTTCGTCGAAAATGCGCGAATGTGCTGTTCGTGCTCGTACCCCGCTAAAACAGTAAACCGACAAACACGGACGAAGGTGAACGAGAGGCTGATATAGTTCAGTAAAATTCGTTGTTATATGAGGATAGCAAAGTATACAATACAGAGGGTGGCACACATTTCCAAAGCAAAGGCAGTGGCGTATATAGAAATCGATTTTGGGGGGGGGGGGGCATCGGAAAAATTAAAGTTTATTTCATACGTTATAATATTGGCGTATTATAATCCTAACTTAAATACGACGATTAAGACAAGCAATATATCGGAACGGGACAGTAGTAGCGAATTATTTAATATTTAATTTTGAGGGTGTATATTAGAGCAAATATAGTATTTTTTCTTATTACTGTGTCACCCAGTGAGGTATTTGTTTTTGATCACGTGACGTCCGATTCAAAATTTTTAATGGGACACCCTGTATATTTGTGACTTTTTGTGTTCCTCCCGATAAAGCAATTCCAACAAAGCTACAGATACTTAAAGGATGGTACCACTACCATTGATTATAACATGTACCTTGGTAGTGTTTCATAATGGTAGTGGTACATAGTCCTTTAAGTACCTGTAGCTCTTGTATGAATCACTTTAGACCCCAAGTGTGCTAGTTTGTTGGAATTATTTTATCGGGAGGAACACATAAAGTCACAAATATATAGGGTGTCCCATTCAAAATTTTGAATCGGACGCAGCGCTGGATTGAGGTTTCATGGGGCCCGGGGCTATTATAGTTTAGGAGCCCTTTATGAATAACATAACATAATAATAAATAGTAATAACAACATAATTTAGCTCTCTCGGGGCCGCACTAAATCACGGGGCCCGGGGCTCCAGCCCCTTTAGCCCCATGGTTAATCCGGCCATTTTCGGACGTCACGTGACCAAAAACAGATACCTACCTCACTGTAGTCGTGTTACACAATAATAGGAAAAGGTACTATATTTGCTTTAATTTACACCCCCAAAATTATAATTCGCTAATACTGCCCAGTTCCGATATATTGCTTGTCTTAATCGTCGTGGGCACCCTGTATAAAATAACAATGTACTAATATTAACGAAAACAATTATACATATATACTACATATGCATATTAGAAAAGTAAATTTCTAGTTTTATAGATAATGATTCTCAATTGAAGCAAAGAAACCAAGGTGTACTTCGTAATCAGACATCTATGATCGTTAAAGTTGTCCTATTTGCTTTACTATATTATTAGATAACATTTTGATGTCGGTGCTAATTTTATTCAGTACTATATTTTTTGACAACTACTTCCATAGATACTACTTCAGCCTCTTCCCAGACGTCAAAACGGAATGCGTGGTCCCTCATGCCATTATATACGCCATCAGTGAGCAAAGGCCTGCTTTTTTTTCATTATCTTGAAGTTCACTCATCATTATCATAGTCACTATGTCTTAACAGACATGTTGTGAACTCGTAAAATGCATTTACTCATTTTACAAGTTTCTCTTGGGATATCTTTAAGATCTTTACTCAAGTTCACTCAAGTTTAGTGCAAATCGATAGTTTGCGAGTTCTGGTTTTTAATCCTTCTCCTTCTCATTTTAAATAATACTGTTATACTAAATCAGGTTATATTTGGTGTAGAATTATGGCACAGATGAAACAAATAAAATTTATATATGCGATGTTCTGTATCATCCATACCGCTCATCATTTCTCTTTTTGTCGGTCTGTCTGTTTGCTATGTATTCAAATCCGCGTTTGATTTGGTTAATGAATCTCGTACAGTTTTGCAGTTGTAGCTGGCATATAAATTACCCCATATATGTATATGGGTATATAATATTGTATATGAGAACTTAGCAGACAAGAACCAAAATATCCAAAGGAATACCAAATGTTGCAAAAATCATCATCAACGACTCGATGGAATTCATATCTTCGTACCGACCCAATACAGAAAAAGTTGGACTGACTAAGTTTCACCGGAGGTAGTACTTAATATCTAGAATGAGGAAATATCTAGCTTTGCCCAGTTCGGTAAAAAAAACTACTCCGCCACTCGCTATATACAATACTTCCAAGCTAATCGCTACTTGTTAGTTTCTCACCTTTACACAAATCAAAGACGTCTCTCAAAATTGTTTTTTCCGCAAAACCCTTTCCAGAATAATTCTATCGACTATATTTTATAGTTAGTTGTCTTGGTTGGATTTCAGTGTTTAAATGACCCCAAAAATAAATGAATCAGTCACGATAATGTAAATATTTATGTCAAAAACTACTCGTATACAGTGTTTTTGAACACTGGAGGCGAATAAAACTTTGTATTAATAATAAAACAATGCTTTTTGACGTAAAACATGATACACTATTTGACCACAACACGAAAGGGATCAGTTTTCGGCACTCAAACATATACATCGCTCTGTAACAGTACAAATCAGTACAAATTAGTATCATCATCAATATCTTATTTGAATTTGCCTGTTTAAAATCTGCTGATATATCTAATGGTACTGAGACAAATAGATTAAATGTATAGGACGCCCCAATAGAAGTGATAGGTTTTCTAATACGGATATCTATACAGCCGTCAAAGGTACAAACGTCATCCAGCTGTCAAAAAATTCAGTAAGGTTTGATAATTCGTCATGGATCGTTTCACGCTTGCCGATCGTTTGGAAATTATAAAAAAGTACTATGGCAATTCCCGCTCAATTATAAATACGCAACGCGCATTTCGTCGTGAACTCGGCCCTCATCATGGCTTCAGTGAGCAGGCAATTCGTCGCAAGGTGGAAAAGTTTGAACGTGAGTACACTCTATCGGACCTAAAGAAACCAACCCGAATGCGAACTGGTCGACGCGAAGAAAATATCGCCACCGTAGCGGCCAGTGTTCACGACGACTCAAATTTATCGTATCGACACCGAGCCTCGGGCTTCTCCCAAGAGACAACTCGACGAATTTTGCGTTTGGATTTAGGGCTGCACCCGTTTAAGGTCGTGCTAACGCAACAATTGAAGCCGGATGACCATAGGCCGTCGCCGTGAGTTCGCAAATTGGGCGCTAAAAATGTTGAACGAAGATCCTCATTTTGGCCAAAAAATCATCTTCTCAGACGAAACCAATTTTTACCTCAGTGGCTATGTCAGCAAGCAGAAATGTCGCTACTGGGCTGTGAACAATTCACAAATGACCGAAGAAGTGGTCCAGTACCCAAAAAATTGAATGTGCGGTGCGGATTGTGGCGGCGGCATCATCGGTCCTTATTTCTTTCGAAATGGGGAAGGAGACTCCGTTACAACCAATGGGCGACGCTACCGAGCGATGTTGGAAGAATTTCTGAGACCAGAGCTTACCGACATGTGGTTCCAACAGGATGGAGCCACGAGCCACACAAGCGACGCAATGCTCGAAGTTGTTCGACAGGCGTTTGGCGACTGGATCATCACCAGACGAGCGTTCATTGATTGGCCACCGCGATCGTGTGATTTGACACCTCTCGATTATTTTCTTTGGGGGTACGTCAAATCATTGGTCTACTCCGGTGGTCTACTCCAACAAACCAGCCACTTTGGATGCCCTCGAAAACAATATTCGTGTAGCCGTCAACGCCATAACGCCGCAAATGCTCGAAAATGTCATCAAAAATGGGACCGACCGCTTGAAGCACTTCCAGCGAGCCCGAGGCGGACATTTGAATGATGTTCCATTCCATACATAATGTCATGGATGTAGCTTCAAAATAAAGCCAAAACTAATTTGATATCTCAAACCGTTGTTGTTTTATTTAATTTTTCTTTCCTATCGATCTTAATGGGGCACCCTATATATACTACTCGCAAGTGAAATCTGACAAATGAGAAAAAAGGGATGCGGTTCATCAAATGAGATAGGGCTAAAGGCAAAATAAACGAAATTATTTGCCAGAATTCGGTCGGCCCACAATGTTGTAGAATGCACCCCTTTAGCCCACGCGACTATCTTGTATTTGGTTGTTGATGAAATTTGGAGGTACAGTCACCCAAACTACCCTCACAGCATGTTCCACTTCATCCAGAGGATCGGGTAAATCGCGAATGTAGTGACCCATCCAATCCCATTCCAAGGGGAATACCCTGACCTCAGCTTCCTGTGGAATATCATCGACACTGTTGCAATATATGAGGGCGTCCATTATCTTGCTGGAAAGTACAGCCTGGCAAGTGTCGCAAGAGACCTGGGAATTTCGCCGTTGTCTCACACACACACGTTATTTCATGCCCTCTCGTCTCTTGCTATCCATGTCTATTTAATGTTTCTCACGGCTCTTGTTACATCTGTCAGGTTGTAATCCTCTTCATCGAGACGTCGGAAATATGTTAGTTCTAACACCTCATTCGCATAACGTTGGACCGCCATTGCGCCACGAATCACAAGGTGACTTACTGTTAAATGCAATGGCATCCCAAATCAACAAATAAATAAGACGATGTACATGGCGCTTGACAGCAAACTGGAGATCACGTCCTTCACCCTGAGTTGTCATCTAATGCGTTGGTGTTTATCCTGTGCTCCCAGACAAAACCTGGACTGGTCGTAACAGGCCATCTAGTGCTACTCAGCATGCTATTTTGTTGGTGTTCTTGGCTACCTACAACTGCATACCAAAAGCGTCAGCGACAGCTCGA
Organism: Callosobruchus maculatus; assembly: GCA_951848785.1. Lineage (NCBI taxonomy): Eukaryota > Metazoa > Arthropoda > Insecta > Coleoptera > Chrysomelidae > Callosobruchus > Callosobruchus maculatus. The sequence goes on from CATOUR010000113.1 coordinate 49,622, forward strand.
GAGGATCGCATTCTGTCTCGAAGAGCCAGTAGTCGTAAATGACTAGTGGCTTACTAACTGCGTAAATCGGTGATGTCGTCTTCTAGGGGGCACAGCCAACTAAGTCTCTCGCCACATTTGCAATAGATACCATAGTTTTTGGATCGTCGAAAAGCCATGCTTTTTATAGGATTTTTTTGTTAGATAGCGTCTGAACGAACAAGTATTGGATGAACACTAGAGAGGGTACTGCCAAGTTATGTGATAATTTTTAATGCGAATATCCCTCTTTTTCTAGGTGATGATCGGATTTCACTGGCGACGGGTAGTATACATAAAACAAATAAAGTATACATTTTTCGGGGGGCGATAATCGGGTGCTTTATCAATGTTTCCTTTGTTCAATAGCTCTTAACTTCACGCGATATTTGATTATTTGAGACTGCAAATAGAAAGTATGCATTTATAGATTTAGAACACACATACGTAAGAACAGGGCATGACGTAAACTTGTGACGTAAACTAAAAACTAGATTAGATAAGATATTTCGGACATTAACCCTTAATATTACAATTCTAGCAAACAGGACCTGTCGCGCACTATTTGCCCAATGCAATGTTTGTGGCTTCCTTTTTATGGAGCTCGCAAAATAATAATGGCACAAAATGGTTGACTTAACCTTCTTCTAACTTCTGTCTGACACAGCCACTTTAACCAACAGCGATGCTGACAATACTCATGCAACAAATCTAAATGCTGGTATAATAAGTCGTGGCCTTTGACACGTTATTGTGTACTGGCTAAAGGGCAGAATTGTCCCTACCGTATTTTCATTAATTATTACCAAATAGGCATAGCATTAAGCAAATTAATAAAACGAAAAGACGTACTTTGCTTTCGCCGCCTGTTTACATACTGAACGGCTCATTAATGTATATAAACATATAAACAAGTAAACTTTAGTAGAGAACTTAACAATTCATCTATATAATATATCACTTTTCAATAAGTTTCGACATTACTGAGCGACGGACGGTACATAATGTGAGAAGTTATAAGTAACGGAAAAGCAAAAAAAACAATCATCCCTTGGAAAGAGAGTCGATTCAAAATTGTTATGAGAATGCATCAAAAGATCTGAAAAAAGTATGGGTTAATATTAGAAAGAAATGACACTATAATAGTCTTTGGTGGATTGTGAACTTTTGGTAGTCCTATTAAAGTATTTTTTATCACCTATTCAACTCTGTTTTTGTTCTGTTAATGTACTAGCTTGTACGTTATATCATTATATTATGAGAAATAATCCATCAGCAATTATTTTCAGAACCAAATTGGTTGAAAAATACGTTAGTTTTTATTGAGTATTGGTATAGGTATTACTTACATTATATTTTTATAGGCATTTCTTTCAAGATATGTGTAATACGAACGCTGCAGATATTTTACCTTTTTAATATTAATACTGGATTATAGCATTTTAATAATTTTTCAATTAGCCATCAATAAATTATATATGTATATACAATTATACATATCGCGTATGTTAATTGTCATACTTTATTTATTCACATCAATAAATTATGCAGAATAAAAGAAAGCGCTATAATTATATTGTCTTATAGCGGTTTATTAAAAAAATCCTGTACAATTTGTTGGGGTAGAAAAAAATGTTGGAAAAATTCAAATGAAATGAGCGTTGTTTTGTGACTTTCTCTAAAAAACATTTCTCTCATCCCCGGTACATAATAACTAAAAATCCTCCAGAAAGAATTTTGACACATGCTTTGTCGGCATCGTACAGGGCTGCACTCGGTGCTCGTACTGCTACTAACGAGTAATTAACTCTTATCATAAATCAAAAAATGTATTTGTTTCGGTAAAGGATTTCTGCCGTGAAGTTGTAGATATTGAAACAATTTCTTGTTCACCAAAAATAATGATTATTATTTTTTGGCAATGAGGTATTCAGTAAAAATATTACTAAGACGACGCGCGACGGTCCTAACTTGCAGTATTGCCAATTCAGACCACTACTAAAAAAATCTGAGATGCACTTCTGTATATTGTATTGGATATTGTAAAATACACATATCCTAAAAACGCCGCACTGGTCATTATCAGCTCTCTCAACCCGTAGAGGCTGTTTCACAAACAAAACAATTTTACAGAAATGTAACCGACATCTGAAATTAACTATAAGTAGGTTTGTTAGTATTATTTTCCATGTCTCAGTAAATTCAATTCTTTTATACCTACCTATTCATTTCCAATCAACGAAAATAAAATCACTAAGTTTATGTATAAAAGTTTTATATATACATATATAGTTAGTTATATTTCTACTTTACACCTACAGTTTATAAATATTTTATTTAATTGTTTTTTTTGTGTTTTTTTGTATATTTCTATTCTTATGTTTATTATATACAGATCATTTCCTATTCATTTATATACACCTGAAGATGGTTTAGATTAAAATAAACCGAAACGTAGTGAAGGAAAGTTATAGTTTCAATCGTTGACCGAAACCCATGAAAAACAATCATAATCTATAGTCGCGGTCACTAGAAAAATAAGCATCTAGTTCACATCATAAAATAATACGCATACCTACAAAAGTCAAGGGCGCTTCCAAGGGGTGGGGGGGGGGGGGGTAGAGGGGGTAATAACCCCCCCCAGAACACGGAACAAAACTGACTAATTAAAAATAAGATGCAATAAGATGCATTGAAATTTAACTGTTTATGTTTATTGCTTTAAATATATTTTTCTGTTTACATTATTTAGAATAAGTTTGGTTTTATTATACCTATGTGTTTTGTTTTGTTAATTTTCCTTATAATAACAAAATGGAAAATACCTGTGTAATGTTTAATTTGATCTTTGCGGCTGAAAAATTTTAATTTCATAAATATTCATCTCTTACCGTATTATATCTTCATTTGACAAGATGTTTATTGTACCCTCCCCCCCCCCCCCCCGTCTCCTTGGCGGCGCTCACTACATTATCCATAGAGTAACTACCCCCCCAGACAAACTTCCTAGAAGCGCCACTGACACAAGTCATCCATTATTTTGGCTTGGCAAACCTTCGAACAATACTAGAAAGTCTAGAAACTAGAAGCGACAAACTGTAAACTAAGCAAATGGAATACACGTAGGTGTATTAGGCTTAGGCGATAGCAAGGGGCGATAGCAGCGTTTGGGCGATAGGCTTTATAATAATTCCGAGTTAATCTACTTTGACTTTACTAACGTTAATATGTCGCGCCATCTCATGACCGAATTTATAATTAAGATTCGTAATTCAAATTCATTAGTTTTCTTCTTCAGGTTTGTTCATGTATAAGATAGTAGTTATGCTTATAACTAATAGATGTCCAATATAATACATATGACGTGTTTTCATGGCACAGCTGCCAGATCTACTTTTTCAACAGTAGATTTACTAGGGTTGCTCTATACTATACTATTTACTATATTCCTGAGTAGCTTCTCCATTTAATTATAAATTATGTGGTACTACTGGTACTCTGGTACTGCCGCCAAGATAGTAAGAAAATTAAATATTAGGATTATAATCTTTTGACTGAAATCTTAAGACACTTATTAGTATCGCAGTGAACTAGGTATTCTATACATAGATGAATAAACTCCCTACCTACGCCGTACCTATTTCTTGCAAATAAAGGTCTTGACGAAATCTAAAAAAGGATGTTATTAGTGTCATCTCATGATACTACGACACTGACAGATATGATCACTTGGCGGACAGATTTCGAACCGGTCTGCGCATGAGGTCACCGTGTGACAAAAGTGTACAAGCACATGGCGCCAAAGCATTGATTTTTGAAAGTTTTATTTCGTTCGCTGTTATATCTGTCTTAGATATTTAATATTCATACAAAATGAAAATAGCTCATGCCCAGTATAATATAAACGATACATATTGCTCTGTATCTGAATAAAAAATTGTTGAAATAGTTATGCAGAGAATTGATATTAATCAACGCCTGACCCGTTTGCAGTAGTTCCGAGCGTTCTGAATTTCAGATACAAAAATTTGAATTTATGTACTCAAAAAAAATTTACATTGTGGAAAGAGAACAGAGCCAGAGCGGTCTGGACGTATTTTTCTGAAATCTCATATAAGAGGTTGATTGGAGTGCCTAGTGAAACCATCTTTTTGTGGGAAACTTCCTCGAGTAGAGGGTGAAATTTTTATATACTCCATTCAGGAGCCTTTGATTACCGTTCTAATTTTTTATATACAGATTATGATGTTGCGTCACCAGCTCTTCAAGCCAATTTGCATATGTATTTACTGTATAATTCTCTTAATAAAAGGTAGACAAGAAATAAATAACATGATTTTGTCATTAGAGGTTTTTAAAAATAATGAACAAGCATAATGGTATTATGTTTATGGCGAATGAATATTGACTTTTTTCTGCTAATGATTGGTGGAAAAATACATTACCAGATTTTCTTATTTTTTATTTATTCAAATATATGTCACAACCGCGTATATGTTAAACATAAAATAAAAATATATCACAATACAACAATACAATATCTTTCTGGGCATTGTATTTAGCTAGTACAGGTGAATTCTCGTATACTAAAGATTCCTAGTAATAACAGGTTTTTCCTCAATTTTTTTCAAAATGTGTTCACACGATGTATCTTGTAACGAAATTTTTGTTAATTTCGTTACACGTCGTCTGTGACTCCTTTATAGATTAATTCTTCCAGAATTATATCCGATTGACAGGTAGATATCTGTTCTTCCCGTATGCTTGGCCGTTACGCTATTTAAAGAACCACTTTTCCGCGCCTACGGATACCCATAGTATTTGTTCTCTAGCCTAACTGGACTATAACGCAGACGCGATAGGCAACACCGTAAAGGTTGCCAACGAGAGAAGAATGATTACCCAGGGTTGCCAATGTATGAGAAGTTAGTAAATATGACTATTGCGTTATTTGTAAAAGTTAACCTTGCAAAGTTGTTAGTTTCATTCTGTTGATGCATTTCTCGTTCCCTATTATGAATTTATTTCATTAATAATAGTAATTCTGTCCCGAGTTGCAATTAAGACTATAGTTACTTTGAGGTTGGGTTGGTAGTACTAGATTGCTGTGGCAACACTGCCATACCTTTGGATGGTGAGAGTGAGAGGGGGTAGTCTCTGAGTGAGAGGGACAGTTGTCTATTGCAAAGTCGTGAACAGATATGGTTTTTATGATTTCCGGTGGGAGTTGATAAATTAAAATTAGCTTGCTGACGACTTCTAGAGTCTCTTCGTCTACTCTCGACGGCGTTCTCTTCTGCGTTAGCTTCTGCGGCTGCTTCTGGTCTCTCAACATCACAGGTCGGTTCTATCCTTTTTGGCCTTCCGCCATCTTTAATCCATGAATTAGTTGCCAGTTTCAATTTGTCGTGTGGGTCAACTTTGAAGTTTATTTACTCTCTTTTCGCGAGATTTTTATTTGAAGTACCTAACACGGCAATTATTTGTTGAATTCCGCTATTTCGACATTTTGTTTGACTGCCATTGTTTCGCAGTGATTTCGTATTTTTGCTAGCATACCGTTGATATCGAACCTTTAATATCTAAAATCGATATTGTTGATTTGATTCAGTTTCATTTTCGAGTTAGGTTGTGAACGCCATACTGTGTTATACCTATGTGTTTTCAGCTCAAGTATGTGCATCTGCTTCCTGAAGGAACCAACCTGGTGTTGATGTCAATCTAAGGGAATACAAGCCCCTTTTTCCACCTGCTTCTGAGACCTTGGAAGGACACACAAGAGCGTGACTACAAGCTGTTCCTGCTACTTTGGATATTGAAGGTACGTAAAAATTGCTTATTTCAAAATTTGATCGCCATTTTAGGCAGCTATCGAGCTATTTTACGTACTTTCGTATCTAGAGTTTGTAGTCACCTCCAAGTGTGACCTTCAGTCCGCTTTTCCTTTTTTTTGTTTTGTTGCTCATTTGTATTTTTTTTTTTTTGAGAGAGAGAGAGATAGAGAGAGCACACCTTTCTTTTTATTTGGTAGAGTCTGTGTAAAAATTGCTTAGTTTATTGTTTCCGCCATTTTGGGCTAATGAGCACTTTTGCATAGGTGTCTAACCTTCTTCAGTATTCTTTGTACTTCGTACAACTTTAGAGAGAGAGAAAGCACCTTTCTTTATTTTGGTATAATTTTGATAGTTTTGAGTGTGCTGATACACACGTTTTGCAAATTTTGAGCTGTAATTTTGCTGTACGAATTTGATAAATTTTTCCATCTTTACAACCGATACAGCCTGCCGAAGTACATCTATGTGAGACTGAACGTACTCATAGATTTTTGTTTTTTTTTTGAGCTATAGTTTTAGCAGTGAGAATATTTATTGAAGTACAGTTGCTTGTACCTTGCAACTACTGTGCATATAATTTCAATTTCCGGATTATTTGTGATATTTGATTTTGAGACATTTCAGTAAACATTTGTGGGCTTGATAATTTTTTTTTGTGGTTGTATTACCTTTCAAGATTCTAACTTTCTGGAACACTAGAGCCAGCAGTAACTTAATAGAATCATAGCCTTGATTTTCTCTTAAATCAATTAAACTGCTTTGAACTTAAGTGAACTATAGCCTTGCTCACTTCAAGACTCATATTTTTAAGTTTTATTTTAAGTGTTAGACTTGAAAGGCCTATCAAGTATCTAGGTTAGGTGATACTTTGTGGTTACGATATTGGTCCTTTATTTTAAGATTATATTTTTTTATATGCAGATTCAATTGTGAACCATTGTGGGGAGATATCTGCTACAACTTTGTGCTGAACTTTTAAGAAATTTTAGTATAGAATTTAAGCAATTTGTAAGGGATCCTTGTTAAATATAAGCAGATATTGTTTCAACTAAATTGTTAAATTTAAGCAGATATTGTTTCAACTAAATTGTTAAATTTAAGCAGATATTGTTTCAACTAAATTGTTGAGGAGGGGGCTTTTAATTGTTCGATTCAAAGCCAAGTAGTACGCCTGAGCTTGCATAACCTCCTACATCCTGGGGTTTTGCCATAGAGGGTCCAGACTCTAATCCTTCTTTTTTCTATACTTTGCATGACGGCGGCCGGAAGTGGTAGCCGAGCCAAACCCAGATACCCCTCAGCCTAAAAGGGGGAAAATCAAAGAGTAGGGGTCAGGGCCAAAGGAACCTGAAGAGGCTGCCAGTCATCAGAGGGGACCCTCTGAAGGAGCGGTTAGAAGGAGCCCACAAGCCGACCCAGGAGGAGAAGACAACCTCGTTGAGCAAGCCAGGTTGTATCGCTCACTTACAGCAGTCCCCTTTTACCACTGTAAATTAGTCACCATTCACCATTCATATAATTTATATTTTAGCAACCAATATACTTGTTACTGTTTAATTCTCTTTTGAATTTTTTTTCTGCTCCCATCCCAGTGTTTCTGGAGAGGTTGGGCAATTTCACTAACTTCCTTGGAGTTTGGAGGTGAAAACTCCTGGCGCCCTTTTCTTGAAGTTTTTTGAGCCTTTAGAGTAATCTCGTGTTAAAGGTTAGTGATTTTGCCTGACATCTCTTATAAGAGGAAAAGAATAAGTTGCCAAGGATCCACAACCCACCGTAAGTAAACTGAGCAGCCCAAAGGCACCCCAGTTTTAGCCAGCTTGGGGGTCTCGACTTAGTTGGGACTTTCAATCTAGCTTTACAATCTGTTTAATAATATGTTTGAATTAAAAAGTTTGATCCACTTGTAGTGATGGTTTCTGATGGCCTGGGTATAGGGCACATTATTTATTGCTCTCTTGTGTTGTAGTTAGGTATTGATTCTGTATATATGAGTCTATGGGGAAATATATTTTGGACAGACAATAAGAACTGAAAAAGGGGTGAATAAGAGCATATAGAACTAGCCTTTCTCTATATGAACTGAAAATGAAATATCAAAATACGTTCTGCAATCTGTAAATCTCCAACCATCTTTTAGCGCATTTTTATTTTATGTAGCTTTTTTTATTCCAAATAGGAAAGGCGCTAGGAAAGCTGGATACACCGTTGCAGGACCCTGTATACTTATTACTTTATACTATTTTACAATGTTAGTGAATTTTAGTTTTCTAATATTTGAGGTCTCTCTAATTCCCCTATCAAGAATACATTTTGCATCTAGAAAACAAGCTCATCTTTGCTTCATCAGTCACATATACATTCTCTGATAATTTGTTTAAATTCGCAAGATAGTTTTTTTTTCAATTTTCAAAGCGTTTCCATTATAGTTGGAAAATATATGGCGGAGCTCATTACATTTTGCCAAGAACTCATCTGTATGTTTTTGTAGTCCACCTTCTGTTAAATGGTTGACCCAAGTGAGAGAAGTATCTGTGCAATCTAGGATATAACCCAGTTTCTCCTTATTTTTCAACTTAAATGCAATGAAACCTGCCAAATTTTCGAAACCATCCCAAGTAGCGGTAGTGTGACGAATAGTTTTTACTTTTTTATTATTACATCCCACAACCACACAATAAACCATTGTCCAAATATGTGTTAAACTCCAGAATCGCAAATAATTAATGTTTTATCAAACTTTACTACGGTAAACGAGTAAACTCAAGAAAATAAACTGAAAATGTTCGGCTATAACCTGTAACTAAACGAGTAAACAAACCCCGTTTGTCACACGCTGACGTCACAGGTGGAAGCGAGACGGAAGACATCATGCGCGTGAGCATACCTCCTAAAGTCGTAGTATCATGGTGTCATCTCAAAAAATGACAGGATTACGATTTTTACTGATGTGCTTTAAACCAAAGACTCCAAAGAGGGGTCCAAAGTTATTCTAGGTTTTCTTTGTTGGAGCGCCCGAATGAGGTTCGTCTTGTCTTCGGGTTGCAGTGTAGGTACCTATTATTCGCTCCCAAGAAAAATAGCGTCATGAGTCATGACCACTCATGATGATGAGGAAGTAATGCGCAGAATAGAAAAGCTGCTGCTTGTTGGAGCAACTGTCAATCAATATTATAGTTATCCCAAATTATCATTATGACGTTTTTTTGTGGTATAATAATAATTACTAATGTTTTTCCCTGTTTAAGTAGTAACAATTCTCATTCGCAATACCTAAATTTAACAAATTCGCATATTCGTTAATGTTTTACACAAAATGTTTTTTAATTGATAAAAAACGTTTTAACAAAGTCATTAGAATAATTTTACACCGCATGGAATTCTATATACTGCGTATTTGTATCTTAATTGTCTCAAATTAATGGTTTTATATTATACTAGATAGCCATTTTAGCAGGTATTAACAGTCCATCACGGAACTATCTCCCGCACAATAAATAAAAATCCACATTGAAGCTGTTAAAGTGGGAATGCTTCACAAACATCCGTGACAAAGATACGCCAGTCCTCTATGAGCACCTAGAAGAGCATGGCTTTTGATAGCATATATTAGCATAGAACTTTTACTTCGTAAGGTCTAGTGGGTTGAATTGGGGGACTGAGGGGTCCATAATGGCTTGCCAGGATGTTTCCTTTATCAGCTTTGTATACCTTAACAGAGTTGCATCTGTACGAGTTAAATAATGCATTGGGTATAGTTTCCCACGCTCGATTTTGTACATGCTAATAAGCCCATCATAGTCCTCCTTGACCACCAACAGGGTGAATTTTTAGCACCGGATTGGTCGATAGCTCAATTACTGCAGAAAATAGCGAAAAAAGTATTGTACAAAGTTTGTAGCCAAGGATATGCTACTTACTCAGAAAATATGTTAGTTGATAGGTACATAGTAGTTCATGGTAGTTCATCGGGTAGTTCTCAGATAGTTCATAACTACGTGGTGATGCAAACATAAATTATTTTGAATGAGACACCCTATATATTTAGTTCTTACAATACAGGGCATTTCTAAAGTTATGAGATATGACCATTCTTACATCCAAATCGCTGTCAAATCGCTGTTGACAAATACGTGAAGTCGTTTCTCGAAATTCGGCGAAAATGGGATTTATACGCTGGTGTACATAAATTTGACCGTGCTTCAAATTGTGACGTCTCAGCGTACTGCAAAAACGTTACGTTTGAAATACGTATGGTCTCCTTTAAATCGCTCTCCATAAAATTCAGTAAAAATGAGATACGCCCTTACGGACTATCATCGGCGAAATGAACGTACTGTACTATCAAAAAAAATTTTTTTTCACGACAAGATAAAAAATGTCTTCTAGTTTTAACGCTGCCTGTAAAAAAATTGACGACGCATATTCATATACAGATAGAATGCAAAATCTAGATTTTATCTTTTTTTTAAATAAAAAGATATATTATTATACCCAAAAATTGCTTCAATATGCTCTTTTCATATTTGTTTAGCATTTTATATATCCATATTCATCGGTTTCCGAGAAATTTAGATTTTTTGGCAAATTTCAAATATATATCTTCAGCCTGTGTACTGAAAATACTGAAATTTATTTATTTTGAGAAAGTTACTATGAAATGTTATTTTTATTTAACGAAAAATTAGAGTATAAGGCCATAATAGTATTTGATGAAGTCAAAATTCAGAATTATCTTAATCCCAAATAGCACTGGATATCCTATGAATATTCTTTAAATCTCCTATATGTTCCATGAATATTCAGTAGAATCATAGAATATTCGTTATTTCTCTTGATTGTTCTGGATTATTAAAATAATATTCTTTATAGAATATTATTATTTTATCCACTTAGGATAATCAGTGATTGTTCGCTTAATGTCTGGATTATTCCAGAATATACCAGTAATATTCCTCATAGAATATTATTTTAATAATCTACTAAGAACAAGATGTAGCTATTTTTTGACGAACATTTAGTAATATTTGTAATAGAAATATCTGTATGTAGGCAAATATTCAATATGAGGTATTATAAATTTATATTTGCACGTTTCTCCGTGAATTAAAAAAAACCTTCATTCGTTCTGCGTTCATCCTAAATATACCTAATAAGTATTATGTGCAATTTTCAAAAGTTTATTAGTCATTAGCCATTGCCAGCAATACAGATACGGCATCCACCGACGATAAAGTGACAGCATCTTATGCTGATGTATGGTGACTATGGTGTCGTCAGTTGTCAATCTTGTCTGGTTGTCACTCTATTCTTCGCTTTAAGTGTTCTGTCATTCTGTGCTTCAACATGTGATGTGGGCATTTTTGCAATTCACGAATTCACGAGTTTTATTCCTGAAAGACCTGCATTTATACACAATTTTGTACAATAAGTTGCTGGTTGTTATAAAGTGTGTGACAGTGTTCCAAATTATGGTGACCTACTATGGTGTATGGTTCATTATATAATGTGAGTAGAATTTTGAGGTTAAATGCAAGAAGTTTACATTTTTACACTTTATCTAGACATCTAGACTGAGATGTCTAACCACTTAACTTTTGTGACCATCTGCCACTAGTAGGTGCCATTATTTTTGCAACAGTATCAATAATTCCTTAAAAATGTTTCGTATATGAGGTAATTTAGACAAAATGTTCCTAGAATATTCAAAATCATTCTACCACGATTGTTCATCTAATATCCGTGCGAAATTTTCGGCGGAATATTCTAGGAATATAGCGTGTTTTTCCCATTTCGAACGTTTACAGAATATTCTGTAAATAATCTAATTATCCATGGAATTTTGTCAGATTATTCATAATACCTGTAGTAAATGTGAACAGAATATTCTCATATCATCCAGTGCTATGTGGGATAATGTAAGTCAAGTATGCGGAGGAATCAACTTTATAGATGTGATGCATAACTATCAAGCTGATTTATCAGGGTAGGTTTATTGTTCTTACAATACCTTATATTTTAAGAACAGGGATCATCAGTAGAATCTGAATATGGAATAATATATAGGGTGTTTCATGTATAAAAATATGTTTACATCACACCGTAGTTATGGCTCACCCTGTATAAAACTAAATATTTTCTAAGCAAGGAGCATATCCTTAGTTCCAACTTTGATGTATGATTTTCTTCTTTTACAGTAGTGGAGTTATCGACCGATCCGGTACTAAAAATTCACCCCGTATATTATTCAGAATCCTTTTTTATTTTATATATATATTCTGTATTAGAAGGAGGACAGTCTGCCAGCACTTGGCCTTCATTGGGTCTCTCATCTCAACCTGGCGAGAATAAAGGTGGTGATACGGCTCAGCAGGATTTTCCTTAACCTGGCAGTGGAAGAGTGGAAGGCAAGGGTGTAGCTAGGATTTCATTTAGGGGGGGGGGGGAGAAAGGGCTATTAATAATACCAAAGGCGTAGTGAAGGGGGGGTTTTGGGGGTCAATCCCCCATGAAGAATTTTTTTGATAGTTTTCTAAATAAGTGTGTAAGTTAGTGTCAGTAATAGTTGATTCTGACAGGGGCCAGAAGGAGACGTTATTTGTATTCCAAAGGATTTTTCTATTTGCTCTTCAAAGTGTTGACAGTTCAGTCCAAAAGTTGCATGGCACAGAAACGTTATTATGGAAAACAGTTATTTTTTACATTAGCAGAAAATTTTGAGGTTCTTTGTTCTTTTGTGCACCAACTTTCTGTGTACACGGAAAAGTGGAAAAGAATATGTCTGCTTCCCTTAGGGGTCTAGGATATGGCGCCCGAAATTGAGAATCCAAGAAAATACGTATTTCGGTATTAGCGAGAAGGCGTATCCGCCTGTTCCCTTTCTCTGGTATGTGTGTCTAAGATGAGGGGAGGTACGTCCAAAAATCCAAAGGTAAGGTCAAAAGGTCCAAAGGTAAGGGCCAAAGGTCACCACGAAAATGAATTTCGCATTTCCAAGCTCCTGACGTTACCTTTAAACTTACACTAATGACTCAAAGTACTCAAAGAGCAAATTGAAGAAGAAAGCTTGTGCTTGTGCAACTATTTAGCCTTTTTTTGATTTCGTGTTTGGTTGTTAAATTACAGGCATTTATAGAATGTATGATTTTGCATTGCGAGTTTTTTTGCACATAAAAAAACTTTTTTGAGAGAATCGAAAATAGTTGTCATTCATTAAGGTCTTAACTATCGCCTTCTGAAATATTATATATGTAGTTTGAAAATAGAGTGAGTTATGCGAGAAATTGTGAGTCCGTGTTTTACATGGCAAATACGTACCTATGTATAAATGTGTGTATCCAGACCCCTTAAGGTCTAGATTCCTCTGTCACATCTTTGTTCCGCCACAGGTTATACCATAGTTCGGCTTCATTATTGAGAGCTTCCAAAGGGTGGTATGGGCAAAAAAACTGTGATTTCTATTTAATATCAATCAGTGACATATTCAACATTACACTGGGATGTAGCGACATCAAACCAAAAGCAGGAAAATATTTATCAGCAAAACGCTGCTCCAGTGTGGATATAAGGGAATCTAACCAAAGAAGAAAACCCGATTGCTTCCAAACATCTCCTGGAGACTCAGACTGGTAGTTGGAGCCATGTTGCAAAACTTGTAAGTGAATTGCAGTTGCAGTTCTGGTTGAGCCGAACTACGATGATCTTTTATGATAGACGTTATTATTTTGATATTGTTTATGCATGTGTCCATGTCGATAATCTTTGAGTGTAACGCATTAATACGGGTTCACACGATTCAGTTTCGCTGAATCAGTTTGACCGATTCAGTGATACTGTACAGATAATGAACATGAGAACACCTTTTCAGTAAAACTGATCAGTGGGTTTGTGTTTCCAGTCAAAGTGAAAGCCAGTCCTACTTTTCATTCATTTTGACTGAATCAGTATTGAAAAATGAATACAAACGTCAAACTGACGTAACCTCAAAATCAACCCTTTTGGTTAAACCCAAAAATTACCGAACTCAAATAGTCTATGTCAAGCTATACCCTCCAACCGACACACTTCCTCCTCTTTGCTCTTCTCCTTCCTTCCTCTCTTTTTTTTTTTTTTTTTTTTTTTTTTTTTTTTTTTTTTTTTTTTTTTTTTTTCTTCGCTTACTTCTTCATGACTTTGTCTGGTCTCTGGGTAACCAGACCTGACAGACCGATCGACCGACACGACTGCAACTAAGAGCAAAGGTCCTCCGGACCGCTCTGACAGACAATGACGAATAGTAGTCAAACTGACGTGCGAGAATCTTTTCCGTCATCATGAAAGTCATCAGTTTTAGCACTTCAAGGTTACGAAAACGTCGTTTTCATGAATGCTGAATCCGTTAAAATGATTCATTAAAACTGAACAGCGAGAAAAAACGTTGTTTTCATGAAAACTGAATCAGTCAAACTGATTCAGCAAAACTGAACAGTCAGAACCCGCCTTTAACAACAGGTTCCAATGTGCCCGAATCTTTGGCCATCAAACCAACGCATATAATGAACTCACACAAGGTTAATCAACTACCTCCTCTCAACTGTTGACTATAGAACTTCTAGCTACATTTTTCGATTCGATCTGCTAGGGGGGGGGCTGCGCACCCCTGCCCGTACCTGGCTACGCTCTTGGTGGAAGTAATCCAAAATGGATCCTCGCATTAATAAAACAGCTGGACAATCACAGAACAGGTGCGTAACTGTTTCATCCCCCTATTTACATCCCCTGCACAAGGGTGTATCACTTGTAGAGGCGTTTCCTTAGCTGACACAGTCCATAACAGGACCAAACGCAATGCGGGGGTGTTGCTCGGGCTTCACTAGGGTAGCTATATCTAAGGAGTTCTTTAGCAGTTAAGCTACCAGTATCATCCTGCGCAGTCTTGAAAGCTTTGTGGGCGCGCTCTCTTAACAGTGTAAGGCTCAAAAATGCTTGAGTCCCAGGATTTTGCTCTCGGCAGCCCTTTTTTGGCAACCAGTCTGCTGAAATATTGCCTTTGGACTGTGGGTGCCCTTTGACCCAGCTAACCATTGTTTTTGATAGTGATGATGCATGCGCGAGTGCCTCAGCTCTTTACTCACAGATTGGGTTATATACTGTAGTTTGCTAATTATGGCCATTAGATCCCTAGGTGGTATGATGAATACAGTACTCTCTGCACTGTAGATCAAAGTTTACGAAAACTGACCCCTGATAATATCATATCAAAAATGTAAAATTTAGGAGAAAACTGGGAGATTGTAGCTAATTTTACCACACAGATTATTTGGCGAAAGGAGAGAGATGTAATCGAGATGGAGAGAAAAAGAAAACAGAGGAGAAGTAATAAAGGACCACTAAAAACATAGAAAACCGCATCTTGAAGCAATACTATGCATCTCAGGAAGTCCGCCTAGCGAAGACAAGGGGTTTTTGTCGGAGTAGCGCCTGACACTGTTAGAAGTACTTGAAGCTACTGTACAAGTTTTCTTCGCCAAGCTGTTTCCCCTTAGTCAAAAAAAAACTATGCGCAATATAGGAGTACCATAAAGTGGCAAACATATTGGCTGCGAGAATGCTCCTTACGCCTTACGCAAACTTTCTTAGAATACACGATTTAAGGACACTCTGTGATTGATATGAGGAGTGCTTACTCCATCCTCTACGTTCAAGACATTTGCAAGTGGTTTTAAAAAAATACATCATGTTATTGGTTGCTCAAATGTATTTAATTAGGTACTGCAAACAACATGGGAGGCATTATTGGCCAAGCAACGTTTTAATGCTATCATTGGTTTGGAACGATTTTATACCACTCATTATACTACTGCGTGTTAGTGTTTGAATCTTAATTATCTGAAATTAGTGGTTTTATATATACTAGATAGAAGTGGAATATTCTCTGTACTACTCAGTTATCTTGATTGATGGAAAATATCTTTTGATCGGACTCTTAAGTATTTGTGGTATGTACTAGTCGGTTTATTGACACCTTTTAACGTAAAAACATTTCTTAATAACAAACATCATCAATTAGAAAATCGAGTAAGGCAAAGCTGTTATCAAAAATTTACTCGAAAAAAATATTGAATTCTACGGAGATTTTTAAAGTGAATCCCCATTTATAGAAAAATTACTGCCGACCGACGAAACAATATGAGAATTGTGCAGCTTATTCTTGTGGAGTCAATTTTTTAATAGTTACTGCACCGCACACCTGATTGATTTCCAAAATGCAGGCTCCCTCACAGTAGCAATCAGGTACGAAAATTATATGAGTCAAATTTTCAAGTAGTAATGTTTGGTACAATGAGAAAAGATATGGCTGGTTTTTGCATAATATTCACATGTTTGAAGATCTCGAAAATATTGATTTACCAGGGTTAAAGTAGTGTTTGGCGTTAGAAAACCTTTAAGGCGGCTCCTACGGAGAGCATAAACGGTCATTTTCAAGTGATCTAATCCCAATTTCTGACGCTCTAGTTTTCAATATTTGTGCATGAAATTTTTAGATGAAGTTTAAAAGGAAATTACACCGGGGGCTATCGAAGCATTTTTTGAACAAAATTGATTGAACATGAAATATGATCGCTTGAAGTTGCCTATTTTCTTCGTCAATTTTGTATCTTTTTTTAAGAAAAGCCCAGAAGCAAAAATGAAAAAGTGCTTCGATATCACTCTGGGCAATTTCCTTCTAAATATTATGTAAAAATTTCATGTAAAAATATTGGAAAATGAAGCGTCAGGAATTGAGATAAAAAACATCTGCAAATCGCCTTCCTCTTCAATTTTACAAATTTCGGGCGACGCGCTAACATGACTGTTTCCATTTCTTTCTAATGTAGCGCGCACCTGTTTATTTATCACGCCCATCGTCGGTTCCTTTTCAGCTCCCCGCATCTTCCGGAGAAACTATTCCGGATTGTAGGAGCAGCGTTAATCTTCTATATATAAAAATGAGTCCCTCTTTCCCTTGGTCACGGCATCACGTGAGAACGGCTTTACCAATTTCATCCATCTTTTTTTTTATAAGTTTGCTATTACTTCGTAGAAGGTTCTTACGGGAAGAAATCTAAGGAAAATTACTCAGAACATTAGAAAATTTGGAAAAATATGAGAAAACTTGACAACTACCACGGGTGTATAGTGTTAGTGATTTGTTTGTTATTGTTGTCATGTATGACGTTGCTGTCAAAAATACCAGTTAGGTGTTAGATGATTAAACGTCAATGACACATGCGTATACAGAGTGTTAATTAATGATAGACCGTAATTTCAATTTCGGGCCCGTCAAGTGTGGGACGTAGAAATAATGACAAATGCGTATACAGAGTGTTAGTTAATGATCGTAAGACCGTAATTTCAAGGGTATATTTATGACTCAAATTCAAATAAAAAAGCTCATACAGGGTGTCCGTATAATCGACCGACAACGCTTGACAGGTGATAGATCCCACATTTCTATGAACGTTGAGATAGGAACATGAAGCCTTACAATGCTTAATTTTTAAGATGTCAAAATGTTTTCTTTTATTTTCGTTTTTCTCAATTCTTTCGCAAGAAAATGGCACAACGATATAAAATTACGTAACGGGAGGTTTTTTAAGGCGAAAAATCCAAATTCAATCATAGTTTTGCTATCATGAATAGAGGGCGCCACCCAAGGAACTTTAAACGCATTTAAATGGTCAAAACCTTATTTCGGTTTGCTGCATCAATGTATCAAAAAAATCCTCAATATGTTTTACGTGAAAAAGGTATGATTTGTTTGAGTCCCTAGAGGTAACCGTTTTCAAGATAATCTTCATTGAAATTTCCAATGCGACTGAATTATAAATTGCGATCAAAAGAATTATCGGTATTTCCGCACGAATGAATATTAGGCTTAGGCTCATACTTTTAAATACCATTTACGAAGTATTCTCAAATTTCAACACCACCTATATATATATTGAAAATTAGATATATTTGAAACATGTTTTTTGATCTACCTAATATTAATTCATGCCAGAAAACCGATAATTCTTTTAATCACATTTTACAAGTACCTAATTGGGCTGCCTTGGATATTTTAATAAAGGTTATCTCGAAAACGGTTACCTCTAGGGACTTAAACAAAGTATACCTTTTTTACGTAACACATATTGAGGAAACGATGTTATTAATCTTCAGGTGGATGCTCCAAAATGGAAAAAAGTTCTGTTAATTTAAAGAGAGTTCGATGTGCCGTAGGTGGCACCCTCTCTATTCATTTTAGCAAAACCGTGGTTGAATTCCCGATACATAATTTTAGATACGTTGTGTCATTTTATTGCGGGACAATTGAGAAAAAAACAAAATAAAAGGAAACTTTGACATCCTGTATCTTGAAAACTAAGCATATTAAGGCTTTATGCTCCTATCTGAATGTCCATAATAATGTGAGGTCACCCTGAATAAACAATGGATCGGCATTGTATCTTGAAGATTCTGGATTTCAAGATACATGGTGTCAAAGATTGGAAATAAAATTGTTTTTTTTATCAATGACTTAAACATTAATGAGCCGTTTTTGTAATCTGTAATTTTTTCACTGAATTGAATCTAGGTCACCACTGACTAGAATATAGTTCTCCTTTCCAGTGGCGTGTCGGGGGTCGGGGGGGAGTCCCACGAGAATATTAGCAAAAAGATGTACCGCGCTGACCTTGAAAAAATTAAATGCTGTTTTTCAAATTAAACAAATAAAAATACCTTTTCTTTTCTTTTAATGTCGCTTCGTATCTTACTTTGTTTTGGAAAAAATAAATAAAAACCACTTCATTTCACAGATCCACTTTTTCGACGGGCTATGAAGTGATTTTTATTTTTTTTCTCCAAAACAAAGTGAGATACAAAGAGACATCAACAGACTTTCAGCGGTTGCATTTTTCAGTGCGGCTTGCAGTTGCATGACGATAACTAAATAACAAGGGCAGTCGATGAACGTTTGTGGAATTAATCTTGATAATCCATGTTTTCCATATGGTCATGTAGCCTGTTCCGTGTTGATAAAATCATCGCTATTTATTTATGGGCCCGAAAAGGAAACAAAACATGTTGGATATCAAAAAGTATTTCAGTGATCACTATGCTCTTCAGATAATTATTATTTTTGCAGATTTAAGTTTAATTTAAATATTCATAGCTAAGGCAGGACAGCGTCTGTCGGGTCAGCTATTATTAAATATTTTACAAATTTTATAAATACTTGTGAGATTGCTCATCCTAACACCCTCACTTTGAGTATTTCCAGAAAATACGTATATGAATGTATTTTGTATATTTTCGATTTTTGTTACTACTCGTCATTGGATCGCACCATATTGCTTCCCAAAATAACTACACATCGGAGTTCTTAAGGGTGGAAATAATCACAATTAGCAGGTCGAATTTCAATTTTATTTAGACTAACCTTGTGTTAATCAGCGGACATATTTATGGTTATTCTCATTCATGAAAACGTTTTGTAACCAGAATAATGTAATAATTACAACTTCACTCTCCAATGATTTCAAATGTCCTTTCTCCAAATGGGGTCGGTATATCAGCTTATCTGAAACGAAAAATACAGTTTAGGTGGATGCTCACATTTGCTTTTTTTTTCAGCAGGCGGCATCGACAACTATGACCATTAGCCGACATTTGCTTTAAAGTTTTATCTGATCAGGCACTCAAATTTACAAAATGCAATGCAGCCAGTAATCGATGATGATATATGCATAGGCGTAGTTAAGCCCCCGAATCTGGGGGGGGGGGGGCATAAGCCCCGCCCTAGATTTATCTGGGGCGGTCTATTGTAGTAAACTCAACAGAACAAATTATTTTTGGGGGGCTAATTTCATTCTTGGGGGGCTAAGGCCCCTAAATCCCCCATCTAACTACCCCTATGGGTACACGAAGATACCTATATCAGTACCTATATTTTGCGATTGACACTGATGTAACTTCTCTTAGAGGTAGAATTTTGTATTTAACACACAAAATGATGCACGAAAACCTTATCTTTAATATACTTTCGCTCAAGAAGAATTTCATTTAACGTTTGACGTTTGCTAGAAATTAATTATTGAAGTATTAGGCCGGTATTGCATAGTCAATCCGCCACACATGGAAGGGTCTATGCATACCGGCTACAATATTTTGCGTACTCATCGTAAAAATTAAATTGGATCAAAGAGATGCGACGAAATATTGTGCTTGGATGGGTAAACACTAACTGATATATGTTTCAAATGATTAAAAGAGCATAGATGCCGCTTTATCAAGACTTCGATTGACGACAATGCTCCAGCTCACAGATCAACGATTTTTCAACGGAAAGTTAAACAATTAGGGGAGAAAATTATGGTTCATCCTGCTTCTGCTCCTCCCTTGACCTTGGTCATCCTTCTGACTTTATTGTGTTTCCTGAAGCCAAAAAGGAGTAAGACGTCGATTAAGAGCTCAACGACGCTGATATGGGAATATGTCAAAAAGTTGTTTTCCATAAGTTTGTGACAAGTCGATAAAGCGACAAGATAGTGTACCTATTAAACAGAAAGAATGGATCTGTGGGCTAAATAGTTTTTTCTTATTAGTGAAGAGGCTAAGGTTACCCTACTAGTGGCCGCTTGCCGTGCACCTCCGGTCAAAGGGATCAGACAAAGTCTTATCACATGTTCTTTGCGAAATCCTTATTTCTATGGGAGTCCCTTACCACTTAGTATTTCTCATACAGCAACTCTATGAGTCTAGCTCGGCTCGTGTAAGAATTGATGGTAACCTGTCTGGTCGAACAGCAACCAGAAAAGGAGCTCATCAGGGATGTGTATTATCTCCGATGTTATTCAACATTTACTCTGAATTTGTGATGAGACAGGTATTGGACAACTGGAATGGCGGTATAACTATTGGAGGAAGCAAAATATCTAACTTAAGATTTGCTGACGATACAACCCTTATTGCTGCTTCTAAGGAAGAACTAGTAGCTCTATTAAACATCTTAGGACAACACAGTGCAGCATATGGTCTTGGTATTTACTACAAGAAGACCAAAGTTATCATCGTAGATAGAGAGCACGATAAACATCGAGAAATAAAGTCAGTAGGCCGTTGTGAAGTAATTCAAAGTTTTGTGTATCTCGGCTCTTTGATCGACAATTCGGGTAGCTGAGAAAATGAGATTTGACGGCGCATTCAACAGACACGTGTGGCTATGACAAAGCTTACTAAAAAATGGCGTGGCCATAACATCACTACAGCTATCAAAATTTCGCTGTTTCAGTCTCTTGTGGTCTCCATATTTTTGTAGGCCTTGGAAACTTGGACTGTTAAAAAGGCAGATCCAGTTCGCATAGATGCTTTTAAAATGTGGACGTGGGGGAGAATTCTGAGAGTTGCTTATACCGCCCATCGAACTAACGTTTCCATACTGGACGAGCTCGGTAATCCCAAAGAGACTATCCTCCATTGTGTCGACGAGAATGCTTACATTCTTCGGATATACAGGGTGTCCCAGAAGTCAACGTCAAGCCGCTACGGGGTGACAGGATTGGTTGTAACTATCATGAGAAAAATCAGAAAAAAAATCTATTTCATACAATTTCAAAATTATGGGCATTTAAAAAAATCCTAGAAATATTCTCAAATTATAACAATTTTTCGATTATTGTGGTTAACTTTTATCATTTTTGTTTGGAACCGTAACCAGGAATAACATTTCTAGAAGCACAGTAAAAAATAATGGCACAATTGTCCCAAGTTTTCTAGAACGAAGACTATTTATTAAACTATGGATTTAAAATTTTCAAAGTTTGCCGACTTTGAAAGACCCTCCTTTAAAAAAAATGTACTAAAGTACCTTGGCAAGTGCCATTAAAAGATGGCGCATTGAACCAGGATTGTAAAATGGTACAATACTTGTTAGTTTCATACTAAAAAAAAAACGAGTAAAAAAATGAAAACGTCAAGTAACCCGATTTTTGCTAACCTATTTCACTCAGGTCAGATAATCTTTATTCGCACAAGCTTCTGGTAGGTTCTTAATTTTACGGCAAAATGATGAGAGAGGTGGATATTGGACGTGTTTGCCATGAGTGAGCAAGACAGATAGTGACTTATAGCAAAGTCAACAAAAATAAGTAAAATTAATAAAATAATGAAAAATCTTGACCTAGCTTAGTTTAGGTATTTATTACAATGAAAGTTCAAATTGTGTACCATCAGCCTCAATACACGTCCTACATTTTCTTAAAAAAGATCTACTTATTAGCCAGGCACATTTAATGCGAGAAGACGGATCCCAGTATCGCTTTAAAAAAAGCCTGTGGACCGGAACTTTAAACGGCAAAATTGTTGGGCCTTTTGAGCTGCCTGAGAATTTGAATGGCACGAATTACGTACATTTTTTACGATAAAATTTACCAACTTTGCTAGAGGACGTACCACTAAAGCGGCCTACAGACGTTGATGTAAGCTGCGATTCCTCAATCGACTCAAGGTTTCATGATACTTGCACCAGTTGCATAAGTTCCTACTCGACTTGATATTTCATGCACGTTTTATGCAACACAAGAATAGTAGGGTGGGCTTATTTCTTTGCATCGACACAATACTATACACGTTGAAACCTGCATCACTGCATCAGCGTCACCGACTCGACGACATGGCTCACCGTCCATAATAGGATTCCAGAATCTGCATCGCTGCAAGCCGCAACTGATACCAAATTCGTGATTCAGTACCACACACGCTGCTACTTGCGTTGTGAAACGTAGAAGTCGATACCTGAATCGCAGCATGCATCAACGTCTGTGGACCGCTTAACAGATCGTCGCCACATGAGATATCAACCAGATGGCTGCCCAGCGCATTACGCAGTGCAAGTAAGAGGTTTCCTTGACAAAATATCTGGGAGGTGGATGTGGACGTTCAGGCACTATCTAGTGGCTAGCCCGTTCCCCAGATTTAAATCCCCTGGAATTTTGTTATCGGGGTGTTCTCAAAGAAAAAGTTTATTCAAGGCTCATTGAGAGCGTAGCCGAGCTTTCGTAAACGAATTTCTCAAGCTGCTGAGGATATCAACTCTCGAGGGTATGCCTGGCTAATAAGTAAAATTAGATAGTAAAATAGTAGTAGTAAAATAAGAAGATGTAGGGCGCGCATTGAAGCTGATGGTAAACAATTTGAACATTATTTTATTGCCTAAATTTTATTCCAATAAACCTAAACTAAACTAGGTCAAAATTTTTCATTATGTTATTAATTTTACTTATTTTTGTTGACTTTGCTAAAAGAAGCGTCACTATCTGTCTCGCTCAAAGCAAATATGTTCATTATCCATATCTCTCATCATTTTGCGGTAAAATTAAGAATCTACCAAAAGCTTATGCGAATAAAGGACATCTGATCAGAATGAAATGGGTCAGCAAAAGTTGGGCTACTTAAGGTTTTTATTTTTTTACTCGATTTTTTTTAGTATGAAACTAACAAGTATTGTACCATTTTACAATCCTGGTTAAATGCGCCAACTTTTAATGGTGCTTGCCAAGGCACTTTAGTACATTTTTTTTAAAGGAGGGTCTTTCAAAGTTCGCAAAGTTTGAAAATCTTAAATTCATAGTTTAATAAATAGTCTTCATTTTAGAAAGCTTGGGGCAATTGTTCCATTATTTTTGACTGTGCTTCTAGAAATGCCGTTTAGGGTTACGGTTCCAAAGCTTAAATGAACAAAAATAGTAAAAGTTAACCACAATAACCGAAAAATTGTTATAATTTGAGACAATTTCTAGGTTTTTTTAAATGCCCATAATTTTCAAACTACATGGGATAGATTTTTTTCCTGATTTTTCTCATGATAGTTACAACCAATCCTGTCACCCCGTAGCGGCTTGACGTTGACTTCTGGGACACCCTGTATACAGAGAAGCGATAATATGGAGAAACTTGTAGTTCAGGGTCATTCCCCGAGTGGGCGGCGCCGTGGCCATTCCTCTACATGCTGCGAGGATACGACGAAACAGTTGCTGGATATGAGTATCAAGAGCACCACTGAACTGACAGTAAATCGCGAACGATGGCGAGCTACAGTTCTCAAAACTATTGATAATATTCGTGTCGGCAATACTCTAGCTCCGACTTAATGCATTTTACGAGTTCACAACATGCCTGTTAAGACATTGTGACTATGATGATGACTAAACGTCCAATGGCCAGTTATAAATCCAACCACCCTTCCTGCTCAATCTGAGAGCGTCTGCGGTATTAGAACACGAGGATCCTTTCATCATCCTCTTAGACTGAACATTTCCCACTCTGTTCCAGCGCTGTCCATACCATTTTGTATGATATACCACATGCTGGGTCTGGCCCAATGAGAAGGAGTTCTCCCCCTTCCTTGGGACACCTGTAGGCACTCCCATTCCCACCTACTCCTATGTGACTAAAAATCCAAGATAATATTACCTTGTTGATCTTCGCTAGTAGGTATATTTAGGGTGTTATAGCAGTCTCATACTATGTTTGAACTATAGTGGTTACTTGCCATCAGAGCCCGGCTGTCTGGGAATAGTTGTTGAAGATTTTTACATACTTCGCTCACTTCGCTGTTTTGTTATAGTACCAATATATTTTCCGATACATCCTCGTACATTCAAACCATGCACATCCACCACTTTATACACCATTGACAAGATTTCTGTTCGTATACACCTGTATGGCGAAGACTATAAATCGATGAGCTTTGGCCAGTAGGGATTCCGCATAATTTCAGTAAAATATACCTAGTACCTTAATGTTTATGCGAGGTGCTTTTTTATAATTCGATATCTACAGCAATTTGTTTGTTAAAGTGATTTATATTCTACCCAAAATTCCAGCACATAATTCGGCCTCCCTTTATATCCTGTTAAGAAAAAATTACCCTTAGTGGCTTAACTCAATACTTCCCTAACATTCTCAGCAATTGGTTAACATTTTGGAGTTATAAAATCACACTATCTGTTTTTTATAACTTTGCAGAAACAATACTTTTTAGTTTGCTTCATGATGGTATAAATATTTTCATTCTTCCACTTCCCCATTCCAAAAGTAAAACACTAAAAAATAAAGTTTGGGTGGTTATAATATTATCCGTTTTTTGATTTTTAGATCGCCTTCTCTATCGTACAATTTCTAATCCATACAATTTTTCCATCGTCACCACAATATGGTGCCAAAATTTCATCACAAATAAGCTTGTAACTAGCAAATTACAGGTTATACCCATATCAAGCGTGAGATCTATCAATAAAATTATATTGACTGCGATTTTCTTGTTGAAAACATATGCAGTGAAGAGTAATTTAGAAACGTTTGAATAAACATACAAGAGATTATTTCTGTACTGTTACTATTACTACTGCTAAACTACTACCTATTTGGGGTTATCTCTGTATGTGCTACTTTATAGATAAATAAAAAAGTCCAGATATTTTCACCATGTTCGGATAAAAGTAGAGTATAACTTATCATCAATGTAATTTTTTAACGCGATAAAAAGTCCTTTAGAGTCGTACCAAATCTCAATCGTCTCTTGCCACCCCAACTTCAAACCGCTAAGGAAAAAATTGGAAAAAGTTAGGAGTATCCGATTTTCTGAACTATAGCAGTATTACCTACAAGGACCATATAGCATGTCAAAATCAGAAAGGCGGTTACTGAAAGAGGATTTGAAAAAGTATGAAGCCTAACTGCATAGAACGTAAATACTTTTTGAAGCTGGGTTAAGATTTTTATCCACAGTATTTTTTTCCAAAGCGTCCTTTTGCTAGACTAAAAGTTTAGCGAGAAAATTTAAGGTACAGTTCTTACCATTTCTTGACTCCAGACTTCACAATCACCGTCTAATAATCAGCACAACGTTATCACGATTTTGGGTATCGATGGAACCCTCCAAAGAAGACTCCCATTTTCTCAGAAGAAGTTGAGGCATAGGAGCAAGTAGAGGCGTTACTATTTTGCCTGTTCAACCCTTCGCATCTGCTCTTTTTGTTGTTGTTGCCTTTGTGCTTGAAGAACTTGTCGATGATTTGTCGCATCTTGGAGTGCTTGCGGTCAAACGGGTTAGGGTACATTTCAAAATACTGAATTTAAAAAAATCACAGTGTTATCGGATGTGCGTGTACTGGTAATGACTGGATGCATATAAAAAGCAAGCATATAATGAGTTAAATATAATACGTCGAGCGGGTACAGGTTTTAAGCAGTAGCGTCACCTTAGTTGTGTATTGGTAAATCGTAGTTGTTCATAGTTTTTTTTCGGAAAATGCGCAAATAACACGGAACTACACAAAAGTTGCTGAAGTCTGTCTTTACTGTTCTTTAGGGCCGGTTGTACAATGCAAGCTTAAGCTTCGGCTTTACTTTACTATGCTGTGGATGAATCTTCAAATTGCTTGTCACTTTATTAGGTCATACTTTTTGAAAGATTTGTATCTAATTTAACAAAAGGCCTTTAAAGAAACTATGATCGGGTTAACTCGATCAGTTTGATCACTGATCCTGACGTTCGGAAAGTGATCTGGGATCGGTCAGAAATAGGGTAGTTCACTCTTGTACAGTAAGTGATTGCGATCGGATGATTCAAATCAGTAGTTGCTTTACTTTACCATCAGTTTTTTATTGTTAAACCAACTTTTTCGTTGTTCGATGTCCGTTAAATTCATGGAATCATAAATGCCACTTGACAGCTGTTTGACATATAACTGATCTATCCGGATCCAGATCAGTGTTTCCGTAAAGACCTATTGAAAGCAAATGAAAGAACGGTCATTGTCGAAATTTGACGCGAAGTGTCATAAGTGACTAACCAAAAAAGGTAACTTTTCAGATCATTATGTCAGTGCGTATTGCTTTATTGATGCCAACTGTAGTGAATTTCATTATCAACCAGGTTTAACTAAGCCGACGATTGTACAACGGGTGTCGACTTTTAGCCTGAGCTTAGCTAAGCTTGGGTTTAACAAAACTCGTGTTAAACCTGTAATTGTACAACCGGCCCTTAGACACATAAAAATAAAATCTCATATGAAGAATATGTACTAGTGATGTAGTAGTGATAAGATATTATGTATTACTAGTCGATCTGCTTTATGTGGGTGACACACGTACAAACTTTAAGTACGCGGTTTTTAAGTTCGCGAACTTACTCGGCTCGACGTCGGTGACACGTGATGCTGAAATCATTCATTTTGATAATTTTCCTGAATAAACAAAACTTTTAACAAACGCCAAACACAACAAGCGTTGCGCATCGATGCGCTGCCGAAACAAAGTGGTGGCTCGCAGTACGAGCCGAGACAAGCTACGAGCAAGATTTCAAACCAATTGGATCGCCCGTGGTTTCCGCGACGGTTTTAAAGTACCCCTCTGCTGGCGCCCATGTATACGGAGCTCCTGTTTGGTTCCTGAGGGTGGCCAGTGATTATCGAACGGTATCTAATACAAGAGCTTTGCAAGTGATAACAGAATACCAGCATTATTTTTGCTTGCAAGCAATGCGATATACCGCCCTGAGGCTAAAAGACTGACAAGTAAGTGGCAAAACCTATGAAGCGAGACCACTGATGTCGCACAGTGGACGAAACGAACTAATACTGTCGATAAAAGAATGGGCGGAATAACGTCGCCTTATTTCCTAACGCAGGCACTGTCTGGGCATGGGCATTTTCGAGTATGTAGGAAAAGTATAGGATGGGTGATGGATGACAGATGCCTGCACTGCGAGGCGCAAGGCACGACCGAACATGCCCTGTTTCTGTGCGACAGATGAGGGCCATATAGACAGGAGGCAAGTCAAAAACTGGACGGCAGTCTATGGTCCCGCTGAGGTTGATCAGCGTAGAGGCATGGAACATTATACATGGGATGGTAAACAAAATACTTTCTGCAAAGGAGAAAGTGGAGATATTCCTAAATGGTTTATTCATTACCTCATCTTACACTGCGAGGAATATCGTTCACGATGATGCCCGGTGAAGATGGAGATAGAGCAGGGGTAAGGAAGAGGGAACGGGTTTTAGCCGATTGGGCCATGGTGGCATGTCGGATGGACGCGTTTGCCTCCGTGGGTCATGTGATCAGAGCACTCAAGCTGGTTCAACGTCATGCGCGCAGACCTGCTCTCACACTTTCGTGTATGGCAGTGCTTCTGTCCGTGCTATCAAGCCGATTTTCTTGAACCCTCTATAATAAAAAAGTACTAGTCGATTATTTAGCAGGCTTCTGCTTGAAAAGTGAGGTAGTGCAGAGAAGTTTAGTGCTCGGGACCAAGCAGAAACATTCGACATATTGATTGCGGTAGGCTGAATCTACAGGGTCCGGCACAAAAGGCGCACGTTTTTGAAGTGTCTAGTACTCTTCCGTATCTTGATAGAGGTGGATGTGGTATCGTCCGATTCGTGAGTTTCTAGCAAGTGTTTAAATAAAGTCGATAATCCCAATTTTAGCAGTTGACGAGTCATGGACCATGGAACCATGGAACGCACGCGACGCGACGTGTCAAACTGTACGCCGCCAAATTCGATGCGCCAGAAACATGTAACGCATGGAAAGTATTTCAAATAACAGTCTTTATCAGGCACGTATATATAGGATTTAGTTTTTGGTTTTGATTTGGTCCAAATTACGGTTGCCACCTTTTAATTTTGCTTGACCGGAAGACTTGATCAGCAATAAAATAGAATATTTGTCGCGGGGTTTTTTATGTTTTGCGGCATTATACAGGGCTATTCACGTTATTCGACATGGAGCATGATGCCTAAAGTATTTGACAAAAAAGAAAATAATAATTTCGGGTGGATAGAGACCCATAAAGGCTGCATTTCAAAAATATTTTCATGTCATACAGGGTGTCCCAAAAACACGAAATGTATCAAAGTTATGTTTTTTTTTTAAATGGAACACCCCGTATATTATTGCATATTCAGATTCCCTGATGAATTCTAGTGTCAACCGTTTAGGTGTAAATCACCATTTTCGGTATAAGTAGATATCAGGAAAAAATTGAATATTGCAGAGATTATAAAATTTGTAAGGC
The DNA here is from genome assembly GCA_951848785.1 of Callosobruchus maculatus. Classification (NCBI taxonomy): domain Eukaryota; kingdom Metazoa; phylum Arthropoda; class Insecta; order Coleoptera; family Chrysomelidae; genus Callosobruchus; species Callosobruchus maculatus. The sequence continues at coordinate 78,557 of CATOUR010000113.1, forward strand.
TGTGACTTTGCCGTATTACTAAGCATAAGCATAAAATGCGTCAGCTTTGATGGGACCGTCAAATTTAAATTATGTTTATGCTTGGAGAAATCGGTCGATTAATTAAGGAAACTTCGATCAGCGATAACTTGATTTTTTTCAAATAGGAATGCCTAATTTTTTTATACGGTTAAACGTAGAATTTGATAACCTTTCTAATGATATAAGGTTGTGAGTATCAATCTCTGGTAGTTTCCATTTAATTTTAAATTTTCAAACAAATCGGCGTTTTTCAATTTTCCTACCTATAATCAACGTAGCAGGCCATGAAATATAAACAAAAACCTGTTCAGGTAGAAGAAAACAACTAACTTAGCTCAAAAATACACACGAACCAGACTAAAGGGACAAATAATTTTCTCAAGTAACCGAGAAAGTGTGAAAAGTGCTGAATTTCTTAGGGTAGATACCGTATGTGAAAACAAAATTCATTTAATCTACTAACCACTCTCAGAATGATCGTCCTTAATGGAAGATGTTTGAGTATTCTAAACAACTAAACCTCATTTTATATAGGTAATACGAGCCGCTACTGCCACAACCTGCACTTTATATCTGACAAGTGATGGATGGAGCGACAAGGTTACAGGTAGCTCAAGCGTCTACATGAAAATGCGTCTATCAATACTGACACCTGCTTTGCAGACGAAAATATATGGCAGTCGCTGACCTTATCCGCATTTCTTCAAAATGAATTTGCTATCACAAATCGGTTCGCTTGGCAGGACTTAAGTGCCATTCTTTTTTTTTAGGTCAGATGTAGGTACATAATGTTAATGTTAGAAATGGAAATCTCATATCGCCTCCCATTCATAATACATCTATTTATCAAAGAAGCTTCACATAATCCATCTATAAATTATATAACTGTGTATCATGTGACATAAAAGGCATGTCTGTATCTAGATTTAGGGTAAAGTGCAGATCGCTAATATTAAATTCATACTTTTCTTGGAAAATATCCCTATCGACCCTATCGCAGCTTATATGTGGTTCTGTTTTTGTTCCTTGTGTGACATTAATCTATTCAGCTTTTCCTAATTCTTTGCATGGCAATTTTTTTGATCTAGTTTTTAGAAGTTTTTTTAGAAAAAACGCGCTTTTCAAAGATATCTTACAATGTGCAAGATACTTTATTATTGGATCCGGCCATCTCTCAATTACACAAGGTATATTATTCTGTTAAAATTTATAGGTTAATTAGGTTTAGTTGGGTTGAGTGGAAGATCAGTTTGCCATGTTCATGGCGTTTACTGAACTCCGCCTTTTGAGATGTATTTTACATTTCAATAAAGACTATTATTATTATATATAGCATTTTGCATATGTACATACAAAAATACTGCTTTTTAATTTATCAGTCCATTGTGCTAGTGAATAATAAAAACCGATGTAGAGACTATGAACATATATTCGTATTTTTATATATTTATATACTCTATAATTTGAAACTAATTAAATAGCCCCATAAAAGAATTCTGAGCTACTTTATATGCAGTAGTTTTCCTTTAATATATTTCTTCAACGGACTTGATTCTGTTTTGGCATAAACTGACCAAATAAAAATCAGTTAGTTATAAATTATGATGTGTCATAATATTGAAAATAAATAATAATAGGGTTTACAGATTTACACTAAAACTATCACATTTCTGCCGAACAATTCCAGCTTAGCCCAAATATTTCAAGAAGGATCTAATTTTCGATGACTTATACCCTATAAATCAAGTTTCCCTATAAGGATGATAACAAGAACTAGAAATCTCCATATTTTTTTAAGTTTACTATCTATAAGCGATTCATGTATTTAAGTGATGTTACCTAGCCTATTAATAATTTCAGAAATTATGAGACATAGTCTAGGGTCAGGTTCGATATATTTTTTCTAATAATAACACTGACACTTGGCAAGTCTAAGATAATCCGTAAAGTAAATAAGATTCTCGTAAAGTCATTCACCCGCATATGTTACACTCGATTGGCATTACTTTCAAAGCAAAAGATACGCTGTGGAGGTTTCCATTGTAGAGACAACAATGCCGCTATTTGGAAAGTGTTTATAAGCACCAAACCTTTTCTAAACTGATGGAGGAGTAAGTGATTTTAATGAGGGGCTAGTAGAGTATGTTGAATCAGTGAGACACCCAAATGATCAATTTCAAATATATATAGTATATATAAGTGAAATCCGAACTTCTAGAAAAAGATGGATATTCGCATTAAAAATGTGTGCACAGTTTGGCAGTACCCTTTTTCAGATGTAATTTGTATGTGACAGTTTGAATTTACTTGACAGTTTGAATTCACGATTGACGCGTTAGAAATTTAATTTGATTCTTTTGAACCTACTGCTGGAAATGGTATAGTACGCATGTAACACTTTTTGTTCATTCAGACGCTGTTTACATATATGGCACTTCCAAAAAGCCCTATACGTGTAAAAAGCATGGCTTTTTGTCGATCCAAAAACTATAGTAACTGTTGCAAATGTGGCGAGCGACTAGTTGGTTGTATAAAGGTGCCCTCTGGAGGACGACAGCCCCAGTTTTCGCAGTTAACACTTTTTGAACGGGGTCGGATTGTAGGCCAACGAGAACGTGGTACTTCTTTCAGAGGAATTGCTGCTAGAGGTTCTGAAGCACGTAGTAGAACTACAAATCGGCAAGATCGTCATCAATGACTTCGAGATAAAAAGCGATCTTTTGATAAATCTCGCAATTGTCAAAATAGTATCAATATCAGATCCAAGTTCTAAGTTCAAAATGATAATATCACCAATCTCTTTATAAGAGAACGCATACTGCAAGCCGAGATAGATCCATTGAAGGCCATGGAGAGTAATAGCAAGAATTGGGTAAACGTAGCAGTTTAAAGAGGGGCAGCAAGATACGTTAGCTAAATTTCATGTATATTTTCAAAATAATAAATGATGATGATGATGATTCTGACGGTTAGGATGCAGTTATAGGGAGGCCCCTTCTAATCCTCACGGTAACACAGATTGCATGAAACGGGCTTAAGATCATTTCGTCTGCATCTAGTGCTTCCACTCACTGCAAATCATAGTCGCAAATGGTCAGATTGGTACCAGGGACACCGACAGTAGCATGCTGAGTGGCACTCTCTGACAAGTCCAAGTTTTGTCTTGGGGCACATGATACCAACAGTTTAGACGATGGCCGTGTACACCGTACGATTGGTTTGATGGTTTGGGGTACCATTGCGTTTAACAGCAAGTCGCCTTTATTTGTGATTTGTGGCACAATAACGACCCAGCGTTATGTGAATGAGGTGTCAGATCTAGCTGAGGTTCAAAAATGTCCAAGGCCTCGAAGAGGGTTCCTTCCAGCAAGATAATTCACGTCCTCATATTGATGGTGTGTCGATGAGGTTTCTATAGGTAGCCGAGGTCATATTACTTTTCTGGAATCGACGATCACCTGGAAGAAGTATGGAAAAAAGTACGCCAGGGGCTAAATTAACTAGCGTATATTTTACTCTATCCACCCTGTTTGAGGTTCATAGGATTGCATGTAGTAACTTTCTTTTATATTTTAATATACTAATACTTTCGTCATTATAGTAATGTCGTAGATGGAGATAAGTCTGGAATTGTGGACGTACAACTTTAATTGTCTAGACAAAACAAATCGATTAAACATAATTATGTATTGTTAAAACCATTATCTGCGTCTCACATTCGCAAAAGAGCTACGCACGGATCTGACGTATTTTCGCGATTTCGCAAAGGTTTGCGTTTAAATAAACTTACGTATGCTCAAAGGGTACCAAAGACTCTATTAGTGATATATCTACTGTTTTGTCTTATTTTATGTTACAATTTTTAAACTGCTTTATTATTTTACTTTCCACAACATTGTCAATGTTCGAAATTGTCAGTGGGTGGGACATGTAGGATGAGGACCTTAAGGCTCGAGAGCTTAGTACCACTGCGCTGCTGGATTTGTCACGAAGTGTCAAAATTTAATATAATCATTATCAGCCAATGCTCTTACACAAGGTGTTACCTTCAAGGGTGGCCTTTATTTTTACTGTTACGTATGAATAAATAATAATAATAAATAATAGGTGAGGGGAGTACCGTGATTGCAAATATTTGCGATTTTGAGGTAACAAGCGTTTTGGACGTTTCATGTTATCTAAGTCACGAAAATTCAATTCATTAATTCCGTTGGTCTGTCTGCCTGCCTATCGTCATTTTTCTACCAGCGTAGCCTCAGTAAATGCTGAACCGATTTTGATCAAATTTAGGGTGGTATGCAACGGGGTTATATCTTTGAAAAATGGTGCACTGGTCTGCATAATTTTCAAAAAACTAAATTTTTCAGATTTGCTACAAAATTCGTTGCTAGGGCTCTTGGGAGCTTTTGAATATTTTTAATTTTTCAGAGCAATAAGAAGGACGAGTTGGGGGTATTTTACTCAATTTAGGACAGGGGCATTCAAGAGGCACGTGTGGCCATGACAAAGCTTAGATACCAAGATATGGCGTGACCATAACACCACTAAGGCTACCAAAATGTCGCTGGTTCAGTCTCTTGTGTTCTCCATATTTTTGTATGCCTCGGAAACTTGGACTGTTAAAAAGGCAGATCGAGTTCGCATAGATGCTTTTGAAATGTGGACGTGGAGGAGAATGCTCAGAATTCCTTATACCGCCCATCGAACTAATGTTTCCATACTGGATGAGCTCGGTAGTCCAAAGAGACTATCCTCCATTGTGTCGATGAGAATGCTTACATTCTTCGGACATATTCACAGAAGCGATAATATGGAGAAATATGTAGTTCAGGGTCACGCCCTGAGTGCCGTTCCCCTACACGCTGGGTGGATAACGAAACAGTTGCTAGATATGAGTGTAAAGAGCGCCACTGAACTGACAGTAAATCGCGAACGATGACGAGCTACAGTTCTCAAAACTATTGATAATATTCGTGTCGGCAATACTCTAGTTCCGACTTAATGCATTTTACGAGTTCACAACATGTCTGTTAAGACATTGTGACTATGATGATAAGGACAGGGGCTATTGCCAGATTTCCTGGTCCAGCTATGGAATGGTAATAAAGATTGTATTCTGATTCCCTATAATAGCTAAACTATGAACATATTATCGATGCACTATAGCTTTTCCATAGCTTTTCCAACAGTAGTTCCGAAAGAATCAATTTACATTTCTAAAGCGCCAATTTTAAATTCAAACTATCAGTTGTTACGAGTATTTACATCTGATAGTTTGAATTTACAACTGACGAAATGTAATTTCATCCTTTTTATAATACTGCTGGACAAGGTATAGAGTTGAATTTTCTCGGGGGAGGCATTTGACCCCATGGCCATTTCTATTAAGCCGCTTTAACAGACAAAGGCTATAAAAGCATTTCCCAAAACATAGAATAATTGCAACGTATACATTTTGAGGACAAAGTTTTTGACATTTATGGCTTATGTCCGACGTTGATACAAAAACTACAGATTTTACCTTAAGGTTCGGTCAAACAGAGGGCGTTCTAGAACGCGGCGTTCCGGCGTTCTCTAACGCCGCGTTACAGCATTCCGTTGTTTGTACCAAACAGGCCTGTTTGAAGGGTTGAGCAAAAGCGTTATGCCAATTTTTATCAATATGTCAAGTGATTCAAACATAGATGAACCCAAGGCCCAGTCAAACAGATGGCATTCTAGAACGCGGCGTTACGGCGTTCTAGAACGCCGCGTTACAGCGTTCCGTTGTATTGTTTGAGAACGCCGGAACGCCGCGTTCTAGAACGCCCTCTGTTTGACCGGGCCTTTATCCTTACGGTAACGTACCTTTAAATCTCCGCGACTACAGAGGAGGATTTAAACTTTATTCCAGTGTATTTAAAATTACATAAATTGAATTACTAACTAGTTTAATTAATAGTGATAAAGATAGGATATCTGAAAATAGATGAAAGGTTATCGAAGTCCTGTTTATATACCCCGACGTTCCCATAAGTATAAATATAAAATTATTACACATGCTTCAAATTCTATAATTATAGATTATTTTTCTATTTTAGTTATATAATTGCAGCCCCTATAGTGCTGCAATGTATTTACTCCAATCTTGTGTAGTCTGCCACTGATAACAGCAAATTAACATTTTATAAATAACGATAATACGTTTTACATGTTTGTCAGCGATCCTAAAAGTAGATGAGCGTGATATATGTACTATGTACAAACGTGTATTTTTTTGATATCTGCCAATAACGAGACTCCAGTAAACATCATGTTTATCTATAAATACATATATTATAGAAATAAAAACTCTTCAGAAACACTAGTAATAGTTTTAAGCTAAGCTGCTTAGATAGATAGCTCTATTTGCACCACGTGGAAGCTATAAGCTGTATTGATAGGGTTAGTAGGCATTCACAGTAGCGGTAGATAGGAGCGTTGGAGAGCGTTGGAGTGCCTTGGTCAACGCCGAGTCCCCTCGGCAGGTAGAAGCAGGCCGGCGCCGGTTCCGCACGTAGTCAAACCTAGGCCGCACAGTAAGACAGGCCGGCATATATATCTATCTCTGTCGTCGCCTACGTCACAAATATCGACCTAAGCCGTCCGCCGCGCTGTCCGATTTCCGCGGGATAACAGTGATAACCAGGTGATAACACTGGCAGTACTGGCGCTTGTGACTGGCACGTTGTATTCCTGTGCAGACGGCAGACAAGTGTGCATTTAAGTAGATTTGAGCAACGCGTGTTTTTTTTTTTTTTTTTTTTTTTCAACAGGCGGCATCGACAGCTATGGCCATTAGCCGACCCTATACTAGTTATTTTCTATATGCTTATACACATATACATAGACACACATTTATAAATAGATACAGAGGCACATAAAAACACAAACACAATTAAAATCCTGAGCATTATACCTTCCACAAACCGTTGAAACCACAGCAATACATAAATACATAGACAAAGTCCGTCTAGTCGTGAACTCCTTACTTGTAATAATTTATAAACAAAGCGGCCAGGATAATATGGAAACCGTGTTTCAAACTTTCCAGTAGAGTCCTATGGCCCTCAGATAAATCAACGTATTTTTCGTCTTGGCAGAGTGTGTGAGGCATTCGCTCAAGGTATCGGGCATATTGTATACCTCTCTGTAGTATGTCAGAGCTTCACAGGCACACAGAATGTGGCTTACAGATAGGCGCATACCGCACCACTCGCAATTTGGGGGATCTTCACCGGATAACAGGTAAGAATGTGTCATGGACGTGTGGCCCAGACGTAGGCGATGTATTTTTACTCTATCTGTTCTACCGAGGTCTTTGGGTGAGTATCTAGGTTTGACTTTTGGTTTTAGGTGACGCAATTGTGTCTCTGTGCTGTTCCACTCACATTGCCACTTATCTATTAGTATCTGATTGAGGCAGAGCTTTTGATCGCAAGTTTTCACGAACTGAACATCGAGGTGCTCACTAGAAGCAGCTAGCTTAGCAGCGGCGTCTGCTGCGTTGTTACCTGGGATGCCTGAGTGGCTCGGGATCCATATAAAATCGATGGATTTGCCTAAATCCTTCAGATTCTTCAGCAAGGCAATGCACATTAGCGTCAGAGGGTCTCTAGACTTCCGCGAAAGCAACCCAGTTATGGCAGAAAGTGAGTCACTTATGATTACAAAGTTTTGCGTATTTGTAGCCATACAGCAGTAATGTAGAGCTTGCCAGATCGCGTATTGCTCTGCCGTATAGATAGAAGATATCTTCGGCAGTGACCATGAGTGAGCCGTGCCATTGATCACAAAAGCGCAACCTACCCCAGTATCTGTTTTGGATCCATCGGTAAATATAGTTGTCGTATTAGGATACGATCGAAGCATATTTCTGAAGTGTGCATGTATTACCGACGAAGGGGAGTCTCTTGTAATTAAACTTTTTATATGGGTGTTAAGGTTTATTACTGGAAGTTCCCATGGGGGTATCTCTCTTAGTAATGGTAAGACTTGTGAGCACAACGATACTTGTCTGTCATTCAATATCTCATGAACCCTAACCTTTAACGGCCTTGTTACGGTTGGTCTGCTGGTGTAAGCTTGGAAGTTGGCCTCGAAGAGTATATCTCGATTTCTGTGACTGGGAAAGGATTTAATTTTCACTGCATAGTTTAATGAGAGTCTCTCCCTGCGTATGCGTAATGGTTCAACACCAGATTCAGCATAGAGGCTGAGTGCTGGTGTTGTGCGGAAAGCTCCCAGACAGTACCTTAAACCAAGGTGATGCACAATATCTAGACGCTTTAGCACTGATGGTCTAGCAGACGAATATACTATCGATCCGTAGTCGATTTTGGACAGAATCAATGCCTGGTATATTTGGATCAAGGTATCGGTATCTGCACCCCAACGGATGCCATATAAGCATTTGATTAAGTTTAAAGTGACTTTGCATCTGGTAATGATACTCTCGATATGCGGTACCCAGGTCAGTTTTACATCGAGGATAATACCTAGGAATTTTACAGATGGAACGCACGGAATTGGTTGGCCATCCAAAAATAACCGGGGATCGTAGTGGGGTCTTCTTAAACGGCAGAAATGGATACACTTGGTCTTTGTTCTGGATAGGAGAAAGCCTCTTTCACTGGCATTTCTACTTATTTTATCTATTTCAGGTTGTAGCTGCCTGTTGATTTCACCTATGGTTGTGCCAGATGCAATAATGCATAAGTCATCTACATATAAGGAGCAACCTACACTTGGACTGAGTGATCTTGTTAGGTAGTTGATAGCACAGATGAATAACGTACAGCTCAATGATGATCCTTGAGGGATTCCGTTCTCTAATACTCGAGATGAGGAGACAGTGTTTCCGATTTTGACTTTGAAGTACCTATCTTCGAGAAATGATGAAATGAATTTCATAAGGTTACCTCTGAAGCCCCAATCGTATAGCTGTAACAAGACACCATGACGCCAAGTCATATCATAGGCTTTTGAGATGTCAAAGAAGACCGCAACTGTATGTTTTCTGTTTAAAAAGCCGTCCTGGATGAGGTTTTCAATGTAAACCAATTGGTCGGTGGTAGATCTATCTCTTCTAAATCCAGATTGATGCTCGGCCAGAAAATTACCTTCTTCAAGAGACCACATAAGTCTTTCGTCCACCATCTTCTCCAGAAGTTTACCCAAGCAGCACGTGAGACTTATGGGCCTATAGTTTGTTACATTTAAAGGACTGCTACCATCCTTAAGTATAGGTATGATCAGTGCCTCTTTCCAGCTACTTGGGTATAAGCCTGTTCTCCAGATTTTATTATACAGATCGAGAAGGGCCTTCTTTAGATTATAAGGTAAATGACATAGCATCTCAAAATTGATCTTATCAGGCCCAGCTGCTGATTTTTTCGAGCCATTCAATGCCGATTCTAACTCTTGCAATTGAAACGGAGTATTATATGATGCTGAATTATCTTCGATTGAGGTTATTGTGGCTTCAAGCGCTTGTCTTCTCGCCCGAAAATCGGGAGTGTAGTTGGATGAACTACTGACATTTGCAAAGTGGTCAGCAAATGCTTCCGTTATAGCTGTTGGGTCAGAGATTAAGGATTCGTCTGTTCCCCTAATGCAAGTGATATTTCTGAAGGATCTGCTTCCTCGAACGGCTCTTATTTTATTCCATACCTCACTAGGACTAGTGCTGGAAGTGATAGAGGTGACGTATTGCTGCCAGGACCGTCTTTGACTTTCTAGAATCATTCGACGAGCTTTGGCACGGGAACGTTTAAATTTTATGAGATTGTTCATATCGGGATGCCGGCGAAAGGTATTGAAATCTTTTTTTTTGATACGAATGGCATCTGCTACCTCATCGTTCCACCATGGCACTGTCTTAGTCCTTACACTTCCACAAGTAAGCGGGATGCTGGATAGAGCGGCGTTTGTAATTATTTCCGTTAAATCCTCAACGGATGCCGCATCTAGTATTGTGTCTTCTACAGATGACAACGTTTGTTCAAACTTAAGCCAGTCTGCTCTGGACATTAACCAGTGTTGAGGTATTGTATTGCAGGCTCCTCTGATATCAAGTAGCTCTATTATACAAGGAAAATGGTCGCTATTATATAGTTCCTCTGCGACGTACCATCTCAATTTGTCATAAATTGCTGACGAGCACATGGCTAGATCTATGGCAGATAGACTCCCTGATCCAGCACTAAAATGTGTTGAATCACCGGTATTCAGCAGAGATAAGCTCAGATTTTCAAGGAGATTCTCCAGCATTCTACCGCGCATATCTCGACGCGTTGATCCCCATAGAGGGCTGTGCGAGTTGAAGTCACCGACAATCAAGCATGGGTTAGGGAGCTGAGTGAAAATACTGTTAAGGTCTTGCCCGGTCCACTCTGCGTTTGGTAGGTAAATGTTACATACAACTAGATTCAAAAGAGCTTTAATCTTTACGGCAACAGCTTGTAGATGAGTATTTATTGCCACAGCTTCAAATTGTACATCGTCTCGTAGGATTATTGCAACTCCTCCATGTGCTCTTTCACCTGTTAGTACATCCTTCCTGATTACAGTGTATCCCCTCAAGGAATACGGCCTATCATGGCGTAAATGCGTTTCTTGCAAACATATGCACATAGGCTTGTGTTTACTGATGAGTAACTTTAGCTCACAGTAATGCAAAACAAGTCCATTGCAATTCCAGTGGATAAGTTTTTCTGCCATTTATGGGAAGTATATGTTAGTGAGTGCATTTGTGAAAATTTCTTATATAAAAACGTTATTAGATAAACTATAAATAAAACTGACAATATGATTTCTGGTTACTTCCTCGGTTTGCCTTTAGGCCATCCTTTCTTCTTAGACACTAAGGCATATTCGTTTTGAGAGACATCTTCTTCGGAAGTGCTTCCGATGTCTTTTCTTTGCCGCTTCCGCTGATCGGATACGGCAGATACGTTGGTGGAGACAGAGTCTGATCTATCCCTTCCATGGGATGTAGTAGGAATTTCGGGGGTTTTGAAAGCCGTTACCGGCAGAAACTTGGTTAAAGTTTCTCTTATCGCTTTAACTATTTGGGGAACGATTGATGATTCTATTGCGGGATGTGAGATGGTTGATAGCGTGGACTGTGCAATCGCGGTTGCTGAAGCATAAGACGTATTCGGTTTCGGTGTCGATAGTGTTACCCTTTTCTTTGCTTCAGAATAGGGAATTCTTTCAATGGTCTTCACTCTTTGTATTGCAGTTTCTTCCTTGAATTTGGGACATCCTTTGTATAAAGCAGAGTGAGATCCATCGCAGTTGACGCACTTCTTAGGATCTTGACATGCTGTTTCTTCATGGGGAGCTTTTCCACAGACACATACTTTTTCTTTTTTGCAAATTACGGCAACATGTCCAAATTCTTGGCAATTAAAACACCGTACCGGGGGCGGGATATAAGGCCTTACCGGTAAACTATAGAAAGCGATCCTGACGTGTCTAGGTAATACAGGTGTATTAAAAGTAAGCACATGGGAAGCAGTTTCCACAGTCTCTCCATCTTTTCTTGACTTTAACCGTCTTACATCTGTGACACCTATGGAGGATAATTCTAATTTCAGTTCATCTAGTGAGCAATTGAGTAAGTCTTTGCATACTATGACACCCTTGGACTGATTCATTGTCCTATGGGGTACCACATTAACGTCCCATTCAAAAAATCTTTTAACATTTAACAATCTGTCGGACTGTTTGTCACTTACGGTTTCAACTAGCAGACCATCCTTAACTTTTTTCACCGATCGAGTCTCTCCAATCAAGCCATACAATGTCTTAGCTACAACGAACGGATTACATTTCTCGAAACCAGGAGACCCATCTCCTGTCCTTTGAATGAGCAAGAACCGGGGAACATGTTCCTCCGTCTCTCTACCCAAATGACTGTGTGGTGCAGAGCCACCCGATTTTCCTGCATTTATGGCTGCAGGAGGCCTAGGTTGTTTATCTTTGTCTCCCATGTATGCTTAGATAGTTTTCGTCACTCCGACTCCTCACCCTCCATGGAGCCCGCATAAGGGGAGGCCACGCCCACAAGCTGAGCAGCACCCCAAGGTTACCGGAGCAATATAGCCTCCGAAACAAGCTCCAGCGAGGCCTGTGGATAATTCCACTGTCCGCCTTCACCGGCTTCTGAAGGCTCACCCTGCCATCCCTCTGACGGGATAACACAGCCGATTGATCGGGAGTGGGTTAGCTCCCGACCGCCCGTCTAGCCGAAATCCAGGCCAAAGTGGTGTGTTGTGGAGCGGCATGCACGACATCAGGCGCACCGCCCACTCAACCACCAGGATCCCTTCATCCGACGACACGGGTCGCGTGGCACGGCACAAACACCACGGAGACTTTCAGTATACCCCACAGCCAAGCCTCAACTCTGTGGGGCACCTCTTAAGGCGAGGCATCCTGCTGGGGCCCCGGGATCGCCACCCCCGTATATAGCAATGAGCACATGTCGTAACATGTGCCGATTGTCTATACCCCCCTGAGGGTGAGATGTTTCTTAGATCCATCTGAGGTGACTTCAGGGTTTTGCAATGGTTTTCCCCGAAGTCACCCCATCCGGAAGCCCCCCGACCGACGACAAGGTCTTACATCTCCTACGGGGGGAGCAACGCGTGTTATTTTATTATATCGGTAAGGTGAAAGTTTTACTTGATTTGATCTTGTGTTTATTATTTTATTATTTCCGGAATTTTAGGCTTATATAAACTATACAATAATGCCAATTGTTGAAATCTATTAAGAAAAGAAAAACTGATAAGCTGTCCAGTACTTAGTTCTTCCTTTCGTTCCCATTTCCTATTACTTCGTGATTTATATGTTTGTTCCCATATTTTGTGTTACCTAAAGACATGTTTCTGTTATTGTTGTTTCTACTTTAATTTATATGACCTACATATTTTTTTATTTTTGTTCATATTTTGTATTCCTTGGTGATTTATATGATTGTTCCTATATTTTTTAATAGAAGAGTCGTTTTTATTTTATAGTTTCTTATTTATTTTATATGACCCGAAAATGTTTTTATTTTTTGTTTTTAGTTCGTACTACTTTGTGATTTACATGTTTATTCCTATATTTTCTAATAGCTGAGAGTTATTTTTCTGTTATTGTTATTTTTATATGACCTGAAAATATAACCTATTTATTTTTTGTTCCTATTTTGTATTACTATTCGATTTGTACAGTAGGTAGCCAAATTATTAGGGACAGTATTTATGTTTAAACAAATTTGTTGACATTATAAATTAGTTCTTTTTTATAGGTGTGCTACGGGTATCACTATTGTTTTGTTTTAAGTGAGGTGACGCTGGCAGTCAACATCGTCTGTCAGATAAGTGAGGGTTATACCTCAACTGATTGCCATTAAGTTACAAGTGCCGCTTGAGCGAATTTGTCTCTTAATTACCTACATATTTCTTCACGTATTTTTTGATGATAGAATCATCAGAATGTAACTATTGATCAATAACTTATTAGCTTTTATATATCTCAAGTATAAATATCAATTTTTTCAACAATATGTAGCCATAATCTCAAGATATTTTCTTTTAGTATGGGGTAAGTCTTCAGACATATCCCCAGGCAAATGCAGAGAGATAGGAACGAAAAAATAAATACAATCTAAAATGTACTGTATCGATTTCATGTTCTGAATAATAACATTTCAATAAAAAAATCAAGTGGTAGATCCAAGAACAGAAAATCAAAAAAAATATTCATTCAATCAGGAAAATACAGAAATAATAGAACTGTCCCTAATAATTTGGCCATCTACTGTATGTTTGTTCCTGTTTTTCAATACCTAAAGAGTTATTTTTCTATTAGTGTTGTTTTTTATTTTTTTATATCACCTGCTTAATAAAATAGTTTGAACCAGAATGGGAAATGCCTTATTTTAACTAAAAATCGACATTTTCATTGTTTTATAATAGCCAATTAAGAATTATGGGTAGGTATCTTTATTTTATTTTATACTTTATAATATAGCAGAACTCCTGATGGGTAAATTATATATGCAACTATGCCAAAAAATCGATTTACGGCAAGCTGATATAATAAAAATGCCGCGCGCCCCATATAAACACATATAAAAGTCGGTCGAAGTTTGTGACGTCACGCAAGCTGCCTGCCGGCCTGTCTTACTGTGCGGCCTAGGTCAAACACACCAGTGCATGGTACAGTGAAAACAGACAAGAAAAAGAGTACAAAGATTGGCCAGTCGCATCTAGACACGGTATAGGAAACATGCAATCAGGGTTCAAAATGTTGCCAATTATTGGCAAGACAATGAGGAACAGTTGCAAAAACACTGGAAATAATTCCCCTGAGGGGCTAGAGGGTACAGTAGGGGGTGAAATTGTTTTTGGTTAAAAAGTTGTCTCTCTGGACAAATATTTTGACGTGTCTTGGCGTTTTTTCGTTTAATCAGCGGTTTGTGATAAATCCGTGGTGGGAAGCTGTGAAATGAACTATTAGTACATACATGTAGACTCACATCATATACATTAGGACCATTTAGTTGAAATTTGTCAATCAGATGAATATGTGACCTGATACTGTACATGTTCAACGAATTCTTTTGCGCGTCTTATTAAGGAAGCTATCCACTTTGGTAGAGACTGTTTGAATCGCTTTGTAAACAAGTTTTTCGTATGAAAAGGTAGAAGTGTTGTATCATTTTGGCGCTAAATTGAGATATGACCGCCGCATGACTGATTTGTTCTGCTCATTTGAATATATCTCTGATACTAAGTGATAGTACGTAGTAAATACAATTGCCTAACGTTATATATTTGTGTCTCGTAATATCATTGGTCGGGTACATTGTTATTTAGTTAAACATTAATATTAGAATAACTTTTACTTCCGATACACACCGATAGGTGAGGGGAGTATTGGGATCTTGAAAATGGACGCGCTACATAAGGAGGCTCCTTTCATAACCGCACTTATTTCCTTCCAACATTTTTCTATCGCGGTGCGGTTATAGTGCTGCTTGTGTATTTTATCCCAAATAGGGGTTTTCGCAAACACTGAAGCTATAAGTAACTCTTTATCGCTACTCATCTTCGACCGGCACAGACGAAACCAGGTAGCAAACTAAATGTATGTTACTATAAAGGCGTTCAAGCGGGCTTCCGACTCTAGTAAGCGGTCAAAAACTCAGTTGAGCAGGTGAGCCTTTGCGCGCTTAGGGTAGAGCTAAGTTTTCGGACTTGGTATTTAAGGATTGGACACCCCATAAATTATTGTATCTATAAAGGGAGAAAAAATTGGTCCTGTTCAGTCTGTTTGTAGCTCAGTTGCAATTTTTCCTCGTCGCATAATCTCAGTACTCGCTACGTCAATTTCGATGAACTTTGGGGATACGTTGTTTACTAAGAAATACTGCTATATTTTTGGAAAGATGTGGTTCGGATTCGGAATAGTTATATACAGAAAAGTAAAACTAAGCGACTTGATTTTAGCAATTGGTGTGTATAGGATGTGTATATGTATTTGTATAAATTTAAAGAATATTCTGTAGCTGAAGGAAAATCGGCCATGGTAATATCCTATATTTTTCAGACTAAACTGAAATGTGACCGAGTAAATATCTATGGATTAATCTTTTGATTAATATTAATTGATATGAACGTAAATATAAGGCACTATTAGTGACATATAATGTAAAGAAAATCGATACATATAATATTATGAAGGGCATGGTTTTTTTGGACGGTTCGACACGAAACCTCTATGTCTCTTGTTTCATCCATCTGCTATACTTTGTTACAACAATTGAGAGAACCAACGGCATGCGGATATCTAAGTGGTTTGGTAAGACTTGCTTTTGCTCAGATTGTATTCATTCGGTGCCATCAATTGTGATAACAAGGTATTGTCTACCACCGTTTTTCTTACTGCGCAATTTGAGTACCGCTGAGCTGGTTTTGATGAATTTGGGAGCGGTGTGTTGTCCCGTTGAAAATGTGAAGATACCTTTTAAAGCCAGTACATTGCTAGATGATGGTTATAAAAATACAAAAAATCCCCTAGACCTCGTTTTTGGCCTCATAGCGGTTATTTATTATTTTCTCTTGTTTTTATTTGGATGGAGATGAAATGGGGGTGGTGAGGTAGATATAACGATTGCAGAAGTACACAATCTTTTATACCTATAAAGAACATTGCATTGACTTGAGAAAAATTGACCCCAATGATATACTAAGGCCCGATTTTATCAACATGCGCATTTTAACAAAGACTTTGACTAATCAGGGCAGCCCATTCAAGAACATGCATCTGTCAAAGTATTCTGAAAATTATCGACTTCTCTTGAAATTCACCTCAAAGAGGTCAAAAATGAGATGCTTCATTTACGATCGACCATTGTGCACCATCTAGTATCTTTTCCAATCTGATTTCCCATCCTAAATGAGTGAAAAATTGCATTTTCTTATTTAACAAAGAGCTTAGCAATTGCTTACCTCAACCAATCAGATTTCACAAAATCAGACGCCGGATTGGTGGTGTATCAGATAAAAATGATGACAAGAAATTCAAATTACTGCATTATTTGAATAAAACAATAATTTACTATCGATAATAACTATAAATACATGCAATATACCTTTGTATTATAGAAAAAGAAGTAAAAATAACATTTTGTTACATTTCACAAAGCTAAATACACGATTTAACTGTGGGCCAAGCAGTTTCCCAAGTGTGCATGTGTATTACTGGTTGCCTATCCTGAACGGCAAAGCTCCCGAGAATCCTTGGCTGGCGAAAACCTTATTTTTTTTTCGAAACAAGAAACCTGTATAGTCAGAAAGTGTATCAGGTGCTTGATATACTTTTGAGAGAAAGAGAGTAACTAGCAGGAGGGATTTTTATTCATATGCATGCCTGAAAATGCGTACACTGCACCTTTACATCCTCTGTGAATAATTCCATAAGAAGGTCTATAACAAACATGCATCCAGTACCTATATGAAAGATTCTTCATAAAAGTATGTCTATAATCCATCTGACTGCCTGAGGTGGGATTATTTATTATCAAATAAGGTTGCTGTGAGTGATTCTGTCACAAACTATCGCAGTTTGCAATTTGTAATTATACAATAATGATTATAAGATAAACATGGAAAAATCTGACATTTATTTGCAAACCAATCGCTTTGTTCTGATTTTCTACTATGATTTTGATCCAATGAATGGACTTCTAAAATATTTTTGACAAAAGTGTGATCCAGATTTGACATTTTGTTTGTTTCCAATATTGATAAAATACTATTGGTTGATACTTATTAACATAGCCCCCAACGACGTCATACTGATAGACTACGCATCCAAGGCAAATTGTTTGTCGGCATTCCAAACATTGGGAATGTCAACGGAATATTTACAAGCAACGACGTGATTGTTTACAAGTTACATCGCAGCATGCCAAGTTGACAATCATTTGGAATGAATTTTCAGAAAAATGTATGGAACGTATGTTGTAAAGAAGTAAAAATATGATTGTGGCTTGCTTATCTGTAATAGAAAAAGTACTCTGAAGATACTCTTTTGTAAAACACGTTCAATTTTGCAATTCTGTCAAGAATTAACGCAATTTTTATATTTTACAAACATTGCTGCATGCACCAAGCATGCCCTAATGCACAACTGGCAACGTCGGGTGTGTCTATGTCAATACAGCTGATATTCCCCCCTTCCGTCGCACCGCCAGAAACGCTTACAAACATTCGGTATACAAAGCGTAGTCTATCAGTATGACGTCGTTGATAGCCCCCAATACCCAATATAAAACTTTTGCTAAACAACACCCAATAGAAAAGCTTTGTCAAAGTCTTTGTTAAAATATGCATGTTGATAAAATCGGGCCTAAGTCTCTTATATCTGTCGCTCTGTCTGTGGGCTTGTAGGTCTGTTGCACATCCAAATTTTAAGTTTCTAATGATGTTATCATCAACGAAATTGAAGAAGAATGCATGCTGCTGATCAGAACGGATAAATTGGAAATCAAGAAGTGAAAATCGTTAAAATGCATACGACCATAGCAGCCCAAAGAGAAGGAGCAGCAAAGTTAGGTTAGCTAAATTACAGTGTACAATTTCAATAATTTGTGAATGCCAATACCTCAAACAAGGCGTAGCCTTCGAGGTGGCACTATTTGTATTGCATAGTACAAATAAATGAATTAAGGTAAGTTCAAGTTATCCAGAAAGGCCTACTTACGGTTTTTGTTACTTCTAATGCAACATATCTTAAAAGATGAAGGCCGTGAGGTGACATTCCCCAATATATCCCTCTCTCCGTGGATCTGTCTCCCACGTAAGACTGAAACAAGTTAAAAACTCAATGATGTCAATATAGTGGTCGTCAATTGCCTTACACGTAATGGAAACGAAAACAAAATGTTTACATATATGATTCAGTTTATGTGAAAATACCCATAACGTAGATAGTAATTCCCAAATATTGGTTAAGTTCACGGCAAAGGTTTACATGTTATTGAATTCAAACTCACTAATTTGTATTGTCCAGTGCTAGTGACATCATCTGAGTTTTTTCATGTTATGAATCATTAGCAAGGCAGCCAGTTATATGTTTTACACTGTTTATATAAGATATCATTTTCTATCAAAAACCACCCGCATCACTCACACCTAGTGTACTGAACGAGATTTCGGAACGTAGCTTTTATATCAGTCCAATGATACTTGAAACGCGAAATATTTAACAATAACTTCAAAAGCTTTGTAAAAACCCTTTTTGTATACGGTAGGCATTTATACATTCCGTACATGTATATAGCACCTAGCACAATCCCATTGGTCAGATTTGAATTTTAAACCAATCAAATTTCGAGTGCCGTACGTGTGTACGAAAAGTAAATCAGTGCCATATGCACTTACGGAATTGAATATTGTTGAGCGCTAAACTTCGAGTGCCATATGCGTGTATGAAATGTAAATCAGTGCCATATGCACTTACGGAATGTAATATAGTTATATGCAAGTCAAACGTATGGCTATGGCTGGCCTCTTGTTTTAGTTTTTGCGATTGCAGTGAGAGAGGGTGGTTATATATGTTATACTCGTATATGTTTGAAATCGCCATGCATGCTGGGGCAAAATTACCTCCTAATTATAAATATTTTGAACTGAGTCCTGGAAAACATAGATCCAAACCTATTGAATGACGCCAAAGAAAAATGTACCTAATCTATCCCAAAATATTAAAGCAAATAAACCCAATGCATGCTTTATCCCACTGATTTTATATAACGTTCTTTTTTGTTCTGCTATATTCTTTAATGTCTTTAATCTTGTAAGTAATGTATGTTTTCTTTGCCCACTGAAGATTAATACTTAGTTAACTCAATACACCAGATCTTTGCAATTATTACATTTAATATTTCGTAAAGAAGGACAAAAATTATACACCCTACTACAATTTAACTTGTAATAAAGTTTACTGCAGTTTAATACATAGTTGAAAAATGGTTTTCGCTTAAATCGCTTTTCTCTTTGTAAATTTTCAGCTGCATTAAGTACTACATTCCGTAAGTGGATATAGCACTCATTTACATTCCATACTCGCGTATGGCACTGAGAGCTTGATTGGTTCAAAATTCAAATCTGACCAATGGGATTATGCTAGGTGCTGTATACATATTCGGAATGTATAGATGCATACTGTAGACATTCCAGATTTAATAAATTTTTATTTTTATTTTTACAAGCGCGAAAAAAATCAAGGGTAGGCCAAAATAGTTAAGAAATGAGAATCTGTTTGTTACTATAAATAAATTTTCAACAGTGACTAAAAAGAATTATGACAATTTTTGAGCAGGCGGAGGTTTTGTTTTGCACTAAACCATTTTTTTTGCTAAGAATACATTTCAAACTCAAAGCAAAGGCTCCTGAATTTGTTTGGAAATAAAGATGTGCTCACACACAGAGTTTTTCTGTAACTTCAGTCATGTCTACAACACGAATTTAAGTTTTAATTTTTAGTTTAACAACTGTTGTTGAGTACATTATTGGATCGAGGCGCAAAATTACAAATGTGTTACAGGTCGTCTGTTTTTTTCGATCACAATGAAGATCAGATACTTTTGTAATTATTTTACTTCTGTACTTAAAAGGACAGTGCTGCAAATATCCATTTGACGCGTTATTCCAATTTTCCAATTTAGCCACTAAAAAGATTGTTCAAGTCTTAAGAACAAAGACCCCCGTGTTTTCGACATGTCTCAATTCCTAATGCATACCTCCTGTCAGAAGTTTGCAGGAGTTATGGAGCTTTATTCTTGCAAAAATTTACAATAGTTTTTTGCGATTTATGCAAACTCCGTTCGTCGCATACTTTTGCCAAATTTTTATTTTCAGCGATGAACTAGAACGACTTTTCAAATTGTTGTGAAACGCCCAGATCTGCAGACTTTTGTAAAGATGCGTACTTAAATTATGTGCAATTCATTTTTATCGATTTGTCTGATTGTCTGTCATATGTATGTGTAGTAGTCCTTGACCCCTCTATAACTTAAAACGTGGTTGTTTTTGTAAAGTGCCTTAGATTGCTGCTATAACAAAAACAAAAATGCTATAGTTTTCCGAAGTTCATCCATTGGCGGTGAAAAAATAAAAAAAGAATAATGCTCAATGTTTCCATGTAGTCATTCTAGAGATTTTTGAAATAAAAGTATTGCTCTTAGTCGTTTTAGACATTTCTGATCATTCTTCAGAAAATTATGGCAGGTGGGGTCTTGACAGCAGATCATGATTTTTATGGCAATCGTACTCTTAACCCATGGTCTACCCTTTTCGTTGTAGATCAAAGGTTGCACAATTTATTTCAGATCAGTGATGAGATAATTTGGAAGCGTTCAACAAAACGGAATTTCACTCAACTTTTTTCAATCTCTTCTATTGCGATGTATTCGCACGTATTAAGAAACGTGGGAAATTTAGCTTTTACTAATTTTAGGTAATATTTCAAAATTGGTACCTACGTAACTTGATGAATATATCCTGTGCTGTTTGGGTTACGTCAAGATTGCTTAATTTTTCGTATAATTTTGTAGTTATATTGCTAGTTTTGTTGAAGTGCTGCTATGATTGGCCTAATAAACCACCCATCATACGAATTCAGTCTGATGTGTTTAGAAATTAAGAGTAATCGCTAACAACGTATAAACAATGGCAACTAAGTATGGAGTTCACACACTAGGTTGCACAGTTAATGGATTCAATTGGAGCATCATCATCATCATCACAGACATGTTGTGAACCCGTAAAATGCGTTAAGTCGTTGCTAGAGTACTGGCGACACGAATACTATCAATAGTTCTCGAAATTGTAACTCGCCATCGCTCACGATTTACTGTCAGTTCAGTGGCGCTCTTGATACTCATATCCAACAACTGGTTTGTCGTATCTACCCACCCGGGGCATGACACTGAACTCCATATTGGGGCAAAATATTAAAAATATAGTTAGCGTAGAGATGATAGAAGAAGTTATCTAGTTTTTGTAAACCAATCATTGGCAGTGAAGTAAACATTAAAGGACAAGAAATCGTAGGTTGTTATACAACTTGGTAAGTTCTTTTATGATGTTAATGATTGTACTTTTTTAACCACAGTGGAATTAAGTTGACAATCCCGGTACTCATCTTGACTAGCATATCACGATATCATTTTTGACATCTCCTTGTATCCCAAAAGACTAAGTGAGATATAGTTTTGCTCCTTGTTGTTGATCGGTATGGATTTATATAGGTATAGAATACTGTATTATTTTTTATACGTTTTGATGAAATATAGGTATAATGCATATAAAAAAATCATAGGCATCTTTTTGAAGGCAATATTGGGATATGTATAGGATGTGATCAGGGTTGATCTTATTTAGGGCAGTAGGACACATAATGAATATCATAATTCGGGATGAAGTTATTTTTATTTTACAATACAATACAATACTTCTAAAGGTAACAATTTTCCTTTGCAAGTGAATATACGCAGTTATTTAATATACGAGTACCTTTCACGGACTCTATCCTATAATACCTAAAAACGTTAAAACATTAACGAAAAAGAAAAAATTAATGTTGAATTTCATTCTCACTTCTCATTTTCATTAGTTTTAATTTAATACATTTGGATGCCACACTAAAACTATACAAATTATCAGTCTAACCAAATTTTTTCTAGTTCGTCCATCGCCTTTTGCCTTCTATTTTCGCCACTCCAATTTAGTAGAATCTCCCTCAAAATAAGATGGTGAGGAACCCCCAAAACGCTTAAAGTGAAAAAGCGAAGAGAGATAAATACACCAATGGAAATAATCGTCGTAAATTGTTGCCATCTCTTAAAATGCTTAAATCACTTTTCCACAGATCTCTCTCCAGAAGATGGAGCTGTAAAGGAGAGAATGTGTTCAAAGTGATTTTTAAAAAAGTCAAAAAATATTTGGAATTCCATGATCCACCACTCAATTTGAAAAAAGTGGAAAATTATCAAGAGTTCTTTGAATGCTTAGAAACTAGGTTTGGAACAATTCTGATAAATCTTGTTTTTGATAAACTGCTGTAAAAGACACGTAGTTTCGAGAATTTTTGCCATGTCTTAAAATGTGCAAATAACTTGGCTATAGATCTGTCTCCAAAGGATAGATTTGTAAAGTAGAGAATGTATTGAAGAGCAATTTTTTTTAAAAAGTCCAAAAATGTTTGTCGTTCCATGATCTCTCACTCAACCTCATCCCCTCTTAGGCAAGTGAAAAATAATCAGAAGTCCTTAGAATGCTTAGAACCAAGATTTGGAACAATTCTGATAAATTTTGTTTTTGCTAAACTGCTGTAAACGTCACTTATTTTCAAGAATATAGCAGTATTGTTTACTAAGACTAAACAACATGTCGGATCTCAAATTTTATTAAAATCGGTGCAGCGGTTGATGAGACTACGGGAGTAGAAAAAGAGACAATATGACTGAGATAAATTCACATGAGTTAACATAAAACATTCAAAAACCCTTATTATCTCAAAATAGAAAATGTTTACGGATGCAATATTGTCCTCACTGTGTGGGTGTAATACCTTAATAGGTACAAATGCAGGTGATTCAAGAAGCTGGTATCTCTGTATCCGTGGAGTTCAACGACCGTTTTACTCTCACAGATGATGAACTAGGTCAGTTCACGCTCCACATACGACAATACGACCGTGGATTTCCATTTTGTTGCTCTTGAATACTACGTCGTTCTATTGCATTTCACTACGATGGCCAATGATCTTCCATTCACTGCTGATGCCGGTAGATGAATTCAAATATAGTGTAATGATGTGTACCACATCATACGGAATATTGTTTATACAGCTAAATCACTCAATCCTAATATGTTGACTATCGACATATTTTGCAGGTGGCATCGCATATGTCACAGCACATTACAATTTCCTGACCCGGACCAATAAAAAAAAAGTCATCAAGGACATCAAGTGGCTGAACTTAATACCCTCCTCAAATTTTTCTGGGGTTCCCCCTTATTTGTGCATTTATGTTAATTTTTGATAGCAAGTACAGACAGTCAACTCTATTATTAAACATTTTATAAAGGTAGCACACGTCAAACATCACCCTTCTTTTTCCGAGAAGTAGAATATTAAAATGTTGAATTACGGGTGCATATTCATGATCACCGATTGCAATACCTGCTTTA
Source organism: Callosobruchus maculatus (assembly GCA_951848785.1). NCBI lineage: Eukaryota > Metazoa > Arthropoda > Insecta > Coleoptera > Chrysomelidae > Callosobruchus > Callosobruchus maculatus. Next base: position 102,361 of record CATOUR010000113.1, read on the forward strand.
TGAGCAAGAAGCTGCAAGAATCTATGTTATATGGATTAAATCCTCTTTAAGTGGATATGGTATTGTGGGCCCCTAAAAAATGGATGCGATGAACGAGAAGATTGCTGCGGATAAGATAGTGAAAAAGGGACAAGAACGTTGAGGAGGTATTAAATTGCCTGGAGTGCCTTCCGATAAAACGAAGCGTTTTATTGTTGTTAATAATTATTTTGTTTACATGGCTATTGAAGCTCCATTTCGCATCCATTGTAATAGCTAAGTCCGGATTTCACTCACAGAATTTGAGATGCTATTAGGTACCTCAAGGCCGTTCCTGGGGTCATACGCGGCTTGGTGCAAGTTAAAAATTGCCGCCCTTTACATAGCGGGAGATAAAATGGGGTGTAGATGGATTAGATCTAAAATCAGTAAAATCGATAGACTTGTATATTATATTCCAGGTTATTCACGTTATTCGACGCGGAGCATTATGGCTAAAGTATTTGATGAAAAAGAAAATAATAATTTCGCATGGATAGGGGTCCATTAAGGCTACATTATAAAAATATTTTTATGTTATACAGGGTGCCCCAAAACACAAAACGTACCAATGTTACATTTTTTTAAATAAAGCACCCTGTATATTATTACATATTCGAATTCCTTGGTGAATTCTAGTGTGGCTTTAAGTATCACACCTGGGGCTTATAGCGAACCGATTGGGTGTAAATCACCATTTTCGGTACAAGTAGATGTCTTGAAAAATTAAACATAACATAAACTGAAACTTTGCCGGATTACTAAGCATGAAATGCATTAGCTTAGGTTAGACGGTCAAATTTTTATTGTGTTTGTGCATGGAGAAATCGGTCGATTAGTTAAGGAGACTTCAATCAGAGATAACTTGATTTTTTCAAACGGGAATGCCTATTTTTTTTATTGATGTAAAACTTGATGACCTTTCTAATGATATGAGGGAGTGAATATCAGTCTTTGATAGTTTTCATTTATTTTCAAATTTTCAATCAAATGGTGTTTTTCATTGTTCCTACCTATAATCAACCTAGCAAAGCATGAAATATAAACAAGAACATGTTCATATGAGAGAAAATAAATAACTTAGAAGAAATATACAGACGAGTTAGAGTAGAGAGACAGGATTATAAAAAATGAAGTCAAGTTGATTGACTCAGTACTTCCCACACATTACGCTGATACCAGTTTATTATTTTCCCATAGCATGAAGCTTTAGTCTAAGATCCCTTGCAACCAAATAATTGCCACCCCCCCCCCCCCCTAAAATTGTCTTATGCTGCTAGGTCTTTCCTTCACAGGTCATGGACAGCCTATTATCGATACTACAAACTTCTCAGTTTTACAACCCCCCCCCCCAACCACCTCACTTTCACCCTCACCCAAAAAACTAGTAGGAAATGATCAGGAACCCCTAAAACATGTAAAAACCGAATTTGAGTTGCTTTAATACTTGTCGCGTTCTTTGATTATTGCTACGCTGCCACTGACAAGATTTTTAACAAATATACGTGTTTTCCATTCTCACCACGGTAACAATATAATGTCTCAAAATTTCATTAGAATCAATTTAATAGTGTCCACGTTACGAAATACAAAACGATTAAGACCAATAAATTCTCGTATAGTATACAGAAAATTCTAAGTCCCTTAGTTTCTGTAATAGGCTAGGAAATGTTCGGATGCACCTAAAAAGGTGATTTGTGTCGCTAGGTCTTCCTTCACAGGTTAGTGGACAGCATATTATGAGTACAAGAATTTTTTTAATTTTTCAACCTCCAACCCCCCAATCACCCCAATTTCACCCCCACCCAAAAAAAACGCAGAAAATGGTCAGGAACCTCTAAAACGCTTAAAAACGAGGTTTGAGCTGTTTTTTTTAATTTTTCAACCTCCAACCCCCCAACCACCCCAATTTCACCCCCACCCAAAAAAAACGCAGAAAATGATCAGGAACCTCTAAAACGCTTAAAAACGAGGTTTGAGCTGTTTTTATATTTTTAGTTTTTTTATTATTACTGCGCCGCCACTGGCACGATTTATCAAAACCATACGCGTTTTCCATCTTGGCCATGGTAGTAATGCCGTTTCAAAATTTCATTAAAATCAATTCAACAGTTTCCTCGTTACAACGATCTGACGCAATACTCTCGTATGTTTACATCAAAAAAATTCTAAGTCCTTTGCTTTCTGTAATAGGCAAAGGCAATGTTCGGATGGACCTAAAAAAGTTATTTATGCCGCCAGGTCTTCCTTCACAGGTCAGTGGACAGTCTATTATGAAAGCAACTAATTTTTCAATTTTACAACCCCCCACCCCCCAACCACCCCAATTTCACCCCTACCCAAAAAAAAGTAGAAAATGATCAGGGACCCCTAAAACGCCTAAAAACAAAATTTCAGCAATATTTAATTTTTTTGTTTTTTGCTAATTACTCCGCCGCCTATGCACCGATTTTCAAAATTATAGGAACATTACCTACTACTACCCCACAGCATACCGCTGCCCAAATTTCATCACAATCCATGCAGCGGTTACTGAGATTACGAGGGTAGAAGAACGCGACAGACAGACAGACAGACCGACCGACCGACAGACCGACAGACCGACAGACCGACAGACCGACAGACCGACAGACCGACAGACCGACAGACCGACAGACCGACAGACCGACAGACCGACAGACCGACAGACCGACAGACCGACAGACCGACAGACCGACAGACCGACAGACCGACAGACCGACAGACCGACAGACCGACAGACCGACAGACCGACAGACCGACAGACCGACAGACCGACAGACCGACAGACCGACAGACCGACAGACCGACAGACCGACAGACCGACAGACCGACAGACCGACAGACCGACAGACCGACAGACCGACAGACCGACAGACCGACAGACCGACAGACCGACAGACCGACAGACCGACAGACCGACAGACCGACAGACCGACAGACCGACAGACCGACAGACCGACAGACCGACAGACCGACAGACCGACAGACCGACAGACCGACAGACCGACAGACCGACAGACCGACAGACCGACAGACCGACAGACCGACAGACCGACAGACCGACAGACCGACAGACCGACAGACCGACAGACCGACAGACCGACAGACCGACAGACCGACAGACCGACAGACCGACAGACCGACAGACCGACAGACCGACAGACCGACAGACCGACAGACCGACAGACCGACAGACCGACAGACCGACAGACCGACAGACTGACAGACCGACAGACAGACCGACGGAAATGAGTGACGTGGATTTTCGTTATGTACACATCATAAAACGCCCAAAAAACGTATTATCTCAAAATCGAAAATTTTCGCGATCACAATACTCCCCTCACCTATCGGTGTGGGAAGTAAAAATCATCACAACTAGTCATCTTTAACAGAAACCACGGCGGAAACATAATATATAAGGTCAAAAAGAATCTGGAGTATTCAGGAAACAGATATTTTTCACAGCCCGCTACTGTAATGTACAGCCGGCTATTGTAATGTACTAGAGGTTAAAACTTTTCAAAACAATTAAAAATCCTGAAATGAAAGAAACACTGCCAGCGATTGTTGCTCCAGCATGCAGTTACCAATAACATGTAATGGTGTAAAAGAGTAGTAATTTTCGTTAAAGTAAAGATACCTCTGACTGCACAAATCAGCAAAATCGCAAAAATGGAATACTGACAAATCAGATTTAAATTTTCTCTGTTCTAAAAGATGTTGCGCCCCATAACGTCCAGCGTCTGGTGCCTTGCACCACTTGCACCACTGGGTAGGCACGGCCCTGAGGTACCTATCGGATACGTATTTTAAGAGTATGTGTCAGGAATAAACTTCTAAACATCATTACCCAGACAGCACAATATATTCCTGGAACATTCTTATTTCATCCAAAATAGATTGAGAATATTCAGAACATTAACAGAATGTTCTATGGATGTTTTTATTGATTTCATTCCCATGATGATGTACGAGGAATATTACGTCATGATTATTCCATGAACGTGTCGATCAAAATATGCTGATAATATTCATAAATTAATATTATCTAAAGAATATTCTATCAATATGCCTTTTGGTATGATTCTTAATGTAGGCGTGGCACTGTTTTAGGTTAGGTTAGGCTTGAGAACTTTGAGGTTAGCTTCATTCGTCACGGTGGCGATGGTGGGTGGTCGGTGGTGTCTGCTTGTGCTTGTGCAATGTGCATTTTTCTCCTGTGATAATTGGATAGTTATCTGTGTTCTGGAACATGATTTTCACTTGTTATTTAGTTTACAACTTCATCTAGGAGCGACTAGGGTGAGTGTAACTATTTTATTTTATCTCTGTAAATTATCGACTTTGTAGCGACATATGGTAGCAACTCTCTTGTTCAGAGTCTAATCTCTATGTTCTAGTCTTACTTGTCGTAGGTACCCTAATTAATATATAATAACCACTAGCAACACATTTGACATATTTGTGACTATGAATTTCCAGTTTTATTCTACTAAATTTGATTAAAATAAAACGACAACATTTTGGTGAAAATCTAGCATTGTAGTTAATGAAGTGTATTTGAATGTACATCGTATGCGTTAAAGTAAAACGGATTTTTTTATTTTGCAGGATAATACAGGAGGACGATTCCGTGCAATGAAATGTGTTTTTTTAATGTGTACATTAAACTTATGCAATTATAAATACAGGTTCCGTGTTCTGTTTTATATATTTTTTTTATCAATCCCTATAATAATTAGTGTGTGCCTAAATCAATGCTGCCCAAAACACTGTATGAAAGTTGGATACTAGGTTATAATATGTTTAATACTCGCGTTAAGTACCTAGGCAGACAACAAGACTTACAAATAAATGAAATAAAGTGATAAAAGGTATTAGTTCCTTTCAACATAGATTCTTCAAAGATATACCAGGAATCTTCCTACAATATTTGATACATCTTAATAACAATCGTAGAATATTCTGAGGGAATAACCTATGTATATTTCTTCAAAAATATACCAGGAATCTTCCTACAATATTCCGTACATCTTAATAATAATCGTAGAATATTCTGAGGGAATAACCTATGCACATTTTTTGGATTCCCATTTTCACATTCTTGGAATGTTCATCAGATAATTTATATATTCATGGACTTTTCATGGAATGATACAATGTTCCAAAATGGTGATTCTTAGAATGTTCCTAGAATATATTGTGCTGTCTGGGTATTGAATGCTTTTTGGATTTCGGATTAACCTACGCATGGTCAGCTAACTTTCAACATAAATTCTTATCGTAATCCATTGTATCAAAAACATTTTATTGTATCAGGACTTTTCCTTAACTCCAGACGGAACACGCATCTAATTTGAATTTAACGCAATTTCCATCCAGAAACGAAGACTTTTTGAGTGACGATGCATGTTGAAATTTCCACACCAAGCTGTATTAAGACTTTTTTATTTTATGTAGCTAATCAGCCTGCAAATTAGAAGTACCAGTCAAACTACTTAGGTTAGATTAGGTTAGGTTAATGATCAGGGGCGACTATATCTTCTTCCAATGTGACCCTATTGTGCCTATTGTGGCTCACACTTGTTCTTTTTCTTCTTCACTTCAGGATTTAGGCACTTTGCCTGTTACGATACCCATCTTTTTCTCGGCCTTTCGATATCTCTTCTTCCAGAGCATTGACAAAAACTGGCTCTGGCTAGAATCCTATTTTTATCCATTCGTTCAATATGTTCTTTCCATTTAGTTCCATTTTCTTTTATTTCTTCGTTTGTATGAAGATGTTTAATTCCGCTACTATATCTGTGTTTCTTAATCTGTATAATTTTGTGCAACCTTTCACTCTTATTAGAAATGTCATTTCTTGTAGTTGTACCCAATTTTTTTATTTTTTCGTTGTTGTTCATGTCTCACTACCATATAAGAGGATTGGAACAGCTATCGTCTTAAAAGAATTTGATTTCAGTATCTTTTCTTGTGTTATTTTTTAATGTTCTACTGATAGTTTCGCAAATATTTGTGAATTTATTAAGTTTTTCTTCTATATCTTTACTTCTGCCATAAGATACAGGGTGAGTTTTTAGTACCGGCTCGGTCGATAACACCACTACTATAAAAGATATCGAAAAAAAGTGTATATAAAAGTTGCAGCCACGGATGTGCTCCTTGCTCAGAAAATATTTTGATTTATACAGGGTGATCCATAACTACGTGGTGATGCAAACATGCATTTTTTTTAATGAGAAACCCTATATATTATTCTATATTCGAATTCTACTAATGATTTCCGTTCTTCCAATATAGGGTATTGTTACATTACACAGGGTATTTCAAAAGTTATGGCCATTTTTATATCCAAATTGCTGTCAATTTAACGTACTGTATATCAAAAAGTAATGAATCAAAAATCATTTTTTTTACACGGATGGATAAAAAATATGTGATGTAGAATGCAAAATCTCGATTTTCTCTCTTTTTTTAAATCTAACCCCCAATATTGTATTATACCAAAGAATTGCCTTTAATATGCTCTTTCATCTTTGTATAGCACTTGTAATGGCTAGTTCATTAGTTTCTGAGATATTTCAGTTTTTCTACAAATTTTAAATATACCTCCTATTTGTTTACTAAAATTTATTTATTTTGAGAAAATACTATCAAATTTTGTTTTTGCTTAACAAACAACTAAAATATAAGGCCATAATAGTACTTGATCAAATCAAAACACTGGATTAACGAGATAATGTAGGTCAAGTGTGCTGAGGAAACAATTTTATAGACGTCATGCATAATTATCAAGCAGATCTATCAGGTAGGCTATGAAATATTAAACGACACGGTCCAAATAAAACGATTCTTCAGTCTTTCAAACGCATTGGTTTTAGAGTGCCTCCGTTCTGGATATCGCTGTTTGTAGTTGATATATTCTAGAGGCAAGTAGGCAATTTCTCAAAGATTCTCCTAAATACCCTCAATGGAAAAATTATTTTTAAAGCTCGTTTTTTCACACAGTACGAAATTATTGAGCAGGTTATGAAAACCGTCAATTTTTCAAAGCATACCTGATAAATCTGGTTGATAATTATGCGTCACGCCCACAAAATTGTTTCCTCGGCATACTTGACTTTATTATCTCGATGATTCAGGGTTTTCGATTCATCAAATACTATCATGACCTTATAGTTTAATTGTTCGTTGAATAAAAAACAAATTCGATAGAACTTGCTCAAAATAAATAAATTTCAGTACAAAAATAGATGCTATATTTTAAATTTACCGAAAAATCGAAATATCTTGGAAACTGATGGAGGTAGGTACAATAAGTGCTTTACAAAGATGAAAGAGCATATTAAAAGCAATTCTTTGGTATAATAAAATATTGGGGGTTACATTTGAAAAAAAAAGAGAAAACCTGTATTTTGCGTTCTACATCACCCTGTATACGAATATGCGTCGCGCGCTTTATTTATAGCCGATTTTAAAACTAGATAATATTTTTTATCCATCCGTGTAAAAAATATGATTTTTGATTCATCACTTTTTGATATACAGTACGTTCATTTGACAGCGATTTAGTGATAAAAATGGTCATAACTTTTGAAATACCCTGTATAATGTAACAATATCCTATATTGGAGGAACGGAAATCATTATTAGAATTTGAATATGAAATAATATATAGGGTATCTCATTTGAAAAAATGCATGTTTGCATCACCAGGTAGTTATGGATCACCCTGTATAGGCCAAAATATTTTCTGAGCAAGGAGCATGTCCGTGGCTACAACTTTTATATACAATTTTTTGCGCTATCTTCTACAGTAGTGGAGTTATCGACCGAGCCGGTACTAAAAACTCACCCTGTATATCGCAGCCTAAGTATTTAAAATGTTTTACCTGTTCCAGCACTTCATCGTTTATGACAATCTTTGTCCTAACCGGCTATTTACCTAAGGAAGCCATGGTTTCAGTTTTGCTTGTTGATATTTTCATGTAATATTTTTGACATATTGTTTGTAGGATGTATATTTTTCTCTGTCGATCGTCTTCTGTTCCGGCTTAAAGTACTAAATCATCGGCGTATAAAATAGAATTCAGAGCGGTAATATTTTGGTTTAGATATATACCTTCAGGGTATTTTGTTTTCCACTATTTTATAATGGCGTCTATATATATGCTAAATAATCTCGGTGAAATATAGCAGCCTTGTCTAACACATTCATTCACTGACACTTTTGTTGTCTCTGTATAAACTTTGTATTGCTCTTATTAAGTGTTTGGATACCCCTGTTGTTTCAAAATATTCCATAATTTATATCTGTTAACATTTTCAGAAGCTTTCTCAAAGTCTATAAAGTTTATACGCGTTTGTATATTATATTCTCTGTGTTTTTTCTATAAATTGTTGTATTGTGAATATTTTATTATTTATTTAGAGTTCACTGTACAATTCACACCTTTTGACGAAGGTGATACCCATGCTGGGTGAAACTTCTTTGAAGTCAGTAGCTTCCAGGTGAGTGAATCCGAAAGTTTGAAACCTAGCTCTTTCCAGCACTGGACAGTAGCCCAATATGTGCTCTCTGCTGTTTTGTCCTCTCTATAGTAGAAACGACAGTCCGATGTTTGTACCAGACCTATTTTCCACGAGTGGTTTCTCAGACGCCAATGTCCTCACGTCAAACCGACCAGAATGCGCAGATAATTCCTCCTCCACTCTAGAACCTTCGGGGCCTGACTAGAGGGATATGGTATGAACTTTGTTTTAATGGCCGATGGAATGAGTGCCTTTGGGTGTAGTAGCCCTGGTATGTGTCGGCAGTGCAGGAGTGCTTCCTCTCTGCTCGTTTTGAGATGGTTTTTCTGCTAGTGCTTCTCGCAGTACTAGCAAATGGTTCTGGTTGTTCTGCGGGTATGTGTCAGCCTTTCACTCCGCAATGACCTAGAACCCAAAGTTGTTGTTCCAAGTTCATTGTGGATATGTATACAGTTTCATACGAGTCTTGATTCAACCCGTTTGGAGCTCAGTGCTTTCAGGGCAGCTTGGTTATCGTCATACTGCTTGAAGCCATGATTTTTATTTAAAATTAAAATATCAATCAATTCAATGTATCAATCGCTTAGCCCTCGTATTAATAATCCTCTGCCACATCAACTCTGGTTTCGACCGGAGTAAACATTCTTGGTCGGAACTAGCCGAAACCGAAACCGTCTTGGGCTTCTGTCTGCTATTTTATATAAACTGGTTTGTCTATAAATATTTTGGTGTCGTCGTGTGCAGTTTGCAGAAACTAGAAAATATATTAAACTTAATAGACTCAATTAATTTGAGGAATTTTACAGTTTCTGTATTCTCCAGATTATCACAGCATATTGTAACAAAGAATATTGGCAACTTCAATGCTGACAAAATAATCATCTGTTTCTTTATGTTGATGACGTAGTAAAATTTATGCTTTTTCGTATTTAAATGATATATGAATTTAATATCATTACTCCTAAAGACCAAATATTCACAATTTGTATGGATTTTTTGGTTTGCGGCCAAATAAAATATTACTTTTCCTATGTTTCTGTTTATTTAAATTCAAAACGTCTTAAGGTATTTTAGTGTCTACAATAAAAATTTAAGCCTGTATTACATATTAAACATAGAATATACTAGAAAATAATTGTAAATTTTAGGGTGTTTTACAGTGATACCTTTCAAAAGCAACAAAGAGAGTAAAAATCAGATCATCTGGCTTACAGTTGTGTCGGACACTAAATGAACTGTCAGTGACTCATTAGCGCATAGTTCGTAATGATATAACAACATTTCAAAGCAAAAATGTTTTCAAGAGTAACTGGAGCAAGTGACGTATCTATTTCCAGACAAACCTAACAATGATCCTGATTCGTATCTGAATAGTGAAAATTCCGTTTCATTATAAAGCGTTACTGTAGCAGTAATATTTTTGCTCGTTCATGACCATGAATCAGTATATCTATAACGTCTTCATCATCTGTGAATTCAAAGTCATTCATCCGATCTGAATCTAAGCTGGAACTTTGAAATATCCGGTGTCATTTCTGTAAGAAGATTTAGCAAAATACTATCTCGCTCGATAATTCAGATGCACGATGCGATGGAATAGTTAAAGCTACTTTATTCCATGTTATGTTTACTGCTCAAAGTAGCAAAAGTTAGTTTAATAACCTCAACTTCCAAACCCGGAGAAAAAACTGCAACCCGCGCGTGTCGCAAACTCCCGATCCCACCGAACCTTTGCCAGTCCTCAAAGAAATTTTAAAAAATTTCATGAATAAATTCCATTTGACCAACCTAATAAATGATTATTTTCTACTAATCATAAATATATCGGAACATTATGTTTTATCTTTGGAGCCTTAGCCACTACAAATTGATATTATTCGAACGCACAAATATAGTTTCACACTTATACTGTATTCACAGCCAAGCCAGACCAAATGAAAACAAGCCCGCGTGCGTGATCGGCTCATGTCGGTAGGGTCTCTAATAGTCCAGTACACTATGTGTGAATTGTATGTTATAATCCGGCAGGTAAGAATCCCCAAGAATGTCTGGAAATCAGATCCAAACATGCGATGTCAAGTGTTTATTGCCTAAATTATCATTTCAAACTGCCAACTGGCTACTTTTAAGTTGCAATGGGTTAATGGGGCAACTCTTTTAAATAGTAATATAACATTCCATAATTGCACTGGACTATAGCTGACACGTTCACAGATGGCAGCGGACCGTAACCACGCTAATGCCGCATGCGATTGTTTATGTGCAGTCTATCTTGAGATTGAATATACGTAGATGATTTTATCATTGCGACATTCAAACGATTTCAAACCGTTGGAAGCCTGGTGCTAGAACACAACTAATGTTGACTACTCGTTTCTGTCTTCAAAGACTTGCTATTTTATTTCCCTTTTGTTTTTATTGGTTTGATGTGGACGCAGCGTAACGTACATCTTTTTTATAATTTCGAGCGAATGTTTAATCAGTTCCAACGCATGCAAGGAAAAATCATCGCACTAAGAATGGTGAAGGATTACGCGGTATTCCAGGTTATAAGCTTTCATATATAATTCAAAACATTCATTAGACGCTTCTCCGCTGTTCGAAGAAGTGAAAATTCATGAGAAAATTAATCGGCGCTTCTACTTTCTTCCATTAAATGCCCACATTGTTTCTCTGGGTGCGTTTCAATTACTACAAATTTGACGAGCAACACGACCCGGGGTCAAGTGTCGGGAACTTGTAGGAACAGAAACGCCCTAAAATATGTTGCAATAACATTTGTCACAACAAAAACAAAAAAAAAACAAAATAGGCTGAGGATTCTTTAATGAAACGGCGTCGGCGCTGACGACTGAAAGGTAAAGGCTTTCAAAGACTGGCGCGAATGATTCGTGAGGCCTGAGATTAATTCGCGATGGTAAAAATCGCACCATATCCTACGTAATGCAGACCTGTACGTCAGCGTTTATTTCGTAGTGAATTCCATTTCGCCTTCGACTGCTACCGCTCCCGAATCGCCATGACAAAACAAGAGAAATTAATCGAAGTGGTTAAACACTATCCTATATTATTCACATTATCCTACGAGGATGATACGAATGAAAAGAAATATAGAATATGGGGCCGAATACTAAAAGAATTGGATGTAAGCGGTAAATACCAATAATTTAATATAAAATGACAGTACATCAGAAACAAATTTGTGTAATTCTTATATGATATCTTAAAGGCTTTGAAGAATGATTCAAATATATGAGATAATTATATTATTCGTATAAATATTTTGCTTACTTAAGTTTAAGGATTAAAACAGCTACACATTTTTGTCAGATAAGAAATGAAAATATTACTGCCCCTTCGGTCAGTCTTAAACCTAGTGAAAGTTTCATTTCTGTTTTTTTAACAATAATTTTTTCGCGACACCGTCTGCGTTATGACACCTGAGTGTGAACAGGTAAGCGACTATCGCTACCGCAGCTAACGCGAAACTTCCGCAGCCAAGGCGAATCCGCGATGAGCACGAATAGTTCGCGCAAGTTTGTGAAAGCCTTTAAAGCATCTGTCGGCATGTTCGACTCGACGACGTCGATGTAAACTCTCAGATAGCACAATGACATCTTTGAGACGTCTACTGGATGTCTGATCCAGAGACATCTTTACAATGTGGGCGATATATGTTTGAGATATCTTTAGGATGTCCTTTTTAGGCTTTCCATAACATGTTTGAGACGTCTTACAGGTATTCAGTTACGTCTAAAAGATGTCTTAAAATTATTCACTCATATCTATTAGACGTCTAAGAACCTATAGAAATTTAGACATCTTTTAAGACCTCCTCAAGATATCTCTCGGATGTACATTTAAAATCCTCACCACATCTTAACCCAGACGCCACAAAATTGAGCTCTTAATAAGTCATACAAAATAAGATGCAAGCTTTTGCCTTTCCTGTTTTAAGTTCATGATTTCAGTTTGCAAAAGAATTAGAATATATGAATAAATATTTTGTATACTATTGAATTTAGAACATAGAGGAGATTTTTAGCGGAAGTAAAGACAAATTTTCCATTCTGGATATCATATAGTCAAATTTTGTGCGATCTGATAATTCCTGCTTACATCAATTTTTATGAAAGAATAGTGTATAATTTGGAAACAAATGATTCTAAAAGTGAGCAAAATTAAAGTCGTAAGTATTGTGAACTGTGTTAGGTTTTACTATTCCTCTTATCACTTGCTGTTCTAAAACAGAGTTGCCCACAAGTCTCCAGATCTTCTTTCTGTCACGACTCACATCCTTTGCATGTTCTGCTGCATCTTGAACAACAGAATTGAGTTGAAATATAAGAAGCTCGATCGTATATTACTGAATAGCTATATTTGTCTCACTTTTCAAATGTTTTTTTGCTTAAATCTTTTTTTATTTTTTATATATGAATAGTAGTTGCAAAATTAAATATGTAACCACACACATATTTGTACAAATAAATGAAAACAGTTCATAGGTTTCCGTGTTTACAATGTACGTTGTTGAATTTATTGAAAAGGAATCCAAATTATCTACTAAAATAAAGTTGCCTTTGCCAAATTCAAACTATTCAATGTGTTTTTTCCTTCCCTCCCCAACCAACTACATAGTAATGCAACATCGTTGGTGTTTACAGTGGCGTTTGCACCTATCCCTTGCTCTATCCATAACTGAAATGTTGAGTTACCTGTAGCCAACTAAAAAACTTACACAGTTCACACTTACATCTACATTTTCCAGAAAAGCAGAAACCAGAAAAACCACAAAGAAAAACCGCGAACGGAAAAGTGAGGTAGCGTGGTTACAGAGACCTAGCGAATCACATACAACGTGGTGGGGGTGTAGTCTGTGATGTACGTATATGAGATATCTTTGGGATGTCATCGTCAAAACCCTTGAAGATGTCATTACCAAGACTTCTTGAAGACATCAGCGAAATATCTTAAAGATATCATCGGCAAGACACCCCGAAGATTAGGTCTCATCATTGTGAATAAAAGTTCTGTTAAAATCTGGACATTAAATGGACATCTTTAAGACTTGAAAACTTTGACATCTTTAAGATGCAATTAGCAAGACACCTTAAACATGTCTTTTTTATGCCGAAAGACGTTCAGACGTAAGTGCGACATAGAATGGACATCTTACAAATGTCTTGTGCTATCTGGGCTACCACCACGACCTTGCTCATCATGTGTTTCGGAATGATGTCCTTACTAAAAGTTTGGCCACCTGTACACATTCGCTATCAAAACTATTGCAAACGTTGTTGATAACTACATATAATGATCATTGCATAAGTGCCACTCAAGTGGTATATGAATCGCTAATTTTTTTATAGATTTTCTTCCTGATATCTCTCCAAGTCAGATACGCGCATAATAGTCAATGCAAATATATCTGGATGTTAATCGGTTATAGTGGGAGAAGGTTAGCCAAAACAGGATAGTCTGGTAAAACGGGATACCGGCAGTTATTTCTAAATAAGAGGCCAATCTGACAACTGTCACAAATAAAGTATGCGCAGATGTAGCAGTATTCTAATTGATTTTTAAACTGTGATGAGTTGCAATAAGTGATAATTTCAACAAGAAAAGTTATGTTGTTCAGTTTTGCGGGTAGTTAGTCACGCATTTTTTGCTTAAAACAAGCATGTTAAATTAATGTGAGTCTCTTTTTGCCTTTTGTAAGTAATTGACTATGTTTTGTGATATCTGTGGATATGGCATCTATTTCCTTTTTATGAAACTTTTGAAAAACAGCTGAAGATATGCAGTCGGCCAGTCGGGTAAAATGGGACACTAAGCGGTCGGTTAAAATTGGATACCGGGATACCTACTATCCCGTAGAGGATAGAATAAGGAAAGTATGCGATAGGTCGTCGAAGAGGTTCTCAGGCTTAACAATAACGAGCTACATATATGACGGTTGGGTGATGCGCCAGGACTGTCGACTTTAAACTTACGAAGTGCGCGAGGTTGGAACCCATGGGGTGAACCGTGTTCGTTAGATTTTTGTCCATGTTAAAATATTTTTATTATAAATATGAGTCGTATAATGTTTTCTGTTTTCAATTTCGATTAATATATTTTACCTTAGTACTTTTTTGTTGATGTGCAACACTATCCCATCTTACCCGACCAGGTAGGCAAAACAAGATACCTTACCTTTGCTTACAAATATGCTTTTTTCTGTGTTATCCTCAAACTATTAAGAAACAACTATATTTAATCTTGGGAAGAAATAAACGACGAAATCACAGGTAAACAAAGAGTAGGTGTCAGTAGCATAAGCATGACTAGAGAGTTTCGAGTCAAACAACGTTAACTGTCCCGTAGTAACCAACTCTCCCCTGCAGGGATGTATCGAAAATAACTGCTGGTGGTATAGCAATGAAATATTTATTTGAGTCTTCAAAAATTATCCTTCAAACTACTGTCCAATCTGTTCAATACTCTTATCCCATCTGTTCAACTGTACTTGTCATATACTTGTGATTAAATATTTTTTGTCCTATAAAATTGAAAAAAAACTACTTTTTGTATAGTATAACCATAACAGCATTGTGAAACTTAACCTTTTTGGTTTGGAGAGGAGGGGGAGAACCATAATTTTCACCCCTAATTCTCTAATTGTTCGTTGACAGTTCGCTGATCTGTGAGCATGATGGTAATGCAGCAAGTTTCTTTTTTGTTTCCAAACTAGTCATATCTTCTATTTTTTGATTAAATAATAATAAAAAATAATTTAATTTTACTTTGATTTGATTTTTATTAAAAACCCCTGTCCTTTTAAAACGATAGTGGGCAAATAGCTATAAAAAATCATATTTTCCGTAATTGATGGTAAATTTTTAGTATTATAGTCCTGGAAACATCATAAGCTAATCCCGAACATGTATGGAACATAAGCAGAATAAATTAGGAAGTCATCAAATGCGCAAGCGGCTCTTCGAGTTTTTCAACTCCGCGAACGCTTATAAGTTCTATAACAAATGAGGCCGTCAATGCTAAATAACAGAAAACAGTTTTGTTACTGCAGACTTATAGGTTGGTTAGGGTTAGGATTACTGACACCACAGCACAAAATAGGTACAATCATTTGGTTCACAGCGGAGCAAGCAAGCACCTTCATTCCACAAAATAGGTACTTTAGAACAAAACTTTTACTTCAGAATAAAATATCCCTGCCTTGGTACTAACATCTGCTGAAGACGTAACGAACAAGTTCAAACGTCTAGAGGCGTGGTCTACAAACGTGGAATTTTTTAACCAGAACAAGAATTTGCTTCGCCACGAATAACAACTTTACAACTGCGCGTGCGCTAACGTTGTGTTTACCGATCTTCTTCTGCCACAAAATGGTACACCCTGTTGTACCTTGATTACCCAGCTGATTAAAAATTTGATGCCAAGTATACGATTTGATAAAGATTATAGAAGTAAACCAAAAAAATTTTGACGTGTGCTGCAGTTACTTCTTGCCTTCTATTATCCAACGATGCATAGTAGTTACAAGCATCAATAATTAGGTTGATAATATCATTATCGAAAGACAGGTGTTATTTTAAGAGACCCAATTTATTTCTGGCCCGTCACGGTTCTAGATAATATTTTCCAAATTGCCCTCCCAAAAGTATATGTCCAACTACGGCACTGACCTGAAGTAATAATATTTTCTTTTCATGTTTGGCTTCATTGGAATAAATGTGCTAAAGAACAGTAGGCTTGAGCACCTAGAGCATAATTTTTATGCAGATCTATGTAATTTATAAAAATATAACATAGCTAGGTATCCTCAACATATTCAACAGCTTAGCTGTAAAATGATTATCAAGTGAAGGTAAATAATCTCACCTCTACTGATGTATCAATGTTCTGTAGATTACATAGTTAATACTAATTTATGAAACTGTATTTTATATAACGACATTTTGAAGAAAAAAGCCATTCTCTGATTGTGATAGTCTTATCGCATCTAGATATTTTGAAATCGCTTTAAAATGTTTAATGATTGTTTTGAACACTCAGAACTGATATCATTTATAGTTTAGTCTATAGATATATTTAGAAAAGATATTTGTCAATACGTATCCTCCGTTACAATTTAGGAATGAGAAATCATCCCACATTGGCACATTACCATTATAACGTTTCTCATTGATATAGCTCAAAAATACAGACCAATAAACTTCAGTCGTTAATAAAATAAAAAAACTTCATAATTTTTATTTAAACTTAACAGACATTCTTAAGGATTTTTTAGCACTGTTAATATATTTTTTTCAGTTTATGTTTCCATAAATATAGACCAACAAATTGATTAGAAAATAAACACCTTCAAAATTAATATTTACATTTGAATCATATTATTAACAATTTTTGCGCTCTGTTAGTATTTGCCATTCATGTTCAAAGCGTAAATAGCCAAAATATATAGCTTTCTTTCTTCTTCAAAACGTATTTTGAACACGTGTTAACTTTGATATATTGGGCGTGGGAAATATTGAATCATTTATTTCGTTAAAATTTCCGTATCTGAAGTTGGATTTTCAGTAGGAGTTGCAGTATTGACAATCAAAATCAAATAATTGAGTTTTTCTACACAAACAACGTAATATCTCACCTTGTAAATGAGCATAATCCTGATTTTCAATTTACATGCTGCTAGAATAAAATCATTATAAATTCGGTGAGTTATGATCTGAATGACTTCATAATAACGATATTCTGATATTATATAAAAAAGTGTATTTAAATTTAGACATGGTAATGATTGTCGTTATAGATCCAGAGTTATGAATATAGGTTACTATATAAGTTTCCATTGACCATATAATGGTCATAGACCTTGGTAGCTGCATTTATGATTCTGTTAAAATTCAATCGAAACTTTTAAATATATATCCGCCATAGATCCTACCAGGGACTAAAAAAATATGTATGTTCATGCACAATATTCATATTCCGAAATTTCCCAGCGTCATCCTCTCCACATCTCTTAAGTTCTTGGAAAAATCCTGATATATTTGCAAACTCATGATGGAAGGTGTCAGCTTCAGATAAAAAAACATGATCAAGCTGATTGGCTTCATTTCATTACAATTAAATTAATAGCTTCCAAATTACATGTTATCAAATAAAATATAAATATGTAGACCATATACATATATGTGGACCAAAAGTCTGAGACAATGTCTGTGGGTTGGTCTGGAAAATGTAATGATATTTAGGGCAATAGAAACTCTTTCAGGAATACAAAAAAAACCCCAATTTACCCATTTCAAAAAGAAAAGGAACTCTTAGAACTTGAAATGCCGAATATGAAGTTTTGAAGGATTCTGATACTTTTCCTGCTAATCACTCTACTGCCAATACACCAATTTTAAAAAGTAAGACCTGCTCATTACTTCAAAATCGAAATTTTTTTGTACAGTGGGAAGGGGTTAAGTATTGTGGTATTTTGCTCTATTCCTTTGTTAGGGTTCCTGATATGCAGGCTCCTTAATTTTGTGTTACAATGGCTCTACCACCAGTGGATTCACCATATTCTAGTTAGCGAATTCACAAGATTTTGTAAAGTTGCATCTAACAGTCTTGGAGGTATTTAATAAAAACCTAGGTAGAACTTCCAGGCCAATAATATTTTATACTTTGGAGTGCAGAATCAGATCTTCAGAATGTTATTTCCGATCACCCTGTATAATAAGGAACTGGAAGTAGGAGCAGTATCACCTTTTGTAGCAATATCGTCGCCATTTGTAAAAGAACTGGTATTTGTGCGATACAGCCTTGAATGGCTTAAAATATTTTAAAATAGAGGAATAAATTTAAGAATCTCGATAAGCCAAACTTGTTTTGTTTTGGAATTCGGTAGACAAATCCTACGTCCTGCTAGAGTACAGGGTGTCCCAGCATAAACTGCACAAACGCAACTGGGTGAAACTAGACCACAATTTATCGACAAAAAAATGATTTAAAGAAATGTCAAAGAATTTGTTTGAATTATATTAACACCTTTACGCGTGACTTGCATGTGAAGGGGAGGCAAGCTACCAGATGTAGGGATTCATCAAGCCAAGTAGCTTGAGTTTTTTCTTAAATATTTGGCTCGACTTGAAAGCTCAAGCTTTTGAAAATTTGATATTTGACTTGATTGATTTTCGATCTGAACTACTTGACTTGATATCAAGTATAATCAAACTACTTGATATTACTTGACATCGATCTGTAAAATGCGAATCAAAGAGTTAAAATAGGGGAATTAGCGATGTTACGACAGCAAGCAGGCACCCGACGACTTTGAAACTTTAAAGACAACCGACACAGAATGGTCGTTAATTGAACGAATTTGCCAGTACCTTAATGTTTTTAAGAGTATTTCCACCATTTTTGCATTAATATGCTTCTCGGTAGACTAGATTCGTGGGCTTTGGAACTTGACAATAAGCCTGATCGAGATGAAACCAATGAACAGATCATAAATAGTATTCAAGCGACAAAGGACAGTACTGAAGATATTCTAGAATGGTGGAAAAGACATGAATATATTTTTCTGAGCCTTGCCGCAATGGCCGAAGACTTTTTGGCAACGCCAGCTTCTTCAGCTCCAGTTGAAAGGCAGTGTTCTAGAACTGCCTTAACTCTTACCAAAACAAGAAATCGATTAGGTGATAACTCCGTTAGAAGTCTTATGTGTCTCAAATCATGGATGGCAAATGAGGATATTATTAATTTTTTTTTTACTTCTGTGTCACCGGCATCCACTGCTCTGGCCGTGTTCTGTGTAGGCTTTGTTATTGTTTCTCGGCGCCACTCTAGGAACAGCACTGTTATTTAGAAGCCAATAGTGACGGCTTCTCTGAGCTTTTTTTATAGATATTCATTTTTGATTGAAAAGAACAGAAATAAATGTCCGCCTCTAACGAGAATCGAACCTGGAGCTTCCGGTCACGAGCCCTCAACTCCAACCCACCCCCATTTGAGTTTGTTGTTTTTCATGTATTATTGTCAGAATTCAGAATATTTCGTATTTTTATTTCATATTATTATATTCATTATTCAACTAAGTATGTTGGGGTTTTCGTTTTTGGATGTTTTTCTTTAAATAAAAGATTACATCTTTATATACAAAGATTTTTATTGTTATTGCGTTTTGACAGTTAATCATATTAGTATCAAAAAAAGAACTATCTTTGCCGAGAAAAATCAAGTAGTTAGCTTGAAAAATCTAATTTTCAAGTTGCTTGATGTGTAACTACTTGACTTGACTTGAATTTCGAAAACAAATACTTGACTTGATCTTGACTTGATATCAAGTCTTTCAATCATTCATTCATTCATTTGGCTTGTATTGTTTGCATTAACATTTTACGCAAGTTTGCCGTAATCTTGACCTTGATCTTCTTATAGTAGTGGTACGTTGAGGTGGATAATATTCATGATCGGGTAGGTGTGAGTTATAAATATAGATACTCCTTAATCAGACTCCTTTATAATCGTATTTTTGACATTAACATTGTTTTCTGTTTCTCCCAAAAACCTATCAAGCAACGATATACATTTACAGTTACAAAACATTAATCAATCCAGTCGATTTTTTACTCAGTTGTACGATCTATGACACTCTGTAAGTATCAGTCTCTATATATGTTTTTTTTAAATTTTCTATACTGACAATGACTGTAAAGTCAGTCAAAAAATAAATGTTTACTTCATACTTCAACGTTACCCTTGATAAGTCCTAATGAATAAATTAACAGTCCAATTCAATTCAATTTATTTATTCATGTTAATACATTATCCTTTTATTTCAAATCAAACACACATAAAAACACATCAAACAGCATCACATTTTTCTTCACAATCAGTGAAAAAACTGTTTTATCTTCACATAACAATGACAGTTCAGGTGGATTCTGTAAAGAAGAAACGCGCTTAGAACTATGTTATTAAAAAGTTTCTTCCATCAATATTTGGAGAAAATATTGTATGGCTAAGAACAGTTTTATCTAAAATATTTATGGCAATCAGAATGTGTATATAAATTGTCAGAAGCTTACTTAGTGATAACAGCAGTGGAAACAAAGTTCACTTCCGAATAGTGGCAGAGAAAATATGATTGAAGACATAACGTCTGTAGTAATGAGCTGCGCAACTTTAAATTAATTTTTTCAATTTATGTATCTCTACGATGTGTTTGTTGGTATTAGGAACATATTTATACTTTTTAAATAAAGTATTTGTATAATTATGGATATTTTCTTTGTCTTTGTTTGTAAAGTCAGTCAAATAAATGGTTACATAGCGAGACTTTTTATGGTTAACTTTATCAAAAACAATAATTAAAATATAGAAGAAGTCAAGTTCTATTTACTACAACACAAACTTCAAGCCAAAGTGGGTATATGTGAAAATATAGAGACAACAAATGATTGTATTACACGGTCAATAAATGATAGCAGTGATCTGAGATCCCATTTGACGGTATATTCTTTATTAACATTACCATCGGTTAGCCATATGTTTAGTTTTTTGTTTTTTTTTTGTTTATTTGCTCTGTCCATACCTAGACAGACACCTCGTAGGCAATGCCTTGCATAAGGTACTACCATCATGTACATCAAAACTTTGCTAACCTATATGGCTGACTTAATTAATTTGATATTCATTTTTAACTCTTGCATTGTGAGGTCTCTCTCCTTGAGTTCGTCTTTATAGATCAATATTTTCAAGCAAGAAGCCAAAATAATTTGGTTACGTATATTTTGTAATCTTACCATTCATCAAATCCATATCGACGACACAAGGCTAAAAGCCATAAATTCACAATGGGACTTCATCTGACAAACTTCACTAGTTTCTTAGCACCGTTCTTAGAACTCGGACTCCATGAAGACGAGTATGAGCAAACGGAGCAGTCGGAAGTACATGGCTGGATTCGTGTACATGGTTGAAATTGACCGGAAAAGCTTTCGAGGAACTATCGTAGAGCGTCGCTTCGCAATCAAGTCCAGAGTGTGACGGATAAATCAACTGCAACCAGTATATAACCGTCTTTATTCCACCCCCTCTTTCATTCTCTCCATTGATGGTTTCAAGTATAAGATACGCCGAGACCAAGGCATTGACTTCTAATGCCAAAATGAAAGTTTTGTTTTACGCTGCTCGTGTCGCCTTTGCATTTAACGCACGCCTGCCCTGACCTTGACCTTAAAGTGGTGGCATGATGAGATACAAAACACTGATAGACAACGAAGTGTAAATAAGCTATAGACGCTTTTTACATCTCATCCATGTTTTTTTCACATCAAGTTAATATCCAAATTTTCATCGTGTTGGACCATCGAACCTCAGAGATCATTTTTATATTCTTGACGGATTATATTTGGTCAGAGGTTTTTGAACCTATCGCGGTCCAACTTCTATGTTTAGCCGCGTCATGTCTAGCTTCTACAGGGCTTATATTTAGTTTCAAAAGTTTTGGTTGTTACATTGTTAAGGGCTACAAAAGATATCGAGAGGTCAGCAAATTTTTACTCCTCATGAATTATATTTTATTTAGTGGTTAGGTATAGCACCACAAGGTATATAATGTGATTATCAAGATGAGCCTAAGTGAATGAAAAAACAAAGGCTTGTAGTTATATTTCTGTTTTATTATAAAACGTAAATATGCACATAGATGAGCAATACATCTAGAAAGAATATCCTATAAATGATGTGTGGATAGTCCTAGTATTTGACATCTTGTGGAGCTGCAGCAAAGGTTACAGCAAATTCAGGCATCATCACAGATTCCTACAGCAATCGATGCAGAAACCGTACCATCTTCATACGGCCTTAACATCCCAGGTGGATTCTGTAAAGAATAAATACGCTTAGAATTATACACACAACGCAACTGAGCGTTCGCAGGAAAACTTTTGCATTTGAACAGTAAATACTTAAATAATCAACACCAGGTAAAAGGATTAGCAATTTTAGTACGTAAAGTGTTTCTAGTGAAGCATTATGAAAATAACTAACTTTAAAATTTATAACATAAACGTCGGTAATGGAGTAATAAGATATCTAGAATTATATTTCAATCAAAAACAGTTATAGAAAGCGTTAATAGTCGTTCAAATAGCAGTTTAAAGTTTTTTGCCATGAAAAATATTCTACAAATCAATTTTGAGTCTTTTCGAATGAAATGTATGAGGCCAGTGGTATAAGTTAAATAAACGATTATAAGTCACTAGAAAACTGTCTAGGATAAAATTCATTGAACACGACATAGAAGAATTATTTACTAAGAGTGTTGTATTTGAGCAACCCAAATTCCAATGAAGAAATATAAAAAATAGAGAGAAAATTAAAGTGTTAAGTAGATAAATAGAGTCCTATTAATTATTACTCAGAAAACTTATTAATAGGTTTCTCTGAACAATATTTAATAATTTAAATATAGCGATGACAATTATCTACATATGTAAGATTATATTTGAGGGATCATCCTTCATTGGCATTATTTGATGCGACCAGTCAGTTATTATATGTATATATTTCTAAAACTGACCATTGATCAAATCCATACTGACATCACAGAGCAAAAAGCCATCAACTGCACTAGGACTTCATTTGAGGAACTTCACTAGTTTCTTAGCACTGTTCTTTGAACTGGAGCTCCATGAAGACGAGTCTGAGCAAACGGAGCAGTCGGAAGTGTTCCTCTTCAAGGCAAAGGAGTTCTTCTTCTTCTGGTCCACGTTGAGGAACCGATCGATGACCTGCCTGACGCTGCTGTGCGTCCTGCTGAACGGATTCGTGTACATGGTTGAAACTGACCGGAAAGGCTTTCGAGGAAGTATATCGTAAAGCGTTGCTTCGCAATCAAGTTCAGAATGTGACGGGTAAATCAACTGCAGCAAGTATTTATCAGCCTTCATTCCACCCCCCTCTTTCATTCATTTCAATGATGGTTTCAAGTATTAGATACGCCGAGACCAAGGCATTGACTTCTAATGCCAAGATGAGTTTGTATTGCGCTGCTCGTGTCGTGTTTGCATTTAACGCATGCCTGCCTTGATCTTGACCTTCTTAAAGTGGTGGCATGACGAGGTGCAAAACACTGATAGACAACGAAGTGTAAATAAGTTGTAGACGCTTTTTGCCACTCATCCATATTTTTTTCATATCAAGTTGATATCCAAATTTTCATCGTGTTGGTCCATGAAACTTGGGATATCAGCTTTACATTCCCCATAGATTATATTAGGTCACGGGTTTTTGAACCGACTGTGGACATACTTTTATGATTATCTGCAACATATCTAGCTTATTCAAGTTTTATATTTAATTTCAAATTTTTTGGTTCCTACATTGACAAAGGTTAGAAGGGATGTCGAGAAGTTAGACAATTTTTTACTTCTCTTGAATCATATTTTAGTTAGCGGTCAGGTATAGCGCCATGAAATAAATAATTTAATTATCGAAATGACTAGCAGTGAATGAAAAAAAAAATAAACGCTTGTATTTATATTTCTGTTTTATTATAAAATATAAATTTGCAAACAGATGAACAATACATTCAGAGAGAATATCCTATAAAAGATATGTAAACGGTCCCAGTATTTGGCATCCACTAAAGCTGTAGCAAAGGCTACAGCAAATTCAAGCAACATCACAAATTCCTACAGCAATCGATGGAGAAACAGTGCCATCTTTATACGATCTTGATATTCCAGGTGATTTCTGTAAAGAAGAAATACGTTTAGAATTATGCATACAACGGAGCGTCTGCAAAAAACTCTTTTATTTGAACAAAATCACCGTAAATACTCAAATAATCAATATCAGGCGAGAGGGTAGTAATTTTGATATCTAAACTAATTGTAGTAAAATATTCCGGAAATGACTTTAAAATTTTCTTAATTATAAACCTAACCGTAGCCAAAACAAGTTTGGTATGGAAACATAATACAAATATTAGTAAAGAAGTAAGACATAGAATTACAATTCAATCAAATATATCTATGACATGCTTTGATCGCTGATCAGCTAAAATCTTGCAAATTTTTGCCATCGAAAGTATTCTACAATTTAGTGTTGAATCTTTTAGAATGAAATGTATGAAGTCAATATTATTAGCTAAATGACTATTAGACATTAAAAGACTGTCTAAGATAAGGTATTAAACATGATACCTGATATATAGAATAATAATTTACCAGGTGTGTAGTATGTTAGGAAATTCAGGCCAATGAAGAAATACGAAAATACAGAGAAACTAAAAGTATTAAATACACAAAATAAAGCCTTATTAATAATTACTAAGTAAGAAAGCGTATTACCAAGTTTTCAAAGCAATTTTTAATAATCTAAATACAACAATGATAACAAACTATCTAGGATTGTGTCTTAAGGTACATTCTTCATAAGAATTATAATAATATGATGCAACCACTCAGCTGTTATATGTATAAGTATATAAAGCTTACCATTGATCAAATCCATTCTGACATCACAGAGCGAAAAACCATAAACTTGCACTAGGACTTCATTTGACGAACTTCACTAGATTCTTAGCACTGTTCTTTCAACTGGAACTCCATGAAGTCGAGTCTGAGCAAACTGAGCAGTCGGAAGTGTTCCTTTTCAAGGCAAAGGAGTCCTTCTTCTTCCTGTCCACGTTGAGGAACCGATCGATGACCTGCCTGACGCTGCTGTGCGTCCTGCTGAACGGATTCGTGTACATGGTTGAAACTGACCGGAAAGGCTTTCGAGGAAGTATATCGTAGAACGTCGCTTCGCAATCAAGTTCAAAGTGTGACGGATAAATCAACTGCAACCTGTATATAACCGCCTTTATTCCACCCCCTCTTTCATTCACTCCAATTACGGTTTCAAGTTTAAGATACGCCGAGACCAAGGCATTGACTTCTAATGCCAAAATGAAAGTTTGTTTTGCGCTGCTCGTGTCGTCTTTGCATTTAAGGCATGCCTGCCTTGATCTTGACCTTCTTAAAGTGGTGGCATGATGAGGTAGAAAACACTGATAGACAACGAAGTGTAAATAAGTTATAGACGCTTTTTGCAACTCATCCATATTTTTTTAATATCAAGTTGATATTCAAATTTTCATCGTGTTGGTCCATGAAACTTGGGATATCATTTTTACATTCCTGATACATTATATTTGGTCACGGGTTTTTGAACCTATTGTGGATATACTTTTATGATTATCCGCAACATATCTTGCTTATTCATGGTTTATATTTGATTTCAAATTTTTTGGTTCCTACATTGGCTATAAAGGATGTCGAGAAGTTCGACAATTTTTTACTTCTCTTGAATCATACTTCAGTTAGTGGTCAGGTATAGCGCCATGGAATATATAATTTGTTTTTATATTTCAGTTTTATTATTAAATACAATATTGCACACAGACGAACAATACATTCAGAGAAAACATCCTATAAAAGATATGTAAACGATCCCAGTATTTGGCAACCACTGGAGCTGTGGCAAAGGCTACAGCAAATACAAGCAACATCACAGATTCCTACAGCAATCGATGTGGGAACAGTGCCATCTTCATACGATCTTGACATTCCAGTTGGATTCTGTAAAGAAGAAATACCTTTAGAATTATGCACACAACGGAGCCGTTTGCAAAAAACTTTTGAATTTGAGCAAAATTACCGTAAATATTTAAATAGTCAATATCAGGTGAGAGAGTTAGTAATTTTGGTATCTAAACTAATTGTAGTGAAATATTCCGGAAAAGACTTTAAAATTTTCATGATAATTATAAACCTAACAGTAGCCAAAACAAGCTTGCTATGGAAACATAATACAAATATTAGTAAGATATAAAATTACAATTCAATCAAATAAATTTTTGAAATGTCTTGATCGCCGATCAGCTAAAACCTTGAAGTTTTTTGCCATGAAAAATATTTTATAATTTTGTGTTGAATCTTTTCGAATTAAATGTACGAAGTCAGCGTTATTAGTTGAGGGATTATTAGATTTCAAAAGACTGTTTAGGATAAGGTATTAAACATGATACCTGATATATAGAATAATAATTTACTGGGAGTGTAGCATGTTAGGAAACTATATTTAGGCCAATGAAGAAATACGAAAATACAGAGAAACTAATAGTGTTAAATACACAAAATAGAGCCCTATTAATAATTACTAAGTAAGAAAGCGCATTACCAAGGTTTCAAAACAATTTTTTTAATAATCTCAATACAGCGATGATAACAAACTATCTAGGATTGTTTCTTAAGGTGCATTCTTCATTGGAATTGTAATAATATGATGCAACTACTCAGCTATCATATGTATACGTATATAAAACTTACCATTGATAAAATCCATTCTGACATCACAGAGCGAAAAACCATAAACTCGCACTAGGACTTCATTTGACGAACTTCACTAGTTTCTTAGCACTGTTCTTGGAACTGGAGCTCCATGAAGACGAGTCTGAGCAAACAGAGCAGTCGGAAGTGTTCCTCTTCAAGGCGAAGGAGTCCTTCTTCTTCCTGTCCACGTTGAGGAACCGATCGATGACCTGCCTGACGCTGCTGTGCGTCCTGCTGAACGGATTCGTGTACATGGTTGAAGTTGGCGATCAAGTTCAGAATGTGACGGATGAATCAACTGCAGCAAGTATTTATCCGCCTTTATTCCACCCCCCCCCTCTTTCATTCACTCCAATGATGGTTTCAAGTATTAGATACGCCGAGACCAAGGCATTGACTTCTAATGCCAAAATGAAAGTTTGCTTTGCGCTGCTCGTGTCGTGTTTGCATTTAACGCATGCCTGCCTTGATCTTGACCTTCTTAAAGTGGTGGCATGATGAGGTACAAAACACTGACAGACAACGAAGTGTAAATAAGTTAAAGACGCTTTTTGCAACTCATCCATATTTTTTTCATATCAAGTTGATATCCAAATTTTCATCGTGTTGGTCCATGAAACTTGGGATATTAGTTTTACACTCCTGATAGATTATATTAGGTCACGGGTTTTTGAACCTATTGTGGACATACTTTTATGATTATCCGCAACACATCTAGCTTATTCAAGTTTTTTATTTAATTTCAATTTTTTTTGTTTCTACATTGACCAGGTATACAAAGGATGTCGAGAAGTTAGATAATTTTTTACTTTTTACTTTTCTTGAATTACATTTTAGTTAGTGGTCAGGTATAGCGCCGTGAAATATATAATCTGATTATTGAAATGACCAGCAGCGAATGAAAAAAATAAACGCTTGTTTTTATATTTATTTATTATTATTATAAAATACAATATTGCACACAGATGAACAATACATTCAGAGAGAATATCCTATAAAAGATATGTAAACGGTCCCAGTATTTGGCATCCACTGGAGCTGTGGCAAAGGCTACAGCAAATTCAAGCAACATCACAGATTCCTACAGCAATCGATGGAGAAACAGTGTCATCTTTATACGATCTTGACATTCCAGGTGGATTCTGTAAAGAAGAGATACGTTTAGAATTATGCACACAACGGAGCGTTTGCAAAAAACTCTTGTATTCGAACAAAATTACCGTAAATATTTAAGTAATCAATATCAGGCGAGAGGGTTAGTAATTTTGGTATCTAAACTAATTGTAGTAAAATATTGCGGAATTTTAATAATTATAAGCCTAACAGTAGCCAAAACAAGTTTGGTATGGAGACATAATAGAAATAATAGTAAGGAAGTAAGATATAGAATTACAATTCAATCAATGACATGGCTTGATCGCCGATCTGCTAAAATCTTGAAGTTTTTTGCCATGGAAAATGTTCTACAATTTAATGTTGAATCTTTTCGAATGAAATGTATGTAGTCAATGTTATTAGTTAAACGATTATTAGACATTAAAAGACTGTCTAATATAGATTTACTAGGGGTGTAGCATGTTAGGAAACTAAATTTAGGCCAATGAAGAAATATGAAAATACAGATAAACTAAAAGTGTTAGATATACAAAATGAAGCCCTATTAGTAGTAGTAAGAAAGCGTATTCCAAGTTTTCAAAACAATTTTTAATAATCTCAATACAGCAATGATAACAAACTATCTAGTATTGTTTCTCAAGGTGCATTCTTAATTGGAATTATAATAATATGATGCAACTTCTCAGCTATCATATGTATACGTATATAAAACTTACCATTGATCAAATCCATACTGACATCACAGAGCGAAAAACCATAAACTTGCACTAGGACTTCATTTGACGAACTTCACTAGTTTCTTAGCACTGTTCTTGGAACTGGAGCTCCATGAGGACGAGTCTGAGCAAACGGAGCAGTCGGAAGTGTTCCTCTTCAAGGCAAACGAGTCCTTCTTCTTCCTGTCCACGTTGAGGAATCGATCGATGACCTGCCTGACGCTGCTGTGCGTCCTGCTGAACGGATTCGTGTACA
Source organism: Callosobruchus maculatus (assembly GCA_951848785.1). NCBI lineage: Eukaryota > Metazoa > Arthropoda > Insecta > Coleoptera > Chrysomelidae > Callosobruchus > Callosobruchus maculatus. The sequence continues at coordinate 131,412 of CATOUR010000113.1, forward strand.
TGGTGGAAACTGACCGGAAAGGCTTTCGAGGAAGTATATCGTAGAGCGTCGCTTCGCGATCAAGTTCAGAATCTGACGGAAACGCGGCCGGCAGCGGGCTTTTATAGCGTGGACGCCGGCGTCGCGCCGCGTCGGCAGCCGGCGTCGTCGCAAGGCCAATGTCAAGCAGGCGGCAGCCGCGACATCGCAGCGGATCGAATCGTCGCAGCATCGGAGAATATTTTCGTTTTCTTGCAGATGGATCGATTTCGCGAATGGCGACCTTCACCTTAACTCGGGAATAGGTTGAAAAATCGATTTATGATGTCTATGTAATGTATTTCAATCTGTGATAAATAAAATCATTAATAAACGGCTGAGAATAATTGGTTACACCACCTCCATACATGGTCATCTCTTCACAAGAGGACCCAGACCCCAGTCCGTTATGTCTAACACAAATTTAAGTGTTAAATCATACTATAGGGTTCAGTGACTTTGCTTCCAACCGCTCTTCCTGTAAAATACCTCAAAATCTCAGAGATGTATTAAAATCCACACGCAATAGCTCCTTAAATTGTAATACAGCTATATGATACTATCATCTAATTTAAGCTAATTATATAACTAAAATCTACTAGTATTCCGCCACTAATAACCCAGCGCGTTTGACGTGTTCCTTTTTTTTAAATAAATAAATAGAATTCACTAGAACCAGTGTTTTCTCACACTTATTTTACTTTCTAGGTGGGGAAGGTTTATTGATTACCAAAACGCTTGATTTCTTCTATACCCTTATAATAGCAGCATCCCCTTTAAGTTTCAACGTTTTCCATGAAATCCGGAGAATCATAATTCGTAGAGCAAGAATATTTTCGTTTCGTTGCAGATGGATCGATTTCGCGAAAGGCGACCTTCAGTTTAACTCAGAAGCAGGAGGAAAAATCGATTTGTGATGTCTGTGCAACGTATTTAAATCTATGATAAACAAAATAATTAATAGTGTAGGAGACTAAAATTATTAAATGACCATTCTGGGCATAAGGCATGCAAACACTTAATAAGGTAATAGTTCAATTGGTTAGGAATTGATCAAAGTAAGTTAAGCAAGAACACAATGAAATATGTAAACAGTAACTTACTAGTACTACCCAATTTAACTTCAATAAAAGGTTGGGCCCTGGTATCAGGGAAAGCACTCAAGACAACACATCTGGAAAATAAATGAAAAGACACCCGGCACCCGGGTAACCAATTCTTTGAAGAAGGATAAATTTTAATAATAGAGTACCATTTTCCGTCCCTATTCCTCTTTTGACTTCTAGTTTAATAGCAACAAAATTTAGTACAAAAATATTAAAATGAAAAAACAAATTTCAATATGGAATATATTCAAAACGACACTGTATAAAACATCTAAAACCGATCCGCACTTCTTTAGGTTTTTAATAAGTTTCCGCTAGTCCTGAATCAACAATAGCTTATGACACTCACGTATTTTGTCGTTGTCACGCCTGGCTGAATTTTAGAAAACTCTAGATCTTTTCTATTCTGGCAATACCAATTCCTGGTGAAGACTATGCTCGATCAGGTTAGTACTCTTCAGTTTATAGAGAGGTCAAGAATTACCAACTTCTTGTAACCCCTAAAAGCTAATGATGAACATTTCTTATATTGTATGTTTTTATGATTTTCGGTTTCCACTAAACTCTCTTAAACAGATCACCTTTTCCATCATTGCCCCAGTAGTAAACTGTCTCAGTAGAAGTTTGATTGAAATTCTAGTTGTGCGTCCATGGGCATCATATGGGTGGACAGGGGCTTAACTAGAAATGCTACCATCTGCTCTTGTGTTTTAACATGCGGTTGCTCTAATTCAATGGACTATCAACTGTCGGCCAGCAGATACTGCCGACGCGACGACCGAGGATTCCCTATTATACCTTGTCATCACAATTGAGGAACCAAAGTAATGCAAGCTGAGGAAAAAAAATGTTGCCTTGCACCCTTCTAACAAATTTGCTACAGGCTCGCAAATTAAATTCATATTAGTGTATGCACAAGCTGTGAATGAGAGTCTCTAATCCTCCATCTAGTGCCCAAACCACTTGGATATCTGCCTGCCGGTGCGGTGCCACCAATTGTGGCAACAAAGTGTAGTCGTAGAACCGTTGACCGTTGGAGTGACGGAACGTATCATAGACTTTGCATTTGCACTATGTATGCATAAAGGTTTGTATCCTTTTCTCCCTACAAAGTTCAGTAACATCGACCATAAGTGCGGCCCAAGTTATAGAAAGATCATGGCCACCACTGGATGAATTTTGAAAAAAATGTAAATCTCTTTTTTGTGTGCCTCGGATCGAGGATAAATGCAAATGAGTGGCATGAGGTGAACACAATAGGTGGGCTAACATAACATATAACATTTTAAAGCAAAGCAAAATTTTTGCGGTTAAGACACTTCTTCCGCTAGATGACGTCGGAAGTAAAAATGGAGAACTTCCCATTTGAATAAACGGACTGCACAATGTAAGAATAGCATATTCGCAAAATACCGTTTTCGCAAGTCATATGCCTGTACATCTGACCAAATTCACAGAATTTCATCTCCGTCAAACGTTTCTCCGTAAATATATGTTTACATGTGATGAAGTTTACGCAGGTTTATTCAAATTACCACTATTATTTACATAAGACTATACACAGACGTGGTTTTTATGAACGAGCTTGAAATATGGTAGTCGGCTGGGACTACGTCAATCCAACCAATACGTAGATATAATTATACTTGTCTGCAGTTCGAAATAACCATTAATTATTATTTAACATCGTATCGATGACGGTATTAGACAAATGCGTATTTTGGGTATAAATTATATACAGATGCAATATTAAAATATTTCAATTTATACTACTCGCAAGCGAAATCCGAACACAGAAAAAAATGGATGCGGTTTACGAAATACGGCAGAACTAAAGACAACAACAAAGAAACCCATTTGCCATACTTATTTTATACAAAAATACAACAGGGCAATAATGGTGTCACGCTCGTAATCTGGTTCTCAGTATACTCTAGAGGTATAACTAGACTGTGGTATAACCTCCCAAGCTGCATATTCCGTGTGTGGTGGAGCTCTGTGCATATCTGTGTTCCATATATTGTAAAATTCTTTGCGAACTATCGGGGTTAAGATAAGCGACTCTATACTAGATTGCGCCCCATACTCATGTGTGTATACGAAGGGAGCTTATGGCCAAAAAACTTAATTGAGATGAGAAAATCTTGGCTTTTTTTCAAAATTTTGGCCACAACCTTAAGATTTTCTCATCTACATATGTGTATATATATTAGATAAGTATATACAGAATGTTCATTTGGACACCTCTCACCACGGTTTCATCAAAAACCGCTGATTAAAAGGAAAATCATATAAGCACGTCAAAAGATTTGTCAAGGTGTTTCTGTTTTCTATACAGACTAAGATACACAAAGGTTTTTCTAATTTTCTCGAAAACAAATCGATCGATTTTTTAAAGAATCAAAAGTCAAAGAAAAGAACCTCGACATATTTTTGAAATGAAATATTACTCGATACCTCTTGCCTTTTAAAACTTTGAAGGGGATTATTTGGGGGCACTGGGTATAAGCATGTGAACAGGTTAAAAAGGTGATCCCCTCAACAAATCTTTTGACGTGTCTCGGCTTTTTTTCTTTTAATCAGTGGTTTTCGATAAATCCGTGGTGGGAAGTTTTCAAATGAATACCCTGTATAACGATACTTAAATAAAGGCATTATAAAAATATACAGGGTGGGCCAATAGTGCGTGGACGGAGGATTGTGGGCTTAATAAATAATTTTTCAAAAATCTGTCGCTTGATCATGGTAGAGACCCTTGAGGGCTATGACGCAAAAATATTTTCACTCAAATTTTGACGTTCATACAGGGTGATTCATATCAAACTTACATTTTTTTAAATGGAACCCCCTATATATTATTGCATATTTGGATTCCTCGGTCAATTTTAGTGTGACTTTATGTATCACATATGGAACTTTAAACGAACCGTTTAGGTGCAAATCACCATTTTTGGTATAAGTAGGTATCAGAAAAAAATTGAATATCGCAGCGGCTATGAAACTTAGGAGGCCGTGACTTTGCGGTACAACTAAGCATGAAATGCATCACCTTAGGTCAGACGGCTAAAATTGAATTCTTTTTGTATTAGGAGAAATCAGTAGATTAATTAAGGAAACTTCAATCACAGATATCTTGATTTTTTCAAATGGCAATGCCTATTTTGGTTTAAAAAATCGAATGTAAAATTTGATCACCTTTCTAATGATATAGCATTCTTGGTATCAATCTTTTTTGGTTTTCATTTTATTTCAAATTTTCAGTCAAATCGGTGTTTTTCAATTTTCCTGCGTGCAAGCAACCTAGCAGGCCATGAAAAATAAACAGAAGCTCGCTAATATGGAAGAAACCAACTAACTTAGTAGAAAGATGCAAACTAACTGGAGCAACGAGGCAAGATTATGAAAATTCCTTGCAACATATTAGCCTTAGACAAGGAAAGAGAGAGGACGGAACCCGCGACTGACATTTCTGATACCAAATGGCACCAAAGCGCTATTCCCAGTGGCGTAACTAATGGGATTAACGTTATGGTTGAGCTATTTGTAGAAATAATCTTTTTCAAATAAAATTTAATGAAATATTGTTATTCAGGGTTTCTATATGGCCAATTTCGCCATCCACAATTAAAATTTAAGTGACTAACATTACTGTAACCGTGATTTTCATTCGACTGCTGTTTTGTGGCCAATAATATATAAAAATTGATAATGTATATATTTTATTCAGTCATGAACATGTTATGTTCATTTGCAGTATATGACTGATGAAAGACACGATTATACTTCTACCCAGAAAGAAAAAAACTGCTTGTAGTTTGTAGTAAATCAATTTTTTATTATTAAAGAACACATAATACCTATAGTATATTTATATTTATTGACATTATGTTTATATATAAAATACTGTCTATTACATACTGTAAACAGAAGCAGCAATAAAAAATTTTTATTATTATAGATTAGCTTACGAGATTGAGGAATTTGATGCCTTCAATCTCGAAGTCCCCATATGCAGTAAAAAAATCTACTTGCTGTTACGCTGTTACTTGCTGTTTGTAGTGTGTAATGAAGAGCAGTATTTTTAATTACTCCAACGAGGCTTTTTTATACTTAACTTCTTTTTGCGACGGTGGCAATAATTAATGAAAAAGCTGGAGGGTTAAACATAAAAATTATCTCAGACATGAAATAAAGTAAGTTTTGGGCTAGAAATACAAAGGTCCTTTAATCTTATCCAAAATCAAAACATTTACAAAATTAGAAAATGACCCCTAGATTAGCTAGTAGTAAATAAAAACGAACAATTCATTCAATATAGGTGAGGTCCTATAACTTACATAGAAATTACAACTCTATTTTATCACTTAACCCCTTGCTTCCAGTAAGTTCTAATTTATTGCAGTTATGTATTTACTTATGGGGAAGTTTGGGTGAAACTCAGTATTGTGTGCTTCAACAAAAATAAATTTTTTGTAGGAACGTGGCATTTCGCTTGCTCCTACAATTGATGGCAGTCAATATTACAGTCATGAAGGTCAAAAACTACCAATATTTTACTGCCCTTTAAACAGAATCATTTTTGTTAATTGGCTCCGAACTGGATTGTCCTGTTGTGATCGAGATTTTACAATAAAATGGATTCTGATATTTAAGTATTTTGTGCATACAGCTTTTATTAAAAAATATATATGATTTACATCATTTTCTAATACGTGACGTTCTAAGCAGCTGAAAATAGGGGTGCCTAGAAAACTTGATATTATTTTGCTTATCAGCAAAGGTACAAAATGTTTGGTGTGAATACAATTTTCATTAACTCTCAGAAAATGTTCCGATTTCAAACATATCTTGATAACATCATTTGATGGGTAAGTCAGACCGCCGTGGCTTTTAAATTCAATTAGGGAATTGAGAAACCGATCTCTAGTACCAATCAATGCTGTGACACATGTTTCACATTTTATTGTTTTTTGTAATTGGTGCGAAACATAACCAGCAATATATTGCACAATTTGGGATGAACATTCACTTATCACAGGTGCATTCATGATGTAGTCATGATCCTTCCAAATAGTTTCTAGATCATCAGAAGGCTCATTTATGTCTATTAAACTATGGTTCGATAAACTACTATTAATTACATCTTCAGACCTTACATTTTTTGTAGAACTACTTAGAATAGGGATTTGATCTAATGGAATACAGTTACCCGTACCGCCCTCTCAATTTCTGCTCGAGCCAGAAGCCTTTTGTAAGCAGCTAGAAACTGTCGAGCGGTTGGGTTATTATTCCAGCCACCTCTTGATCTAATTGACGAAAAGAATAATTCTAAATGATCTTGACTAATCTTATACAACGGAAGGTACAGTAATGTTTTTCTCTCAGAAACAAGTTCTTTGTACAATCCTAAAGAACTTGATAATGAAATTATTAATCCAATAAACCCAGTTTTTCTGTTAGACATGATTACTTGCTCATTATTAGATAATTTCAACTTTGAAAGATAAAAAATTGCACTATTGATAAATTCCGCAGATCGATCTAAATTTTTTTGACATAATTTTTTTTTATAACCTGGTGCTACTAGGTTTCTGCTGTTTAAAATATCGAAAATGCTATTTACAATTCTAATAAATTTAACTGTTGCCTGACTACCTTTAAAATCCTCAAGATTCAGCTTTTTTTCGCAATACTCAATAGCATCGGCTACTGATGCACTAAGTAACTGAACTGCAAGCCGAACCTTCATTTTTTGTTTGAAAAAAATAATATGAGCGCGACGTAACTTATTCCCTAAATGTAAGCCCTCGCTAGTTTGCAGCTTCTCTATAAGCGCTATGTATTTCCATTGAATAAAATTGTTATCACAATCAATTAGGATTTTCTTTTCACCAAATGCATTGCGAACAAGTTTTATCATATGACATGGATCATAAAAAATATATACATTGTGATCTGTAACTCTGAAACTTGTCTGTATATTTGAAATGTTAAATAAGAATCCAAAGTTATGACACATAGCGGTATTAGATGGAGCAGCATCGAATGTGATTGACATAACTTTGGCTCCCGTATCTTCAATCAGATGGATGCATTGAGATACAATTGAATGTTTTTGACTGCCATTCAAAGAATCTGTAAGAAAGTAACCGACAGGTAATTTCCAAGTTCCATTGATGCAAACCAACATTATAACAAAAGCTTCTTTGGCTAAAGCATTAGAGTCATCGTTTAAATTTGTACCACAGTTCACATAACCATGGAATTTTTTTCCATCCCATTCTAAATGTTTCCGTATGGCTATTTCATCGATAATTAATGAACAAATTATTGGCCTGTCAGATGATTGAACCTTATTTCTTAAGGTATTTATTGATTCCTTGGTAAAACCAGGCTCAGCATCCACATTCTGAAACCATTTAGCAATAGTTTTGCTATGCGGGAGACAAGTGTCAAAAACATCTCTCACATAGTTGTATGCCTTTGGTAAAAAAAATTTAATGTCAGGGCAAATTTCCTAAGTTCAGGTGAATATTGAACATTTCTCCCCATTTTTCTGTTCAATATTTCTATATTAACCTTGCTCATATTTTGAACTAAAACTAAATTTTCTTGAGATAGTAAATTTTGTCGCTCTAATTCCTCAGCAATTATTTTTAAAGAGGCTACTTTTTTGTGTGCTCTTTTCAGTGACTGACCAAGGGCACGGATTTTTTTCGTTTTTTCCTTATTCTTATCTTTTTGCAGCAGCAGTTCTCTTCTAAGTTTCTTTTTCCGGGGAGAGTCGTCCTGTGCAGCCAGAGCTGAGGTTGATGGCGATGGTTCTGGATGAACATCACGTTCACGGGGTCTTTTTCTTTATTTTGCCTAAAATAACAGAGCTGTATATTAGACAATGTTTGAAACATTATTTCCGAAAGAAAGACAGAACAAATTAATTTATGATTTAATTAGATGTGAATGAGTGACTGAATCATATAGGAAAAGTGACAGTAACATTTTGTTTTGATTTCGTATCGAGTAAACACACCTAAATATAGTTGTTTAATAATGTAACTGTAACACAAGAAATTATTACATTTTTGAGGTTAGCTGCCTTTTGATCTTCATAGCTATCAATTTTTAAATGGTTATTCAGCCATTCGTAATCGTATTTCTCCTTACTTTATTGCACTGTTTATTTTGGAAACGTCATCACTAATACTCAAATATAAAACCAAATTTGAGATCATAAATATAGAATATAGGCATAAGGCATAAGAATGATTTTAAATTAATATCACACCCAAATCATAACTCATTAATGATCCAATTATATACAATGGAGTGAAGATTTATAACAAACTTCCTCCTCACAGGTTTTAGTGAATATCCCAAAAGTTTTGTTTGTTATTATATAGCTTTGTCAATAAGAATCTTGTAAATTCTTAGACTATAAAGTATATCTATCTATCTATCCATCTATCCATCTATCCATCTATCCATCTATCATAATCCTAGGATGTTTATTATTTTAATATTGATTAAGCGTAAACAATGTAAGCTAGGAATTATAACTTACAATTTTTGGACGCAAGTATTCCGGAAGCTCGTCAAATATGGTGGGGACTGCTCCTTTCAGAAGATATACTTTCTGATTTGTTTGATGAAGGAAATTCTGTTCAAAATGCTTAGAACAAAGCCTATCGTTGCTTGTAGGCTTCCAACCTTCGATCCTCATATTTTTGATCCATAAATCATGTCTAGGAAGATCTTTGGGAAACCTGTCGAGGAAGAAAGAAAATTAATTTTATTATTCATACAACTACAAATAAAGGCCACCCTTGAAATGCACACCTTGTATAAGGGTATTGGTATATTATATATTACAATGCAAAGTCATAATATTTCTATTCAAAATGTAAGCTATAATAGATACGCCACTGGAGAACTGATTGTATTTGAACCAAAAAATCCCTTAAAAACATAATTTTTAGACTTTACGTACTCAAAAACATTATGATTCGCATGTTAGTGGTACATTCCAAATTATATTTCGGATACACATATATCTTTGAACTAGATATCGAGATATCTGCATGAATTTCGGATACACCAAAAAATATGAACATAAATTTACCTGTGAAAAGTGATTCCTGGCTCCTTCCTGCTGCTGTGGCTTTTACAACGGTAAGCTGCACACCCCACCATTACGCTCACCACAATATTCCACAATGATTGGTCTTAAAAACGCTAAATATCGCAAAAAACACCACCTTGACACTACCGTCAGTTTTCCACCAACATTTTGACAGCTATTCATTTTCGGTATCAGCTAAGCCATATAGCATCAAATGGGCGTGCGGTATCCCCTCTCTTTCCTTATCTAAGATATTAGCCCTAACCGGATACAACAGCCCCAAGATATCTAATGTAAATGAGTAGCTGGGCTATGACAGAAGTATTTGTTTTTCACAGCCTACTAGCTATCGAGGTCTACTAGAGCTTGACAACTTTCCAAAACGATTAAAAATTTTGAAACAAAAGGAAAACTACCAGCGATTTTTGCTTACAGTCTAACATGTTTAGAATTTCATATCTAATGGGATAAAGAGATTAGTCACTTCCGTTTAGTTAAGTCAAAAGTGAAAACTTCAACTGGAGCATTCTGAACATCTATTGAAATAATTGCTAGAATTTTTTAGTTACGCTTTGTTGTAGTTGTGTTTATTTCATGTAGTTTTCTGCAAACTAAATTATGTTTTACAATTCAAACAGACTGCAATTCAAGTTTCATTTTCCGCGATTTTGCTAATAAGTAGAAGTACCTAATGAAGAATTTGAAGGGTTCCAGTCAGAGGTATCATTACTTTTGACTTACGGAAATAGCTACTTTTTTATAGCATTAAATGTGGAAATTTATTCAGAAGACATATATATTATACTGCCAGCAACAATCACTAGTAGTTTTCCTTTGATTAAAAAATTTTTTACTGACGTTGGAAATTGACTAATAGCTAGTAGGCTGTGAAAAATGAGCGTTCTTGTTACCGCTATTGTTTCTGGTTAGAGCTAATATGTTGCAAGAAATTTTCATAATCTTGCCCCGTTGCTTTAGTTAGTTTTCATCTTTCTACTAAGTTAGTTGGTTTCTTCCATATTAACGAGCTTTTGTTTATTTTTGATGGCCTGCTAGGTTGCTTGCATGCAGGAAAATTGAAAAACACCGATTTGACTGAAAATCTGAAATAAAATGAAAACTAAAAAAGATTGGTATCGAGTATGCTATATCGTTAGAAAGGTAATGAGATATTACATTCGATTTTTTAAACCAAAATAGGCATTGCTATTTGAAAAAATCAAGTTATCTGTGATTGAAGTTTCCTTAATTAATCTACTGATTTCTCCAAGTACAAAAAGAATTCAATTTTAGCCGTCTGACCTAAGGTGACGCATTTCATGCTTAGTTGTACCGCAAAGTCACGGCCTTCTAAGTTTTATAATCGCTGCGATATTCCATTTTTTTCTGATACCTACTTATACCAAAAATGGTGATTTGCGCCTAAACGGTTCGTTTCAAGTTCTATATGTGATACATAAAGTCACACTAAAATTGATCAAGGAATCCAAATATGCAATAATATATAGGGGGTTCCATTTAAAAAAATGTAAGTTTGATATGAATCACCCTGTATAAAAGTCAAAATTTAAGTGAAAATATTTTTACGCTATAGCCCTCAACGGTCCCTACCATGATCAAGTGACAGATTTTTGAAATATTTTTTAGTAAGCCCACAATCCTCCGCCCACGCACTATTGGCCCACCCTGTATTTAGTCGCCAATATCATTGCACTAAAGTACCTGGTCATAAAAATGAAAAAATTCTATTGCTTTCCAACACATGAGTAAAATTAATCAAATCAATTAAGCCGTTGTAGCAGAATAATGGAACAATGGATTTGGATTGCATTTGATTTTTTGTTGCAATTAGATATAACAAGCAAGAAAATACTGATAGTGCTGTGAAATATATTTAAAGAGAGAAATATTTATTGACAATGTTCCATTTTTGGTGAAATGAATATCTCGAGGAACATATGGAGCAAAGTCACTTTAATTTTACTAATATCTATGTCAGTCACTATATCTTACTCAATTTTTTGTTTAGAAACTTTATAATATTGATAGTTTCTGAAGAAAAAACTAAATTATTGTAATTATTACTATTATACGCATTATAATAATACGAACATATAATTAGAATGATCGAGAAACCATTTAAAATTGAGTACCATAGGTCATAGAAGACTTCTAATAATAACTGTACCAACTCCACTCTATCTGTTAAAAAAATTATGTCTTCTATAAATACCGATGGAAAAAATTAAACTATGCTCACATCTAATAACGAATAATCATCCAAGTCAACTTGTAATTCTCAATTTTCTAGAAAGGAAGTTAACTATGCTATTTATGCTAGAAACAGTTACTTTACACAGTATTTAGATATGCACTGTTATTTCTGGTTATTTTTAGTAAGACACAACTGTTTCGATGTATGGATGAAAAAAATTGAGTGTGGTCACCAGAAGTAGTGCTGAAAGTTGAAAATCCTCGTACATATTATTTAACTTGTTTGACAGTCCACGCATCCAACCATTAGAATCATATCTTTTCAGATTGCATACACACGCGTATACATAGACATTCCTTTGTAGTTGTTCAGTAATTATTACCACATAATCCTTATCAACCTGAATTAGTGTCAGAAAACCGGAAAACCAGTGCTTTTTTATGCCATCCGAAATAGCTCAGAATCCTAAAAATAGGGTTTTTACCATATTCTTTTGATTGAATGCTTTATTAGTAGGTTAGGTTAGGTGATCGGAGCGATTATGCCTCCTTTTACTGCGACCCTACAGGGTGGGCCAATAGTGCTTGGACGGAGGATTGTGGGCTGACTGAAAACTATTTCAAAAATCTGTCACTTGATCATGATAGGGACCCTTGAGGGCTATTACGTAAAAATATTTTCACTTAAATTCTGACGTTTATACAGGGTAATTCATATCAAACTTACATTTTTTTAAATGGAACTCCCTATATATTATTGCATATTTGGATTCCTTGGTCAATTCTAGTGTAACTTTATGTATCACACATGGAACTTTAAACGAACCGTTTAGGCGCAAATCACCATTTTGGTATAAGTAGATATCAGAAAAAAATTGAATATCGCAGCGATTATAAAACTTAGAAGGCCATAACTTTCCGGTACGACTAAGCATGAAATGCGTCACCTAAGTTCAGACGGCTAAATTTGAATTCTTTTTGTACCCATGACTTACATTGCCAGTATGGTCTTAGAGAAAGGTCATTTTCCTAAAATATTAAAAACAGCAATAGTAAAGCCAGTATTAAAGACAGGTGACAAAACGGGTATGACCAACTATAGACCCATATCGCTGCTCTCTATTTTTAGTAAAATTCTAGAAAAAATTCTGAAAACTAGAATTGTAAGCTACATAAAAAAGTACAAATTAATCTCGGAAAATCAGCATGGCTTCATGGATGGTAGATCGACACAGGATGCAATAGCCCATTTGGTGTCAAAAGTTTATAGTGCTATGGACAGGAAGAAGTCGGCTGTCTGTATCTTTGTTGATCTGGCCAAAGCCTTTGATACTGTCGACCATTCCAACATCCTGAAAACACTTGAAGCTGTGGGTTTTAGGGGAAAATCATATGGTCTCCTAGAAAGCTATTTAAAAGATCGAGAGCAGTGTGTTAAAATCGGTAATGTTACCAGTAACGCTAGGAAGGTAGGCTATGGAGTGCCGCAAGGTAGTGTCCTAGGGCCGATACTTTTTATTTTGTATATTAATTCGATGTTTAGTATACCTATCCCTGCTGACATTATAAGTTTTGCCGATGACACAGTACTGCTTTATGAAGGGGAAGACTGGAATGAAATAAAAACATGCATCAAAAACACTTTTCCGATCCTGCTAGATTACTTTAGCAGTAAGATATTGACCGTAAATTTCAGTAAAACTATTTATCTTCCATTTACCAGTTACTCCTCAAATCTTCCTACTTTTTCCAATATAGCCATCCAATTTCAAAGCCAAAGTATCGAGTTGTCATCTGCCGATACTGTTAAATACCTAGGCATCCATTTGGACTGTCACATGAAGTGGGACAAACACATGAGCCACCTGACAAAAAAATTGCGAAGTTTTATATCAGTAATGAAATTATTAAGAACATTTATTACAGAAACTCAGCTTCGCTCAGTGTATCACGCTCTGATATACTCGCACTTAAATTACGGGATAATTGCATGGGGCGGCGTTACTAATGCATTCCTAAAACCGGTGGAGGTGGTGCAGAAATGCCTTATGTGAATAATGGCGAATGTAAAATATACTTACCCAAGTGACGAACTGTTTTCACAACTGAGGCTATTGGATGTTCGGCAAATATATCTATTAACAATTCTACTGCATCAACAATCTCGTTTGCCAAACTCCAATCATGTCTCACATCAGTACGATACAAGATTGAAACTTAATAATATTGAGGTTCCCAAGGCATATAAAACAATTGGCCAAAGATATTATCAATACCTAGCGCCCAGAGCATACACTTATGTACCAGATAAAATTAAAAGTATTAAATCTAGAAATGTATTTAAGAAGAACTTACAAAGATGGTTATTAGATAAACCCAGAACGTTTGCATCAGAATTAATTGATCTAAAAAATAACTTGCAATGACCAGAGGTAACGGATATTGTGATTTTTTTTTGTATCGTTTCTGTATTTAGATTTATAACGTGTGTTCTATTTCCCTAATTAATTAATTAGTATAAACTTATCTTAGATTTAAGACATAGCTTTGTTATCAAAATCCACGCACAAGCACAGCTTCAGTGGATTCCTGATGTTTATTTTAATCTTTTCTTTGTAACTGCCTTGTATTTATTCTAATAAACATTACTACTACTACTACTACTACTTGGAGAAATCGATAGATTAATTAAGGAAACTTCAATCACAGATAACTTGATTTTTTCAAATAGGAATGCCTATTTTGGTTTAAAGAATCAAATGTAAAATTTGATTACCTTTTTAACGATATAGCGTTCTTGATATCAATCTGTTTTGGTTTTCATTTTATTTTAAATTTTTAGTCAAATCGGTGTTTTCCAATTTTCCTGCGTGCAAGCAACCTAGCATGCCATGAAAAATAAACAAAAGCTCGTTAATATGCACGAAACCACCTAACTTAGTAGAAAGATGCAAACTAACTAGAGCAACGAGGCAAGATTATGAAAATTCCTTACAACATATTAACTCTAACCGGATACAGCAGCTGCAAGATATCTAATGTCAACGAGTAGCTGGGGTATGACAGAAGTGTTTGTTTTTCACAGCCTACTAGCTATTGAGGTCTACTAGAGCTTGACAACTTTCCAAAACGATTAAACATTTTGAAACAAAAGGAAAGCTACCAGCGATTTTTGTTTACAGTCTAACATGTTTAGAATGGAATTTCACATTTAATGGGATAAAAAAATTAGTCATTTCCGTTTAGTTAAGTCAAAAGTGAAGATATCTCCAACTGGAGCATTCTGAACATCTATTGAAATAATTGCTAGAATTTTTTAATTACGCTATGTTGTAATTGCGATTATTTCGTTAGTTTTCTACAAACTAAATTATGCTTTACAATTCAAACAGACCGCAAATCAAGTTTCATTTTCCGCGATTTTTCTAATAAGTAGAAGAAGAATTTGAAGGGTTCCAGTCAGAGGTATCATTACTTTTGACTTACGGAAATGGCTACGTTTTTATAGCATTAAATGTGAAAATTTATTCAGAAGACATAGATATTCTACTGCCAGCAACAATCACTAGTAGTTTTCCTTGGATTAAATATTTTTTTACTGACTTTGGAAATTGGATAATAGCTAGTAGGCTGTGAAAAATGAGCGTTCTTGTTACTACTATGGTTTATGGTTAGAGCTAATATGTTGTAAGGAATTTTGATAATTTTTTTTCGTTGATCTAGTTAGTTTGCATATTTCTACTAAGTTAGTTGCTTTCTTCCATATTAACGAGCTTTTGTTTATTTTTCATGGCCGGCTAGGTTACTTGCATGCAGGAAAATTGAAAAACGCCGATTTGACCGGAAAATTTGAAATAAAATGAAAACCAAAAAAGATTGATATCAAGAATGCTATATCGTTAGAAAGGTAATCAAATTTTACAGTTGATTCTCTAAACCAAAATAGGCATTCCCATTTGAAAAAATCAAGTTATCTGTGATTGAAGTTTCCTTAATTTATCCTCTGATTTCTTCAAGTACAAAAAGAATTCTAATTTAGCCGTCTGGCTTAAGGTGACGCATCTCATGCTTAGTCGTACCGCCAAGTCAAGGCCCTCTAAGTTTTATAATCGCTGCGATAGTCAATTTTTTTCTGATACCTACTTATACCAAAAATGGTGATTTGCGCCTAAACGGTTCGTTTGAAGTTCCATGTGTGATACACAAAGTCACACTAGAATTGTCCAAGGAATCCAAATGTGCAATAATATATAGGAGGTTCCATTCAAAAAAATGTATGTTTGATATGAATCACCCTGTCAGAATTTAAGTGAAAATATTTTTACGTTATAGTTCTCAAGGGTCCCTGCCATGATCATTTGACAGATTTTTGAAATATTTTTTAGTAAGCCCACAATCCTCCGTCCACGCACTATTGGCCCACCTTGTATTGTGTCTGTTGTGGCTCACACCTATTTATTAGAGACCACGCCCACGGTACAATCCGTACCTCTTGACGACAGCGATGCTCGTGATGAGTGAAACTTCCTTGAAGTCAGAAGGTTCCAGTTGGGTGAGTCCAAATCTCTGAAACCTAGATCTTTCCAGTACTGGAGACGAGCACAAAGTGAATTCCGCTGTTTCACCCTCTACATAGCAGAACCGACAGCCTGTTGTTTGTTCAAAGCCTAACTTCCGTAAGTGGTCCCTCAGACGACAATGTCCCTTCAACAGACCAACCAGAATGCGAAGATCATTCCTGTTCCATTCTATGATCTTTGGAGGGCGTGCCTAGAGGGGTATCGTATGAACGCCTTCGAGTATAGTAGCCTTGGTGTATCTTTCCAGTGCAGAAGTGCTTTCCTCTCTGCCCAATCTAATATAGTCTTCTTAGCGGTGCTTTTCGCATTACCCGGATGGTTCTGGTCCCATGAACAGAGATACGATTCCTCCTCTTGCAAGTGTGTCGGCCAATACATTGCCTTCCACTCCGCTATGACCAGGAGTCCAAACCAAAGTTACTTTGTTTCTTGTTCCAAGTTCGTTGAGGAGACATATGCAGTTCCATACGAGTCTTGATTCAATCCGTTTGGAGCTCAGATTTGTTTATAAGGGATCTTTTGATCAGCTCTCTGACTCCCAACTCTATGGCTATCATTTCTGCTTGGAGTACCATGGTATATCTCCCAAGGTTTACTGAAATTTCAATCCTTTGGTTGATACCAGCTGTTTCCGCTCCTTTCCCCAGTTTTGACTTGGAACCATTCGTAAATATCGCGTGATTGGAGGGTGATATGAAACCATAATTCCTATCCCATTTGTTCCTTCCTGGGAAAAGGACGTTGTAGGATCTGTCTTAATACTTTCCTCTGACTAGCAGATTATTCGCATAATACTGAGCCTTCACACCTCGCATTGAGAGCTCGATCAGCAGGTAATCCACAAGGATGGCTCAAAGGAGGGGTGAAAGTGCTTCCCCCTTGGGACATCCCCTGGCGGGTTTAAACCTCCATGCAATGATGTTAAAAGGGGTGATACACGTACGAGTAAGTACGCGTACTTATGGCTCGACGACCTTTTTCGCCTGTGTGTCACCGTAAGTACGCGTACTTTAAAACCGTCGCGCAAACCGCCGGCGATCCAACTGGTTTGAAATCTTGCTCGTAGCTTGTCTCGGCTCGTACTGCGAGCCCCGGGCCACCACTTTGTTTCGGCAGGCCATCGATGCGCAACGCTTGTTGTGTTTGTCGTTTGTCAAAAGTTTTGTTTATTTAGGAAAATTATCAAAATTGTGATTTCAGCTTCACTAAGCCCTTTTACCCACCTCCATTTCTTGTTTATAACTTGTACAGGGTTTTAGAAGAATTTAAAAATGACTGCTTACACCCCATTATATTAAAACACTACTATTATAAGGTCTCCATGCATGTCAATGGTAATGCATGCATGATATTGCAGTTTGATGAAGAAGTTTGTGATAATAACAATCTAATATATTTCTTAAATTAATTATCATCATCAGTGTGTGTGTGTGTGTGTGTTTGAAATCATCGATGATGCTTTTCGTCATTCCATATAGGGCATCTAGCCTTCATAGTCGCTCTAAACTGATCCTCGTGGCTATAAAAACATAGCCATCGACGTTTCAGAATCATTTCAACGATTTTAGCATGGGTTAGTAAATTGATTATACGTAGGTTCATAGTCCTCTGTATTTGTTACATATCCAACTGTTGAGACTTTGGATAATAAGGAAAATGGATTTTCAGGAACAAACGTGGCCGGTACATAAGTATGAGAGCAAAGTACTTAAATATATTTATTTCCATTCCAGGAATCGGTATCAACAGATGTGTAATTATAGTGAAATTAATTACTCCAGATAATTACCTACCTCAGTTTTCACTCATCAAAAGTATTGTGAACAACTTGTTCGCTTGCGTTTTATTGAAATGTTGTAACGTGAATTATGGTTATTGTCTTTATTAAATCATTCGACTATTATCTAATCAAACTATTGAACTTTATTAAGCTTCTATTTTATCGTTAGACGTGTGTATGAAAAAATATTTTAATACCTTCCTCGTCAGTCCAGAGCATTAATATCAGTACATCTCTAAGTAAAGAAGTTTGCTAATACAAATTCTCCGAAGCTAAAACAACACCTCTTGGAATATAGTTACATATTCTTGGTAGCAAGAAATAGAACATTAGTCTCTCAGACAAGTTTTTAAGGGGGGGAGCTTCAGGGTGTAGTCAGAAGATTATTTTTTTTTTCATACCGCCCGTTCATACTATCATCATGATCCCATTCGCGAGCTCACTATCTCCACATCATCCTTTTTTGAAATGAACCATGATACATGAGTGTATGTTCGAAACTCTATTCCATTTGCATGACTGTTGCAGATCGCTTTGGTGAAGGCATAAAGATTAAGGTCATCCATGTACAACAGATCGGTGACCTTAAGAGATGGAACGTGCTACAGCCGAATCCTCTAGTATTTTTTAGCTCTGTGGACAGAGGCAACAGTGGGATGCAAAAGGTCAAGTGACTCAAAGGAGTCTCCTTGGAACACGCCTCTTTTAAATGACACTAACTCTGTCTGATCCCGAGTTTCACCTGATGTTATAGTGAACCGAGTCTTCCAGAGTTGCTTCAGTTGTTTGATGCATCCCACTATCTGATTATCCATCGAAAGATATTCCAGCACAATCTGATGTGATGCTGATGAGATGTGGTGTCGAATTCCTTGCGATAGCCAATCCAGGCCATAGAAATGTTTCGTTTGTACTGCCCGGAGCCCTGCGGGACACATCGGTCAATCTACATGTTCTCCATGCATCCAGCTACTCCTTTGTTCAACCCTTTCTGTTCATACAGTTTGAGAAATCCAGGATGTACAGCTTGAATGATAGGCATGACAAGATTCTGGTGAACAGCTTGTATCATGCGTTCAGACATGTTATTGGCCTGTAGTTTTTGGGATCAGATCTTCGGTCTTCGGGAGAAGCCATATTCAACCCACGACAAACCAAACTAGAATTAGCTGCTCCTGATTTAGCAACGAATGAAAAACTCTAGCTGAATGCCGGTGGTAACTAAGAAAATTTTTCAACAGGTAGATGTTTATGCCATCCGGGCCAGGAGCTGCGAATTTCTTTGCAGGCCGTAAGGAGTTAAGAATTTCTTCCATGTTTATTATTATCTACCTTTGGTTTCGAATTTTTCTAGAAGCGTTTTTTTTGTTTTCTAGCTGTTATTAGTATTTGATTTTCAGTCGTTAAACAAACTTAAATACAATAGTAACGAGACTCAGTTCAATAACTGCGCAAACTTAAATAAATCAATTAATCGCCAATGCTTATGATCCTGGAAAGAATAGTGAAACAACGTGGTTTATTATTGTATTTTCAAAAGTTCTTAATGCGCGGGGAAAGCTTTGGCTTAATCAGTCACTTTTAAGTTGAAGAGAGTTATGATCAAATATTCCGTTACTAGCAAGGTTTTTTATAGTGTAGCTGAATTTCTAGCCGACTGAGATTATTGTACCTGTGACCTTTGACTTTTAATTGCATGTGTTTCTATGTGTGTTTGTTTTTAACTATAATATGTTTGTTTGTAATATGTAATATTTCATTTTGGATTTTTGTAATTCTACACTGCTCACTCAGCAGTGTTGACATGTTTTTTCTTTGACTTGTGTAAACACATGTGTGTATTGTGTGTAAAACATGAATAAAGTATGAGTATGAAAGTATAAATAAAGTGAATATTTTCCAAAATACATGGGTACTGTTGCTATTTTCTAAAACTATTGAAACTTCTGAAACTGAAAGCGGAAGCTGGTTTGACAGTCATACATAATTTATGTTTTGGTCATTGATCGACCTAGGTCGCTAGAGGTCACATTTGTATTCATACCGTGACTATCATACGAGTACAAACTGTTCAAGTTGTCTGCAGTGATGCTGCTACCGTGCTTCAAATGCACGAGACCCATAGCAATCGCTCAAGGATACAGCTAAGTGACATAATGCAGTCGTTGTAGAACCTTACTACCACCATCAACCTGAAGAGAAATACCCAATTATATTCTGTATTGAACGGAGGAGGATCTTCAAGAATCACAGCACTTAGGCTAAATTGGGCCCACTTACTTCCCACACCCACACCGGTGAGGGGAGTATTGTGATCGCAAAAATTTCCGATTTGGATGTGATAGGCTTTTTGGGCGTTTTATGATATCTACATAACGAAAACCTACGTCACTCATTTCCATCGGTCTGTCCGTTGATTTTAATGAAATTTTGACACAGTATTACTACCACGCCGAAGACTGCAAATGCGTATGTTTTGGAAAAATCGTGTCAGTGCAGCAATAATAAAAAAGACCAAAAACATAAAAAAGTTCAAACTTCGTTTTTAGGCGTTTTCGGGGTTCCTGGTCATCTTCTACTTTTTTGGGTCGGAGTGAATTTGTAGTGGTTGGGGGATGGAGGCTTGTAAAACTGAAAAATTTGTTATATTTATAATATATATTAAAATCCTAGCGGTATAATACATTTTTTTAGGTCCATCAGAACATTGCCTTGCTTATTATAGAAACCAAGAAACTTAGGATTTGTGACGTATCCATACGAGTATTGTTTTAGATCGTTCTATATTGCGTAACGCGAATATCATTGATTTGATTTTAATGAAAATTAGCACAGTATTACTACCGCGGCGAGGATGGAAAGCGCGTATGCTTTGGAAAAATCGGATCAGCGGCGGCGCAGCAATAATAAAAAAACTAAAAATATAAAAACAGCTCAAACTTTGTTTTTAGGCGTTTTAGGGGTGCCTGATCAGTTTCTACTTTTTATGGGTGGGGGTGAAATTGGGGCGGTTGGAGGGTGGGGGTTGTAAAACTGAAAAATTTGTTGTATTTATAATAGTTTGTCCATTGACCTGCGGAAGAGATACCTAGTGGCGTATTACACTTTTTTAAGTCCATCTGAACATTGGCTTGCCTGTTACAGAAACCAATTTTGTGATGTATACTTTCGAGTTTTGGTTGATTTCATTCTATGTATATTGCGTAAAGCGAAAATTGCGTAACCCGAAAATTATTGAATTGATGTTAATTAAATTTTGACACAGTATTACTACGACGGCGATTGATTCATTTTAATGAAATTTTGACACAGAATTTACTACCGCGGTGAGAACGGAAAACGCGTCTGTTTTTAAAAAATCGTGTCACTGGCGGCGCAGCAATAATAAAAAAACTAAAGATAGAAAGATATAAAAACTTCGTTTTTAGACGGTTTGGAGGCTCCTGATTGTTTCGCATCGTCCAGTTGAAGCATGCATAAAAAACTGTGGCGTTCTAGTTCCTAAGAAGAAACTATTTACGAGAGTTTTTGTGTTAAATGTTTTTTGTGGGTGGGTGGGCGATGATTTTGTTGCAAAGGGATTTCAGACTATAGCTTTATGCAATGGGAAAATAATAAAATGGAATCATCATTAAGTGTGGGAAGTAGTGAGTCAATCAACTTTACTCCACTTTTTTACATCCTCCCCAGGATCTTTTAAAACTCAGTGTTCAGCCATCTCAAACTAGCGAGAAGAGAAGGGTGGTGATACAGCTTAGCGAAATTCTCCTTAATCTGACCATGGACGACCTTCAGAATGGATTCTTGTATTGGAGAGACAGCTGACAATCGCACAGCAGTCACTCTCCCATTCTTGTCATAGCTGCAGGAGGCAAGTTCACAAAGAGGCTGGAGCCCCAAGATTTTGGTCTGGGAAGTCCTTTTGCCAACCAGTTCACTAAAATATTGCCTTTTGACTCTTAGTTTCTTTTAAGTAGCTATTCAATTTTAAATAATGGAATAATTTTCACTGATATTAGAATACTTTCGGAGCTGTGGAGTGAAGCTCGTTTTTTAAATTGCTATTTTGGCGCCATTTAACGAATAACGAAGCACGCAAAGAATTTTCGTCCTTGGACTCATCATCACTTAGCCAAATTTTATTTAAAGTTTTTGAGTACTTTGCGAGTTACAGAGGGATCACGAGATCACAAAATTAACTAGACGAGATTTTTGGTCTTTTCCTCAAAACAAAGGTTTACCTAAAAACTGAAAATCTTTATTTGGCTTCCTATTGAGGTGAAACCTCGTGTTTTGAATAATTTGGGGGTGATAATTACAAATTCGGTCGCAGTTTTGAGTTTCAGTCTCATCTGACGAAAACCAAAATTTCAGATCTTTCAGAGGTTCATTCAGGTTTACCTAAAAATCAAAAATTTTTATTTAGCTTTCTGTTGAGATTAAACCTCGTTTTTTGAATAATTTGAGGGTACTGATTAAAAGTTTGGTAGCAGTTTTGAGTTTGATTTCACAGATTTTCAATTTTATCTAAAAAATCGAAAATATCTATTTTTGTCTTTCTACTAAGATGAAATCTCGTGTTTTGGGCAATTTAAGGGTACTAATAGAAATTCGGTCGCAGTTTTGTGTTTCAGTCTCATTTGATGGAGATCAAACATTTCAGATCTTTCAGATATTCAGGTTTACCTAAAAATCGCAAATCTTTATTTGGCTTTCTATTAAGAATAATTTGATATTTTGATTTTTTGGATAATTTGAAGGTGGTGATCACAAATCGGTTGGCAGTTTTCACTGTCGTGTGACGAAATCAAAAATTTCAGATCTTTCAGGTTTACCTAATAAATCGAAAATCTTTATTTGGCTTCCTATTAAAATGAAACCTCGTGTTTTGGATAATTTGAGGGTGCAAATTAGAAATTCGGTCGCAGTTTTGAGCTTTCGTCTCGTTTAACAAAAATAAAAAGCTTCAGATCTTTCAGATTTTCAGGTTTAGGTACATAAAAAATAAAAATACCTTTATTTGGCTTCCTACTAACATGAAACCTCATGTTTTGGACACTTTGAGGGTGCTAGTTACAAATCCGATCGCAGTTTTGAGTTTCACTCACGTTTGACGAAAATCAAAGATTTCAGACCTTTCAGACCTTCAGGTACAGCTAAAAAATCGAAAACCTTTATTTGCTTTCTGTTGAGATGAAACCTCGCGTTTTGGATAATTTTAGGGTGCTGGTTACAAAACTGATCGCAGCTTTGAGTTTCAGTCTCGTTTGACGAAAATCAAAAATTTTAGATCTTTCAGATTTTCAGGTATAGCTCAAAAATCGAAAATCTTTATTTGGCTTTCTGTTGATATGAAACCTCGCGTTTTGGATAATTTCAGGGTGCTGATTACAAATTGAGTCACAGTTCGAGCTTCAGTCTCATGGGACGAAAATCATTAATTTCAGATCTTTCAGATCACCAGGTTTACCTAAAAGATCGAAAATCTTTATTTGACTTTCCATTAAGATGAAACCTGGTGTTTTGGATAATTTTAGGGTGCTGGTTACAAGTCCTGCTGCAGTTATGGGTTTCAGTCTCGTTTGACGAAAATAAAAAATTTCAGACCTTTCAGATCTTCAGGTTTACTTAAAAAATCGTAAATCCTTATTTGGCTTTCTATTAAGTTGAAACCTCGTGTTTTGGATAATTTGAGGGTGCTGTTTACAAATCAGGTCGCAGTTTTGAGTTTCAGTATTCTGTGACTTAAATCAAAAATTTCAGGTCTTTCAGACCTAAAAAATCTAATATCTTTATTTGACTCTGTAAAAACGAGCTCCGCTTTTTGCGTGGGAGACAAAATTGAATTGCGTTGAAGGTCATGTAAGTCTGGACAGAAGGGACGTTTCAAATTTAAAAGAAAACTGTTATATAGAACAAATCAGAAAATCCACTAGGACTAGAAGCATGGAATATCTTAGATATGGTACCTGCAACCTGCAACAAATAAACATAACAAACAAAACTTTAGGAATCTGGACTGAAAGCTGGACGCATATGAAAGTATATAGACAAAACGTTCTGAATAAGAACAGTATTATTGCTAATAGCTTCTTTGCCCTGGTTTCTTGAAGAAACTCGCTGGCATGTCCCTACAACCGTCAACTAACCTACTTAAATAACGACCTACTTAAATGATTGGTTGCATACGCCGTGCTTATAAGGCAATACTTAGGAGTTGAAATTTAGTTGGGATCTTTTGGATTTGGAAAAACCAGTGTTGGGTTGGTTAATGTCTGAGGTAGAAGTTTTTCCTGCAGTGACTAGATTATAATGCAAGTCCAACTGCAGAGAGGATATTTTTAAAACGACAGAGTATAAACAGTTACATCCATTTCTCACGGCAGTCATGTTAATGTATGAACAAACCCAGAAGGAATCCCCGCAAATCTCGTTTTAAAACTGGTATTTAGTGTGGATGGGGAAATCCCATCTTCGGCTAACGTCCGGTGACGTGTGACGTTCATTGAATCAAGTTTCCTTCCTTCTTATCTTGTTGCTGCATGAATCTTGTGCTGATTAACATATTGTAGAACAGTGCTGAATGGTTCTCAAAGTGTGTGGGAAACAAGCGTCATCAGTATAAAAAGAAAAAGTATTCAAGCAAACGGCACGCCCACAGGTACAGGAATTTACACTGTGCCAGCCAATTGAGGTTTTGAGAAAAAGTTAATTTTTTATTATAAATGGAAGAAGAGACGGAAAGAAGATTATAATAAAACCATGTTTTCCTTTATTGCTATGAAAATTATCATCATCAAATTATCAAAATTAAAATTTATTTTTTAATCCAGTACTGAAGACACGCCGACAGCTTCCAAATAAAATCAAGCGCGAGTGTGACGTCAAAATGTTATATTTTCACCAAAGACGACTCACTCAGATATTTCAGATTTCCAGCTAATCGTGAAATAGTTTCTGTATGGTGAAAAATCCGGTCGCAGTTTTGAATTTCTGTCTTGTTTGACGAATATCAAAAATTTCAGATCTTCAGGTTTACCTAAAAGATCGGAAATCTTTATTTGTCTTTTTGTTAAGATGAAACCTCGTATTTTGGGCAATTTAAGGGTGATAATTACAAATTCGGTCGCAGTTTTGAGTTTCAGTCCCGTTTGACGAAAATTAAGAATTACAGATCTTTCAGATTGCCAGGTTTACCTAAAAAATTGAAAACCTTTATTTGGCTTTTTGCTAGGATGAAACCTCAAGTTTTGGACAATTTAAAGGTGATGATTATATATCCGGTCGCAGTTATTAGTTTCCAAAAATCTTTACTTTGATTTCTGATACCTCGTGTTTTGGATAATTCGAGGGCGTTGATTACAAATCTGGTCGCAGTTTTGGGTTTCAGTCTCGTTTGACGGTGACGTTCATTGAATCAGGTTCCTTCTTATCTTGTTGCTGCACGAATCTTGTACTGATTAACATACTGTAGAACAGTGCCGAATGGTTCTCAAAGTGTGTGGGAAACAAGCGTCATCAGTATAAAAAGAAAAAGTATTCAGCAAACGGCACGCCCACAGGTACAATAGTGGCTTACATGCCAGCCAATTGGCTGTTTGGAAAAATATATTTTTTTGTAATATACGGACAGGTCGTATATAACTTTCATAACAAAATTATTTTTTTGGCAATAATTTAAAGGTTGTTTCAAAATAAAAATTGATTTTGGAATCCAATACCGAAGACACGCCGAGAGCTCCCGAACAAAATCAAGCGCGAGTGCGACGTGAAAATATTATATTTTCACCAACGACGACCCACTCGGATATAATGTATATTACCATTATATTTTTCTAGACTTCTAGCCTCGTAGTTTTGAGCTTCAGTCTCGTTTAACGAAAATAAAAAGATTCAGATCTTTTAGATCTTCAGGTTTACCTAAAAAATCGAAAATCTTTATTTGTCTTTCTGTTACGATGAAACCTCGTATTTTGGGCAATTTAAGGGTGACAATTTCAAATCCAGTCGCAGTTTTGAGGTTCAGTCTCGTTTGATGAAAATAAAAAATTTCAGATCTTTCAGATCTTCAGGTTTACCTAAAAAATAGAAAATCTTTATTGGGCTTTCTGCTGGGATGAGACCTCGCGTTTTGGATAATTTGAGGGCGCTGATTATAAATCCGGTCGCAATTTTGAGTTTGTCTCGTTTGATAAAAATATAACATTTCAGGTCTTTCTGATCTTCTTTTACCTAAAAATTCGAAAATATGTATTTGGCTTTCTGTTACGATTAAACCTCGTGTTTTGGATAATTTGAGGGTGGTAATTGCAAATCCGGTCGCAGTTTTGAGTTTCCGTCTCGTGTGACGAAAATAAAAATTCAAACCCTTCAGATGTTCAGGTTTACCTAAAAAATTGAAAACCTTTATTTGGCATTCTGTTAGGATAAAATCTGGTATTTTGGACAATTTAGAGGTGATGATTACAAATCCAGTAGCAGTTATCAGTTTCCGAAAATCTTTATTTAGATTTCTGTTAAAATGAAACCTCGTCTTTTGGGTAATTTGAGGGTGATGATTACAAATCTGGTCGCAGTTTTGGGTTTCAGTCTCGTTTGAGGTTGACGTTCATTGAATCAAGTTTCCTTCCTTCTTATCTTGTTGCTGCATGAATCTTGTGCTGATTAACATATATATAACAGTGCCGAATGGTTCTCAAAGTGTGTGGGAAACAAGCGTCATCAGTATAAAAAGAAAAAGTATTCACCAAACGGTACGCCCACAAATACAATAGGAATTTATACTATGCCAGCCAATTTAGGTTTTGAGATAAAGTTAATTTTTTATCATATATGGAAAGATCACATATATGTATTATAACAAAACTATGTTTTCCTTTATTGCTATAAAAGTCATATCAAAATTAAAATTGATTTTTGAATCCAGTACCGAAGACACACCGACAGCTCCAGAACAAAGTCAAGCGCGAGTGTGACGTCAAAATGTTGTATTTTCACCAAAGATGATTCACTCGGATATTTCAGATTTTCAGCTAATCGTGAAATAGTTTCTGTATGTTGAGAAATCCGGTCGCAGTTTTGAATTTCAGTCTTGTTTGACGAATATCAAAAATTTCAGTCCTTCAGGTTTACCTAAAACATCGAAAATCTTTATTTGTCTTTCTGTTAAGATGAAAGCTCGTATTTTCGGCAATTTAAGGGTGATAATTACAAATTCGGCCGCAGTTTTGAGTTTCAGTCTTGTTTGACGAAAATTAAAAATTACAGATCTTTTTGATTTTCAGGTTTACCTAAAAAATTGAAAACCTTTATTTGGTTTTTTATTAGGATGAAACCTCAAATTTTGGACAATTTTAAGGTGATGATTACATATACGGTCGCAGTTATTACTTTCCGAAAATCTTCACTTAGATTTCTGTTAAAATGATACCTCGTGTTTTGGGTAATTTGAGGGTGATTGGAAAAAATTGAAAACCTTTATTTGGCTTTTTGTTATGATTGAAACCTCAAATCTTGCACAATTTAAAGGTGATGGTTACATATCTGGTCGCAGTTATTAGTTTCAAAAGATCTTTACTTAGATTTCTGATATCTGTGTTTTGGATGATTCGAGGGCGCTGATTACAAATCCGGTCGCACTTTTGAGTTTTTTGAGTTTCAGTCTCGTTTGATAAAAATAATTTCAGATCTTTCTAATCTTCTTCTACCTAAAAATCGAAAATCTGTATTTGCCTTTCTGTTAAGATGAAATCTCGTGTTTTGGATAATTTGAGGGTGATGATTACAAATCTGGTCACAGTTTTGGGTTTCAGTCTCGTTTGAGGGTGACGTTTATTGAGTCAAGTTTCCTTCCTTCTAAACTTGTTGCTGCATGAATCTTGTACTGATTAACATATTGTAGAACAGTGCTGAATGGTTCTCAAAGTGTGTGGGAAAAAAGCGTCATCATTATAAAAAGAAAAAGTATTCACCAAATGGCACGCCCACAGGTACAATAGTGGCTTACATGCCAGCCAATTGGGATTTTGAAAAAATATATTTTTTTGTAATGTATGGACAGATCGTATATAAATTTCATAACAACATTTTTTGGCAATAATTCAAAAGTTATATCAAAATAAAAGTTTATTTTTGAATCCGGTACCGAAGACACTCGGCTATGTATTGCCATTATGTTTTTGTAGATTTCCAGCTAATCGTGAAAATAGTGTCTCTGTGGTTACAAATTTGGTCGCAGTTTTGAGCTTTAGTCTCATTTCTGTTAAGATGAAACCTCGTGTTTCGTGGAATTTAAGGGTGATAATTGCAAATCCAGTCGTAATTTTGAATTTCAGTCTCATTTGATGAAAATAAAGAATTTCAGATCATACAGATCTTCAGGTTTACCTAAAAAATAGAAAACCTTTATTTGGCTTTCTGCTGAGATGAAACCTCGTGATTTGGATAATTTGAGGGTGACGATTACAAATCTGGTCACAGTTTTGGGTTTCAGTCTCGTTTGATGGTGACGTTTATTGAGTCAAGTTTCCTTCCTTCCAATCTTGTTGCTGCATGAATCTTGTACTGATTAACGTATTGTAGAACAGTGCCGAATGGTTCTCAAAGTATGCGGAAAACAAACGTTGTCATTATAAAAAGAAAAGGTATTCACCACATGGCACGCCCACACGTACAATAGTGGTTTACAGTATGCCATCCAATTGGCATTTTGAAAAAGAATATAGTTTTTTTGTGATGTATGTATGGAGAGATCATATATAAGTGTCATAAAGAACTTTCTTTCGTAATAATCAAAAGCTATGTCAGAATAAAAATTGTTTTTTGAATTCGTTGAAGACACGCCGACAGCTCACGAACGAAACCAAGCACATGTGACGTCAGAATGCTAAATTTTCATCAACGATGTCCTTCATACTCTCATACCTATTACCATTACTTTTTTCTAGATTCCCACCCAATAGTGAAAATACTTATTTGTGTAACTGGTGTATATTTGTTGCACTATAGACGATGAATGAAGTTTGCAGCTCGAACCGAAATCTAGTCTCAAATTTCAAATTTCAATGTACTTCCTCATCAAATATGTTTCGCCCTAGTTATTTTGATTCCTTGGTTAGTTATTTAGCAAGTTGACCCTTAATACAGATGACACTTTCGATGTAGTTATGTTATATGTATAATTGCACAGTATGTTCTCTCACTTACCCCTTTGGTGTTTAAAGAGTTATTTGGTGTGTAATCTAATCATGTTTATTGGTGTAATTATTACAATTACTATCCTGCCAGTCTAATCAGTCATGCCAGTACAAAATAAAGCCATGTCTGTTAATTAAACATAAATGGTACTCTATTACCCGATTTCGTCTTTGATAAATTGGTGACAGGTATCTTTTTATTTAATTTCCAGATGTCATCTCGAGCGTTTTTCCTGATACACGGTCCCCTTTTATTGATGTTTAATTAGGCAGTACTAGTAAATTGTTGTTTAAATGTAACATTATGTTGTTACTTAATTTATTGTGGTCATATGTTTATTGATTGAATTACTACCTTATTAAATTTGATTGAGCCCAGAATGGTCATTTATTTTTTCTTTCCTCTACGATACCTATGTGCATATTGTTATTAATTTGAACTGATTATTGTGCCTCATATAATCTCTCATTTTCGCTCTCCTTTTCTGGTTAGTTTCTAACCACTGGAACTTGCATGTCGCCACGTCCTTTAATTATTATGCTATACCGTACACCTCTTGATTCATAAATGACTTTCTGTGATTTAATTTTTATCTAACGATGCCAATTATTCGATGAACGGTACTAGCTATGGTGGCAAATAATAACAGGATTCTCTAACGTACAACTTTCTCAGCGAACCTCCTTTCAAGGTCACCAAACTTTTACTTCAAGTGCGTTCACTGACGTCTAAACTTAAACTTTGCCACTTTAGAAAAATACCATAAGCGGTCAATGAACGAAAAACGCAGCTATGCAATTTCGTGCTTGATAAAATGGTAAAATTGTATCTTTTCGATGAAAGCGTGGTTGTAACTGTCATAATGGGTGGAAATAGCTAAATTCATTGAATAATGTGATAGAAAAAGAAGAGGTCATAAAAGAGGTTCACGTAACTAGATAAAACTCAATCAAGAGGCATTATTTATTTTTGTACTAAAAATTCATAAGCGGCTATTGAAGGGAAAAAGCTACCATGCAAGTTTATTCTCCATAACTAGGTAAAATTGTACATTTGTGATGGAAGCGTAATCAAGGTAGCCTAGAGAGGTTGCTTGTTGGCACCACATTCGCACTTATCCTACTTGGGGCTGGTTGTAAAATGCAAGCTTATGCTTACGTTCGTTGTACAATGCTGGCTTAGTCCCCGACTCCAAGCTTAACACGAGCTTTTGTAAACCGAGCTTAGCTAAGTTTTAAACCTAACCTGATACAAATGGCACGATATGTCAAGCAGGAACCTTCAAATTGTTTGTCACTTTATTAGGCTATATTGTTTGAAAGACTTGTGTCTAATTTAACAAAGAGAGCGAGTAAACGAACAGAGAAAGAAACGGCCGTTGTCCGAATTTCAGACAAACTGTCACAATGAATAACCAGAGGAGGTTATTGTTTTAGATAATTATGGGCCATATTCATAGTCATCTCTTGAGTAATACTCAATACTTAATATTCCCTTAAGTAATACTCAAGAGATACTTAAGGCTTTCTTTGTGTATCTGTTTCCTAGACAACATCTACGAGACGGCGGGATTCAATTACCGACGTTTTCATTTCTCAAATATAAGTCAATTTGTTGTGCCTATGCCTATACATTTTGATGTTTTCTGTTATCTTTTTTTGTTTTGTGCCAGTATTTCGTGTTTTGTGGCAGGCATTTTTCCGGATGTGACAGAAACTGACACCGTACACCAAAATTAACCTACAAAATCGCCTTTACTGCAACAAAATGTCACGTTATATTTCTTTTCTTGCATATAACTCAAGCGAGACTTACGTAAAGGACCCTCGAATAGCCGTGGAAACACGAAACCTTACTTAAGTATTAAGGAACCCTTAAATATCGACTATGACTGCGCATTGCTTTATTAATGCCAACCGCAGGGAATTTTATTATCAACCGATTATAAACCGGCGATTGTACAGCGGATGTCAACGTTAAGTCTGAGCTTATAGCTAAAGTTAGGTTCAACCAAGCTTGTACAACTGGACTTAGACTACTGTGGTTCTTATCCTGTTGCGCCCAAACCATTGTTCAAAGTTGTATGTTTTTTACCCCCCTTTAGTTAGCTTCACCTGTATATTTCTTTGTGAGTTTGTAACCATCCTTTGAACTAATAGGTCAGACCCAACCCTGAACGCTCCAACTTTGCCGCGATAACGATTTTGACGGCTTCAAATTTGTCTGATCAGCAGTCATAACTGCTGACTAACAGATGTCGAGCCACATTAAAGTTTGTTAATAGTTACACAAAGGCGTAGCAACGAGAGCTTAAAACATGACATCCGACTGTTTGGAAGTTGGTATTTTTGTGAAATTAATTCAGGAAAGTCGACAGTTTCAATTATCGTTGATGCAGCAGTGGTAAAAATGATGCTATAAATATTGATCAAAAACAATTGTTCCTATCTTTTAGTATACAGGGGATTAATAAATACAGCTTGAAAAATTATAAAGTGAACTAAAAAATTAAAAATACAGTTTGAAAAACTAAAAAACACGTTTTTAAAGAACACCGAACTGCAACACGTTTTGAAAAAACATCGAACTGAAAAGTTATAAATAACTTTTAAAAGAAGCTTCAAACAATAATGAACGAAAAATATTAGTACGATTGTGCAAAAAGCGTGGGTGCTTTGTGCCATCTTATTTGTAAATCGAGCGCAAGATGTTTTTTTCAATAATACTAGTTATTGTTTTTGGCTCATTTGGCTCCTCATTGCCATGGTGTGACCGAAACATCAACGCTATTAGGTCGGAGAATTCTTTGCGATGCAGATATCCAAGATATTAAAAAAACCTCTAACCGAATCATTTTTTTACAGTCACAATACTTATCTTAATGGCATAGAAAATATAATGAGAGTACCGTATGACAGACACTTTAATGCCCGCAAAGCAATATTAGTAACTAGTAGCTTAATAAAAAAACCTCTGTGGGGGTGAATTCAAAACTTTTCTTATTTTGCAGGGACCAAAAACAATAAAGAATCATGTGTACCTTTACTTCAAATGTGTCATTATAAGCTGTATCAATACTCCATGTAACATCCCGTTCATACGATGCGGTCAAATCACCGTTTTGGTAATTTTAACGAATCAGCGCAAACCGAACGATATGTTCACACAGAAAAGGTTTGTCGGCAGATTTTCAGCCACTTTCTTACCGGCGTGTTGTTGGTGACCTCTCTTCTACCGATATTCAAACGGAATTTGCTCCTCTGAGCTATCCTCTATCGTTCCGCCGCTCACCGCTCCTATCAGATGCACCCGCGCGACCGCGGCATCTCACCCTAAGGCGGTGGTTCTTCATACATCAAGAACCGAGCGGTACAACCTGCACATTTATTCCCAGGGTGTCCAAGGTTTGCAATGGACTGCCAGAAGATGTATTTGTTGGGCCTGCGGGTATTGGCCCATTCAAATCCCGCGTTAACAAACTTCCCCTAACATAACCCTTTCACAGCAGCCGCGGTACTCTCGTATTTAGGCGCTGCCTACGTGGTCTGCTCAGTTATATATAAAAAAAATCCCGGGTTTTCGGTTCATTTTTGAATAGATTTCTTGCGTAGATTCGTTAACAGAAAACTTTAGATTCGCCGCTATTTCAAGTCAAAAGTCTCATTTGGGTGCTTACCACCAATAAGGTTTTAGTCCCGGGTCAGCTCTTCGGTTTTCGTTGACGACACGCGACCGAAACGTTGAAATTGGCGTAGTAGTTTCGTAGGATCATCCTGTGAAAACTTACCAAAACGGTGATTTGACCACATCGTGTGAACGGGTTGTAAGAGCACCATATATGGATTAACAGAAAGATAGATATTAGGAGGCCTGTCTAATATTATACATAAGTAAAATAAAAACAAATAAAAGCGCATTTAAATCATTATAAATACACATGCCATTATATATTTGAGATGAATTGACTTCTGTGTAATAATATTTGTGTGTCACAAAATAGATATCGCTTTCTCTATCCGACTTCGGCTTGTTTATGTTTTGGTTTCAATGAACTCATTTGCACCGATTTTGTAAGTAAAACTTATCTTGTTACGACTGAACT
This sequence comes from Callosobruchus maculatus, assembly GCA_951848785.1. Taxonomy (NCBI): domain Eukaryota; kingdom Metazoa; phylum Arthropoda; class Insecta; order Coleoptera; family Chrysomelidae; genus Callosobruchus; species Callosobruchus maculatus. Next base: position 164,527 of record CATOUR010000113.1, read on the forward strand.
AGATTGTTCTCCATTTCTGGGGCATCTCATTTGAAACCTACATATTTATATCGCGATTCTACTTTCATCGAAACCCAAGAAATTAAATATTTATTCTTGCACCTTTGCTGTGGCTCTCACTTAAAGATAGTTAGTTATGGGCTTCCAATTGCTTCCCACTTTTAAAGCACAAGTAGGTATAGTCACCATAACTGTCTCTAATCTACTAAGGAAATTTTAAATCACAGTCGTTTACGCTATATGATTAATAAATGGATACATGGGCAGTTGTAGCTACGTTATTAGGATCGAGGAATGACCGCTGCTACATCTTCAGACTACTTGTCAAGTGGGTTGACTCAATGTACACTTATAGCAGAATTGAGAACAAATAATATATTATACCACAAGATTGAAAAATATATTGTATATAGTAATAGCATAATATATAAAAGTAATACAAGTAAATAAAGCTTTACGAAAATAGGTTTGACGAATAACGTTATAGTTTGTGCTCCGGTAATACACACAAGTTGCCACCCCATTTCTGTTTATTTCTTCTCCATACTCATTTCAGAATAGCTGCAGTGTTTCGGACATAATTATTACAACCTTATATTGAAATGATGACTATTATAATAACTATTTTATTTGGTCGGGACTAGCATTGAAAAGGTAGTCGTAAATTGAATTTGAATGAATTTATACACGCTCTCTATTAAAAAAAAACATTTCACAGGTAAGAATTCAAAGGAAGTGTTCGGATAAATCTGAAAGGTATGAAAATATTAACAGGGTCAGTTTCTATCGGGACAGTAGAACGACACTTATGAATAGTTTAGAATTCCCCATATCCCACCATCCCACAAACTCATTTTCAATCTCTCTCTAAAGAAATGAGAAATGGTCAGGAGTTCAAATTTCATAAAAACTGATGCAGGTCACGCGGGTAGAAAAATTGTGTCACACAGACCGACGAAAATAAGTGACAGATTCTTGTGTTATAGAAATTTCAAAACGACGAAAAAAAAAATACTATTTGTGTAGTGAAATGTTTATCCAGCGATGGTAATATTTCATGCCACCAACTGCAAGGTGAGTCTATGATGAAGAAATTAAAATACGTATTGCGATGGCAAGGAACACTTTTGTAAAGCTTAACAGCTTTCTTCTACTCCGAGAAACGCCACTAAACCACAGACTTCAAATGTTAAAATTCTATATATGGCCAATACCAATATACGGTACTAAAACTTGGTCCCTCAAAATCAAGAGAATAGAATCGAAGCCTTTGAAATAATTATGCGGACATCACGAGTGTCATGGACAGACAATATTACTAACAAGGCTGTATTGAATAGGGCCTCCACCCAAAGAGAATTACAGAAGGCCATAAAAAATGCAAAGTAGCTTACCTATTCAGATCACATGCTTAGAGGCCTCAAATATATTATGAAATTGAAGAACGGTAGAAGTAAAACTTGACAATAGTGAGGAGAGCAGAAGACGGCGCTCGGGGGCAGATAATCGCCTACATGCTGCAAAGCATATTATGACACCCAAACAAATATTCTCGCACACAAAGCATTGTTACCATTTCAATAATATCTATACCGAAACTTCTTCAAAATCTAAAAGTGGCTCAAGCAAGTTGCCGGACATTCTATATTGTACGTATAATGCTTCCAAGAACATAACATTCTTTCATTAACTCATTCCATTTGATTGTTTACAATCAAGCGAAGTTGCATCAGACATTTATTTACTTTAGAAATAAACAAATACCTGGCCTAACCCAGGACGAATGTCTAGTGGCTGGTAAGTTAAACCGAGCATTTATGCAACACAATAAAATATTCCTGATGGAAAAATTCACCTAAAAATATAATTAATTTCTTGGAAAATATTGACGGCATAAGAGAACACCGAATTCTTGGTTTTGCCCATGCTAAGCTTTTATCGTTGAAGTGTTAATTAATCTTTCAGAGAGAGGTCAATAAATGTGTTGAATTTTGCTATACAATTAACACGCATATAACTGCATCAACGGACATCTTGTCTATTATCACTTTTCTTGTATTTCTTTTGTATGCAGATCTTACCTTGATATCTTCAGGTAATAGAAAATTGTTATTCCAAGCGAGTTCTATTATAGTTTAGTCAAAGTTTTGGGTTACACTAATATGTAGCAGTTACTTGCCTGATCTAGTTAGGTCTATTTTCATACTTGGAGAAATAATGTCATTTTTTTCTTGTCTGAAGGTATAATAATTGTATGCTTTTGAAAGAAACTGTTTTCATTCAATTACTAAATCTATGATGACTCAGCGTTTCTTCCCAACATAAAATACAAATAAATACATTTTAAATAATAGTTCAGTAAATATCATCATTTGAGGTTACATGCTTACGAATTGATTTCAGTTTATACTTTTTTGAAATTTGAACCATAGCTTTCGAAATGAGTATGGTATTATTAAAGTCAAAATCAAAAATTAATGTGTAGAAAGACGTAGAATGCAGAATGTCAAAATAATAGAATAGAATAATAAAAGGTACAATAAAATTCCAGCGTAGCACCCTGTACCATAAAATTTGTTTTACGAGGGTGATACGAAAAGAACTCTGATACTCTCGAATAGTGAGGAATTGAAAGGACCACTTACTTGATACAAAGACGACAGGAAAGATCTGCTGGACAAGAGGTGACGGAAACAGTCGGAGACGGGCCTGTATTTTGAAAACGCTCATGAGTAACTTCCACATTCAACCGCTACATTACATGCACTATAATACTGTTATGTTCTGCCGCTGTAATACTGATATTATCTCCCAATCAATGCTGATAGACCCAGGATGCTCTCGAACTACATCAAAGGCTCCGAACATAGTTTGGGGACGATCTCAGTATATTTTGAAAGATATCAGGCGCAATCCCTTAGTACCGCCCGCGTGGTACTCGTCCGTTATCTGTGCACACCAAGGAAGGCGACACCCAAGGTGCCACACGAACGGCAAAAAGCGCTGTCATGGCTTCACAAATGACTAGCACCCGCCAACATCCGCTTTACGGTCCCACCTACGAATGTTGACTCGCAACCCATGGCTATTCGATAGATCTATCTAGGTACGTACCTCAACACCGTGTGAAGACTTTGACGTGGCGACACATGCCTTCAAAACCAGACAGAGGTGGAATGCGTACATTCCACCTCCCATACCGTGGGGAACGGCAGCTTCCTACCGCATGGGAGTCAGCCCATGATATGAATCCAATTGGCTGATGCAGACTAGTACCCACATGCTGTCCACACAGATGATGCAGATTACTAACTACATTCTATCCACATAGGTGATGCAGATTCTTAACTACATTCTGTCCACATGGGTGATGCAGGGTTTCACCTACATGCTGTTCGCATGGGCGATGCAGGTTACCATCTACATTCTGTCCGCATGGATTGTCCAACAACCAAACTGTGTCCCAGGTCGTGTTTGGACTAGAGGCAATGGTAGTGCTATTACCTCCCAGGATCCCGCTATCCTCCAACGGTGTCCCACCAACACAGAAAGAGGGGCGTTCTCCTGCCTCCAGGGTGCAATAGGTTCGACGGACGACCCACCGTCTCCCCATCGAACCTCCCAGAGTGCCCTGCACTTCGAATCAAGTGCTGTAAAGTGGGCTGGTGTACGGACAGGTACGCCAATGCTTTGATCACTGCGGGACGGTGTACATTATACCTCCACCTCCCCAATAATCGCATGCTCTGTACCATACTGTGCAACACAGTACCCCAGGTCTACTTAGGGGCGTCCTACCTGCAGAGATTATTAGTTGGCTACCCTTTATCTTTATCTGTAAATGACTGTCAGATTCCAAGCTAGTTAATAGCTTTACCAATGCGGCTTATATCAATAATTATTATAATTAGCTTATCAAACTCAATAACACTATTGTAATGGTTAAAAGACATGCACGCAATGATATACGGACAAATGCAGAAATATACTCTGTGAACAACTCACCAAATTGCAACCACAGGCAAAACTCACTGAACCACGCGTCACGAGGATTAGACGGACACTGTGTTTACGTTTTTTCATATTTTCTCACAGGCAACAGACATAGGGCTCTTAAATCAAGATCTTCCACAAACTCTCGTCCTATCTTTTATAGTACCATAACAATAAACACATGGCCAAACCCTCGTAAACATAGGCGGGTACTTACAGGGTGAGTGGTATGCAAAATCATGGTTAAAATAAAGTGTGCTTACATTCGGCCATCCGACATTCACCTCGCCCCGAGGTGGTTAGTCGCTATCCCGCGACTCCGGAAGGGGAACTCCGTCGTCACCACTCTCGCTGCCTGAATCGTCAGAAATACCTCCTGGTGTGCAACAAGATTTCATCCTGTCTACCGGGACAGTCCTTTCATAATTCGTCCTCTTTTCGGCTCGGTACGATCCCGTCATATCCGTAACAATATAACGATCATTTGGTAAAGCCACCTTTACCACCAGCGGACCACTATAAGGGTTTTGCAACTTTCGGCTCGCCCCCGTAGCTGGATGTTGTTTTTCAATAAGGACTAAATCGCCTGGTCTATATTTTCGCGGGACCTTACGCTTCTTGTCGAAACCGCGTTTCTGATTTTGATGCGCTGCCTCTATTTTCCTAGCTGCTTGCTCTCTTACAGTAACTAGGTTTTCGAGGAGCATGAGAATTTGACCAACCTCGTCATTTAGTGACATGTCAATTCCTCTTCGAGGGCCATACCCTCTACGTACTCCAAACGTTGCTGACAATGATTTTAAATGATCTATCACGAACCTAGTTTTTGTTGATTTCACAGCCTTTGATGCAAAAAAAGTCTCGTGAAACCATCAATCACTACCAACACATTTGCATTTCCTTTCTTGCCTTTCGACAATAATCCTAGGTGACAGCTTGCCACCGCAGGAAAACAATAATGTTCGGTCAATTGACGCAGTGTTTTGTGCACTGTGAAGTGACCAAACTCATCATGTGCAGCCTTGGCAACTTGATGACTCGTTACATGTGGTACCATCCACTGTATACTTCGAACCAAGATCGATAGACTCGACCATCCCTCAAAGCACAGTTCCTATAAACTTGCTTTTCTTCGCCTGTCGATGACCCTCTGAACAAGATCTCATCCATTTTTCTGATCTTTACATAAGTAACTTGACCAGATCACACCCAATCGGCTTGCTCTATCGGAAATACAGCCTCTGGCTCTGCAGACCCGTCAGGACCATCGACTGGATTCCTGCTCAGGCAATCAACATGTGCCATTCGAGCTCCAGGTCTGTATTCTGTATTTCACTTCAAAAGTAAACTCTTGAAGCTGTAACTACCCAGATAGCACAATGACATCTTTGAGACGTCTAATAGATGTCTGATCCAGTTATTCAAGATGTCTCAAAGACATCCGCTTATGTCTGATAGACGTCTAGTAGACATCTTCTGAAGGTCGTTTGTGTGAAAAAAAGACGTCTTTGAGACATCTTTAAAATGTCGTCCAGATATCTTTGAGACATCTTTAGGAAGTCTTTTTTATGGTTTCCAGAACAACTTTGAGACGTCTAATAGATGTCTGATCCAGTTATTCAGGATGTCTCAAAGACATCCGCTTACGTCTGATAGGCGTCCATCAAACATCTTCTGGAGGTTGTTTGTGTAAAAAAAGACACCTTTAAGAACTCTTTAAAATGTCGTCGAGATATCTTAGAGACATCTTTAGGACGTCTTTTTTATGCTTTCCGGAACACCTTTGAGATGTCTAATAGATACCTGATCCAGTTAAAGCAAGAAGAATTAACAACGTAAGTATTGTGATTGGAACTAGGATTTGAAAAAAAGTCAATGCATTTTAATTATTTATTTCTTTCGGCTTATTAATTTAGGTATTTTTCCTGTCGCTTGCCCTTCTTAACCACAGCTGCACACAAGTTTCGACCTCCTTTCTGCCCCAACTTACATCCTTGGCATGTTCTGCTGCATCTTGAACAACAAAATTGAGTTGAAATATAACAAGCCCGACTGCGAAGTGTTACTAAATAGCTATTTGCCTCATTTTTGAAATGATGTTTGCTTAAATTGCTTTTTTTTGTTTTTGAATAGTTGCAAAATGAAATGTAACCACAGACATTTGTACAAATAAATGAAAATAGTTCCACAAGTTTACAATGTACAGCAACAATAAGTGGATGAGGCATGAGGTTATTGAAAAGGAATCCAAATTTCCAAATTATCTACTTACATAATACTGCCTTGGCCAATTTCAGGGTGTAGAATGGCCTTTTCCCCTTCCTTCCTAGCCAACTATACAACAATGCAAAATCGTAAAACTTCCACAATCCACAGTACCACAGTTCTAACTTCTAACCACAATTCTAACTCGCAGCCGTTGCTCGCAGCACACCACAAAATGTCTCCACTTTTACCATTAACAAACCTCGTACTTATAAGTTATGCTTTATCGATGCTCCCACTCTCAGGAAAACCAGAAAAAGCAAACGCTCACAAGGAAAATCTCATAGATAAACAGATTTTTCTGTCGGGTTAGGTGGAACGCAAAAGGAAAAGTGAAAGTGAGGTTAGCGTGGTTAGCGAATCACACAAGCGCATAAAATTCATTTGGCATGGCATGATTTAGCGGGAATTTTGAATCAGAATCATTTATACTGTTTGAAAATAGCTTATTATTATTATTAATGATCAATTCAAATTTTTGGTAAGTATTCAGTACTATGATTTTTTTGTTTTTTTTGTGCAGGCCCAGAAACATTATCAGGTTACTTTTGTGTAGCATGTTGAAGAGTGGACGTCTTACAGATGTCTTATACTATTTGGTATGAGACATTTTTGAGATGTCATCGTCAAGACGACTCGAAGATGTCATTACCAAGACATCTTACAGATGTCATCGGCAAGACACTCTGAAGATGTCTTCTTTATACCACAAGACGTTTAGACGTAAAAGCGACATAGAATGGACGTCTTACAGATGTCTTATACTACCTGGGATGAGACATCTTTGAGATGTCATCGTCAAGACGACTCGAAGATGTCATTACCAAGACATCTTAAAGATGTAATCGGCAAGACACCCTGGAGATGTCTTTATTAGGTCTCATCATTTTGAATAAAAGTTCCGTTAAAATCTGGACATTAAATGGACATTTTTAAGACATGAAAACTTGGATATCTTTAAGATGCAACTAGCAAGACATCTTAAAGATGTCTTCTTTATGCCGCAAGACGTTCAGACCTGAAAGCGGCATAGAATGGACATCTTACAGATGTCTTGTGCTATCTGGGTACCACCTGGCAATTCTAGGTATTACCTGCTTCTTTACACTGGTAGCTGTCAAGGCATCACAATCAGTTACCACGGTAAAGTTAATACCTAGCGAATATACCCGGAACGTTTTCAAACTCTCGACCACTGCCAGAGTTTCCAACTCATAAGAGTGATAATTTTTGCTCACCCTCAGTAGTTTGTCTGCTAAAGTACGCCACTGGATGTAACCGTTCATCGGGTTGAACTTGTAAGAGTATGCCACCTAATCCCAGCATACTTGCATCAATGTGTACTTCAGTCACTGCAGTCGGACTGTACAACGCCAAAACCGGTCGATTGACTAAGTTGTCCTGCAGCTTCTTGAATGACTCTTCCTCTATCTCTGCCCATCTCCAAGACACACTCTTTTTGAGGAGATTCGTGAGAGGTTTAGCAATTAAAGCATAATTCCTTCACAAAGTGCCGAAAGTACCCAGTCAAACCTATAAATTGTCGAACCTGTTGAACTGTCCTTGGTGGCTGAAAGTTAGCCATCGCTTAGGTCTTCTCCTCACCAGGTTTTATCTTCCCTTATTCAATTTGAAATCCAAGAAATGTCACTGACTTCATCAGAAAAGCCCACTTTCTGGGATTAAAGGAGAGACCTTCGATCCTAAATATTTCCAACAACTTATAATTCAAAAGCCACACTTCATACAAATCTCGTGTGGCTCACTTGACGTTGTTTAGCTACTGGTTGACCAAATCTACGAGACTAACTATTTGAAACCGTTAATCGAGAGCCAAGATACCAAAAACCTGGCTGACAACCAACGATGACTTGATCTCCCACAGTCAGAGTACAGGACTGTTCGATTTGAGATTGTCCAATAAATAAGAGCATATTGCGAACATAGATCGTGAGCATAAATGCATTAAATTTGCACCTGCTCTTACACCATCAACAACAATGTTGAATGGACAAGACCCCAACGACTGTGTGTAGAGTATTATCATACCCCCTCAGAGCGGCCGTCTCTGAAAAGATATAAACAATATCCAACCCTTTCACCTCATTCAAAGTGATAGTCCTGTAGGCCCCGTCAAAGTCCAAACAAGGTGTTAATGTGTAACGATTTTTCCAGACAGACTCATAAAATCTTATCGGCGCCAGTTTATGCCCTCAGCCGATCCCTTTTTTTTTTTGACCTGAAATTCATAAGTGTGTCAACGATATTTATCGCCCACCCTGAATTACATGCTTTCTAAAATCACAGCCGCGACCCTACTTCGCACTTGAAACAACATGGTCTTTACGCACATCTGTTTCTAGTCTACGAGATTTACCAAGAACTCTACCGGCATCCCTTAACGCAAATTGCATCTTGCGCTTTCGTTTACCCGGCAAATGGTTTGCTGTTTTCGATGTTTTAAACACCACAGACAGTTATCAGTACAATGCTGTAGCTGTACTATAATTACCTGCTTTTGTACTCATTTCCACAACCAATACCTGAGGAATTTTACAATAACATTCTCTTTTATAGATATTGAGGATGTTGACTTTCCATTCTTTCGATGTAAATCAAAATGTCGGCACCCCTTTTTACTAAATGCCTGCTAGCCCTTCTAATTTAGAAAAGGCGAAGTGTAGCGTGGCATCTTCAGGCCAACCGAAGATGTCACGTAATTCGTCAATTTTATGACACCACTTCAAAGACAACCAGACGACTGCCCTCAATCGTCTGGGTTAAAACCAGGGACGGCGTCACCCTTTTGCGCCATAGATAGCTTTGTCGCAACTTTACACAAATTTTCCATAACCGAAGCTAGTTTATTGAAGGTGCGACCTTCATTATGGGAGGTCGTGAGAGAGAGGATCACATCATCTGACGAGTTCAAAGAATCAGGAACCTTTAAAACATAACGTCCAGGTTGATGAGACATTTTCGATGAAACCTTCTCTACCACCGCTGTAAGAGAAAAATGAAAATAATTCTCGGAATATGCAACAAGACACAAAGGTGTTGGGTCTCAAAATATGTGACAGGCCACACAGATGTCAGATCTCGAAATGGAGGGGAATGACACACAGGTGTCACATCTCAAAATATGTAGCAGGACACACAGGTGTCAGGTCTTGGAATAGGGGGAGAAAGGACGCACAAGCTCAGATCTCGAAGTAGAGGTGAAGGACACACAAGCTCAGATCTCGAAGTAGAGGTGAAGGACACACAAGCTCAGATCCCAGAATATGTGGCAGGACACATAGGTGTCAGATATCGAAGTAAAGGGGAAGGACACATAAGTTCAGATCCCACTTCTGATATGTAGAAACGACGTAGAATGCAGAATGTCAAAATAATAGAATAGAATAATAAAAGGTACAATAAAATTCCAGCGTAGCACCCTGTACCATAAAATTTGTTTTACGAGGGTGATACGAAAAGAACTCTGATACTCTCGAATAGTGAGGAATTGAAAGGACCACTTACTTGATACAAAGACGACAGGAAAGATCTGCTGGACAAGAGGTGACGGAAACAGTCGGAGACGGGCCTGTATTTTGAAAACGCTCATGAGTAACTTCCACATTCAACCGCTACATTACATGCACTATAATACTGTTATGTTCTGCCGCTGTAATACTGATATTATCTCCCAATCAATGCTGATAGACCCAGGATGCTCTCGAACTACATCAAAGGCTCCGAACATAGTTTGGGGACGATCTCAGTATATTTTGAAAGATATCAGGCGCAATCCCTTAGTACCGCCCGCGTGGTACTCGTCCGTTATCTGTGCACACCAAGGAAGGCGACACCCAAGGTGCCACACGAACGGCAAAAAGCGCTGTCATGGCTTCACAAATGACTAGCACCCGCCAACATCCGCTTTACGGTCCCACCTACGAATGTTGACTCGCAACCCATGGCTATTCGATAGATCTATCTAGGTACGTACCTCAACACCGTGTGAAGACTTTGACGTGGCGACACATGCCTTCAAAACCAGACAGAGGTGGAATGCGTACATTCCACCTCCCATACCGTGGGGAACGGCAGCTTCCTACCGCATGGGAGTCAGCCCAATTGGCTGATGCAGACTAGTACCCACATGCTGTCCACACAGATGATGCAGATTACTAACTACATTCTATCCACATAGGTGATGCAGATTCTTAACTACATTCTGTCCACATGGGTGATGCAGGGTTTCACCTACATGCTGTTCGCATGGGCGATGCAGGTTACCATCTACATTCTGTCCGCATGGATTGTCCAACAACCAAACTGTGTCCCAGGTCGTGTTTGGACTAGAGGCAATGGTAGTGCTATTACCTCCCAGGATCCCGCTATCCTCCAACGGTGTCCCACCAACACAGAAAGAGGGGCGTTCTCCTGCCTCCAGGGTGCAATAGGTTCGACGGACGACCCACCGTCTCCCCATCGAACCTCCCAGAGTGCCCTGCACTTCGAATCAAGTGCTGTAAAGTGGGCTGGTGTACGGACAGGTACGCCAATGCTTTGATTACTGCGGGACGGTGTACATTATACCTCCACCTCCCCAATAATCGCATGCTCTGTACCATACTGTGCAACACAGTACCCCAGGTCTACTTAGGGGCGTCCCACCTGCAGAGATTATTAGTTGGCTACCCTTTATCTTTATCTGTAAATGACTGTCAGATTCCAAGCTAGTTAATAGCTTTACCAATGCGGCTTATATCAATAATTATTATAATTAGCTTATCAAACTCAATAACACTATTGTAATGGTTAAAAGACATGCACGCAATGATATACGGACAAATGCAGAAATATACTCTGTGAACAACTCACCAAATTGCAACCACAGGCAAAACTCACTGAACCACGCGTCACGAGGATTAGACGGACACTGTGTTTACGTTTTTTCATATTTTCTCACAGGCAACAGACATAGGGCTCTTAAATCAAGATCTTCCACAAACTCTCGTCCTATCTTTTATAGTACCATAACAATAAACACATGGCCAAACCCTCGTAAACATAGGCGGGTACTTACAGGGTGAGTGGTATGCAAAATCATGGTTAAAATAAAGTGTGCTTACAAATGTAAAATTGATCACAACTATATTTTTCAATACTGTAACATATGTTTTGGTGTACAACACATTCTTCAAACAGAAAATAAAATATTTTTTTATTTTATTATTTGTTTGAAGGAGGTACTGTATACCGAAACAAATGTCACAGTATTGAAAAATGAAGTGGTGAGCAATTTTATAATTAATTTTTGCTATCATGGATCTCCGGTCAACTCAGTTCAGTAAAGTCAAAATCAGTAACTAACTAGTACCTTCGCTATTAATTTAATGATCTTTCAGTTTATCTGTATTTTATTTAAATTTGCATACATACACGAGGCAAATAGATAATGAATATAAGTAAAAAAATAATTATGTTTCTCGCATATTTATAAGCACTACTTATTAAAAAAATTCTTAATCGTCTACTCTCTACATTGTTGTAACTATTTAACACATATATTCAAATTAAATAACTAAACCTACAATGCTGCGCAATATATTGTATGATGTGTGACCCATTCACTGTAAATTAACATAAAACCTAGTGATTCTTATTACGCTAACGGTATAGGATTTGGAACTGCATTGGACTCAACATATTTTTACATCATGGAAATGGAATGTTGATTTTCGATACATATGTTAGACATTCATTTGTTTACAAGAAACCAATAAAGCGCATCAAGTTGTCTGTTCAAAGATAATTAACTGACGTCCACTTGAATATGTAATTATGCGAGGCCTTCAAAATGGTAATAAAATATTTCGTTCTGATTGATACAACGTTTATGGCGCCAATAATTTAATTTCCTTGCTAAATCAGGAACATGTTTCTGTCGACAGTGATTTACGACTGGTTCCGCCAAAGATATGCTAAAAACGTAGTACCGAGAAAAACAGACAGAGGAAGCCTTTCAGAGTTTTTTTTTGCTTTGTAAAGTATACACGACCTGAAACATAACTAATTTATACGACAATCCACGTCTATAGAATGTGGTTCAACCATTGCAAACATGAATCCATACTTTGCGCTAAGTCCTAAATGGTAGGAAGCTATCATTCAATATGGGAAGTAATAAATTAAAACAAAAAAACTTAAAAAAAGCTTTTATTAAAAAGAGGAAAATAAAATGTTTCTTTAATATGCTAACTATCAACTTATAGCCTTATTATACACAAGTAATATGATCATAAAAGCTTGTCGCGAGGTTTACCTAAGTACCTATAAGTATTTAATTAAACTGAAATTTTAGCACAATTAAGCTTAGCAGACCAAGTTAGTCGATTAAATAGGTACTAGTTCATTTACCCAAGTAAATTGCGGTAATACAACCAACGGACTTCGAATTTTCTGATACATGCATGAGTATTGCTTTAGAGCATTCGGTATTGTATAACATGGAAACTATTGTACTGATTTTGATGAAACTTAGACACAATATTATTACCATAGCGAGGATGGAAAACGCATATCGCTTTGGTTTGGTGTCAGTGGCGGCGCAGCGATAATAAAAAAACTAAAAATATAAAAACAGCTCAAACTTCGCTTTTAGGCCTTTTAGGGGTTCCTGATCATTTCATGCTTGTTTTGGGTGGGGGTATAATTGGGGTGGTTGTAAAATTTTCTGTTGTAGGTATATCTACCAGTATAACTTTAGATAGGTCTGCATTATGTAAGGCGGAAATCATTGAATTGATTTTAACGAAATTTTGGCACAGTATTATTACCATGGCGAGGATAGAAAATGTTTATGGTTTTTAGAAATCGTGTCAGTGGCGGCGCAGCAATAATCACCAACTAAATATATTGAAACAGCTCAAACTTTGTTTCAGGCGTTTTTGAAGTTTTTTGAGTGGGGTGAAATTGGAGTGGTTGTGGTGTGGGAGGTTCTATTACTGAAAATTTGTTGTATTCATAATAGGTTGTCCATTGACCTGTGAAGGAAAAGCCTAGCTGATAACACACTTTTCTAGAGCCATCCAAACATTGCCTTGCCTACTGCAGGAACCCAGGGACTTAGAAAATTTTGTGAATTTTTACACATAGAGTATTGCTTTAGATCGTTCTGTATTGTGTAACCTGAAATTGATTTTAATGAAATTTTGACACAGTATTATTAGCGTGGTGAGGATGGAAAACGCGTATGGTTTTAAGAACTCATGTCAGTAGCGGTGCAGCTTTAATCCAAAAACTGGAAATATAAAAACAGCTCAAACTTCGCTTTTGGGCGATTTGGGGGTTACTAATCGTTTCGTTTTGTCCAGTTGGCATAATTTTCTAAGCGACAAACATTTTAGGCTTAAATTATTGGTGGCTTTGCATAGTAAACTCAACAAAATAACGAAACATTTTCTCGTTCTAGCCTTCTTCTTCCTACTGTGACAGATATGATCCATTATAGCACTGTCAAAATATTTTTTCTTCGACCCCCCTCTTTTTCAGTAAGTCAAATAATGACAAATCTCATCATCATAGTCACAATGTCTTAACAGACATGTTGTGAACTCGTAAAATGTACTCATTTTACGAGCTTCTCTTGGGATATCTTTAAGATCTTTAATGCAGTAGTTTCCCATTTGCTTTCTTCATCCTCATGCCGTTGACCAGATGTATCTACTGGTTCATCCGCCTTTAGAGACAATTTCTCACCTCAAGGACAAGAAGCTGTTGGTTGAGAAGAGGTTACACTGCTTATACCGACAGTAGTTTGGTTTCTTTTAGTCGCCTTTCACGACACGCAGCATATACGATGGCAGATATTCTAACCCGCCCCCACACGGGGCAAATGACAAATCTAGTAGTTACTACATAACTTACTATTGATAATTTTGTTGTATCAACAGTGTTTACTAATGTTAGAATGATCATCGGAAATGAGTTGTTTATTGTATCCACTGTAAGCAAAAATTATAAAACGATTTGTATGTCTAGGATGGTACTTAAAATATCTTCTAGACTTCTCTATTAGTACTAATGAATTTAGATTATACAAAGCTTACCGACCCGAAGAAAATATAATTGATGTGACACTGAATTTATAAACCGTAAGGGGCATTGGTTGTATAAAAGTAGATCAACAACACTATATCTGAAGTCATACCAGCTAAACAAGTCTGCTTATTGAAGGCGATATTAGTTAAGTTATAATATTCAATATGGTGTTGTTACAAACATTGTTTATTTATTATATCATATGATAATAGACTGTCAATAACTGGTTACTTCTAAGTAACGCAATCTTCTACTTTTAGCATGTAGCAACTCACCTTCCAAAGCTCAGCAAGGTGAAAAGATGAAAAAATCTCTAAATGTACTTTATTTAATAACGGACATGTTGCAAAATCAGCAAATTCGTCTGCTTTATGGAAGTACCATTTCTCTTCTTCTTTTTTATCTTTTACTTCCCACACAGATAGGTGAGGGGAGTATTGTGATCGCGAAAATTTTCGATTTTGAGATAATATACTTTTTGGGCGTTTTATGATGCCTACATAACGAAAATTCACGTCACTTATTTCCGTCGGTCTCTCTGTCTGTCTGGCTGTCTGTCTGTGGGCGTTCTTTCAAGCCTCCTAATCTCAGTAACTGCTGTATAGGTTTTAATGAAACTTGGGTAGCGATATGGTCTGGCGTCGTAGTAGTTAATGCTGCCACAGTTTTGAAAATCGGTGCATGGGCGGCGGAGTAATTAGCAAAAAACGAAAAATTTAAATATTCCTCAAACTTCGTTTTCAGGCGTTTTAGTGGTTCCTGATCATTTTCTACTTTTTTTAGTTATAGTCGCAGTTAGACTTGAACAAAATAGTGTATTAACTACTGCTTTTGAGGCAGTAGCTTCCAAAGGCTCAAAGCTCAACTGTAATTTCAAATAGTCAGTTGTAATTGTCAATTACAATATCAAATAGTAGGCGTAAATGTAGTACCAGATAGTGAAATTTTAAGACATCAGTTCAATATTATAGTAAACTCAGTATAATAACGCAGTGACGCCACCAGAAAACTTTGATCTTTTGTACAGCCGTTAGGAATAGGCTGAGACTCTCTTGAACAAAATCCGTTTTAAAGCCCATGTAATTTTACTCAATCAATTCGTTGGAGCGGTCCGGTTGACTTTTGCAGACATTTGCTTTTTTGTCTTGTCTGTCGCTTAGGCTGTCTGGTTACCCAGATATCAGACGATGTCAGAGAGATGTAAGGGAAGAAAAGGAAAGGAAGGAAGATGAAGAGCAAATAGGAAGAAGATTGTCAGTTGGAGGATTTAGCTTGATATAGCCGATTAGAGTCCGGATTTACTCTAACATCTCTTCGAATTTTTGAAAACTGGGGCATTATACTACTTTATATGTATATGTCGCCACATAAAATCAGAATACCATATATAATGCAACATAAAAAAGGTATTACACAGATAAAATTCTAAAAACGATTTACAATTGACGCATTGTTATTGAAAACTGACTATTTCAAGTTACTCTTGACGCTTTGTATATACCTATTTTTTTGAAATGGCAGTAGGAACTTGTCTCGTTAGCCAGACAATACGATTTACTAGGAAGTTATAGGTCTTAGAAGCAATCACATCCAATGGTCTAATCTAGAAAAGCCTAAAAAGACAAAATGTCGTTATTCAGGATCAAGAAGTTCTGTAGCGAAAAAGTCTGTCAGAGAAGAGAAAACAAACCATTCCCTAACTTAGGAGACAATAATTAGACCACGGTAAAGAGGACGCTTTGGATATTCCAATGACTATCTATGTGAAACTGCAAATTACGAATACTAAAATCAACCTGACCATTTTAAATTACCACTCGTCTATTTGGAAACTGCTGTTATAATAGGTCCAGAGTTTCCAGCCGTACTGTATAATCATAATATTATTTTTTTAACTGTTCTTTTGCACGAAAATAGAGTTTATCAAAATATGTGGTGTTGGGTATTACCCGCAGTGTATAAAACGAAGCCCTACCATTTCTACACAGTTTATCGATGCTTGAAAATATAGCGGAACACAGTAATGGTAAATCATGATTACTGGTCGAATTGACACATATTAGGATCATTGACATTAAGAGTCAACGATAGTACCACCACAGATAGAAGACGTCTGCCATTCATAAGAAATTGTGCCTATAGATTTTAAATTTGCGCTCAAGATTGCTCCATCATTAATAAGTTATACTCATAAGTTTGTCCAATATTTCTCCAGGCATGCTTCATTTTCTTGTGAACCGTCAAATAATAATATATGAGCAATGCAGCAGCTGTAACGCTTGTGCCTTGCACTTATTTAGATAGCTATTCATATTCATAGTCATCTCTTGAGTGATACGTAACGTTCCCTTAAGTAACATTCAAGGGATACTTAAAGGACTCTCAAGTGTGGCTTTCCTTGTGTACCTGTTTCCTAGACAAAATCTACGAGACGGCGGGATTCATTTGGCGACGCTGTCATATTTCATATATTAGTCAATTTTTTATACCGATACCTACACATTTTGATGCTTTCTGTTATCTCTTTTTGTTTTGGGCCAGTATTTCGTATTTTATGCCAGGAACTTTTCTGGATATGATAGAAACTGGCATCACCGTGTTCCACCTACAAAATTTACAAAATCGCCGTAACTGCAACGAAATGTCATGCTGACATTTCGTTACTTGAGTATTACTCAAAGGAGCCTTTAGGGTCGTATTCATAGTTAATAATTGAGGGTCCCTCAGGGTGTTGTATTTCGGCAGCTACTTGAGGGTCCCTTAAGTAGCCCCTTGAGTGTTGTTTAAGGGAACCTTAAGTATTACTTAAAGGACGACTATGCACATGGCCCTATGAGAACATACTTTGCCAAACTAATTAAGACATTATTCATCTATGCCCCAGCTTTATTACTTTCAGCAGTCTTATACCATTATAGATTTGTCAAGTTTTCAAAAAGGCGATAACACATTTCGAGGCTACCAAGGACAGTAAAACAACTTTTAAAAGAGGGATGGTATTGCTTAAAAGAACGGATAGCATTTGGGAATCCTATATTTAAGTGATCATATCAAATAACACTTCGCCTGATGCCCATACAATGTGTTTGTACACATGTTTAACCAATTAGTTGAGTTCAAGAGATCAATTATTGCATTACGACGGCTATCTATTGTTTATAAAAAAATCTCATGCCAATTGAGCAGCCAGTGACCTTTCTCGTATCGCGATGATATTGCGAGTTTCATAAGAGTTCAGAAATAGTTTTACTTATATATAGTTTTCACTTAGTCCCAAGATGACAGTCTGAAGACACACATAATGCAAATATTATGTTTGTATGGAGATCGATATTATGCCTAATGAGGGCGTCACCTTTGGGCATCACATAATTGGAAGATGGAAGCAGATCATCTGTAGATTTTTTGAACAGAAACATATAGGCTTAGAAACCAGTAATATTTTGCCGCTTGTTGCCCTAGCATTGTCCTTAAAAACTTCATTTCTAAACAAATTGCATTACAAGGTTATCTGGTATGTCATCTAATGAAGTTGTATGCGTGTATGAGGCATGATGACTAGAAGGCTAAAGCCAGTTTCACGTGTCCCTGATAAGTTTTGGATAAACCATCTGTCAGATAATGCCATATAAATAGTATAAGTTATTAGGTAGTTATTAGGATATTATCTGAAAGATAGGCTATACGAAACTTATCAGGGACCAGTGAAACCGGTCCTGAGCATTTTATCTGCTTCTTTTCTGATCTATATACTGATTTTCTGATTTTTTTCTATCAATAAATTTGTTTCAATGATACTTGGTTACTAAACTCTCCCTTACGATACTTTTGTCCCGAAATATTGTTTATTTTAAATACTTATTGTAATGTACCCATTAAGATACCGATGATTTCTGTTAGAACCCTATTACCAGCGATTAAAGAAGTTCTCGTTACAATACAATATGGCGGATATGCTTCTCCGGTACGACGTACAACGTGCGTCCCTGAGCCGTAATGATGACTGTCCTTCCTACGCAGAGTCCTTCCACTACACAGAGTGATCCGGAAACAGTCTGGAAAACTTGACAGCATAGGTACAAACATAAATTCCCTAACAGGGTGGGAAACCTATGAACAGTAATATTATAAATACCCTACACTTCTGCCCCCTTATATAATACAAAAAAATAAGTAACTTTTTTTAGTTAAATCACTTATACCTCACTACTGCTAACACTTTCTGAATCCACCATCTTATCATTACCTAAACAATCTACAGAAAAAGTATGGTCTATAATTTGGTTAATGTGTCTGCGCCATGTTTTACCTAATGTAGGAATGTAAACAACATAGGTTCTTGATCCAATTTTCATTTTGATAGTACCTCTAATCCAGCTTGGTTTATTTTGTACTCTGTAACCCTAACAGCTACAGACTCATTAACACTGTAGTACCTATATACACATTTACTTTGCTTTGCAATTTCAGTGATACTCAGCATATTGCTTGTGCTTTAAAACATTTCCAAAATTACGTACATATTACTACATTTATTCACAGGTTCACTTTAATCTGTTAAGCCACACTTTAATCCAACAAATAGGAAAGTGCCTTAACTTGAATGCATACAGTGATGGTTTTGTCTCTATTTGGGAGCCCAGTACGTATTTACGATTCATATACTTTTATACAATCAAGTGCTAGTGAAGTTATGAGCTATTAACTATTTTTGTTACCTAATGTATGGTTATTATCAAGCTTCAAATATAGTGATTTTAAAAAGGTATAGTTGAACGACCTAAGACCCGCAAATCCCTCATTACACAGGGTATTACTTGATCATAGGCCACAATTCCGAGGCTACATCTTTCAGTTAATCCTTTTATAGTCAGCCTCCTTCACAGGCTTATAGCGTATGACGCTGTAGAAGCGCTGCGAGAGGTGTCTGTGCACGCTAGATTTGAAACACTGCAGGTTGTATCCGTCGGGAAGCAAATTCTCCGGCAGCCCATTCCACAGGGACGAAGTTTTCCAAAAGAAGGAATGCCGAAGGATGTTGGTTCGGGGAGTAGGGACCTCAAGCTGGTAAAGATCGTCGTTCGGACCGCCTTCGGTATTATTATCTGAGAGAGCTCACCCGAACATCTTCCGTGATAGAATCTGTAAAACGGGGACAGGTCAGTCACACTTCTTCGATGTTCCAGGCTGTGGAGGTTCTTTGTGAGCGTATCGATTGGTCTAATTGCTCTCCTGTGGATAGTGTCCAGAAGCTTTAGGGAGTGCTTCGGAGCGCACCCCCACACATCACACATATAAGCAATACTCCAACGATGCCTTGTAGAGCAGTAGTAGATGCTCTGGTTTATACAACTTCCTACAGCGGAACAAAACTCCAAGCTTCTGGGATGCCGTTTTAGCAATGCTTACGACGGCGACGTGGTCATGCCAGGACATGTTATTGTTGATGTTGATCCCGAAAGCTCGACGGAAGGAGACTCTACTATTGGATGACACTCAACTTCCACAGTTTGTAGGGCAACTTGAGACTCCTTTGTCAGTATTTCTGTACGTTAAACCGTACTTTATTTATTAATCCCACTAATTATATTATTGGCACCAGTGCCCCTTTTAATAAAACATGAACAAAATGATTTTAATCCTTACTCAAGTTGAGCTTAACTATATCACAATCCTTGTTTACAAAATTTTTCGACGAATTTTATGATTGTGGACAGTGTCTTTAGCTATATCTAGCGATACTCTTGCCATGTTACTTCATACGATGGAAACTTCGAAATTCTGGGGCCTTATGATGGCTATATATTAGTCGAAACGCCGCATGGATAAATAATAATAATAATAATAAGTTCTTGTTTTATTGCTAAGCCTAAAAAATAACAATTAAGATCGTCACAGCAGGTCAAAATCGTTACACAAAGCAATGCTGCAATGCCACACTATAAATAAGATATTCAAAACACCGTGTAGCGTAAAGCTTTATAGATAATAATTGAAGCACTAAGTAGTTTTTTAAATAAGGATATTACCTCAGTAACTCGGGAAAGCTGCACCTTTTTGCTTCGGAAGCATTGTATCGCAAAAAAGGAAGCAGTAACCCAACTAGGTCAAGTTAAGTAACTATAAAGAATTTTGCACCGACCAAGTTGGTTTCAAGATCAGCAAGGTGAACAACACTAAGACTGATCATTACGATTTTGTGTTGTATAATGGGAATGTGCGGAAAAGTACCAGAATGCGTCTGGTCTTGCTTCCGTTTTTTACTATAGATGTTTACCTTAATGAGTTGTTTACGTTACCTTTTTAAAGGCTATTCTTCATTTTTAAATGCATTAATTGTTTACGAGATGCAACGAACTGCAAACGTTGATAAATATGGCTTGCAGGAGGCTATGTGGAGGTTATGTGGCTATTTACAGAATATCTATATGCAGCCTGCTCTTACACTTCATTAGCATTTATCACAAAAATTTCTATTTCAGGCATTATATGTGTGATCGCATACATTTTCAATTACATCACAATAGGTTAGGTTCGATCAGCTTGATATTGATAGTAGACCTTCCACTGTGACTCTATTGTATCTATTGTAGCTCACACCTATTTAGAGTTCATCGTACAATCCACGAAGGCGATGGTCGCGTTGAATGAGATGTCCTTGAAGCCATTAGGCTTCAGATCATTTCTGCACCATTCTAGGATGCTTGAGGGGACCTGACTAGAGGCGTATGCTATGAACGCCTTCGAGTGTAATAGCTCTGGTGTATCGATCTGACCATTCTGAGATGGTTTTCCTATCAGTACTTTTCACAGTGCCCGCAAATGGTTCTGGTCCTATGGGCGCTGATTCGGTTCCTCCTCTTGATAGTGTGTTTGCTGCTCAGTGCGCCCTGGATGTCTAAAAAGGTTTTTATGGATTTATTTTTCAGGAATCACTTGTTCACAGCTCTTTAACTGCCAGCTCTATGGCTATCATTTCTGCTTGGAAAATTGTAGTGTACCTCCCAAGATTTACTGATATTTTAACTCTTGGATTTGTATCAGCTATACCCGCTATTGCGCCCAGTTTTGACTTGGAGCCATCCCTGGATAGCGTAAGATTGGAGGGTGATTATGGAAGTGTTGCTCCTATTCTATCTATCTTTTTCTGAGAAAAGAATGTTATAGGATCTTTCCGTATGCGCTTGAGGAACCGAGACCATTCCGAGCATATGGTGGTTTATAGTTTCACTCATAATGCCTGTTGTTTCTCTTAAGTAATACTTAACGTTGCCTTAACTAATATTAACTCAAGTAATACTTAAGAGACCCTCAAGTGTGACTTTCCTTGTGTATCTGTTTCCTAGGCAACATCTACATTACGGCGGGATTCATTTGGCGACGTTGTCATATTTCAAATATAAGTCAATTTGTTATGCCTATGCCTACGCAGTTTGATGTTTTCTGTTATCCCTTTTTGTTTTGTGTCAGTATTTCGTCTTTTGTACCAGACATTTCTCCGGATGTGACAGAAAACTGACAATACTGTATTCTAAAATCAACCTACAAAATCGTCTTGACTGCAATAAATTGTCATGTTGACATTTCGTTACTTGAGTATTACTCAAAGGTATCTTAAGTAAAGGTTCCTCAAGTAGCTGTCGAAACACAAGATCTTACTTAAGGGACCCTCAAGTATTAAGGGACCCTTAAGTATCGGCTATGAATATGACTCTTAGGGCCTTTTTGTCCTGTCTGCCAGTTGATAGCAATCTGACAGTACGTTTTTTTGGCATCTTATGACGTCTATCTACATCACGAAATCCTCTACTTTGCCGACAGTTTATCTATCTGTAATTCTGTATCTGTCGATTCGTCTGTCTTTTGTAATTTTTGTCGTTGCTTAATCTCAATAAGCGCTGCATCGTTTTTGACAAAATTTAGGTTGCGATATATGAGATCATTGTAGGCGGTGCAGTTGGCAAAACATTCAGAACCGCATTAAAATTCAATTTTATGCATTTTAAGAGTGCCTAATGGTTTTACATTTTTTACAAAACTAGATGACATTGGGTAAGTATAGAGGGTGGCCGAATAGAGAACCCTAAAATTGTTTATATTTCTAAACGATCTTCCGTTACCTTAATAACATTAACTCTTAAGATATAACTGTAGCTTAGAATGTATATTCCCATCATATAGTTTATAGGAGATTATAGCTAAGAAAATGCTGGATTTTAACATAATAAGGTAGTTTATAATCGCTAATCATCATTTTTGTCCAGTCCAGTCTATCTCAGTAGCCGTTAGATTAATATAGATTAGATGCTGCTACAGTTTCCGTTTTTTTTTTCCTTGAGGTAGATAAAATTGGGGTCCAAAGACTGCTAAGTTGATATAGAAAGCTCCAAATTTTTATGTATTTATAAAATAGCTTCTATTCCTCTGGTCTTCTCGTATACTTTTCAGACATATCCGAATGCCGTGACTTATGCCAAATTAAATTTTTGTCAAAAATTGTTTACTCTGATAAAGACACAGTGGTGGCCTAATGCTAGTGAACATTTTACCACTCAAATATGTGGTTTTAGTTCTCGGCAAGTAAAGTGTGATTAATATTGTTTCTTTATTGGTGACCTATAGCACGTGTTGTAATAGCATCTTGCAAACTCATAGAAAAAGACATTTTTAAAAGTTTTACAGGTTCCAGGTCCATATTATAGATGACAATTTGTAAATTAGCACAAATTGGTTCAAATTGATTCAACGTAGTATATTTTCATAAGATATTCTTATTCTAAAAGACTTGTATTCAACAAGATTTCCTGTCCTATCTTTTTTAGCCATGCACAGAATGAAAAACATCAGTATTGTTTCAGCTGTTCAATGCTTCTAGTTACTTTTTAATGTATGTTGGCCCTTAGCTAGCTGAAAGCTTTATCGATGAAAGAGTTCATTGTTCTTTGCTCCTATCCACTAACAAGTAAATGTTTACCACAATTGTGTTGTTCGTGTTATTATTTATTACTATTTATTTTTATGAATGTACCAGTCATGTATGAAAGTCCATTATAAAACAAAATTTATCTATGGGTGCAAAAAAGTGCTTTTTATATTTTCAGATGCATTAAAATGCCTATCCTCTTTGTGGTATCAATGTTCAAGTTTTGTCTATAATATCAAATTAACACTAATTTCTGCGTCGAGGGAAGATATTATATTCGCATTAGGATAAGAGAGAATCGTTCTTGGGCATACGTAAGAAATACCTCTGAGACCGTGAATATCATTATATCATTTAAATTTTGAACGACGAGCAAGTACCTACGTCAGAAAGACCGTATCACAAACAATTAACGGAAAAGATGGTAATGAGCTGCTCACCTGACATGCGGTCACCAAGTATTACGTCAGTCATATGTAATTTAGATACTTCAAATAGGACACTATAGTACGAGTAAGAGTGAAGTTATGTTCTCAAATATTATTTTAAGTAGAAGTTAAAGGAAGCGCTGTTTAAGAAAGAAAAATATCTTTTGAAGAATGAGGACGAAGTTCGGTGTTTCAAACCAAAACTCTGGAGATCATAATGCTTCTCTCTTCAATTATTTGAGAAGTTTCTTTTATGGTCAGTCTCCCACAAAGGCTGAAAGCGTATAGCGCTGTAGACGCGCTGCAAGAGGATAAGTGTCGATGCACGTTAGATTTGAAACGCTGTAGGTTGTAGCCGTGGGGAAAAAAAATCCCAAAAGTAAAAGGAAGTTGAGCAAAACGATTTGCTGTAACGGTTCGTGATGTAACGAGTGTCACATTTTGGATATTCGCGTGGATACAAATGCTTAAGCCGGCGCCACATATGCGGCATTCGGCGAGCAACGAACCCCGATTATTTGCTATTCGGCTAATAAAGCCGATGCCACATATGCGGCATTCGGCGAGCAATGAACCCCTATTATATGCTATTTGGCTAAAGGATGATACGTGCTCGCTATTCGGCGAGCAAGGTTGAAGGCGAGCAAGGTTGAAAAAACGGAGAATATTGATATTCAGCAAATAGCCGCATATGTGGCGCCGGCTTTATGCGATTATCTGCTGCCATTATTCGCAAGTACTAATGCGAATGTTCCGTTTTTAATTCAAAAACGGCGGTAAATGTTCACGTCTTTCAAACTTTTTGAGAGTTTGGTGCCACAAAATTTACTGTCGGGTATATCTCGAACCTTTTACTTCCCACACTGATCGGTGAGGGGAGTACTGTGATCGCGAAAATTTTCGTCTGTCGGTCTGTCGGTCTGTCGGTCTGTCGGTCTGTCGGTCTGTCGGTCTGTCGGTCTGTCGGTCTGTCGGTCTGTCGGTCTGTCGGTCTGTCGGTCTGTCGGTCTGTCGGTCTGTCGGTCTGTCGGTCTGTCGGTCTGTCGGTCTGTCGGTCTGTCGGTCTGTCGGTCTGTCGGTCTGTCGGTCTGTCGGTCTGTCGGTCTGTCGGTCTGTCGGTCTGTCGGTCTGTCGGTCTGTCGGTCTGTCGGTCTGTCGGTCTGTCGGTCTGTCGGTCTGTCGGTCTGTCGGTCTGTCGGTCTGTCGGTCTGTCGGTCTGTCGGTCTGTCGGTCTGTCGGTCTGTCGGTCTGTCGGTCTGTCGGTCTGTCGGTCTGTCGGTCTGTCGGTCTGTCGGTCTGTCGGTCTGTCGGTCTGTCGGTCTGTCGGTCTGTCGGTCTGTCGGTCTGTCGGTCTGTCGGTCTGTCGGTCTGTCGGTCTGTCGGTCTGTCGGTCTGTCGGTCTGTCGGTCTGTCGGTCTGTCGGTCTGTCGGTCTGTCGGTCTGTCGGTCTGTCGGTCTGTCGGTCTGTCGGTCTGTCGGTCTGTCGGTCTGTCGGTCTGTCGGTCTGTCGGTCTGTCGGTCTGTCGGTCTGTCGGTCTGTCGGTCTGTCGGTCTGTCGGTCTGTCGGTCTGTCGGTCTGTCGGTCTGTCGGTCT
Organism: Callosobruchus maculatus; assembly: GCA_951848785.1. Classification (NCBI taxonomy): domain Eukaryota; kingdom Metazoa; phylum Arthropoda; class Insecta; order Coleoptera; family Chrysomelidae; genus Callosobruchus; species Callosobruchus maculatus. The sequence goes on from CATOUR010000113.1 coordinate 189,824, forward strand.
GTCGGTCTGTCGGTCTGTCGGTCTGTCGGTCTGTCGGTCTGTCGGTCTGTCGGTCTGTCGGTCTGTCGGTCCGTCGGTCCGTCGGTCCGTCGGTCCGTCGGTCCGTCGGTCTGTCGGTCTGTCGGTCTGTCGGTCTGTCGGTCTGTCGGTCTGTCGGTCTGTCGGTCTGTCGGTCTGTCGGTCTGTCGGTTTGTACGCGCTTTTCTGTCCTCGTAAACTCAGTAACCGTTGCATGGATTGTGATTAAATTTGTGCATCAATATGCTGTGTGGTCGTAGTAGGTAATGCTGCTATAATTTTGAAAATCGGTGCATGAGCGGCGGAGTAATTAGCAAAAAACAAAAAATTTCAAATACTCCTCACACCTTTTTCTGGTGTAAACATACGAGTATTGCTTCAGATCGTTCTGTATTGTGTAGCGAGGGAATAATGAAAAACAAAAAATATGAAAACCGCTGATACTTCGTTTTTGGGCGTTTTGGAGGTTGATCTACGTTTCTACGGTCTTCTACGTTTTTTTGGGTAGGGGTGAAATTGAGGTGGTTTGAGGGTGGGAGTAGTATGGATATGCCGGTTCTGATCCTCCCTGAAGGTCATTCAAATGGGGTGGGGATGACCTTGGTTTCCATATTTCATGAGGTGTATTGACGTGGGTTTTTCTTATAGGTGCCGGTTCTGATCCTCCCTGAAGGTCATTTTGTAACGTTGTCTTTCCAAAAGTGATCGTATCTTAATGGGGCTTTTTAAATGGGGTGTTGGGTAACCTTGAGAGTTCCAGTTCACATTGACTGATTGTGAAATATTTGTTATTAGTGTTTGTATTGGTTGTTTGTATAACCTTGAAATTAGTTGTATGATTTTCCTATGAGGATCGATAGTGATCCTCCCTGAATGTTATTAAAATGGGGTGGGGATAGCCTTGAGCTTGGCCTTACAAAAGAACGTGTTTTGCTAACGTCGGGCCTTGCATGATAAGCGAATGAGTGGAGGTGGGGGTACGATGCCCTTGAGTATCTAGCTATAAATCGAGGAGGCTCGATCATCGATGCTACAGTTGCTTGACAGACAGTGATCAAGATATAGTCTAATAAGATGCATACATGTAGTGATTGCGGTGATAATTTTACGCGTTCGGACAATTTGCGTCGACATCAGAGAAATGTTTGCAGTGGCAGTTCCACAAGTGGACCACAAGCTAAAAAAATTAAATTGGATAGTACACCTCCGAATATGATATGTCCTTGCTGCAATGTTTCACTTCCGAAAAATCGAATGACTGCCCACGCAAGGACATTACAACATAGAACAAATTCATCGATCCCGATCACTGATGGTGTGAGACTTATAAAAAGTGCATTCAAATGTAGAATTGCCAGCTATAGATTTAGCCCATCAGAATTGTATACCGACTTTAAAGAGTTTTTCGATAACATCAAGCAAAATACTCTAGATGTAATAGAAGAGAAACTTCGAGTGCACAGAGCCCTGAAAGTGAACATGGAAGTATTCGGGAAGTATGTATTACAAACGAGTGATGTGGCAGACGTCAAATCCTTCAATACGGTTAATAAAGTAATAGACGAGAGCACAGACCTATCTGATGTTTATCAACGGTTTGCTGATGAAATTACATCCCAATCATCTGAGTTTGAGGAGAAGGATTCTGGTATGTTAGATATTTAGAGAAGTGCATAAATTGAGATAGTAACCTTTGTTGTTTTATTTTCAGGGTGGGCGATCGAATGTATCCTTTATGCTGAAGTGAACATTAACAAGTTTTCACCATTGGGTGGATCGTCTTATATAAAGTTACCATACTTTATAGAGAAAAAGAAGGCAGTGGTAAATGTGCGAAATCAAGACCAGTGTTGCTTTGCTTGGGCCGTCACATCAGCGCTACTACCAGCAAGCACCCGAGTAGCGGAAGTGTCATCCTACCCGCATTTTTCAACCATATTGAATGTCCACGGTATGAACTTTCCTATTACTTTTAAAGATATCTCATTGTTCGAGAGAAACAATAATATATCTATAAACGTGTACGGAATTGAAAAAATAATCAAAGATGGTAATATCACATACGAAATAGTTGGTCCATTGAGATATGCTCAGAAGAAATTAGCTTTACATGTCAATCTGCTCTATTTAACGGATGATAAGGGGAATGGTCACTATTGTTGGATAAGAGATCTTTCACGGTTAGTTGCACATCAGTTAAGTTCAAACGAGCATAAGCGGTACTTTTGTGACGGTTGTTTGTTATATTTTTCAACTAAGGCGTATCTAGATATTCACCAAAGGAACGATTGCAATCATATATTCACGATAACACCCACAGAAAAATTACGAATTGATAAGTTTGGTAATCAGGTTCCAGAAAACATACTTAAATTCGAGAATTTTGAAAAGCAAATGCCGGTCCCCTTTGTTGTGTATGCGGATTTTGAGTCATTATTAAAAGCAATCGATAACTGTGAACCCAACCCAGAATATTCGTATACAAACGAAACCCACACACATGAACCATATTCATTTTCATATTTTATTAAATCTTCATTTGATTCTGACTTATCCAAATTTGTCTTGTATCGAGGTAAAGACGCGGCGAAAGAATTCGTGACAAGGCTAGAAGCTGATCTTAAAGAACTATATTTCAAATATTTGAAAGATGTAACTCCCATGATCCCTTTAACGCCGGAAGAGCAGATTGAATTTGATACTTCAACGAAATGTAACATCTGTGAGAAACCATTTTCAGGATCCGATATTAAAGTTCGCGATCATTGCCACATAACTGGTAAAGTTAGATTCGGGGCTGCACATTCGAAATGTAATTTAAATTTCAAATTACCAAATTTTATACCAATTATAACGCACAATTTAAGTGGGTACGATTGTCACCTATTTATCAAACAACTATCTTCTCATGGAGATAAGATAGACGTGGTAGCCCAGAATAAGGAAAAATACATTTCATTTACAAAAAGTCTGTATATGCATGACTATGTGGACCGAACCGGTAGAATAAGGAGGAAGTTTTTACAAATGAGATTTATCGATAGTTGTCGTTTTCTACCTGGATCTTTACAAGCATTATCAGACAGTTTGACTAGTAGGGATTTTCTGGAGAGTAAAAAGTATTTTTCAGACCCTAGAGTCTTTAATTTAATTAGACAGAAAGGTGTATTTCCTTACAATTATGTGGATGATGTAAAGAAATTGGATCAAGAATATTTACCGTCAAAGGCAGAGTTTTATGATAAGTTGAATGAGAAAGATATATCTGAGGAGGAATATTCGAGGGCAATAACTGTATGGAGAACGTTCAACTGTAGGAATCTAGGTGAATATTCTGATATTTATTTACGGACAGACGTGCTTCTCTTGTGTGATGTCTTTGAAAGGTTTAGGAGAAATAGTATGAATATTTACAAATTGGATCCAGCACACTATTTTACATCTCCTGGATTGTCTTGGGATGCCATGTTAAAGTATACCAAAGTTAATCTCCAGCTCCTTACGGACATAGATATGATTGGGTTCTTTAAGAATGGTATTCGCGGGGGGATAAGTCAATGCAGCGATAGAATGCACGAAGCAAATAATAAATATTTACCAAATTATGATCCATCTAAAGAATCGACATTTATATCATATCTCGATGCCACGAATCTTTACGGGCATGCTATGTCGTCACCTCTTCCTACGGGAGGTTTTGAATGGATGGGGGATTCAGAAATATCTACATTCGATTTAGAAAATGCCAAAATAGACGGTGAGAATGGCTATGTCTTGGAAGTTGATGTGCGATATCCTGAAGGGTTACACGATTCACATAGCGACCTTCCGTTTTTGGTGGAAAGTATGATCCCACCAAATGCCAAGACAAAGATTCCGAAATTAATCCCAAATCTGTACGACAAGAAAAAATATATTGTACATTATCGCGTACTACAACAAGCTGTACGGTATGGTTTGCAAGTAACCAAGGTTCACAGGATCCTTAAGTTCAAACAATCGTTCTGGTTGAAGGAATATATCGATCTCAATACGGCAATGCGTAATAAAGCAAACAATAAATTTGAAAGGGACTTTTATAAGCTTCTAAATAATGCAATTTTTGGGAAAACTATGGAAAATGTAGATAATAGAAGAGATATAAAGTTGGTCACACATTGGGAAAATCTTCGTAATAGCATCGGTGTCGGAGCACTAGTAGCTCGTCCAAATTTCAAGAGTTGTTCCATATTCAACGAAAATCTTGCAGCTATCCATTTAGGAAAAGTTAGAGTACATTATTTTAAGCCAATATACGTGGGATTCTGTATACTGGACATATCTAAAATAGTAATGTATGATTTTTTTTATGGGTTTCTTAAAAAGCAGTTCAACGATAAAGTATCTATGCTTTACTGTGATACAGATTCGCAAATTTTGAAAACTCATACAGATGACTTCTATGAATTTATGAGAAATAATATTAGCGAGTTTGATACTTCAAATTATAAACAAAACAATGAGTTCAACATTCCAGTCAATGACTCTATTCTGGGTAAAATGAAAGACGAATTTCCAGAAGATCCTATAATAAGTTTTTACGGAACAGGTGCGAAGGCATACTATATCAAGTCAGTTAAGGGAGAAATGAAAAAAGCAAAGGGTGTTAAAAAAGCAGTAATACAAAATCAGTTATGTGGTAATGATTATAAGCATATACTAGAGAATGGTGGTCTGATTTTAAGAAAAATGAATACATTCAAAAGCAGGTTGCATGATGTATATACAGAAGTCAAAAATAAAGTAGCTTTAGCACACAACGATGATAAAAGGTTTATAATTCCAAATACAACAAAAACTTTACCCTGGGGGCACTCTGACATTCAATTTTACCAAACAGACCCCGCATCGAATGTAAAATATGCTATCGATGCCATTAATCAGATCACCGCGCGAGATGAGGCTCCTGAAGATGGTAATTTAGATCTACTTATACAATTAATGTTAGCCGAAGTTTCTAAATATTAGATTTAAGTTACTGTAAGCTTGTAAAGTGTGATAGTATTAAATATATGTTTGCAGAATAAAGTTGGCACATTTTATTTAACCTAAACTCAGACTACCCACAATCTACATCAGATTCATTGTGAGACTTCAAAAATGACTATAGTTGTTCTAGATATCCAAGGATATAATATCCAGTCTACGTTTGTTCCAAAAGAGATAGGGTTTAAGAAAAGTGGAAGTTTATTTCATTATGTGCTTAAACCCGTCATTAAATTCAATGAACTGAGCGTAAAAGATCAAAGAAGCGTCAAGTTTTTGGAAAAATATAATCATGGCATCAGATACAGTAGTGGAAATACAAATGCGCAACAAATCATGAAAATAATTAAACAACATATCAGGAACAGCGATAAAATCTTTCTTAAGGGCCATCAGAAGTATGAGTATGTAGTGAGAGCTGTAGCTATGTTAAACTTGAAAAACATACAGATAGTGAACATTGAGGCTATAGATCATAGTATCTGTATTAACGTGGGCATGAGCAGAGCAGAGCAGAGTGTTCATAGCAAAAAGTGTGACTACCATTCCGAAAACACGAATGGGAGATGTGCATTGAGAGTTTGTGAGGCTATTGATTCGTGGATTAGGACACCGCCTCCGTCACATCCGCAACCACATATGAAAGTTCTGAAAGACGAGTCGTTAGCCGAAAGAGCAGATCATAATTTTCATTAATACATAGAGTGTCTTTCTTTTAGATTCATAGTTTTAGATTCAAGTTGTCTGTTCATAATTTTTTTGGTTGTTGCAGAATTTAATATCTTAAATAGTTGTTAGTGGAGTCTTGGAATTTTAAGTTGCTTTCAACGTATTATATTTGTAGTTTTAGAATTGATATTTAAATCTTTGTGTATTGCAGTTACTTTTATTTGGTATGTTAATATATACATAAGAAAATTTCAAATTGTATTAATCAATAAATACATCCACAAGAAAGCTTTGAGATATTTATTTAAACGAGTATAATTATAGAAAAGGCGAGCTGTCCCTAGCAGTCGGAGTGTTTCGGGGAATGAGACCCTTTGGGTCTCGTAAACTCATAATACAGTTTATTTCTTTAATCCCTAAGTCCATAATAAACTTTATTACCACCCCATGTTTAAGATTAGGTTATTCTACGAAGAGAGGTAAGCCTCTATATAATCCCTAAGCCATTAACAAAATTTTTTATTGCCACCTCATCTTTAAGATTAGATTATTCCACGAAGAGAGGTAAGCCTCTATATAATCCCTAAGCCATTAACAAAATTTGTTATTGCCACCCCATCTTTAAGATTAGGTTATTCCATGAAGAAAGGTAAGCCTCTATAAATACCCATTTAAAATTTAATGGTGCCCCATGGCTACCCTCTTTAAGGCATACACATCTATTAATACATACTTAAAAAATCATTACCGCTCCAGGTATTCAAACTCATGAAATATTTCATAAGTTCTAAATACACATTGATGTAGAAAGAGACAAAAAAAAACATGGCGACATTGGAGTTGATAGGGTAGGGATGTGGGCTGTCTTTCATCCCCATTGGAGGAGTGGGCGTACACCTCTGCCTCTACCCCTACTCTCGAACTATCTGATTGGTGGATTGAGGTCTTAAAAGTGCAGGCGAGGACAGGTAGAAATCATTCTGTCCAGCTTTTGCCGCCAGAATACATCTCTCTACCAGCCACCAACTAACCAGCTACGAACCATGTCTCTGAAGAGAAGTGTAAGTAAAAATAATTTTATCCTAACTTGGGAGACCGCTCTACCAACTACCCTCATGGATATGTTTCTAAATATGGTTTTCTCTTTATTGTTACAGATGCCCATCGAATACGACTCAGAAGATGAGTTTCAAAGCTCACCCAAGCGATCGACACTGCTATCGCGATCGCCTGTTGCCAAGGCTGGTCCCTCGCAAGTACGCGCAAGTCCTACCACCAGGAAAAGGACGGCGCCTATGAAGATGATGACGGGTACCAAACGCCCCAAGAAGGTAGATGGTGATGAATCGCAAAAAAAAGTGGTTGCGATGCAAAAAGAGCCGCGAAAGAAGGTTGTAAGAGTACCGTCGAGTTCGGCAACGCAGCGGAAGCGAAATGAGGGTGCCAAATTTAAGCTGTGTAAGTCGGCATGCAAGACTTACACAGCTCGATTTCGGCAACCTGTACCCCAGTTTGCCACTTCCGCTGCTGTACCGGAGTCGACGGTAGACTTCTCCGTATTGCACGAGGCTCCGACTGTAACGGAACCACCTTTTTTGCGAGAGTCACCCGTCCGGACTTCGGCGGTTGTTGAGGAAGCTACCCCGACATTGCCGTTGTCGATTACTCCACCGGATCAGAATCAAGCACACAAAATTATAGTGCATCAGAATGTGCTTGTTACTGCTCCAGTGGAGTCATCGACGACGACATCTTCGGAGCTTCATCAGGCAAGTCGAAGCCCGGAACCTCTTGCGGTTAATGATGCCCAGTCATCATTTTCACCGGCACCGGCTGACATCCTGGAGGCCTTGCCGCGTACGCCCAGGACACCGCGGATATCAGCGACTCAATCGTCCCTCGAGTCGCTGACATCGCACGAGGCCAGTCAACGTAGCAGCGGTAGCGGAAGCAGTGGCGGAAGCAGTAGCGGAAGCAGTAGCGGCAGCAGCAGCCAGACCAGTAGTGGGAGCAGCCAGACTGTGGAGGAGGATCCTGGCTCGCTGCTTGCCAAGGCGACTGCTAAGATGAGAAAGGAACTGCAGGACGCAAGGGTGAGGGTGCAGGAACTGAAGGAGGACGACCAGTTCCCGCAGATCTTATCGGCCGCCAGGGAGGAGAAGCGAACCGCCGAAGAGTCGAGCCGGCAACTTTGGGGCGACGTTCTGCTGCAGGAGGTGGAGTTGCAGCAACTTCGGGAGGAAGTACTGTCGAGGGAATCGAAGTTGCAGCAACGTCGGAAAGAAGCTCAGCAGCAGGACGTGAAGTTGCGGCAAGCCGGCGGTAAGCTTGAAGGCCTGGAGGAGAGAGCCTCCAAGATAGAAAATTATGAGGCGAAGATAGCAAAGCTGGAGGGACAGATAGCGACGATCGAATCCGTGGATTACCATCCGATCTGTCTGTCCCAAAACCAGAAGGGTGTGTAGTATATATATATAGTATATATATAGATATATACTACACTTTCCCTTATAGTTAGAATTAGGGTTTTATATGTATATATTTAGAGTTAGATATTTGTATAGCATCTTTATTTTATAATTATAGTATTGTATAAATGTATATTTTAACTAATAAATTTTTCATGTATATATAATTGTTATTAAATATATATTTTTTAATTTTAACAAATTTTCATTGAATATATAAAAATCTTATTATATAAATGTATTTTTTAATTTTAATAAAATTTCATGTGTATATAAAAATATTACTGTTTAAATGTATATTTTATTTTTTTATAAATCTTCATGTACAATAATTACAAAAAATGTATTACTCAATTTTAATAAAATTTCATGTATGTATAAAAATATTATTGCTAAAATATATATTTTATAATTAATAACTTTTCATGTATAATAATTACAGAAAATAAATTATACTTGTTCTCAAATTTAGTGTTTCAGTTAATAATATTTTTATAGAATAGTAGCAATGTACAAATGTAATTTTATGTATATCTTATAATTGAAAAAAAATATATAAATATATCGATTATGAGATTATTTAATAAATGAGTAACAAAAAAAATATGTGAACAAAAACTTTTAATTTTGTATTTATTTGTATGCAGGTGTTAGATATTTGTGTAAAATTTTCTAAGATAGTAGTAATGTACAAATGTGTTTTTTTATTACAATATTTTTTATGTATGTCTTATAATTAAAAAATAAATAAATTCAAATATATATATATCGATTTTGAAATCTAGTTCTTTTCTGGTTAATAAAATGAGAAATAAAAAAAATATGAAAAAAAAGTTTAGTCTATAAAAAAATATCTGCGAAAAAAAACTGTAGGTTGGTCTCCAAGACAACAGGATAGTGCATAGTGTCCAACTACACATAGTGCTTACTGGGTCGTGCTAAGTTTCGGTAAAGGTGGAGGTTAGGTCGACTGCTGCGCCGTCGACTAACATCGACACGGGCGGTGGGTCGACGGCTCCGCCGTCGACCCACCTTATCTCGCCGCGCATGCAAAGGCGAGGCGGCGCCGAGCCTTTGTATGCGCGGCTCGGCGGCTTCGCCGTAGCATGTGCCGCCGCCGTGCCGGCCCATTTTGACGCATTTTGAGGGCCAAATGTGATCTTCAACGGTCCTTCAAAACGGTGGTTTTTCAGAAAAAAAGAGTGAAAAAAAACGTTAGAAGCATGAAAAAATCGAGATAGACAAAATTGGAAGACTGATAAAAAATGAGAAAATAAAGTACACCACTGAATAAAATTTTTAGAAAGATCGTTTGTTGGCAAAGCCGCCCACGCTCGATGAATTTTTTTTCTGTCACGATGGTAAGGTTTTTTGAAAAAAGGTACGATTTAAGAAAACAAGTTTATTGGTTAATACAAAAAAAAATCTCTTTATAATTTAATAATAGCACCTCATGTCTCCTCCTGACTATCTATGAGAAAAGGCAGTTCTATCCGCGCACCTCTAAGGTTTGATGGACCATCTGGACGATAAGGATCAGCATCATCATCATCATCGCTGTTATCTGATGAGCTGTCTATAGTAGACAACAGGAACCCCAGCGGCTGTACTGTGGAGTCGCATGGTCCATGGTCCATCGGTGGTCTCGCCACCGCCCAATGAGATTGGTCGGGTGTCTCATCATCCGGTACCGCAGTCTCCATACTCCATATGCTGGAACTGTCCTCTTGATCCTGCATCCAAGACGTGGAGTCGCAAGGTCCGTTTGACTCTGTAGAGAAGTCCATTGCGCTGCTAGTTGTATTACTGTACCAGTTGACTCTGCACTATGTTTTTCATTGACAAGAACTCTGCCTTTTATGTTCTAAGCTCCCCACACTAAAGCCCCCTCCATACCTCCCCACCTCTTCATTTTATTTGTGGAACATCGGTGGCGTTGGGTGGTGGGTACTGTAAAGCCACACCCTAATCCACAAGGTATATTTACCGTTTCTGTTAGCCCGCTGGTACTTACACAATATACCATCATCAAATAAAAGATCATACCTTTTTTTTATTTTTATTCAATATTCGTAATATGAGGCAAATCGATACATATAATGTATATAAATATATATATAATATTTTGCTGTTTATTTTACAACTCAAAGAAAGATATAATACGTTCCTTCTCTTCAGTCAGCTTGCATCTTTTTTGAGTTGATGTCACTCGTAGGGTGTCGATTCTCTTCTTGCAATCATCCAACTGTCGCTTTCTCCTCGTCTTGGTTTCTTTTACACGCTTCCTTTCATCGTCTAGCTGTTTCAACTTTTGCTCATCGATAACTTGTGCTGCTTGGAGACTATCGTTCAGTGCCAGCTCCTCTACCAGTTGCCGCTCATTATTTGCTATTTCATCCTTGATGCGTTGAACAGTACTCCTCAACGCTTCCGTCTGGTCTTCGATCTCTGTTTTTGGAGGTTTATTTGATTTTTCCAATGTCTGCCGCAATAATGCTCCAAAAGGCTTGGAAGGTGCCTTTTTTATTTTTCTACTCGTTATCGCAGGCACTGTACTTGTGGACGCTTGCATCGCATCCACGCCAGCTCCTATAGCTACAGGAGTATTCACACTGGTTGCCAGGACAGGCACTGCACTTGCGGCTGCTTCCGTTGCATCCACGCCAGCTCCTATTGCTGCAGGGGTGTTCACACTGGTGTTGTTTTCAGCTGGTGGGTTCACATGGACGAATTCTTCAAGTTCTTCTTGGACATCTGCAGCCAGCTGCGTAAAAGGCAACCCCTCATCTTCGAACTCCTGCAGGATGGCCCGTAAGTCGTCCCCGACGACTATAACATCTTGATTATTGGTTGCGGCCATAATGTTGGTGATATAGGTATGATATACAATATTTTTCTGCGGAACGGTACGATTTTCTGAAGAACGTAGAACTGAAAAGCCTTACAGAATGAAGCTGTATTTATACCCAAAAATTCACAACATAATTCAGTTGTAAAATCAGAGCGGAGGGGACGAATACTTGGATGGGGAGGATGGGCGAAACAATCACAACCAATAAGCTTTAGATGGGTGGGTTGGGTGAAACTATCGCATCCAATAAGGTTATATTGGTGGGAGCATCCACAATTCTTGTTGGTTTCAGATATCGATATAGTGGTACACAGATCTAAATTAGCATGGTTGGGGTTGGGCGACAAAGTATTTCAGGAGCAGGTGATGACGTGCGAATGTGTTGCCAAAGCATATAACATTTCCACCAATAGGGATTTATGGTCTATACGCCGATTGGCTGGTGGGTTGGTCGTTCTATATTCCCGTTTCAATAGCAGTTGGTGACGTACGAATGCGTTGCCAAAGCATATAACATTTCCACCAATAGGGATTTATGGTCTATACGCCGATTGGCTGGTGGGTTGATCTTTCTATATTCCCGTTTCAATAGCAGTTGATGACGTGCGAATGCGTTGCCAAAGCATATAACGTACTTAATGGTCTATACGCCGATTGGCTGGTGGGTTGGTCTTTCTATATTCCTGAAACGACGTACCCTAAGAGAGGATTGAAGCGGAGGAGGGGAAGCGTTAGTCCCCTAATATCGTATAAATACGGTGGCTGAACGAGAATTACTTAGTGAAGTTCGTGATTCAGTTCTTCAGTTATAGCAAGATTACAGCAAGATAATCAAGAGGAAGAACGAGAATGGAAGCCATAGGATTCAACATCTTGGACCTGGAGCACCTGAGTCAAGGTAAACATTATTCTGCCATTGTATACATTGCGTACAAGTAACAAGTCAAAATACAGCAAGTCTGTTTTCGCTAGTATCCACTCATATGTATTTCTACAATGTACTCTTCTTTTCTTTTCAGCACCAGAGGTCATTCCGGGTGACAGCCGATACAGCGGCTTCACAGAGGTGGCGAGGCGGCTGCGGGCGACAGCATGTCGGGGTGGTGTGGCAGCATCGACCGCAGATCACCGGACATTTGGTCTGCGGCAATGTCCGCTGATCGCGGACCATCTAGTGAAGCCGTCGTCGATGGCTAATCACCTGGTGCGGTGTCGGCGAAGATTGGCAGAGAGTCATGCACCATCTGAAGGTACCTATGTAGTTTGTTTATGAGTAATTATTTCCGAGTTTATGAAATGCTACCTTTATTGATGACACTAAAAATTTATCAAAAACAGTTTATCTTTCTATGTTTTTACTTTTTTTGCGAAGCAAACGTATTCTATTACAAACTAACCAGATACTCATCGATAATTCTTTCTTTTTACAGCTTCTGACAACCATGGGGTAAAAGGAAGAGAGCAGGGTGATGAAGTCGCCACCACCAATGTAGAGGTGCAGAGTGAAGGTATAAAATGTGTTTATTAAATGCGAAAAAATCAAACCACCACCAACTTAGCATCTTTTTTTTTTTGTTTTGTACCAATCCTATGATATTGATACTTTCAACATGCGCCAACATAGCAATTTTTTATTATTTTTTGTTGTGTATTGATAATATGATATTGATACTTTCAACGTGTGTACCCATCATTCCTGAAAAATCTAAATTTAATGAAACCTCGTAAGATTTAGCAATATATCCTTATACACCTCTCACCTTTTGCATCTTGCAATCTTCGCACGCATTACAAAACAACACTTTTTTTGTTTCAGAAAACTGGGATAGCGATAACTACCAGAGCTATAAACCGAACTTAGAAAACAGGGCGGTCCTGCGGATGCCCCCACCGTTCTTGTCCAAGAAGGAGAGACGCAGGTGGAGAGCGAGCGAGGTCGCCCGATTTAATAATCTAACAAATTAGTCAATGATTATTATTGTAAATATATATATGCGAAAAAATAAAACTACAGTTAGTCCAAACAACTGTTTTATTTATAAACGAATCTAAAAATCATCCAAACAAAAAATAATGAAATAAGTTTACACAGTTATCGAGAAACCATTCAAATATATTATTGAATCATTACAATACATCTTTTACGTCTATCCACGAATTTTTTTCTTTCGGGAAACCTAACCACTTAACGAAGAGCTTGGTTCCTCTTTTCTTCAAGACCCTTTCAATCAGATACTCATCTGGAAACTGCGTCTTTTTTAGCTCAGCTTCGTAGAAACAGCCGCTTATCGGTTGCCCATCCATATCATCTAACATATATGTGACTGGATTTGTAATGTTAACGTTGCGTATTTTAAACAATTCCGTAGAATAGTTGGGGGTGTAACCTTTTTCAAATACACCTTTATATCTGCTTACTCTCACAATGTCCCCAAGTTTAAGCTTACTTCTGCCTGCTACCTTTGGATTGCGATACACATTCAATCGTGTATGAAAATCGACTTCGATGGGGGCCAATCCTGTTGTTCGATGTTTCCTGTTGTTATAGAAGTTGGTGACATTTTGCAGAATTGTAATCCATTTGTAACTACCTCTTGCAGAAAATTCCTTGTACAACAAGTGTTTCAGTGAACGAATAGCTCTTTCGGCAATTGCTGCTTTTTTCGTAGAGAACGTGGAGTAATGGTTAATTCCATACCTTTGCATCAGATCAAAAAATTTGCGATTGTAAAACTCAGATCCGTTATCTGTTTGCAGATTGGTTGGATGATAGCTAGCGTCCTGCAGGATATCATGCATTGCAGCCGTCACGTTTTGCATATCTTTATTCTTAATTGCTCTACACCATAAGAACTTAGAGTAGCAGTCAATGACTACCAATATGTATCTATAGCCATTATTTTCCTTATGAAAAGGTTGCATTTCCGCTAAATCGGCTTGCCATAAGTCAGCGAAACCTTTTATGATAGTTTTTCGACGGCGAAAGTTCTTCCGAACTGCCTTGTGTAATTCTTCTGCTATGCCACGTTTTGTTGCGCTGTTAACTGACATATCTACATGTAGAGGTCTGACTCAGGTGATTGTAGAAAAGAAACTGATCATTAATCATGAAAAATCAACCGATCTATGGTCTGAGTTGATTTAAAGTGTAGCCTGCAAGCCACGCTGGTAAAACAGGGCCACCTTCAGCATCGAATTCCCTGTTGACTCCACTAGCTAATTTCTGGCAAAAATTATATAGAACCTCTAGTTGCTCTAAAATGGATATCAAATTGGTTGTTAATACATCAATCTTTTTCTCAAGGCCATCACTCAATTCTAGCGTTTTGCTATTCACTATACTTTCAAGCATATCAGCGGTACTTTTTAGTTTTTTTTCAACATACTTTATATGAACAGAGTCATTTTCATCTGTAGGATCACCAACATTCTTTAACTGCTTTCCATTGATATCATAATTTCCAGTTTGTGTAAGTTTAAAACCAATACCTGGAATACCACGTACAGTTGTATGCTTAGAACTGCGACGACCAAACTTATCTATCGTATTGTGCATCGCTACGAAAGCGTTATACTATTAGTGGGATCTTTCAACTCGCAAATATATATACCCCAAATTAGCGTATTACGCCCTCTTCACGCAATTCTTCTATTATAGATAAAATTTCGTTGTCGTGGTTTGTATGACCAGCTGATTTTGAGCTGTATAGCAATTTCAATCGATCAATCAGCTCGTTGATGTCGTTCCAGTACACAAAGTCGCGTTTATTAGTGTTAAATATCTTATACTTAGGTATCTTCATTTGTGTATGTCCCCTACCAACTCTGGCTCTCAAATGCATGGGGGATGATGTAGATAGGATATTAAATAATTTATTGAAATACTCAGATCCGTCGACATTGTAAATATTAAGAGGTGTGTAATCTTTGCGAAGTACATTAGTTAGATTCAATATGGACCTGAATGTGTGTAGAGTTTTTGAGTTGGAGTTTCGTGTATCTCCTACAAACATCATATCTAGTAAGTCTGGGGATAGTTTGAATTTAGTAGTCTTATCACCCGACGATAAATAAACCGCCTTATCATCAAATTCCACTTCATGTACACCCATTAACAGCTTCTGTGATTGTGGGTTGATCCTCACATTATAAACACTTCCATAGGCCGGATGTCCTGCTCTCAAATTATCTATATGACTTTTCAGCACCTCAGCAACTGCCTCTCTGTCCACACTTGAATTAGCTGTAGATACATACTGAGTAACTGAATCTCTTTCCCTCTCATTAATTGATGATGGTGTATCAGGTAACTCCTTTATTGGTGTTATACCGGAAAAAGCAGCGGAAGTCAATTCTTCGAATCTCGCCCCTTTTGGTGTACTAGTAGAGGGAAGGGTTTGATTTGGATATGTAGATTGTGGTCTTTTAGGAGTGCTTGTATGACCAACGTTTTGCATTGGTTGTTTCGATTGTGTATGAACTGATGCATTCGCTATTGTCTTCAGCTGTTTCGTAATAGGTTCATATATCCGTTCCAATGCTGTGTTATCGATGTCGCGACCTTTCTTTACAGCATTAAATTTTTTTTGGACAGACTCTGTTGCTTCCACTAATTCTTTTTTGAGAGCAATCTCAATGCTGCTCTGTTGCTGCTTCATACTTGTTATGGTAATGCTACAGCTGCGATGTACATTGATTGCAGTCTCACATTCAATTGATGATATTCCTAGTCCACCAGTGGATTTATGAAACTATCGAATCCTTTCCTGTACCGACCATCTTTTAGTTCTCTATCTTTATCAATTACTAGAAACCCATATTTCTCCCTCCAGCACATTGCACACATATCTTGGAACTGCTTAAAGGTTACGTCGGGTGCCACATGATCTGAAAAAACATGTGAGAGGTTAGTGTTGTCAACTTTGAACAACACAATCAGATTTGCGTTATCTCTAATCACCCTTTTTGGTATCCAACTGTAGCTTTGCACGCAATAAAAGCAATCCACACCTTTGTGTCGACCCATACTGAAGTATTCTCGGATAACATTTTGATTTTCACATATAACGTCATCGAAAATGAAAACTGAATTTGGTTTGGCTTCTGATGGTGGTAGAATATCAGAGTTATTGGTAAATGCATGATATCCCAATCCATCAATCGACTTCATTACTTTTTCTATGAATGTATACTTGGGTTGATTAAGCGATTTTGAAAATATATAGATATTTTCGAAGAAAAGCCCATCAGGATGCAACAACAAAGATATCAGCACATTGGTTTTTCCGCAGTTTGATGGGCCAACAATAATACAACGAATCGTGGATGGTAGTAGTATACCATGTCGATGATGAGAAGTATTATTTTCCAAATCCGTGACCTTTACATCAATATTGCTAATACTTAATTCCTGATCTTGTTTTGTCACCTTCATCGTGCAACGACTTAACCGTATATAAGCCGCAGTTGTTTATATATGTTTTATTTAAATGCCGATACTTCTTGGGAGAAGGTGTAGCAGCATTTCCAAAACTGGTGGTGGAATTGTTAACAAGTTGATAGATAAGTTGCCATTCGAAGCACATTTACCCTTTTATCAGTTTTGTGGGCCGGGCACGCGCGTGGAGGAAAGGCTAGCTCTTGGCCAAAAAGGAATCAATAAATTAGACGCGGCTTGCTTACAGCACGACCTTGCATACCGCAAATCTGACTTGGCTACAAGACACTCGGCTGACTACCTGCTTCAACAAGAAGCCTGGAAACGAGTCAAATCAGCTGATGCAAACTTCGGAGAAAAAGCAGCTGCCTGGTTAGTTACAAATATTATGAAAGTAAAACGTCACACTGGAATGGGTCTTGCATCACGACGTGGGCGCAGTAGGAAAAAATGCATGCGTAAAAAATTGTGGAATGCATTACGTGTAAAACATCATGCGGGAATGGGTTATGGATCACGACGTAGAAGGAATAAGAAAAAATGTGTGCGTAGGAAAATGAGGAAGGCTACAAAGAAGGTGCATTTTGGTTCAGGGATACTAAACAGAGTTCGCAAAAATATGAAGAGATTTTCGAACCATAAGCAAGATAATAACGTGCTACGAAAAGCAACTTCTGCAGCATTATTAGCCGCCCGGAAGCATATCAAGTCTCTGGGAGGGAAACGACGTATTCGCCTTCCGCGAGTTATACCTATTCCAAAAGTAGGTGGAATTCTACCCTTGATACCAATTTTTGCAGGTCTCTCAGCATTAGGCAGTCTCGCTGGGGGTATTGCAAATATTGTTAGGACCTCTAAAGCAATAAATTCAGCACGAGAAAAAAATTCTACATCTATCTCCGGTATGAATAAAATTGGCAGTGGTTTATATTTGAAACCATACCGCAAAGGATTGGGTTTGTTTATCAAAGCTCGGACTTCAAAAAACTTTTAAAAACCCTACCCCAACGACCGCTGACAGACAACGACCTTGTTTATTATGCCAAACAGCTAAAAATACCGTATTTCAGAGGAGTTTTTATGCGTGATGATCTACCTAAACAAGGTCCATTCTGGAATGAGTCAGCCATTATCAACTTAGATAGCAAGAGTGGGGGTGGGTCACATTGGGTATCATATATAAAACGGGGAATGGTGGTGTTGTATTATGATAGTTTCGGCAACCTACCACCAACGAACGAGCTAGTGAAGTATTTATTCGATCAATCAAGGAAAATTAAGATCTTGTATAATCTCAGACGACAGCAGAACTTCAATACTTTTTGGTGTGGACATTTGTGTCTACGATTCCTTTCCGAGGAAAAGCAGAAAGCTAATAAAAATGGATCGTGAAACAATTAGAAAAATGAGTTATTCCCTGAAAGCATTCTCAAAGGAAAGAAGTCTGTTGAACATGACAGAAGAGGAACTTGCTCACATACCAAAAGAAGTACTCATAGCATGCGCACCTAATGAAATAGCACATGTATGGTACAAACTACCATTACACTTGAAGGAAGACCCGGACATGCAGCGATTCCAATTCTGCTGGGAGCATTATGATACACATCAGAGTGGCGATCAAGCAGATGGGCCGCCGCCAAGAAAAATATTTTGTTGTTATTGTAATTTACATGATATTACTTTAAAGAATAATAATCAAAAAAACAATTGCTGTTTTCAATAAATGTTGCTGTTTGGATATATAAAGTGTTACCTTTTTTTGCACCCCATCAGTCATGTCTTACACACTTACGTTGACGGGTTATGACAGCGAGTTGTCGGCTAATTTCTATCCACCAATTGAGCTAGATACTAGCGCCCAGTATGGTTTGGGTCTAATAGGTTTTTACTCCTACAACTCAATATTCAACGTACACGAAGAAAATAATCTAATCGCTTTGAGGTATCCAACAGATAACACCAAATTCAAAATTATATATATTCCGCCAGGTACCTACGAAATCGATGAACTAAATAAATATTTACAAAGGACAATAAAGCCCATCAGTATACACCCACCTAAGCCCACAACTGATGAGTTGTTCTCTCTCAAAGCTAACAACAATACATTAAAGTGTGAGCTATACTCAGCGTATGATGTTGACTTATCTTTTCCTAACTCAATCGCATCTTTGATTGGGTTTGAACCGAAGATTTTTGGACATGACGAAATACATGTGTCAACTTTACCGGTTAATATAACTACAGTTAGATTGATAAGAATCGACTGTGGACTGATATCTGGCGCGTACCACAATGGAAATGAAATGCACACTCTTTACGAGTTTGACATAGACGTCGAGCCAGGATTCAAACTAACAAAGGAGCCACAGAATGTAATATATATGAGCGTAAAGCCAAGCGGACGTCAGTTTATCGACAACATCACACTTAAAATTTTGGATGACGATGGGAATCTAATCAACTTCCGTGGTGAAAAAGTAATCGTTAAATTGGAATTGCGACGTTTAACTTAAAACAAGCTTCATAATTCAGCAAGATGGGTTTTTTGTACAACGTAGGTTCATACCAATTGAAAAATGTCAAGAAAGTTCACACAAGTAGACATAAAATACGACGAAATCAGAGAATTGACGTTATTCGTCGTTCGTCTGCCGCCAAGGATACAGCATCGAAAATTTCTCTACTGAATCGTAAGTTCCTCGAATCTATAGGACTGCAGCTTACCAAAAAAAATGGTTCTGCACGTATCAAGTGAGACGTTGGATGTTTTTGAGGAACCTATCATGGACCGTTCCTTAGCCAGCCTTCATGAATACACATACAAGCCGTACGGTTCGCCGTATTTCAAGAACTCCGATATTGTTCATATACCGATAAATTTCCAAGATCTCATTTTAAATATTGCTGACAGTTACATTTACATTGAAGGAACGTTTAACCCAGCAGATGCAACGAAGACGTGCTACCTATCTAATAATGCTCTATCCTTTTTATTTGATGAAATTTCTCTGCATATGGGTGGTGAAAAAGTTGTTGTTGTGCGGAATCCTGGAATAACTTCAACAATGAAAACAATGATTTCACATGGTAAAAGTGCAGCCCATACACTTTTATGTACCGGATGGGGCCTGAATGCTGATAATTTAGCGATATGGGATTTAAACAGCAAAGTATTCAGTGGTAGGATACCTCTAAAGCATATAATGGGATTCGCAGAGGACTACAAAAAAGGAATTCTGAATATAAAACAAGAGCTCGTCTTGGTAATTGCAAGATCTTTCAAAAACTGCTTTGTTGGTGAATGTGACGCTCAGTTAACAATATCGAAGATTGAATGGAAGGTTCAACATATTGTTCCTGAAGATCGATACAAGGTAAAACTTCTACAGCGATTGAATAAAAACAGTCTCAATTCAAGGATTAAGGTAGCATTTCGCTCTTGGGATTTGTATGAACTGCCATCACTTCGCTCAACATCATCAGACGTCTGGGCAATTCGAACAACCAACAAACTGGAGAGGCCTTTGTTTGTTATCGTTGGATTTCAAGACTCAAAATTAGCAGAAAATCCTAAAGAGGATATCACTAAGTTCATTCATGCCAACATAAATTCAATTCGATTAAAGTTGAATAATCAGGTATATCCGTATGAACGATGGAACCTAGATTTCAACAGAAAGCTAAATACTGCAGCTTACTATGCATTTGAGAGCTTCCAAAGAACATTTTATAACAAGGACATTCCAGAACCAATTCTTAACATAAAGGAGTTTAGTGACAATCCTCTATTTGTGATTGACTGCAGTCATCAACCTGATAACCTTCAGCTCTCAACTGTGGATATATCATTGGAATTTGAAACCAGATCTTCTTTCCCAGCGAATACGAAGGTGTATGCATTGATAATTCATGATTCGTGCATTAGTTACAACGCCTTTGATGGATCTATTCAAAATGGACTTATTCATTCCTACTAAGTGTCTCTGATTTTTTATTTCTCTGATTTTTTATTATATCTAACTCGCAGAAATAAAACAGCTTTTTAGTACATTTAGTTTTTTATTTATACATATAAAACGACACACGGTGTATACAGTTATCATTCCTTATCTAGAAGGCGATATTTGATAATAATATCTTGAGGTAAGTATTTAACTATTTCGTACAAAAATGGTTTGAGTTGATTATTAATCATTCCATCACATAGTTGGTCGACGGTACATTCTTCACGTAAATACTGTCTGCATAACTTTTCCCCTGCTTCATATTTCCTTATTAGTATCCTCTTTCGTTCGACCTCTTCATCATCCCAGCAGATACTTAAGTCATACGCTGTGGAATGTTCCTCATCGAAAATCAAATCCACCAACTGGCATGCAATTCTCTGGATGGCACTACGTAGATCTTTTGCTTCAGGCCACCCCATTGCCGAATACTGCATCCACATTATATAATGGGAATGGAGAGTTAGTCTGCTTCTGAAACAAACGGAACGTCTAATATCAGCTACAAACAAATGTTTTTTTTTTATCTCGAATTTACCTTCCATATATCGGAGTCCAATACATGGGAGTAACCATTATATTATTTATACCCAACACAATCTGTACTACCTCATCACCAAATATATTATTGTTGAATATAATCAAATTTCATCAAACATTTGGAGCGAGTGCCTGGTGTTTTAGGTGAACTTTGACCTATATATGATAGTGAATATTTATTTTGTGATTCATTTATCTCTTTGATCACCGCTTCAGACATATGTTCCGTTACTCTTTTCGGTAACCATACTTTGAACTCATCAGCATTATCTTCTAATAGTGTTGCTACTAGACATTCACCAAATTTTGATTTGACTGGTGACAGATTCTTAATTGTATGGGCTTTGTTTACAGTTAATGAAGATAAAGTTCTGAACGGTATTTTGTTATTTAGTTCACAGTTGATTTTATTGTTAATTTCATGCAATTCAGAGGTAGTGACAGACATTGTTTAAAGAAAAACAAATAATGTTACTGTTGGATAAATAATATAAAAGGGTGCTCACCAATTTATATCTGTACACAATATACTTCGGGAATATACTCCGATCGTCTCTCGACTTTTACTGATCACTAGCACCGTTAGTACACTATTTATACAGATACCATCAAGGTGAAGATACGTCACCGTGCATTCTTCTCAAAACCGCAAAGAAATATCAGTCTCAATAATCACATTCAAGGACGTTCAAAATAAGCAGCTATACAATAACACAAAAAAACCTCAAGGTTACGCAAATAACCAATACAAACACTAATGACAAATATTTCAAAATCAGTGTCTATAAGCACAATGTGAACTGGAACTCTCAAGGTTACCCAACACCCCATTTAAAAAGCCCCATTAAGATACGATCACTTTTGGAAAGACAACGTTACAAAATGACCTTCAGGGAGGATCAGAACCGGCACCTATAAGAAAAACCCACGTCAATACACCTCATGAAATATGGAAACCAAGGTCATCCCCACCCCATTTGAATGACCTTCAGGGAGGATCAGAACCGGCATATCCATACTACTGGTGGGGGGTGGAAAACTGAAAAATTTGTTGAATAAATAATAGGCTGTCCACTGACATGTGAAGGAAGACCTAGCGACATTAGTCACCTTTTTAGGTCCATCCGAACATCGCTTTACCTATTACCGAAACTAAGGGGCTTAGAAATTTCTGTGTACATGTACTTTAGATCGGTTTGTATTATATAACATGGAAACTATTAAATTGATTCTAATGAAATTTTGACACAGTATAGTATTACCGTTGTGAGGATAAGACGCGTATAGCCGTTAGAAATCGTGTCAGTGGCAGCGTAGCAATAATCAAAAAACTGAAAATATGATAACAGCTCAAACTTCGTTTTTCGATCTTTAAGGGGTTACTGATAATTTTCTACCTTTTTTGGGTGGAGGTGAAATTGGGGGGTGGGCAGTTTCAAAACTGTAAGAATTGTTGTATTGATAATGTGGTGGGGTGGTACTGGCAATGATTTGGTTGCAAGAGGATCACAGACTATAGATTCATGCTATGAGAAAATAATAAAATGGTATAACCGTAATCTGTAGTAAGTACTGAGTCAACCAACTTGACTCCATTTTTTACTGTAACCGCGAAATGATAACGTTACTATGCCTTTGAAAATCAGTGCACATTTTTGGGTGTTTTACATGTTCATGGCCGTTTTCCATGTTTTTCCATTAGAGGTGAAATTGCTGTAGTGGGGATGAGAGGGAACACAATATTGTGTGTATGTGTGGGAAGTACTGAATCAAGCCACTTGAATCCATTTTTTTAAGTTACGTAGATGCAGTAACATCTTTTATGTATGTGAACTATACAGCATTTTTTACTACAGTGATGTCAGATTGTCTTTTGTTTTTGTCTCACGCAATTTTGAGTTAATATAAATAAAATAATTGCTTTTCAAAAAAAAATTAACAATGTTTATATCAGACAAGCAAAATATATGTTAGATCATATATTTACCATTTCTTGGGTATTCATTAAGCGTATATTAGTGCGACTAATTTGACTTTAATTACCTTTCTATAATAATTAACGATGCTCCTAGATTTACGTAAATTAGGTGCTTGTTCGGATAATTATATCTCTGTAATTGCAGTTTAAAGTAGTGATGATTGATTTTAAACAAGCTTCTGAGAATGTCCATAAAAAATTGCAATTCGATTTTAATTTGTCTGATTGTCGAACGTATGCATTATGCACTTATCAAATTAGCGCGCTGAAGGTTTATCAACGAAATCTAATCAGTGATGCAGAAATATAGTATACCAACGACAACGTTATCCGAAACTTTAATACAGTTTGCAAATGATGATCCATTGCCACAAGGCAACGAGGTTGTCCAGAAGTATTCCGTTGTAATGCAGAAAACAATTACTGATCAGTGATTCTGAATCAAATAACCACCTGTGTTATTCACCTACTAGCAACTGTTATTCCTACTAAACCTTCAAACTGTTTAAGATGCAGATATTCCAAGTCTGGAAGAGAGCAATAGCGATATCGCCCAACAAATCCGGTAAACTTCCTGGGCTCATGTCGACTCACAGGCCCACATGTTTACTGGAAGCTTTTCGAGAGGTTGATCCCTCAGAGGCTGCCGAAAAAAAGATATAGACCAACTAGAGTAAAGGGACAAGATTATAAAAATTCCTTTCAACCAATCAACTTTAACCAGAACTTCCGGCGGTCACATATCTAAAGCGGCCTACAGACGTTGATGCATGCGGCGATGCAGGCATCGACTCAAGGTTTCATGAAACTTGCATCAGTTGCACACCGAAACCTGTTGGGGATGCCGGAGTCGACTTGATATTTTATGCACGTTTCATGCAACACAATAATAGTAGGGTAGAGTTATTTCTTTGTATCGACGCAATACCATACACGTTGAAACACTTGAAACCTGCATCAGCGTCACCGGCTCGGCGTCTTGGCTCGCCGACAAACATGGGATTCCAGACTCTGCATCGCTGTAAGCCGCAACTGATGCTCAATACGTGATTCAGTACACTACACACGCTGCTACTTGCATCATGAAACGTAGGAGTCGATGCCTGCATCGCAGCATGTATCAACGTCTGTAGGCCGCTTAAGGTCAAAGAGGAGCTGGAATACGGCAAACATGAATAACTTTACATATTACTAGCAGCTACTGCAATGTATTAGAGAATAACATTTCCAAAACCACTAAAACCTTTGAAATGAAATGAAAACTCTAAGCGATGGTGGCAAGCGCTCTAATATCTTTCGGACTGCAGCCCTTCAAATTTTTCAGTGTCTATTAGCAAGATAGCAAAAAGGGAATAGAGATAAATCAGATTTTAGTTTTCTTACAGGAGAATTATGTTTTATAATTTGAATAGTTTTTAATTCATTCTTCATTTTTGGCGATCTTGCTTATGGGTACTGAAGTATTTGCAGAACCTCAGTCAGGGGTATCGTTTCTTTTGACTTGACGGAAATAATTACTAAAGAAAGACAAGGGAAAAGTCTGTCAGAGCACTGGTTTTGGTTTTCTTACCGGCAGGTCTACCATGAATGCTCTTGAGACAGTGATGAGAGCAGTGCAAAAATTTAAAGCACAAATGGTACACTCTAGTAACCTTTGACGTCACGAAATCTTTTAATATTATCTTCTGAGGTATCATGAGTCAACGAATAAGCAGTTATCTGAAGAATATAACGATCTCTAGATCCAAATTATTGTTTTGAGGTTTCTCGTTTAATTAAACATTTTACGAGTACATTTAAATTTTACGGTGCTTGGTGACAGGTGAAGAAGCGCCAACATATTTACCACCACGAAGTCTATTTTATACGTTGAACATTTGGATTGGCAATGAACAGACAATGACACCAACCAAACGCAAATTATACACAGTGTCCCAAGACGAACCCCGAAAAATAAGTCGCACTTAAGTTTCAGAATGTGAAGCCGATATCAAAAGGAGTTATTCTTAAATTCGCATTTGTTACAGAGAAATCAGCATAGGAAGTTTTGTTGTAAAGATAATTGAAATGTGTGTGGCCCACCTTATTTCACTTTCACTTTCGGGTAAGCACTTTTGATTTTACATAAAGAAGAGCGAAGGTTGTTTAGTACCGTTACGCTAACACGTCCTTTTTAAGGTTTTTGTCGATCGTTTACCTCAGCTGACGTACGAATATATAAGGGCGGCCACACATTAGCCATTTCGCGATCTAGTTAAGGACATATCAACTTTTCAGCTATCAAGAGTAAACATATAATTTAAATATATTATAAGATAAGTCGATGCCAGAAAGCCTCAAGTTTTAGCTTTTTGTGATGTGTTGACGACGGTTATCCAGACTTTCACATTGAGATAGTAAATTTTAAATAGCCCAATAGAAAAAAGTCAAATCAGGAGATATTACTTTTCATTCCTGCCGTCCCCTCTTTGCTATTTATCTAAAAACGCGTCGTCTGGTCATTGTAGTACCACAAGGGACGGAAGTAGTTTTTGGTTAAAAAGTTGTCCCCCTTGACAAATCGTTTGATGTGTCTCGGCGTTGTTTCTTTTAATCAGTGGTTTTCGTTAAATCCGTGGTGGGAAGTTATCAAATGAACACCCTATATGATTTGAGCAAAAGCTGTCTGATCATTATTGGCGAGGGTTTAATGTCGTTTGACCAAGTAGGGATAGATTGTAAAAGGTAAAACGCTGAAATCAATATTCTATGGAACTTCGAGAAAAACTATCAATTCAGATAGTTTTGATTTTTTTCTAATTACATAATAGTAGAAGTTAGCTAGGTTATTTTACCTTCATAAATGGACCCCTGGGTAAGTTAGTGAACGTGGTGCCTGGAAAAGGGTAGTCAACATACTGTGAAATGTTTGGAATAAAAAAAAATTATTCAATTCTTCTATAGCGAAGTACAATGTGTTGAACAGAGATTACCTCAAATCTATATCATTTTGCGATTACCATACATACCCGCCTATAACAACGCAATAAATTAAAATCAAATTTTCATTGAGTTGGGCCATTCGTCAAATTACCCTACAGTGGAATTCCTGTTAAAAATTTGAATATCCGGTACTCACTGACGTCAATGGCAGTTACTTGTCTCTCTCCATTATTTTTTTATGTAAACAGTATACATCTGCAACTGTAAACTAATGATGGCTGTAATTTATAATTGATTTACTCAAGCATTCAACTTTATGTAAATTGAAGTTCTTCTATGGTAATGAGGACCTGGCAGTGCGAAATACTCGTAGATACAAAAGAAAGAAGCATGTTAAGTGAAACCACATTCATTGAACCAAAAAAATGACTGACAACGCCTTGGCTGTCAGAGACAGTGTCATAAATTTTCAGATATATTCAGATATATATATACAGGGTATTTGGCAGAAGGTTTGCCAAATTTCGTGGGCGTACAGATATGTCCAATTTGAAGATATTTTATTAACAGACTTTATCAGACTTGTGCCCTAAATGTCCCTGATTATTTATCATTGCTTTTGTAATATCAATCAAGCATTTATAGAAATGGACATTTTCACATATTTAAATTTTTTTAAATGTTTCTGAAACTTAACTTCGGTGTTTTTGATCTGTAGAGTATTCTTTACCTTAAAAACAGATTAATACTTTAACATTTTCACAGTGTATGAAGAATTGGCAGGAATGAACTAGAAAGTGTGATGGATAAAATTCGTTCTTACTTGTTTGGGACCTTTTTCCACTCTTGTCTTAAACCCGTTGACACTATTTGCACTTAAGGTTGATTCTTGAAGGCTTTTCCTCATGCATGCTAGTGATAGAGTTTTTTGCTAGTTGCTCACTGTTTTTCTCTTTCTCTAACTTCTTAGAGTGACCCCTGAACTGTCCAGTCGCACTTAACCCGAACATGTTTTTACAAAAGGAGTAATCACTGGTCCACTTGAAGGTCTCAATCAGACCACCACGGACTATACTATCCCTGAGTGTAGTATGAAAACACTTTTGAAGTCCTTCGGGATACTCTAAGTTATTTAAGGACTTTTGTGACTCTTCCCTGAACTGTTTCAAGAAGTTCAAGGTCTTTAATGAGGCAGGGGTTCCAAATGTTACGTGCAAATTCTAGTTAAGGACGTATACAGTTTTAAAATAATTTTTTACTATGATGTTAATACTCTGGTGTTAATGCACTTCAAGTATCTGGCTATTATAACTCTGAGATCCTCCTGAGTAAGAACTGCCTGGGTCTCTAAATCATTCATGAAAGATTTTTCCCTGAGTGCAGTATGAGATACTCTAAATTATTAAGGGCTTTTGTGACTCGTCTCTGAACTGTTCCAAGAAGTTCGAGGTCCTTAATGAAGCAGGGATTCCAAATGTTACGTGCAAATTCTAGTTTAGGACGTATACAGTTTTAAAATCATTTTTACTTCCCACACCGATAGTTGAGGGGAGTATTGTGACCGCAAAAATTTTCGATTTTGAAATAAAACGCTTTTTGGGCGTCTTATGATGTCTATATAACCACTGATAAATGTGCTAATCAATGATATAACGAAAATTTACGTCACTCATTTCCGTCGGTCTGTCTGTCTGTCAGTCTTGTCTGTCGGTCTGTCGGTCTGTCGGTCTGTCGGTCTGTCGGTCTGTCGGTCTGTCGGTCTGTCGGTCTGTCGGTCTGTCGGTCTGTCGGTCTGTCGGTCTGTCGGTCTGTCGGTCTGTCGGTCTGTCGGTCTGTCGGTCTGTCGGTCTGTCGGTCTGTCGGTCTGTCGGTCTGTCGGTCTGTCGGTCTGTCGGTCTGTCGGTCTGTCGGTCTGTCGGTCTGTCGGTCTGTCGGTCTGTCGGTCTGTCGGTCTGTCGGTCTGTCGGTCTGTCGGTCTGTCGGTCTGTCGGTCTGTCGGTCTGTCGGTCTGTCGGTCTGTCGGTCTGTCGGTCTGTCGGTCTGTCGGTCTGTCGGTCTGTCGGTCTGTCGGTCTGTCGGTCTGTCGGTCTGTCGGTCTGTCGGTCTGTCGGTCTGTCGGTCTGTCGGTCTGTCGGTCTGTCGGTCTGTCGGTCTGTCGGTCTGTCGGTCTGTCGGTCTGTCGGTCTGTCTGTCTATTGGTGTTTTTCTAGCCTCGTAATCGCAGTAACCGCTGCATGGATTGTGATGAAATTAGGGCTGTGTTATGCTGTGGGGTCGTAGTAGGTAATGTTCCTATAATTTTGAAAATCGTTATATAGGGGGCGGAGTAATTAGCAAAAAACAAAAAAACTCAAATATGCCTCAAACTTCGTTTTTAGGCGCTTTAGGGGTTCCTGATCGTTTTCTACGTGTTCTTGGGTGGGGGTGAATTTGGGGCGGTTGGGGGGGGGGTTGTAAAACTGAAAAATTTATTGTATTCGTAATATGCTGTCCATTGATATGTGAATGAAAAACCTAGCGGCCTGATACAATTTTTTAGGTCCATCCGAACGTTGCATGCTTATTATAGAAACCACGGAACTTAGATCGTTCGATATCGCTTATCGCGAAAATTATTCAATTGATTTTAGTGAAATTTTGAAACAGTATTACTACCGCAGCGAGGATGGAAAACGCGTATGTTTTGGAAAGATAGTGTCAGTGGCGGCGCAGCAATAATAAAAAAACTAAAAATGTAAAAACAGCTCAAATTTTGTTTTTAGGCGTTACAGGTTCCTGATCATTTTCAATTTTTTTTTTGGGTGGGGTGAAATCGGGGCGGTTGGGGGGTGGTGGGTTGTAAAACTGAAAAATTTGTTGTATTCATAATATTCTGTCCATTGACCTGTAGAAGAAATACCTAGCAGCATATTACACTTTTTCAGGTCTGTCCGAACATTGGCTTGCTTATTACAGAAAACATCATTCACAAAATATTTTTCCTGGCGGTTGTACCGGCCTATATGGAGTACAGTGCATTTTCCTTTGTTCAGAGGCATTTCAATATTGTCATGGAAAAAATACCATGTTCCTGCAATTCCACTTGAAATCGATTAGAGCTAAGTTTTCCACAGACGTAAAGGTCGCGTAATACTATACATATTTCAGACCAATAATTATTATTTATCAAATCGTAACCGTCAATTTTGTGGCTTTTTTCTATATTGACTGAGGTAATCAATAATAGCAGGTCGTAGCAAGGTTATTCGAATCGATATTGATATCCACGCTGCAAGCTAGCCTTAAACGCTGAGATATTGGGAATTAAACACTACTATCGCAAATACTATAATTAGTAAAAGTACGCAAATGTCACATTTAAAAGTCAGGTTTTTTACAGCATGTCGTGCTAAAGCTGCTACATTAATACTGATGTTCAGCATGAGTTTGCAATAAGTAGCGCATATGTCACGTTTGGGACATTTAGGTAATATTAAATGATCCTCCCTAAGATTGCATCTAAATCAAAACTTTTGATATATTCGGGCACAATTAATATCGTCCAAATAAAAAGCGATATAAATATTTTCATTGACAGTCAGTCTATACAGTTCAAAGTGCAAAAAATTAGGCCCACCAAAATTAAAATAAAAAGTTTCCTTTTTAGAGAGATGCGAAAAGAATGTACCGGGTGGTCAACTAAAAGTGGATATCGGCCATATGTCGGTAACTTTTCCAAAATCATTCGAACGCACTAGTCAGGGAGGCTGTAAACTACACAGTGGTTGATGTTCATAAACTTCTTGTTTGCTTGCACTTCAATAGCAGAATCGATTAATTTTTAGGCGCATTCTTAGGCTGATTTTCCACGAGAGATGTGCTAGGAAAATGAGCGCAGCGAGGATGCGTAGCGAGGCTGTGAAATCGTTCAGGTGCGAAGATGTGTAATGATCTCTTTTCAGATCTTTCTTTTTGCTGGCCTACATCCACAGCACACATCCCTCGCCCACATCACTAGCAACAGTAGCACACATCTTTCGCAACACAAAATTAACCAAGAAAATTTGTCGTGGTTGCTAGAGGGCGCTACTGGACGTGACTACAATTGTTCTGCAGTATTAGAATGAAGATTTCAAGTGGTACGCTATATATCTCTTAACACAGTTGAAAAGATGACAATTTTTTTAAAAAAGTAGCAAAATTCAACTTTACCAGATATCAACTAATTAAAAATTGTGACAAGTGTGCTGTGACTTTCAAAAACAATCGGTTCCTTATACAGATATAGCCTCCGTCAAAAGGTTTAAGTAATAATTCTACAGATAATACTCAAGCAAAACCACTAGAAATTCTGTTTTGAATTTTTGAATTAATCATCAATAGGCCCCAGAAAGTTTTATCCAATTCTTCGTAATAGTGGAATTATTATTTAAAGAAACAAAAAAAGAAAAAAGGCAGTATTCAATTGATTACAATTTTTTTTAACAAGGTGCAGTCCAAGCTCCGACACACCGAGATGATGTTCCATTACTACCCAGTGACTACTCCTCACAACGTGAGGTGAGCAATTACTAAGAAGGCGGAGGGACCCCAGGATGACAGCCTTCTGCATTCTGGTGGCTAATATGTACGCTGTAAATTTTAAGCAACTCTTATTAGAGTCGATAATTTCAAGGTACCTCCAAAAACGATTATATCGATTCTCAATAATATTTTAGCCTGTTCATTCTTGCTATAGTCGAGAGTTAATTTTTATCGTAACGCATAGTTTTATACTTTTCCTATCTATTATATTTTTCAACCTATTATCTTGGTTGAAACCGGATTCGATTTTAGCGTCAAAAGATATAGTCATAGTCAAAACATCAGGTCAAGACCTGTATTTTTGTGGAGCTGCGTTATCATTTAGAGTGTATCCAGATTTATTTATTATTTTTGTCACTTATCATTACTTTTACTTTGATAGGAATAGTATTGTTTTGTATAATTTGGTAATAAATGCTCCATTCACATTGTCCGTGTACATACCATCAGTTATTTCATAAGCCATTGGGTCGGAACTAAGGTCAATTGTTCCAATCAAGGCAATTAAATTATAATTGTAGTTTATGGGCCATATTCAATATATTTGTTTATTGACAAACAGCTGTGCGTGTGCGTATTCTGCGTTTAGATTATAAATGGTGCCCAGACTGCCTCGTCATCTTGTCAACTAATATCTCCTAGAAGTTAGTATTAATTCTTAGACTTTTTAAATAATGTATTATCTTTTTCTGGAGTTTTGCAGAATAATAGGAGGTATTTGATGGAGGACTAGCAAACTCCTAGGACGTAAAGGTAGGT
This sequence comes from Callosobruchus maculatus, assembly GCA_951848785.1. Classification (NCBI taxonomy): domain Eukaryota; kingdom Metazoa; phylum Arthropoda; class Insecta; order Coleoptera; family Chrysomelidae; genus Callosobruchus; species Callosobruchus maculatus. The sequence goes on from CATOUR010000113.1 coordinate 221,064, forward strand.
CTATCCTAATTACTCCCTCTAGATTCTACAAAATTTTAACGTAAGCATAAAGCCTTCATACTTCTGATAACTGCTTATGATTTTTATTTAAAAAAAAGTAGGAAAGAATTTACTTGAGTAAATTCAAACAGCGCTCTCACCGTGAAATTTGTTGGTATATTTAGTTTTTCCCTAGCACCTGTACTTTTGGCTATCTTTTGTATACGGACAGATGGACGGATGGATAGACAGAGGCTCTGCATAAACTCTCTTCAGTGGTGAGAGCTGAAATGGATCCTTACATCCGTAAAATTCCTTTTGTATATACATTTTGCATAGTCTCAAAAGTATTAATAAAAAGATGGGAATTTTGGGTCCTTTTCGCTGAATATCAACACATTTCATGAGTTTGGGTAACTCTCTGCCGAGCACCCTATATAAGTATAGATGAAGCTTTCGAATCACCATTGTATTTTTGAAATATTCAATTGTGCTACTAGCAAACTAAACTAAACTAAACATGTTTTTGTTATCAGTCGTTGTCATTGGCGGCCGACGTTGATGTCATTGAAATTTATTTTGTAAAATGAGGACTAAACAAAATAGTCAATTCTAGTATGAAATAATGTCTAGCAACAGAAGCGTCACAAAGTACCTCATTCACGTGCATATAGTTGAAATCAAAAGACTCAGTAAATAGATCCGTAGTCCGTTTTCTTTATCACCTCAGAGTAATGGAAAAGACGATTATTGTATCACATCTCTCCTTTCTTCAGTCTTCATTCTGCCTGAAATGGATGATGAAGAAGGAATTCAGGTTTCTTACAGTGAAGCGTGGTCTATTTTATTGGTTTGTAGGAATTCTCAATAATTAGTATTACTACCTGCCCAAATGTTTAAAATTATGTTTTTAGTTCGACGTTGTCATCAGTGTAAAGGCTGAACCTTCAATTTACTGCTTAAGAAAATCGTAATCGTAAAATTGGATCAATGGACCATTGCGGAGAAGCTGACAAAAAAGACATCTTATGGTATACCTTCTTAATAAAAAAACTTGAACTTCAGTTTGAGGTACAGTATAATGAAATATTATGTCCAGTTTACTTGCACGGCATGGAAGCATGGACGTAGCTATTATAAATAAGAAATGTTAAAATGCGGACTCTGCGACGAATGCTGACAGAGTCCTGGGTCGATCATGTGAGAAATTAGAACGTTCTGCACAGAGCCGGTTTAGCAGAACAAGAACTTATACGTTATAAGAAGATAAACATAGCTTACAGAGGACGTATGATGCATTCGTGGAGAACAGTAACACATCCTACGTTTCATTGTTCAAGAAAAGGTCGAAAAAGAGCAATTGGTGGAAGGAAAAAGCTACCGTGGCTTTGAAACATCCGTCCCTGGACAAGAACAAGCGACTTCCACAAATTACAGAGGGCTGTAATTAATAGAACCACTTGATAGGCGAAAGGCTGTATGCTCGTGCAGGAATCTGCATGGCACCTTAAGAAGAACAAGATGCTTTAGTATACTTACTGTAGTTGTATCAAGAAAGGATACTTGCCTGTAAACTGTGGCCGAAGATCGATACGAAAGAATGGGTATTAGTTGTATTCCTAGTTTTTTTCAGGAGCCGTCCGACCATGCTATCTCCAGCTGTAGTCCATTGGTTCTAGCTTGGGCTTCCCAAAGAGCTATTGTCTCCTGTGATCTAGCGCTTCGCACTCACTGAGCACATGTAGGGCTGACTCAGTCCCTCTACCGCATAGTCTGCAGTTGAGGTTTCCATTGTAGGGTCCCATTTTATTCAGGTATTTCTTCAGGCCACAATGTCTCGTGAGGAGACCCGTCGTTATTTGGAGCTGATTCCTACTCAAGGAGAGCAGACCTAGTTTTTGGAAAATTGGAAATATAAAATCTTGGTTCGTGTATCGCCTGCATATTCATAATCCCTCTGTCCGCATGGCGGTATTGGTTTGAGACATCCATAAAGATAGATCGAATATACCTGTACTCAGTATTTCAGATTTCGTCTGAGGGTATGGGAAATGTACAATTACAACTTCTCAGAAATTGCGATTAAATACGATGGTTATTTAGACTCAGTAATTTATAACAAAGATAAGAAAAAACACTAATAACATGTAGCGATTTATTTACAAATACTTCATAAATATGGCACAAAAATACGTACATAATTGACATTCTAGAAAAATGTTCTTACGATAAGTTACTTGGGATTTTCGGTTGTTAGTCACGAACATTGGTAGTAAATATCCCAGTTCAAATTTATAGAACAATATATCGTAAACAAGTAACCATTAGTTTTTTTTATACAGCACGAGAATGGGTGCTTGCAAATGACCAAAAACCACATTCACAGGATCGTATGATTGTACGCAACATTTTCTATTCAGAGGATAACAAACCTGATATTAATTAAATCATCATCAAAATGTATAACCTCGAAAACTGAGTAGTATTTTTGTAAGTACTATAGGGTCTATCATATTATGCTTTTAAAATATTTTTTGTACTTAAACCCTTAAAACTCACCCTAAACTTTTGTTTTTCAAATAACACCAAATAGTTTTTCCAACATAAATTAAATCCTTGTTTTATTTAAAATCCTGTAGCGCCTTTATTGATTTTTTGCTCATACTATTTTTTTTTACTTCCCACACCGATAGGTGAGGGGAGTATTGTGATCGCGAAAATTTTCGATTTTGAGATAATACACTTTTTGGGCGTTTCATGACATAACGAAAATCCACGTCACTCATTTCCGTCGGTCTGTCTGTCTGTCGGTCTGTCTGTCTGTCGGTCTGTCTGTCTGTCGGTCTGTCTGTACGCGTTTTTCTGTCCTCGTGATCTCAGTAACCGCTGCATGGATTGTGATGAAATTTGGGCAGCGATATGCTGTGGGGTCGTAGTAGGTGCTATAATTTTGAAAATCGGTGCATTGGCGGCGGAGTAATTAGCAAAAAACGAAAAATTTCAAATATTCCCCAAACTTCGTTTTTAGGCGTTTTAGGCGTTCCTGATCATTTTCTACTTTTTTTTGGGTGGGGGTGGAAATTGGGGTGGTTAGGGGTTGGGGGGTTGTAAAATTGAAAAATTAGTTGTATTCATAATAGATTACCCACTGACTTGTGAAGGAAGCCCTAGTGGCATAAATAACTGTTTTAGGTCTATCCGAACATTGCCTTATGCCTATTACAGAAACTAAAGAACTTAGAATTTTTTCCGATGTATACATACGAGTATTGCTTTAGATCGTTCTATATTATGTAACGAAGAAACTGTTCAATTGATTTTAATGACATTTTGACACAGTATTACTACCGTGTCGAGGATGGAAAATGCGTATGGTTTTTATAAATCGTGCCAGTAGCGGCGCAGAAATAATAAAAAAACTAAAAATATAAAACAGCTCAAACTTCGTTTTTAAGTGTTTTAGAAGTTCCTGATCATTTTCTGAGTTTTTTTGGGAGGGGTGAAATTGGGGTGGTTGGGGGGTGGGGGGTTGAAAAATTGAAAAATTTGCTGTATTCGTAATACGCTGTCCACTGACCTGTGAAGGAAGATCTAGCGACATAAGTCACCTTTTTAGATCCATCTGAACATTGCCGTGCCTATTGGAGAAACCAAAGGACTTAGAATTTTTTCTGGTGAAAACATACGAGTATTGCTTTAGATCGTTCTATATTATGTAACGAAGAAACTGTTGAATTGATTTTAATGAAATTTTGACACAGTATTACTACCGTGGCGAGGATGGAAAATGCGTATGGCTTTTATAAATCGTGCCAGTGGCGGCGAAGAAACAATAAAAAAACTAAAAATATAAAAACAGCTCAAACTTCGTTTTTAAGTGTTTTAGAGGTTCCCGATCATTGATTGAGTTTTTTTGGGTGGGGGTGAAATTCGGGTGGTGGGGGGTGGAGGGTTGAAAAACCGAAAAATTTGCTGTATTAATAATAGGCTGTCCGCTGACCTGTGAAGGAAGACCTAGCGACATAAATCACCTTTTTAGGTCCATCTGAACATTGCCTTGCCTAATACCGAAACTAATAAGGGACTTAGAATTTTCTGTATACATACGAGTATTTATTGCTTTAGATCGTTTTGTATTTTGTAACGTCGAAACTATTAAACTGATTCTAATGAAATTTTGACACATTATTATTCGTATGCTTGTTAGAAATCGTGTCAGTGGCAACGTAGCAATAATCAAAGACCAAACTAAAAATATGAAAACAGCTCAAACTTGTTTTTAGATGTTTTAGGGGTTCCTGACCGTTTTGTACCTTTTTTGGGTGGTGGTGAAAGTGGGGTGGTTAGGGGGAGGGGGGCGGTTGGCAGGTTGTAAAACTGAAAAGTTTGTATTATTGATAATAGGCTGTTCATTGAGCTGTGCAAGGAAAGACCTAACGGCATATGACAATTTGGGGGGGGGGGTACTGGCGATGATTTTGTTGCAAGGGGATCTCAGACTAAGGCTTCACGCTATGGGAAAATAATAAACTGGTATCACCGTAATGTGTGGGAAGTACTGAGTCAATCAACTTGACTTCATTTTTTTCGTAAAATCATAGGCATCGCTTAATGAAATGAGAATTAGCTTGACGCAAAGAACAAATAAAAATAAAACTAAGTGTGATTTTAAGGGTACTGAATGACCTATAATAGATGCTTTCGAAAACAAATGACTTTTTAACCCTTTTTTATTAAGAGAATATTACGTCTCAAACAAATCCTTATTTTTTTATGTTATGTTAATGACTTCACGAAAAAAACTGGTTTGTATATGAAGTCAAAGGCACTACAAGATTTTAAATGAAATAATGACCTCATTAATGTAGGAAAATATATGGAATGCTATTCGGAAGAAATGCTGGGGTTGAGTTTTAGGGGTTGAAGTGAAAAAAATGTTCCGATAGCATGATGTATATGTCATTCAGTACCCCTGAAAGGCCCACTTAGTATTTTTTATCTGTTTTTCTTACGAATATAATATTACGCCTCAAACAAATTATTATTTTATTTATTTTATGCCTATGAATTTACGAAAAAAAATACGTTTCTGTATAAAATCAAAGGTATTAAAATATTTAAAAAAAAATAAGGATTTAAGTTTTTAGGAAAGCTATTCTGGGTGTTTTTTGGAAAGTAAAAGTTGGAGTTGAGTTTTAAGGATTGAATCACAAAAAAAATGTTTTGGAAGCATGATATGTTAGACCCTATAGCACTTTCAAAAATTCCGCTCAGTTTTCATCTGAACTTTGTTTTGTTACGAGAATATCACGTATCAAGGAAATTCAGGGACACCCTGTGTACGTTTCAATTATTGATGACCAGTTTCTAGAAATGTCTTAGAATTTTTGCTGGTAAACAGATAAGGTGCTTCCGATGTAGGACATTGAAATCGTTCCATGATGTAATTCAGCTTCTTTTCGCTTTTTCTGCCAACTGGTTGCAGAAGGTTGTTCCATAGCATGTTAGCACCTAAAATTAAGGAAGCGCCTTGCAATAAAAGTACACCAAAGTGATAAAGCACAGTATACATAAAACCAAATCATAATAACGCACCACTTATAACATAATACTGAAATGCTTATACCATCTCGAGATCTAGGACTGTTATGCCTATTGTATATACTCTGCGCTTAACGAAACAGTCAATAGTAAGGAATGCTTAAGGGTCTATGGTATAGCGCGCGAAATTGAGAATCCAAGAAAAGACGTAATCCCGTGTTAGCGAGGAGGCGTGGCTGTCGGTTCCCTTTCTCCAGTGTGTGTGTCTAAGATGAGGGGAGATAAGTCCAAAAATCCAAAAGTAAGGTCAAAACGTCCAAAGGTCACCATAAAAATGAATTTCACATTTCCAAGCTCCTGACATTACCTTTAAACTTACAGTAATGACTGAAAGAGCAAATTGATGAAGAAAGCTTGAGCTTGTGCAATTATTTAGTCTTTTTTTGATATCGAGTTTGGTTGTTAAATTACAGGCATTTATAGAATGTATGATTTTGCATTGCAATTTTTTTTGCCCTTAAAAAAACTCTTTTGAGAAAATCGAAAGCAGTTGTCATTCACTAAGGTCTTAACTATCGCCTTCTGAAATATTATATATGTAGTTTGAAAATAGAGTGAGTTATGCGAGAAATTGTGACTCCGTGTTTTACATGGCAAATACGTATGTATAAATGTGTGTATCCAGGCGCCTTGAAACTATATTATTCCTTGAACAAGATTTAGGTCAGCTTCTTGAACAAGAGTTTGAATAAAACACAGTTTGAAGGACGATTTTACCTGCATTATATTTACACAATTTATTGTTCAAGAAATAGTTTAGAATTCTGAGGATATTATATCCTGTTTCTCAGGTATGGGATGTCAGAATTATCAATGTTGACAACCATATCGTATAGGTTAATATATCTATACTCTGTGATTTAGTTCAGTTTCTTGAACAAGAGTTTGAATAAAAAATAGTCTGGCGGACCATTTTACCTGTATTATATTTACACAACTAATTGTACAAAAAATAGTTTAGGATTCTGAGCATAAATATCGTGTTTCTCAACAGTCAGGTTTCAGAGGTTAGAATTGTCAATATCAACAAACAGTAAGAAAGTGGTAGAATAGTCCAATGAAATGTTATTTTGAATACATGTATGGGGGGTCAATGAGAGCTTAACTCCAAGTTTGCGGGGTTGCTACCTATGTCTCTCGGCCGCCATAAAGGGGTGAAAACCTGTTTTTGACGATATCTCGGAAACTATTGACGACACAAAAAATTTGCGAACATGTAAATTGTGGCAAATCGGTTTGCCTACAATTTTGTTTATGTAATGTTTTATGATTAATTGTAAATTTTAAGAATTATGAGCAAAAACGTGCACAAATTTTGTTAAAAATTTACTTTTTTGCTAAATATGATTTCTGTATCGGCAACGAAATCAACGAAATTATTACGGGGCATTTTCAAATTTCCAAATAAATCTCCTTGGGCATTTTCATATGCTCTGAAAAAACAGTCTAAAGTATTACATGAAATAAAACGTTTTGTCTTTTGACTCAATGTACTGAGTTTTGACGCGTCCCGGCACCTTTGGAGCGTTGTATAACCCCCCAGAATTAATGAAATTGAAAAAAAGCCTTATATAAAATTGATCCTCAGAGAACGATCTAAAAGATTGCTCTGAGATTTTTTTTGTAAAATGACGAAATAAAAAGCAAAAAAGAAAATTTTTAACAAAATGTTTGCACTTTTTTGCTCATAACTCCTAAAATTTACAATTAATAATAAACAAAATTGTAGGCAAAACGATTTGCCACAATTTATATCTTTCAAAATTTTTGGGTCGTCAATAGTTTCCGAGATACCGTCAAAAACACGTTTCCACCCTTTTATTAAAGACGGCGGCTGGGCCGAGGGACAAGGGTAGCAACCCCACAAATTTGGAGTTAAGCTCCCATTGACCCCCCCCCCACACATGTATCCAATAAAATTGCGTTCTCTGACAAACGCAAGGTAAGGGTCTAAAATTGTAACATTTCAATGGACTAGAATTTATTGATAAACATTCGAAATAATGGTGGATGCGCACACTGCTGGTGGAGGCGCAGTTATGCGGCTTACAATCAGTCTGGCCGCTGGCGCTGGCGTTAGTTGGCACACCACACAATTAGGTTAGCATAGCGGAGATGGTGTGGGTACATTACTAATAATTAAGCACCCCAATGATTCGTCGAAAAAAAATGATTGTACTGTCTGAACTGTAAAATAGTGCGAAGCTGGAGGTGCACCACCATTTTGAGTAGGGTATGAATGACCATGCACCAGAATTCGCCTATTACATCATCAAATTAGGTCATTATGATTATTATTACATGTCGACCAATATGCAAGGTGGCGCAAAATCAAGTACCTTATGGAATGTGGTCATGGTTTTGTTTGCAGTTGGCATCTTTTCGAGTTTTTCTGTCAATTGCAAAGCAGATACATTGGAAATTCATTTTGAATCGATATACGCCGAGAATATGCCGAGATCGTGGAAAATGTATCAAAATAATTCATCGATTATCCTAACTGAACGAGAATATCGTAGAAAATGTGGAAGACATGGTATTCCAACTGCAAAGGCATTTCATAATATGATAAACCGCATATTGGCAGACCTCGCTCAGCTCGTTCAAGTGATAGTATAGACTGCGTACGTAGTGTTGTGATGGAAAGGCCTAGCACATTAACAAGAAAACGATCTTCACAATTAAACAATACCCGAAGTACATTCCAACGAATTTTGGTGAAAGATTTGCACTTGTTCCCTTACAAAATACAGGTAAGCCACAAAATTCTGCCTTTGGACTGGAAAATGACTTCAGTATTGTAATGCTATCGTTAACTTTGAAAACGAAATTGAGCATTTTTAGAACATGGTTACAAAATCATAATGAGCTACGAAGCTCATCAGCAACCGTTATACCATTATGAGCTATGATCTAAAACTGACGGTGAGGTGTGACGTTAGTGGTAGAAAAGTTTCAGGGTCTTATTTTTTTGAGGACGATGGGGGATGAACAAATACGTAAATGGAGATCTCTGCAGACGTTTGCTGTTGAATTTTTTTAATTTCAGAAATGGAAAGGCTTAATAAGGAAGATATTTGATCAGCAAGACGATGCCACAGCATACATAGCACATGAGAGAAAATCCGTTTTGAACAGAACTTTTTCTGGGTGCCTTATCTCGAAAGCTCCAATATTGCATATCTGCCAAGGTCTCCGATTTAATTGTTCCAGACTTTTGGTTATGGGTTTATCTCATAGATAAGATATTTGTAAATAATCCTCGAGAAAATTAGACGCATTAAAAGGCAACGTCCAAGAAGAAATTGACAGAATACCACCTGCAATGTTGGAGAAAGCTATGAAAAATGCTTTGAAAGCCGCTTAGTCGATATTATTTTTAGTGTGTAATAACAAAACTTTTAGAGTTTAACCATATATTTTTCATGTATACCTAATATGACTGTTTTTTAATGAATCTTACTTTTACATAGAGAAGAAGTAGGAAATTTTATTTTGCATCACCTTATTGAAACATATAAGTCCCGTTTCAACTTTTAGGGAAACCACTTGCTCCTGCCAAGAGAGGTGTGCAAGCCTGGTATATTATTTTGAATATAATAGTCATCTAAATCACCTGCTATAATTTTCACCAAACCGGAAGGAACTATCTTCATTTAAAATAAATGTGCGTAATAATTACATTTGCCATTGAAGACTACAATCGATCTTACTTGTTGTGCCTTGACAAAGCATGTAACAATTTGTCACAACCGTTTGACAGATTTCCACATAATTTAAGCCGCAACCTCAACCCTTATACTTCGAGCTAGTTAGATAGTTATAGAAAGAGGTTGTCCACATGCTTGTAGGATTATTTATTACATTTCAGTGTTACTTCAATTAAGCGTTCAGAAAAATTTGCTAATGTTTTATGTCCGTTCATAACAATCCGAAAATTCGCACACTGCCTTATAATGTGAACGGTCTATGTTGCTCCCTGAAAAATGCATAACGATCCTTATTAGTTTTGCGAGATTTCATGCGTCCGTGTGGGGGCGGGTTAGAATATCTCCCATCGTATATCCTGAGTGTCGTAAAAGGCGACTAAAAGGAACCGAACTATACTGTCGGTATAAGCAGTAACCTCTTCTCAACCAACAGCTTTGGGTGGACGAGTTGAGAAGAGTTAGGACACCTTCTTGTCCTTGGGGTGAGAAATTGCCCCTAAAGGCGAATGAACCAGTAGACACCGTCTGGTCAACGGCATGAGGATGCAGAAAGCAAATGGGAAACTATACTGCGTTAAAGATCTTAAAGATATCCCAAGAGAAACTCGTAAAATGAGTAAATGCATTTTACGAGTTCACGAAATGTCTGTTAAGACATTGTGACTATGATGATGATGGGATTTCATAAGACTGCTGTTTTGTGAAATGTTTAAATTTCTACAACGGTAGATTAGCTTGGTAGTCAAGATACAAAGTATGGATATTCCTAGTACAGTAGATCGTTATTATACTTGTAGAGATTATTTGTAAAATTCTAAAGCAATGTTCAATTGCAATCTAGTTATTAATATATGATTGGTTTTAATTTTTAGTAGCGTGAGTCGCAAATACATATCATGTGTAATGCCATGTGCAAATAAAAAATGGAGTGATTGCTATGAAACTTCCCACGCATTAATATAATTAAAGTGGTGGACACTTTAGAATTGTGAACACTATATTTATTAACATTTTTAATTGTTTGTAAGAATACAGCTGCTGGACTGGTAGCTACGCTGATAAAAATACAATTTTCTGCAAGTTGACTTTCTGGGACAATGTGAGAATTGGATTATGGTCAATTTTATTCTAAAAAATGAATAAGGTATTCATCTCTGAGTTCTGATCAAAAGCTTCAAGGTCATAAAATTAGTAATTTCTGAGAAACAGAGTGTCAAGTTGTGGAAGTGTGGGATATTTTCTGGGTTATCTAATCGTGACCGTGGTCATGTGACATTATTTCAATGTTCATCCCGAAAGTGAAAAGGGTAGAAACGCTACATGGTTTTGACATTAAAAAAATATATTCAACAGATTTTCAAAAATGAGAGAAACATATAGAAATCTTGAGCCACGCCAAGAGTTGAATCTAAGAACTGAGAAACCAAAACAGCGTGTGGTATACAACAAGACAAAGTATTGGTAGGGTATTTTTTTAGTTTCTTTGACAACGCTTATAGATTTTAAAAAATATGGTCCCTCGATTGACTTAGTACTTTCTGTACATTTTTGTTTCCCATAGCATGCGGTATTAACAGTTTTTTATTCACCAAAATATTGTTGTCCCTTGAATGAAGCATCACTCACAATCAATCGAAAAAACCACTAATGCATTTTTTCATCTGCAGTTGATCCCGACCATTCTATTAAATAAAGCCTGTGACAGTTCTTGTAATTTTCAGTTTATTGCTAATTACGGCACCGCCCGTGCACAGATTTGAAAAATATAGAATCATGGCCTACTACCATCCAACATTATATTCCAACCCATATTTCATCAAAATCGGTGCAGCGGCTACTGAGGTTGCGCGGGTAGAAGGCAATAGCAGCACACATACTATTACTCTATTTCTCTCACCTACAGAGTTGGAAGTAAAAGCAACATTATGAACATGCCAATGGAGCAACTAAGTATTCCCAAATTTAGCGGACAACATGAACATGCATTTTATTGATCTAGATGAAACAAACGTTTGAAAATCTGTTGCTACTAAGTTCCAATGCTTTGCTGGTCCCGAATATGTGACTGAATAATTTTTTATTATTACTAATACGCAGTTATCTACAAGTATATTTTTAGGACAGCTATTTATATAGAAGAACATAAAAAATAGCATTTAAACGCAAATGAATGTGACGTTTTTGTTTATTTATTAAAATTTTCCTTATCCACAACCTATTCATATAATCTGATCCTGATAAATATTCATGCTATTATAGTATTTCGTTAGACAAATGTTACTGTTCTGAATGTTGATCAGTTTCAACAGGACCTGTAGCTGTAATTTATAGTAACAAGATATCTGTTTTTCTTTAAGAAAAACTTGAAAGCACTTCTATTTACTTTTGGTGGCTGAAAATAGTTAGAAGATATTTGTCCTCTAATAAATGCTAAAATTCTCATAAGATTAAGTTTTTGGCTACCAGGAAGGTGTAAAATTGCACTAAATTATTCCAAATATATAATACCTAGAGCATGTCCTTTCTGAGAAAAGTGGAAGCAGTCGTAAGTGATGTAAGAAACATCTATAACTTCATCAAATCTATGTTCAGGTTCCTCGGGTGCGTTGAAAAGCTTCATGAAGGGCTGCAGGACAACTGTGAAGTCTTCTTTTTTGTCATACCTTCCACTGAGTATCTGTAAAGCACAAACAGTTTATGACTCTTAAAAAACTCGTACAATGTCTACTCATTCTAGCAAAGTCTCGATTATCAGGAAGTGGCTTTTCTTCTAGGACGTCAAGAATAGAGCTAAGGAAAAATCTACCAAACGACATCTTATTCAATTTTATGAGCGTTATATAGTTCAAATTCCGCATTAACGATCTTTATTGAGACATATGACGTATATGGTTTTTCAAAAAGGTCTATCGACAAATAACAAAGTGGGCTTGCGGTGGAATAGCAGCGAAAATAATTAAAGAAAAAAAGGAGGAGTGTTGTAATAGCAAAATTAATGGGAAGGGGAAATCGATCAAGAAAATGACACTTGTTGAACCTACCAGGCCTCCTGGTGAAAGTCGGTATGTCCGACCAATTTACTGAGTCTAATGACTACTCTTCAAATATCTGAATTCTATAGCTGCAATGCAAAGCACATCTTTTCAGGAGTGAATGAAAGATTCATCATGTTCCCAACTCGAGAGCAAATGTCTTTACCACTTGATAAATGTCTGTTAAGCCAACAATACCCTATGAGAACCTCAACCAAAAGGTTGAGAGATCCCTTTGCTCAAAAGCCATAGCTTACAGCCCTCATCCAGGACTTCTATAAACTTTTTTCGCTTGCCTGATGAACTCATCTCTCTCTAACCAAGCTTTCACCAGTCATTGTAAAAGGTATAAGAAAATAAGATTGAGAACATATCCACCATTCATTTCATATCAAATTTTGGCGTTCAATCGAAGAAATTCATACTCTTGTGCTGCAGGCATAATCAGATTATCATGTTAAATTAGACTAACAGGTTCACTACTTTTATGAGTTACAATACGAGGGAAGCTTATGGCCAAAAAACTTAACTTAGATGAGAAAATCTAGGGGTTGTGGCCGAAAATTTTGAAAAATGAGACTGCGTCACAGCATACAGGAGACTCTGGTGCTAACAGCCAAGCTTTCGGCAATCCTTATTGCCATCTTCAGGGCTTTCTACATAGTTTTTTTTTTACTTCTGTGTCATCGGCATCGACTACTTTGGTCATTAGCCTTTTCTACATAGTTAGAAGAAAAAAAAGAAATTTAGTTTCAAAATATATAATAATTTTTTTAAAAGATATACTCACAATGCAACGTTGAGATTTGCCAATTTAAAAACAGCAATTGCATTTAGTGCAAACGACTTCTTAATGCAGTTATAATAATCGGCGCAATTTTTCTAAATTAAATTAATCTCAAAAAAATTAATTCTAATTAATTAATATTTTTGAGACAGGTTTGATAAATTAGATTTTTTAGCAAGAAAACTTCCTCGATATATTTTTTTTGATAAACGCCGATGTTTTAAAAACAAATTTTATGTCCTCATATTTTTTAGGCGCCAATAACTCGGCGGTACCTATATTTAACGATCTAAATATTTAACTGCTATATTCATGGTGCTTAAAAGAGTTGATATTTCAATAGTTTCAACTCCAATAATCATCGTAGATCTCCCTTAATTTTGGTATTATTTTAAAATTCTGTAAAAGCTCAGGCTATGTTCAAACTTTGGACTGAAACGTATGATATCTGCATGATTATTATTAAAACTGTAGTGAATACGCAACCAGTCTTACGATTATCTATATTACACGTTGCCTGAATTAGTACTTTATCTGCAGGGAATGTTTAAAAAAGACTAGTAAAATAAGAACCTCTGTGATAAGAACGTTTCTTATTTTCATTTCCGATTTATCTTGTACACTTATTTACTATAATAAAGATTATTAAAGTGGACATCTCACTCGTGTAACCTGATTGTTACTGTCACAATAAAGTCAACCTCGATAAGACCTCTCAATCCAAGTCTTAAGTTCAATCACTCACAAAGTATAAATGGTAGAAAATACGGAAATAAAGCAATTGACGTGGGTGGTTTTGTAGCATTTATCAGAGCATCGATTAGACTTCAAGCTCATCATTTGATGAAATGATAAGGTACATTCTGGGGAAATTGTACCTTGCTCGAATGAATTTTCACCGAAAAAATAATGAAACAACTTTGGAAAAAGACAACTCAGTGTTTGTTTTAGGTATAATAGCTGCTCCAGTATCAGATGACTGTATCGGTTTAAAATCACTCTCAACTACTTCCTTACGTAATTGAATATACCTATATAATATTATAGTTACCAATTCCTCTTCTGCTCTTTGATAAGCTCTAGTCAAACTTGTTATAATATCCATCTCATTACCATCCTTGTGAAAACATTCACAAAATAGTCGATGCAGAAACCTGCACATCATTGTTCTCTTTACTCGTACACTAACTGACACATCTGAAAAAATACAGTACTGTATCGAAAGTTAAATTAGCTGTTTTGTATTAAGGGTATGGATAATATTTAGTTTAAACGGATTATAACTTAACATGGATATTTCCTGAATTATCATAGATTTTTAATGAAACCGTATCAGGACATTGCATGTAACAAGGATTTAAAAGTGGGAAAAAGACGCCAAAATGACTATGTAGACATTCACAGGCTTGATTTTATATATTTAAGAGTCCCACTAAAAGATAAATTGATTTTTTTGTTGACATTGTGAAGTAATATATACGACAGAAGCTTGACACAATGTAACTAAGCTTACGTTTAAGACTTGTAAGGAAGTAGATATAAAAGATTTCAAATCGGTGGTATGGTATCTTGTTTCTTAAGTACGTATACAAATTTGAATACCCCGTATGTACCTATCCATAGTATAATATTTACCTAAAACGGGAATCAAGTTGACGAACGTTCTAGGCAGATGCTTTTGTAGGAAGTCTAAAGCTCTCGCCAACTTAGCAGCATGAGCTTCAGCTGAAGCCTTTCCTTGATCATAGCACTGGGCAGAACATAAATCATTGGCTCCGAAAAATATCGTGATCATCTTCCAGTGGTTCTTAATATCCACGTTTTTGTTCTTCCTCATTTTGCTTACCTTAAAGCAACGAAATGATATGGTTAATATTCAGTCTTGTTGAACTCTTGTAGTTATGAGTTGTAAAGCAGTAAAACATAATGCAAAACTGGACACAATGCGTTTTGAGTTCATTGCTCTATTACGCCATAGAAAGAGTTTTTTTGTCATACAGAAAACTTCTCCCTGACTGTAGATAAACAGCAATATATACCTCTTCACACCTGAAAACCCTAACTCTACAGCATTCTCTACACCATTTTCTTTCATATGTCGTAAAACTGACTAAAAGTTATATTAGCGAATTAATTGCACCAAAATTAATTGCGGCCTATTTTTAAAAAGCAACCTATCATTAGTCCATTTTATACTTTCTCAAGATTCACTTAAGATTAATTTTATAAAAAAACAGATACCTGCAGGATCGAGCAGTGGGATCCTGTACTAGTGTATTTCGCTGCTCCAGAGTTTTTTAAGTTACACATACATAAAGCTCGTTGAATTTGGGAAAACATTTTGCGTCCGTGTATTATTTATTATATAGGGTGGCCGACAATAAATGAAAATTTTTTTTTATTATTATAAAATTTAAAATATGTCAATTTTTTAATATAAATAATATTATACAAAAGTAGTCACAATTTGCATTACTTTTTCGGATCTAAAGAAGAATATTTTGAATCGCGACGTGTTGCAGACAGCGCTTCAATTGCAACGGTTTAACTTGTAAAAAATTCTAGCAGGACGTGACGTAATAGCTATCCTATAATAAGCTTTTTGCGCAATAATGCGTTTGATCCTTAGGTTTGGTAATGTTGTCAGGCCCATAAAGTCTCCAGTTAAAATGGTTTCAAACTTGTACCCATAGAGATTTCTAAAGAATAATTTTATGCTAACAAGCAGCTAAAGAACAGTATTCAAAGTGTTCTTCTCTAAACGTAACAAAAGACACTGGATGACTGGAAAGACTCAGATTTATGCTACTTCCAGACTCGCAGTATAAAGCATTAAGATAAAAAATATGGACTGATTTAAATTCGCGTTAAAAATATTTGATCGACAAACACACTTACATATTTCCACCCTCTAAAGTTCTAAAATTTTACATATAGAATCAGGTATATCTCAGGTATATATCTTTAACTTCATATGCAGTATATAATTTTTCTAATCATTGACAACAAGATTCTAGATTTTGCTTTTGACTTATTTTGAATCATAACAAGTAACTTACTAAGATTTTGGCTTGTCGCATTGAGTCTGCGTCAGCTGCAACGGGAAATGCGACATTCAGCTGCGATTTGGAAGATAAGAACTCTCCCGTGCCGGTGGAGTAGCCGGTCAAGTTGGGATTGAACTCCTTCAGGATATTTGGTAGGGTCAGATATTCCCTCCAGGTACCTTGACCACCTGTAAGTAAGATTGTAAACTTAACAAAGATGGTTAGGTTAACACATACTGATACACTGATACACTGAGTGCAAAACTTGTAATAGTAATAATAATAAAATTGGTGTTAAATACAAGATGCTTATCCAGACAATAATCAATAAATTCATACTCAAGAAATATCTTATTAGTCAAAATAAATATTAAGAAAGCACAATCCTCATTTTTTCTTATAAGGAGTTTACGGAGTATGTTGCTGGAATTTAATTGCTAGCTTTGAATGAGTTTGTGACCTATATCAGTACCACTACTGGCACGTATGCACCAAGGTGTTAAACTTATGATATGAACAGAGATCAAAACTGGTATTTAAATCTAGATAAGGTTTTTTTTATAAATTGACTTTTTGTGTACCTGTTGCTCTCAATAACCGAATTTGGTCCTGACCGGAATTTATACCCATAACGCGTTGTGGATTTTACAGATTTCTCACACCGCGTTCCGGGTAACCTTCGTATGCGCAGAATGCGTTGTGGGTAAATTACGAAGACCCACAATGCGAAATTTCCAATGCCGTCAGAAGCACATGACCATTTTCGCATTATGGGCAATACAAATATAACCACAAAGCAAAACTTGGAAGTTTTATAATAAAAAAAAAGTAGAACAATGTGTTATGTGGGCTGCATGCACAATATCAAATATCTGCTCACGATTTACGAACTTTAATTTTTTCTTCATTCCTATACCTGTTAGTCAATTATTCATTTTGTCATATTATCAATAATTTATATTGATTCATACTTCAAATTTCGATACCGTTTACATGAAAGGTTCTTGCCTAATTTGTTCAGTTCTTCTGCTTCTTTAACCTCGCCTATGATTTTTTCCTAGTCAAAAATGTAGACCTAGAGATGACTCTATACCTATATAGAGTTTATTCAAACCATTCTCGAATTATTTTCGAAGTGTTTCTGTCGGTTCACTGATCTTACTAAACATTGTTCTGAATAAAGATAAAAAATACTAGTTGTGGTTATGTAAGGTTATGCCTATGATTTTTTCCTAGTCAAAAATGTAGACCTAGAGATGACTCTATACCTATATAGAGTTTATTCAAACCATTCTCGAATTATTTTCGAAGTGTTTCTGACGGTTCACTGATCTTACTAAACATTGCTCTTAATAAAGATAAAAAATACTAGTTGTGGTTATGTAAGGTTATTAGATTTCCACTTTGTGACCCACAAGGCGAAATGGTCGTACTTCTCCGACGGCATTCGGAGTTTCGCATTGTGGGTCTTTGTAATTTACCCACAATGCGTTTTGCGCATACTAAAATTACCCGGAACGCTATGTGGGAGATTAGAAAAATCCACAATGCGTTCTGGGGATAAATTTCGGTCAGTGGCCTAATTCGGTTATTGAGTATAACATACCTACTTAGTACCCTTTTGGTTGTTTTCTGAACGTCTTATGACATCAACATTACGAATAACATGTCGTTATTCCCACCCGTCTGTCTGTCTGTCATCTATTCGGTAACCCTTGATCTCTCGATAAGTTGGATAGTACTAGGTATAGCTATATTTTTTGAACTGTCACTATAGGTTCCCATGGATAGACCATGGATATTTTCGAAATTTATCCAGTGGTGGCAAAATAATAATAAAAAGTAAGTGCCTCTTCACTTATATAAAATCATGTGTAAATGAAGTTTCTACGATAGGTTATTACCAGAAAGTTTCCTCCAAATAGTTCAAAAAAACCTTTACTGATTTTGGATCACTAGATCCAGTAGAGGTTAAAAGGGATATAAAAGACAATTTTTCCAAAATTTGGGTGGGTGAAGTTGGAATGAAAAGGTTGACTACTAAAAACTACCTGTGAAGCCCTTGGATATCACAGGCAGACCATACTAGGTTCAAGGGTTTTTGAACCTGAGGATAAAAGATAGGCAGGACCCTTGGCTCTTTCATTCATTAAAAACTACCTGAACATACTCCCATTTGTCTTGAAAGAAATAGAGTCGTAGCATGTTTTTTTCATCTTTTGTAGCTTTGAGTCATAATCAACTCTTAATTTGATTACAGTGAAATGTTGGATCATGCTACCTTAGGGTTCAGATTTGAATAGAGAAGAAATATGTGGGGTGGAGGTAGTGCTAGCAAAGCTCCTACAAACTTGTCTTTATGGCTGTCGAGTTCACAATTATTTAGTTGTAGCCGAAATAACCTTTTGATTTGTATTTTTAATGCTCTAGACAATCCAGACTTCTTTGCGCGCAACCACAAAACGTTTAAACTCTTTTTTATATATACCACAGTTAGTGCTCATTCTTGGTTATGGGCGGTTCTCAGATTTTTAATGTTACTTGGCAGTAGGTACACAGGAAGTACCCAGACAGACTAAGTTTTGCTAAAATTATTACTATGAGTATATCTCTACGTATACGCATGTATTTGAAGTCATCGTGCAGTTTTTTAATTTTTGTTTCATTTTCTGAAAGTTTTCAAACTATTTTCATGTATATTTGACCTGTTCTGTCTATGCCTGCAACTAAAATGATAAATGATTGTTCTGCTCTATTTTACTCTAGCCAAAACGCCGACAATAATATTAAAAAAAGTATAAATGCAAAAATGGCTAATTCTCCAGTAGTAATTTTACCATGTCATCTTCACATGTATTGCAGCTTACAAAGTCTTCTATTTTCAACATTAAAAATTAAATCAACACTAACAACATATTTTGTAAGCATATATGTTCACAAGCAGCAAATAAATTAGGTAAGTACCTGCACACCAGGAGACGCCCCTGTATTCGATCATAGTTCCTAAGGCGAATTCTTCCATAGCACCATTTCCAGCAA
The DNA here is from genome assembly GCA_951848785.1 of Callosobruchus maculatus. Taxonomy (NCBI): domain Eukaryota; kingdom Metazoa; phylum Arthropoda; class Insecta; order Coleoptera; family Chrysomelidae; genus Callosobruchus; species Callosobruchus maculatus. Next base: position 240,259 of record CATOUR010000113.1, read on the forward strand.
TAAGGGAATCCCCCATAGCACCGATTACGTCGATATCTCCAGGTCTTAGCTTATGAACACTGGTAGGCCGCTCCACAGATCTACCTATTCCATATTTGGTTGCATTGGCACAAGGAAATGGCACTGTCTTTGGAAATATAGTTTGAGCTCGTACTCTGCCATTAGACTGAGGATATTTGATCACGAAGTTGCCCATGTGCTCCTGAATACGTATGTAAGAAAAGAAATCAATTAGATTAACTACTACTAGATAAGTAGGTACTAAATTGAAAGTATTAAATTGCAGCCACAAACAAGTTAACAAGCAAACAGGTTTGAGGATGTTCCTAACAGATCGAAAAGTTATAAATGGCCACAAATAGAGTGTCTGGTACTGCCTGCACGTGAACAAATTTGTGTATCCTTTCATTCTCCATTCAATGTCACGACCTACAAACGTAGAAAAATATCAGAAATCCCTAAAATGTCTAAAAAGAAAGTTTGGGCCAATCTAAGGAATTTATTTGTTTACTAATTAGTCCGCCGCAGTGCACTAATTTTCAGAAAAATAAATTCAGTGATCCTTAAGAAGTCAACAGGAATATTTTTCCAAACTGTGACACCCTGTATTTTGGAAATGAGACTCTTGAGGACGCATGTTCATATGAACTTTTCTACTAGAATTTTGATCAGAAATTCGCCTTCAGAATAACGGCATATCATTGAAAAACACCCAGTATATTAGAAAACAATATACAGGGTTCCAGTCATTTGATTCACAGAAAAATCGGAAAAATATACAGGGTGATCCACTTTATAATGGCATAACTTCAAGGCATCATAGATAGACGTTAAGATAATTATAATTTATATGTATACCTGTAGCCGCTAAATCTTCGCTTTCAAGATACAGGGTGTTTAAGTTTTAATAAAAATCTAATTTATTTTGAATATTTTCTGAACGGCTGTTTAGACAAAATTTAAATTTAGCACACAGGATAAGCTAAGCATTCTTCATGATATAGAGAAATATAGCGATAAATTACAAAAACACATATTGGAGGTATAGGTATGCAATTGTTATACTTCTTTTAAGAAAAGTCCTACACCACTGACTTTGTTACAAATAACAATAATATTATTTAATGCCTGATGTTTTTTGAAACAGAAAAGTTCTCCTGTATTTTTTCCGTACAACGAAGTATTTTTGAGATATTTGCCATTCATTTGCCACAGCCGATTTCCTAACGACAGCTATATCGTGATGTTTTCGCAAAATTATGTGCACAATCATTCATTTATCAGGGTTTGAGTGCCATTCCCATAAATCCTATTCACTACAATATGAATACCGTAAGAAAAAACAATCGCATAGTGCATAGTGCGTTAATTTGATAGGGAACCAAGGAGAGGACAAAGAATCGAACCGGCAGTCTTATCACGTATCTTGCAGACGACAAGCGACAGGCGAAAATAGCACAATATCTGCTGTCAAACGAAAGTTTCATATTATGCAACGACGTCATCCTGTCGGACAACAACATATTACCTACAATTTTGACAGTCCTGTTGCTGTCGTGTCGCTGTTGCTCGGCATCTGCTTAGCCGCGCTGTCGCGAATTTTTACGTAATAAGGCCGCGGAACATCTAAAACCACTATTCAGAGTATTAAAACGGGATTACCGATATCCTTTTCATTTACAGAATAGGTATACAACCTAGAACGAAGAACAAAAGATAGTATTTTCTAGGTGGCTACTGGGCAACGATTAAGGTTTCTTAAAAATGTTCCATGGACCGACGAATCATATTTTGCTTGTCGTGAGATTGTGAATTTCCATAATCATGCATGGGCCCCTGAAAATCTAAATCAAATTAGACAACAAGAACTTCAGCAAGAATTTAGCAATGATATTTGGCTGTGAATCTACAATAGTAAACCTCTTTGGCCCTTATGTACTTCCACAGCGATTGAATTTTCGAAACTTACATTAAAACTTATTTGATTAGAAGTTGTATGTCTTATTATTTTTAACAATTACCAACAGTACCAGTTAAATATTTCAAAAAGTGTCCCTCTTAAGAAAAAATGTAAGAACACCTTTTTGTTCTAAAAGGCATGGATTATAGAACAGAATTGCTATTTGCAACAAAGTTGGTGGCGTAGGAGTTTCTAAAAGAAAGGTTAATTGTATAGTCATATACCTATCCACCACTGAGTTTTGTCATCTATCATCATATCCCCTAGATCATGAAGGACCTTTAGCTTATCTTGTGTACCAAATTTGTTTTTTTTTTAGCAACGGCTTAGGAAATATTCAAAATAATATATTTTTTTTAATTTGAGCAATCTATAATTCTCGAATACGATGCTGTCACGGATATAAGTGTATTGAGAAATTGTCATTATTTTAACATTATTTATGATGTCTAAAGTTATGCCATTATAAAAGCGGATCACCATGTATAAAATACTTGAAACTGATATCGCAAATTACAGTGTGCTTGAAAACCCTATTTATGAAATTTTAAAATGTTTGTGTGTGTGTCATTTTTTGTGTACGTTTTTTGTGTATAAAATTTTATTGTTAGTATCTAACTCATACCTTCATGTTTCTGAAACTTCCATGTAACACTTAGTTTCATCCATTATGTACAACATATCTTGTAATTTTATTATATTACTTGTAAATTTTGACCTCCCATATATGTAGGTACTTTTTTTGTCTTCTGTGGCCAACAATGATTATTATTATTAAAAGAACGTGAAATAGATCTACAATCAATCTTCCAGAAAGTCTTACAAGATTTGATGTCCCTTTCTTGTAATATCTTTTAATAGTAATTCAAGGTCTACAGAGTTTTATCAACAAATTAAATACACAAGTGCTTGGAAGCTACCTGGTTCGATCCTCGTTAACGGACTTTAGAGCGTATGAAAAGTAACTGAACGCATACACAAAGTAGTCAAACTTCATTTGTTGCAATTTGTAATATTCATATTGCATACATGGAAACATATCCGGAGGTGTAGCATAACAGCAGTCGTTATTATGCAAGAAAAATTGTAATGCTTTTGTTTTACTTTCTTTTAAAGAGAGTAATAGGAAAAACGTTGACAGAAATATAATGAATATTTCACGCACGTTTTAATGCCGTAACTATTTGTTTATATTCTTTGAATCTTCGATGCGCATTGTGAATCTTACTAGAAGAAAGGTTTTATGCTAGTGAAAAATAGTACCACTAGCTAGCTATTAAATTTTACTAAGATCCCAAATTTGAGATTATAATCATAATACATTGTAAAAAGGTATAGAGATTGTCAATTGTATTGTTCAGTGGAACAAAACAACCAATTTTAAACTGCCTAGAGTTCGACAGGTTTGGTAAATGGTAATGAAGAAGGTAATAGTGGGAGTCATTTCATTTAAGCCACATGTTTCCTGAATTATCTCTAGATTATAAAAATGAAAATAAAACCTGAAATATCCGAGGATAAAGGCAGCATCAAATTGTAAATCCTTAAAATTATTTGCGACATATTATCTTACCCTTCTTGTTTGTCTCATTATCTGCTCAAACATCTTCCTTGTATTTATCTGACCATATGCCACAGAGTAGATAAGTATAAAGCATATAGTCCAAGTAGTAGCCATGCTTGCGCTCCTCACGTCTAGAACCTAAACATTTTGGATCAGAAAAATACATGATTATTCTACAGAATGTATCCACTTAAAGGTACGTGCACATAAATCGGCATCGGGCGAACGGTACGGATCGGAGAAAGATATGTGCGGACGGTAGGCAATTTTCAAAATCCGGCGAGAATGAAGCAACTAGAATTAAAAGCCGGCTGATACCGACGTATTTGCGATGCTGATCGGAGATACCTTAAGCATACCATCAACCTTTCTTTTGCTCTAATAGGTGGGCGAGATGGACATTTTTCTCCTGTAATGCCTTCTCTATAGCCTCCAGTAAAGAATGGAATTTGTAACGCGTCATTTTGAAATAATTGAAGAACTTTTTTTCGTCATCCATTAAGTCCGGAAATAAATGTACCTACATATTCCCCCAAAACTGTTCTTTGACATACTTCATGAACCCACACCCGTCTACGCTTTCTACGTTTTTCTTTCAGAACAATTGCCAACTCGTCACCGCTCGAAGACATATTCGCAACTGACTTCCAATTCTTCCGTCGATTCCGATCAGATATGTGCGATACGCTGATAAAAAATCCGTAGAGTGCCTGTCGTTCCCTCCGTCCCGTCCGTCCGATGCCGATTTATGTGCGCGTACCTTAAACTAGGTAGAACTGTGGATCACAAAAAGGGCACCACACACATAAAAAAAGAGTCTGGATAAATGCTTTAAGTAATAGTGTACAGGGTGTTCCTAAGTATCATGTACAAACGGAAATTCTTTGGTTTTTTTTTACAACTGAAATTTCAAATAAACGTAGGTCCGCAAAGGCGTGTTGAAATTTCAACATTTTTTCAGTTTTTTCTTAATAACGATCTCAATTTTTGAGGTAGGTATTTAAATTAAATTTGGAATATAAGGAACGCAATACGAGTTACAATGCAAATGTCAAACGGTTAAATGAATCTACAGAGTGCTTTTTTCAGGAGTCATGCCCCTTTTTACCCTGAACTGAGTATTTAGAATAATACACGTCAAACATAATGAAACAAAACAGTTATCCAAATAAAGTCATAGCCTACTAGACCATATTTCAAATACATTATTTTCATCTACCTATTAACAGAGAAATTTGTTTTGTTTTTTCTCAACAAGGATCGGAGATATAAAAAAATTAAGAGCGGGCGAATAGTTTCTGAACATTATATAATAATTATTTTGTTTTTTTTAATCTACGTGCGACACACCGCAAAAAAGTGCAGGCTAAGAGAAAGGGGATGACCCCGGAAAAAATAACACCCTGTAGATTCTGGCAGCCATTTGATATCTGTTGTTTTGTAACTCCTAAAAAGGTATTTCGTATTCCTAATGTCAGATAAATACCTCAAAAATTGAGAGAGTTGTTGAGAAAAAACTGAAAAAATATCGAAGCTTTAACACCCCATGGATCGCTAATGAAGCGTTTGCGGACTTATGTTTATTTGAAATCTCTGTTATACAAAATACCAAAGACTCTTCTCCCTTCGTTTTTACACGATATTCAGGAACACGCTGTATTATGCTTAAAGGGCCTGGGTACATATGTATTTGCCATGTTAAAACAGGGATTCCCATTTCGAACAGAACTCACTTGTTTTTCAAACTACATACACAGTATTTCAGACCTTAATGAATGACAACTATTTGCGATTTTCCCAAAGAAGTGTTTTAGTGTGCAAAAACGCAAAAAAACGCAATACAAAATAATACATTCTTCAAATGTCTGTAATTTAACAACCAAACACGATATCAAAAAAGGCAAAATAGGCGACAAAGCGCAAGATTTCTTTTCCAATTTGCTTTTAGAATCATTACTGTAAGTTTAAAGGTAACGTCAGGAGTTTGAAAATGCGAAATTCATTTTTATAGTGACCTTTGGGCCTTACCTTTGGACCTTTTGACTTTACCTTTGGATTTTTGGACTTATCTCCCCTCATCTTAGACACACACACTGGAGAAAGACAATAGGCGGCCACGCCTCCTCGCTAACACGGGAATACGGCTTTTCTTTGATTCTCAATTTCGCGCGCTATACCCTAAACCCTTAATGATTCCGATCTATAAAAACCTTGGTATTGCATTTGAAAAACTGTAACGTGAGACATCATAGAGACACTACAGAACTCCACCCGTATATTCTTCATCATTGATTAGGAAATATTTGTTTAACCCGTGAACATTGAACTCATAGCTGTTCCATCGGAGATGCCTACGAAAATGTAAAATTTTCCGTTACTTATACATAATTATTCAATTGTTGTTTCTTCAGACATAAACGATAGTATGGGCTTTCGTGACATTATTTATCGTAGGTTGATGAGCATGACATAAAGAATCGGTGTTGTAAAAATTGTCGTCTGGATATCGTTACAAGGCCAGACTTTCGAGATGCTCAGACAAGTTGCAAAAGCGATTGACAATTAATTCTTCTTCATATATCTATATTAAGAGTGCATTCAAATTCAACATTTATGCAAAGATTACATTTCAAGGATCTAGTGGTCGATACCTTCCTCGTACTGGTTTCGAGTGGTACCATTAATAAAATTATAAATTTCACATTTTAGAAGCACGTTTTTTAACGATTTTCTTAGGACATTAAGTGACGAAACCATCAAATTGGTTTCATCATTAATTATGTTGCACATAAGCAAGAATAAATCTGTTGATTGGAAATTGGTTGAAAAGTGGTTTCCATTTGAAATATAGTCGAGACAAAATCGCCAAATTCTTTAACTAGTGATGGGAATTTTATCAGTAGGAATGCTTGACTGATCCTTCAAGTATGACTAGACGTTTTGTATCTAAAGTCATGTCTCTTGCTTTTCGCACAAGTTCATTATCAGGTAAAAATGTTACTTACGTAAGGTATGCATACGTTATATCTTATTCGTTTAAATTTATTAGTGAATTAAAAAAATATCTTTTAACTGTTGCCCTTTGGTGTACACTGATCTTATTCATATGATCTTAGTTAATGTTTTCACCGAACATAAATGCGAATTTCAACCTTTTGTAATGTATCAACAAAGTACTTGTAAGAAATAGAGAGTGAGAGAGAGTGATATCTCATCTTCTAATTATTAGCTGACGCTCCACTAGCTTACCTTTTCTGTTTTTAGAATAGTCTTTCTCTAAAAAGGACACTCCATAGGCATTAACAACACCCTATATACACAATTTCATGTATACGGGTACGTATTGTGCATGGTAGTTCCTCAGTTGATACCTTTTTAAACGGTTGTACATATATCACCAAAATTAACAACCTCTTCAAATAACTTTTTTTCGAAAAACTGCAATTAAAGTATTTCCGAATATGTACGATGCGGTCCTGTTTAGCTTAAGTAAAGTGTTCAAAGTTTTCATCATTAACTTCAACATAACTAATTTTAAAGCGACTAGCAGCCCTACTTTGGAGACACTCCCCATAATTCAGCGACATGTCCACAAGTTCATTGTTTTCATAATGATGTGCCATTTCTTAGGATTTACCAATCTACGATAAACGTAGTGATTACTGCACTAACTAATGGTATAATGCCTGATCAATAAGACAAAATCCGAGCAAAAAACTAAACATAAACAGACTAGGTGGGTCTTAATACACAAGCCCAGATTTATATTTTTTATCATGTATCTCGCTTATTGTTGTTATCTGAAAAAAGTTATTCGAAAATGCTGTTCCTTTGAACAAATTCTAGACACAGTTAAGAAATGTATCAGCCAAGGCATCACCCTGTATAACATTGCTATACCTTCTACTGGTACATTTTGATTTTGACTTGTACTGTTCGGATTTGATTTTCTTGTTGTAACAACAACGTTTTCATGTAATTACAAATTTGTTGTTCTATTCTTTTAATTATGCTATCAGTAAGAGATATATCTACCTACGTATTAGACTACAAGTATTATATTTTGGCAAGGACTATGAAAGGAATAAAAGTTAAAACCGCCATATCAGCGAGGTCAAGTTTATATAAAACCACGTGATATAGCTACGCAATTAACGAAAAAATGCCGTAACACTAATGACACACATTTTTTATTCATTGTGGTCAGAAGAATTGTGGCACTGTTGGCTTATCATCAATAATCTGTTTATTGTACACGTGCTTAAAAAATTTCACTTCTACTTGGGGGCCTTGACACATACAGTAGCATTAATTTGAATGATTGAAAGGATTATTGTGTATATTTCGATCAGACAGCTACTATTTGGATTTAAAGCTGACATTTTTTGTCCTATGATAACTTGTAATAAGTTGCATTAATATGTATCTTAAAGATGTTCGTTCAAAGCAGTTGTTGGTAGATGGAATTAAACTTTTCAGTTTTTAAGTTATCAACGATTAGAACTCAGAATTTTATAGATATTAGATGTTATGGATTGCTCTTACGTTCTACGTATCTTCTGCATATATTCTCACTGATATAGACTGAAGCAGCTCAAACGCCAGCGTCAGATGACATGTGAAGCATAGTAGCAGCATTTAGGTTAGGAACATAAATTGCAGTTACACATACATTATTTTAGTCAACAGCAGTACGAATAAAGCAAAAAAATCTGAATAGAAAAAAAGGTTTGGTAACCGTTTGTATTGCTTGTTAATTATTTTAGTTATGGTCGTTCACTATTTCAGATATTAAGAGACCATATTGAAATCTGGCAATAGCGCCTTGATTTACAAATACACAGCCTTCCCTATCTTCACAAAAAATCACAGTACAGTGACGTAAGTATGCAGTGGTCGTCGGTTAGGTTAGATTGATTTGTTGATTGTCGTTTGTGTGTTATCTTTTGATTTATACAAGAATCATTGACGTCTAAGATGTCAATGCTGAGAAACGCAACAAACTGATTAACTAATTGCAATAGAATCAAAATAATAACTGAACTAGATTTACTGAAATTTTAAAATAGAAGTAAATATCTAGTTTATCGTCCCGTCCCGTCCGTCCTTAACCATACTTGTTACGTAATAATATCAAATGTAGCTGAAGTGTCGAATCATACAATGAAGCCGACGCATTTAGGTACACTCTATATTTAACTTTGTAGACGAATAACTCCAGCTAATCACAAAATTATGACAAATTTGCAAAAATTTGACGATTGACATTCATTGAGTTATCCCGCAGATAGAATTATAGAACTGCGGAGCTGCTTACTTCAAAAGCGGCTCTTTCTTTCAAAGAAATATATCCAATGATGAAGATCAAGTAGCTTGACTAAATACTTCCGAAACGTTATCGGTATTGGAAGGGTTGCGGAGTTATTAAATCATCCCCCCTCCCCGCCGTTCCAGTTCATTAAAAAGTAACAACGATTACTTAAAATGGATTAAAATTAAGTTTTGGATGGTTCCAAGACTTTGTTTTTTACGTAATGCAAATAGTTTTGAAAAATATATCGGGATTATACCTACTGTGATTCTACAACATATTGCACATCAAATATTATCAAAATACCGACTTAGCAGTAGGCTTCCAAAGAAAGTTAGGAGCAGTTCCCAGAAATCGGTGCAGTGGTTAGATGAATGGCGGCAGACAGACAGACAGACAAAACAACGAAAATTGTTGTCATATTTCGTCAAATATGATTTTCCACGCCAACATGTTCCAATCTTTTATTTTGTGTGATTTGTAAAAAACTATATGTTTAGAGGTCACCACATCATTTTTTGTTCTAAAAAACAAAAACTGTGAAATTATACAGTCGTATTCTTCCGCAATAGCCCATCAGCCACTAATCTCTCCAACCCACAGAACTTATTAGTAAAACAACCAGTTTCTGCAGATTTTATTAATTTATCAATTTAACACTGCAAACATTAATAATTATTATATTAGTCACCAAGGGCCCGGAAAAATATTTGTCTAAAAACAGTACTATTGTCCCACCACCAGTGCATGAGCTGTCGGATGGTAAAGAGAAGCACATCCACCATATTTTTAAATAAGGGTTCCTCGGCGATGCTATCATTGGAATCACCAACAAACTGTTTTGTAGATGGTGTAGATTATATTAATTTAGAAGTGTAAGGATAATCTACATTTATTTACGTCCTGTGACAGGCGATGGAGAATTTTTTTATGAAATTACTGCCCTAGGGTTGCTTGATGGGGTAGAATCACTTGATTTCTGCTGGTACTGTGATTGATCTTTGAAATAGTAAATGTGTATTATAATGAAATCTACTATAAAACGCATCATTACTTATATAGTTAAAAATACGTCCGTAGATGAACCGTTATATAAGAATTTTGGAGAAGGCTACCAAAAATTGCTGAATTGTTTTTAAATTGTTTAAATAGAAAGTGTAATTTGCTGAAAACATCATGTGATGAAAGAAAACATAATTTGGAAATTTAGATTCCCATGTTACAGTGTTTAGATACTGTGAGTAAAAGGTATCAGCCTTTAGAAAATATTTTAACTACTAATTTCCTATGGGTTACAGTTATAATAGAGATTTTTCAAGATACATCAGACAATACGCCATGTCCCTAAGGGTCTAGGGTATAGCGCGCGAAATTGAGAATCAAAGAAAAGATGTATTCCCGTGTTAGCGAGGAGGCATGGCCGCCTGTTCCCTTTCTCCAGTGTGTGCGTCTAAGATGAGGGGAGATAAGTCCAAAAATCCAAAGGTAAGGTCAAAAGGTCCAAAAGTCACCATAAAAATGAATTTCGCATTTCCAAGCTCCTGACCTTACCTTTAAACTCACAGTAATGACTCAAAGAGCAAATTGAAGAAGAAAGCGTGCACTTGTGCAACTATTTAGCCTTTTTTGATATCGTGTTTGGTTGTTAAACTAGAGGCGTTTATAGAATGTATGATTTTACATTGCGAGTTTTTTTGCACATAAAAAAACTTTTTTGAGAAAACCGAAAATAATTGTCATTCATTAAGGTCTTAACTATCGCCTTCTGAAATATTATATAATGTAGTTTGAAAATAGAGTGAGTTATGCGAGAAATTGTGAGTCCGTGTTTTACATGGCAAATACGTATGTATAAATGTGTGTATCCAGGCCCCTTAAGTCACTTGACTGACTCATCAAGAATTAGGCCCATTATTTGGAGTTGATTGATAGTTACGACAAGTAAAGGAAAATAAAGTTCACATGCAAATGCATTGACATTTTGCATCAAAATTGATATTTTAGAAATATGTACTTCAATAAGTACAATTATGTGATTCTTTAAAGTTAATAAACATTCTTGGATCATAAGACAAATTTTTCCTTTAAAGGAAGTTTTCTACGAATTTAGTCACACTACCTACTTTCATTCTACATAATACTTCTTTATATATACATTTTTATAAAGGTAAGCTTGCGCTGCACTACTGTCAAAGTAAGTCAGTGGATCAAAATAAACAGCTTTTTCTAAAGTTTTCAAGAAAATGTTCAAAAAACTATTTACGAGGTTTTTTGAGACAATTTTTCTGGATATTTGATCAAGGCGTCATATTTCTATGATAACTTGTCAATAATCGAAGGATTTAAAAAACTGGTTAATTTTTAGCAGGACCATTTATATTCTCCTATTTAGAATAAGGAATAGACGTTTTGCATTAGACATTTCTTCTTTAAAAGTAGTAATAAAAATCGCGACCCAGTGCGGCATTTCTTCCACCTTTAGATAACCATTAAAAGGCTAAAAAAAATCATAAAGTAAAGAGCTCGTATTGATAGATGTGAAAAATTGTAAAATCTAGCAGTGACCTTAGAATAAAACTGCATATGAGGTCAATACATACTTACATCTTATGTTACTCCGTAAGAATATAGATGGTTCTGAAACGCCACTAACTCAAGTGATCACAACTTTTTTTCTCATGTTCCTATATGCAAAATTATCTTCAGCATCACAAATCACAGCACCCAGTCCGCGGACGGACCAAAAAAAAATATCGACACTCGAAGGACCAAGCAAAAAATACACGCCGGTTGAGCGGCATCGCGGAATTTTGCCATTGGGGGGGGTCGGGGGGCCGGCCATGCTCATGTTTGTGCCCATGTCCGAAAAACGTGAAGCTAGCTGACTTCTGTTAGGCAACGCCATTGCGACCGGAGCTTTCACCAAGGGTTGAGGACAGGCGTGTACAATCCTAGACGAAAATTATGAGTCATGTATTTATTGGAGGTGATCTAACAAAATGTATTTGGTGAAACTGCTTTATCATCCTAATACACATCCAGCTAAAGAGGATGATGCCCTTTCCCAAAATTTCACAATATTCAGCGTATAATTCTGTACTGAACATAAGGAAAAGTTTTGCCGCAAAAGATAGTGACAGAAAGGTTATTTTTGTCGCTAAGTAAATATCTAAGTTGCAAAAGTATTGTCTTCTATCTATTGATTTCACTGCCAGTGGAAATGGAATCAAAATTGTGGACTTTTGCACCAGGTATTCATAGAAACTCCATTTGGTTTTGACTGGGAACTTTTTTCATATCATGGTCATCGAGGGTTGGAGACCCGATAATTCTGAATCATGTATTGCAAGTGATCTTACTAGGTATGCTAGGTAAAACTCCCATATCATTCTAATATGTGGTGCTTACAAATATAGTCGCAGTTTTGAGTTTCAGTCTTGTTTGACGAAGATCTAAAATTTCAGATCTTCAGATTTACCTAAAAAGTCGAAAACCTTTATTTGGCTTTTTATCAAGGTGATATCTTGTATTTTGAATGACTTGAGAATGGCAATTACAAATCCAGTCGCAGCTTCGAGTTTCAGTCTCACTTGAGAAAAATAAAAAATTTCAGATTTTTTAGATCTTCAGATATACCTAGGTACCTAGGTATCTGAAAAACCAAAAATATTTATTTAGCTTTCTATTGAAGTGAAATGTTATATTTTGGATAATTTGAGGTTGCATATTGCAGATATGGGTAAAATTTTGAGTTTCAATCTCATTTGACGGAAATAAAAAATGTCTGATTTTTCTGGTGTTCAGATTCACCCAAAAAATCGAAAAACTTTAATTTGACCATAGGTTAAGATGAATTCTCGTGTTTGGGATAATTTTAGGTTGCTCATTACAAATCCGGTTGCAATTTTGAGTTTTAGTCTTATTTAACCGTAATCAAAACGCAGATGTTTTAGATCTTCAGGTTTACCCGAAAAAATCAAAAATCTTTATTAGGCCTTCTATTATGACGGAACCTCGTGTTTAAGATTATTAGAGGTTGCTGATTACAGATCCGGTTGTAATTTTGAGTTTCCGTCTCGTTTGACAGAAATCAGAAATGTCAAATCTCAGATTTTTTATTTCTTTAGGTCCACCAAAAACATCTTTATTTGGCTTTCTTTCAAGATAACATCTCGTGTTTCAAATAATTTGATGGTGTTGGTTACTAATGCGTTGGCAGCTTAGAGTTTCAGTCTCGTGTGACGAAAATAAAAAAATCATCTTTTAGATCATCAGGTTACCTAAAAATTGAATACCTTTATTTGTTTTTACATTAAGATGAAACCTCGTGTTTTGGTTAACTTGAGGGTGGTGGTTACAATTTCTGTCGCAGCTTTGAGTTTCAGTGTCTTTCGACGAAAATCAAGAATTTTAGATCTTTCAGATGTTCAGGTTTACCTAAAAAATCGAAAGCCTTAATTTGGCTTTCTATTAATAAAAAACATCGTGTTTTTGATAACTTAAGGTTGCTGATTACAAATCTGGTTGCAGTTTTAAGATTCAGTCTCGTTTCACGGGAATTAAAAATATCAAATCTGCGGAACCTCAATTTTACCTAAACAATCAAAAATCTTTATTTGGCTTTCTATTAAGAAAATCCTCGTGTTTTGCATGATTTGAGTTTCAGTGTTGTTTGACCGAAATCAAAAGGGCGATGTTTTAGATCTTCAGGTGCACCTAAAAGATTCGAAAATCTTAACTAAGCTTTCTATTATGACGGAACCTCGTGTTTTAGATAATTAGAGGTTGCTGATTACAGATCCGGTGGAAACTTAGAGTTTTCGAAAATCTTTATTTGTCTTTCTTTCAAGACAAAACCTCGTGTTTCATATAATTTGATGGTGTTGGTTACTAATCCGTTGGCATCATTGAGTTTCAGTCTCGTGTGACGAAAATAAGAAATTTAATATCATCATCAGGTTACCTAATAAACCGAATACCTTTATTTGTTTTTCCATTAAGATGAAACCTCGTGTTTTGGGTAACTTGAGGGTGGTGATTACAATTCCTGTCGCAGGTTTGAGTTTCAGTGTCTTTTGACGAAGATCAAAAATTTTAGATATTCCAGATGTTCAGGTTTATCTGAAAAATCGAAAGTCTTTATTTGGCTTTCTATTAATATGAAACATAGTGTTGATAACTTAAGGTTGCTGATTACAAATCTGGTTGCACTTCAGTCTCGTTTCACGAGAACAAAAAATGTCAAATCTTCGGAACCTCAGTTTTACCTAATAAATCAAAAATCTTTATTTGGCTTTCTATTAAGAAAATCCTTGTGTTGTGCATGATTTCAGGTTATTGATTACAAATCCGGTGGCAGTTTTGAATATCAGACTGATTTTTATTTTAACGCATATTTATAAATATATATCTGAACCAACAGATTTCAGACCTAATGCTTTTTCTATTATTTCTTTTATTTTCCTGTGCGCATATGTTTTCGAAGATTTGTTATTATATCTAAGGTAAATCAGGGAAAATAATAAAAAATGTCTAGTCTATTCGGAGACTTTATCTAGTGGAAGCACATAATTATATTATATAAGACCAGGAAGCAGGACTAGGTGGATTTCTGTGAAAAATCACTTTGAATGGTTAGGACGGCATTACGTCCACTGGTATCCGTCTGGGAAATCTGAAAATATTTTTCACTGTATTCTTTAAGCTATTATAGTAATAATTTTATCATCGCAAGTCTCTATACGGTGAATCGACTTCCAAATACGAAACTTTGCATTCTAGTCTCATATTTTTTGCGATTGTAGTGCTTTCTGCCGCGCCTCTCTACCTATTGGCATGGAAGTAAAAATAGAAATATATCTATATTTATGTTCCTTACTGTACCTAACATTTTTCAGTTGACTCGAATTGTAAAAACAAATGCCAGGCACGTACTGAACGTCATTCATTGTACTATGGTGAACGATAGATATTAATATTCAGTGCGTATATGCGCCTTTTGTGAATGTTCCTTATTACGTTGTTATTACATGCACCTTATTTCAGTTATGTATACCTACTGCTTTTCTTGGTGACCGGAAAAAATGTATTGCATGCTCGCTACCTGATTTTACAGGATGTACCACACAGAACACTACGCTCAATAGACCTAAAAAAGTGTTATAGTTAAGGCTATGAAACGTAATTTTAGCGTCCGTAGAGAAAACGAATGAGGCAGTTTGGAATCTTTTTTGTCATTGCACCATAACCCTAAAGTGGGAAGGATCGGAGATAGAGGGTTTGTGTTAAAACGTGAAAAAAGTCGTTAAGTAACCGAATAAAGATGCGGTAGCATTTTAGTACACCTACCAGCTAATGTTCCTAAAAATCACCATCCAAAATCTACGGGCGGTTTGTGCGTACCGATTTTTTCAGATGAAAGTAAAAAAAATCGCAACGAAGCTGATGAAAGATTTTTGGCTTTTTTATAGATAATACAAAGAATACTGTCATCCCTTTCTGCTGGGCAGTTTATGAGAATTTTCAGCTTAAAGTTCGATTTTTCACGTCATTTTCGTTAGAAATCGTTATGGCTTAAAACGGATGACGTTTTTTATACATGAGTCGTTCCATTCCAAAAGTCTTCTTATTCAGTTTACTCAATTTTATTTTTGGTAAATGAAGAAAATCGTTTTTTGAACATACTAATTACACTATCGGTGAATAATTTTTCTTATGCATTGATAAGGTGATAGCAATGGCAACGGTGTTTTTCTTTTAAAGAAAACATAATAAGTAACAAAAAGGTCAACCTTTTGGTTTGGATTTGGCGAATTTTGATGTCTCATCAGTATATAGAGCAAGTTTTGACGCAAAAAACTCGTCACATGAAGGTATATGAAAAGAAACAAATGATTTAATCCAAACTCAAGCCTTCTTTCATTCAACACAAGAAGTAAGGTTGTTAAGTATCAGAAAGGAAACTAATTCTGGTTATACGATATAAAACATAACGTTGTTGGGTTGTTCCCAAGTAACAGAAAGCAATCTAAAACCTAGGTTTTCTACTTCCATTGGGGCAAAATATGAGTCTCCATAATATTGCTAATATTATTTTCACTTTTAATAATAATACCCAATATACCAACTTTATTCTAAACAAGATAATAAAACGCAACATCGGCTACACGTCTGCCAACCATTCGAAGCACTGTGATTAGTCAGTGGGACAAAGGAACTTTTTACGCGACATTCTGAATAGATTAGGCAAGTTTTGGAGCGACTCTCAATTTTCTCCTCCATTTTGCTATTGGTTGAGGCAAGTTCCGGAACGATATTTTCTACTGAAAATATTCCAATCGCGAGGTTAGTACAATTTTCAAAAGTGGATAAGACGGCTTTTGAAATGGAACGACTCACATGTTCTTGGTAGGCCCACCTATGACATGTATCAAAGTCATCCGTTTTTATTATGTTTAACTGCATTTTTCAACCCCTATAGTGGGTGGCATTATTGAACGCCTTCTGAAAGGATACGGAAGGCGTTCTATAATGTCACCTTTTGTACGGGTTGA
Source organism: Callosobruchus maculatus (assembly GCA_951848785.1). Taxonomy (NCBI): domain Eukaryota; kingdom Metazoa; phylum Arthropoda; class Insecta; order Coleoptera; family Chrysomelidae; genus Callosobruchus; species Callosobruchus maculatus. Next base: position 256,647 of record CATOUR010000113.1, read on the forward strand.
AAAAGGCAGTTAAACCCAATAACATGAACTAGACATTGATACACGTCATATCTGGACCTCCCAAGAACATATATGAAAAACGCCATCCATTTTAAGCCATGGGGACAGTGTCTTAGTGATTTTTAACGAAAATGACGCGAAAAATCGAACTTTAAGCTCGAGTTTCTCCTAAACTGCCCAGCAGAAACGGATGACCGTATTTTTTGTGTTATCTTCAAACAAGCCACATTCCATTTTCCATGAAGTTTCGACCGGTTTCTTCGCGATTTTTTCATTTTAATTAAAAAAAGTCGGGACGCGCAAACCGTCCATAGATTTGGGAAGACGATATTTTGGAACATTAGCTGGTAGCTATCGCATTTTCATTCGGTTACTTAACGATTTTTTTTCACGTCTCAACACCCCCTCTCTATCTCTGATCCCTCCCACTTATGATGGGTTATGGTGCAATGACAAAAAAGGTTTCGAAACTGCCGCCAGAACGCAAATACCAAGCGTCATCCAGTTTTTTACGGACACTAAAATCACGCGTTATTGCTCTGAATATTAGACATTTGTGACCTTTGAACACAAAACGTCGTTTTTGCGGATCACAAAATAAGCTGGTAAGTCATTAATGTCTCACATGTGCCACTCACAAGGGAAATCCGAACACCTAAAAAAGGGTTTTTTGCATTAAAAATCTGTTCACAGCCTGACAGTAGCCTCTTTAGTACCTACACATCTAACACTTGTTCATTCAGATGCTATTTGCCTATGTGGCAAATTACTATAGGTGTCAAATCAAATCATAGATTTTGTCGATCCAAAATCTTCAAATATGGCAAGAAACTGGTTTGGTGTAAAAACATGCCCCGTAGAGTATGACAGCCCCAGTTTTCGCAGTTAAACCCTTTGAACGAGGTCGGATTTTAGGTGAACGAGGTCGTGTTGCTTGCTTCAGAGCAATTACTACATCTGAGTTGAGCATAACAATCATACACATATATTTAAGCTATAATAATTTAATTCGTTACATTTTTATAATTACGGCGAACTATTCCTTCTTGTAAAAATGAAGGGATGTTCTTTCGTAGGACAATAGAACTTCGAGAACGTGTCAGATCCATCCAAGCTCTTGTTTCCAAAAGGTTCTAATAGGGAGTTCCAGACACCATTCGCAACTGTAAAAAAAAACAAAATTTTTTGAGGGCTCAAATAATCTGCCGAAGTTTGCTAAACAGAGATAGGACATTTTTCCATTCTGTAGGATGTTCTACCATAGCATAGACATTATCAGAAGTATTACTTTGTTGCTGTTATTACTTTTATGCCGATGTATCGGCTCGAGAGCAGAATTGCTCAAAAATAATGGTTCTTGTTCAGAAATAAGTGCATGTTTTTGGAATTGTATGGATTTCTAAAACATCTTAGAGCAGAAAAATGCTTTTTGAAATCCATACATACTCAGTACACGCGAAAATTGCATATTTCGAAATTTTTGGCGAAATACACTGTAAGTCGGTTAGCGAAAAGTGGGATGCCGTGATAACGACAATCATGATAAAAAAATCTTCAGGTGCATTTTTAATAAAATTCTTTTATATTTACGAGGGACCTTTTCCCTCCATTATGTGTACAGCTTTGCATAAAACTAGACGAAGTTTACGGGGAAAGTTAATCCACATCTTTTGATGCCCAAGTTGTTAAGGGAGCGCTAGAAAAGCCTTAACTTGAAATTTGTGAGACCGAAACAGTTATTATTGATAACATCCGCTGAAAAGAAATGTATTTTGATGTAGGAGAAAAAATGCAAGCCAGCGAGAAAAATGTCTTTCATAGGGCTCTATAAAAGATGATTATCTTATAGATTATGCCACAAAATAAGGTAGGTACAATTCTTTATTTTGTGATTTATCACTTCGAAGTTTTAGGGTGATAAATAACGCCATGAGGGCCTTATTATTACCCGCTTATTCCAATTTTTAAGTAATTTTATTAAATATACTGTGGAAACGAATATGATGGAAAAAATCATACTAGTTTCTGTAATATTTTTTGAGCAAAATCACTCTTTCAATTAATTTTTTGGTTGAAACATGTTATTACGGTATAAAATACTAATAGAGCTTTTTGGGTACTTCAGCACCTCCATTTTTTGCAATTTTCATCCCATATTAATTCCACAAGAACCAATACTCTCGATCTTTGTCCTAAAATATCGTTTGCAAGAGCTAACCGATTTTTGATTTCTTTATAACTGAGCAGACTGCGAAAATAGATCCTAAATACCAGAGTAGCGCGGCTGCTGTAAAAAGGTTATTTATGTTAGGAAAAGTTTGTTAGCGCGGGCCTTGCATAGGTCAACACCCGCAGCCCCAACAAATACATCTCTTGGCAGTTCATTCCAAGCCTTGGAGAGCCTGGGAATAAATACGTGGTCGTACCGCTTGGTTCTTGTTGTATGAGGAACGACCGCCTTAGGATGAGGTGCTGCAGTCGCGCGAGTGCATCTGATAAGATCGGTGAGCGGCGGAACTATAGAGGATAGCTCAGAGGAGCAGACTCCGTTTGAATATCGGTAGAAGAGTGAGAGGTCACCTACCGCATGCGTTGCCGGTGAGAAAGTGGCTGGAGGTGGTGCGTTAAGACCGGATCACCAGTTAGTAAAGTCCTCGCCCAATGTAAATATAGAGACAAATAAAAAAAAAGAAGCTCCGTCGAATTACCCCCCTCTAGACAGGGTAGTAGATGCAGCAGCTCCCCAGACATGAGAGCAAAACTTCAGGCCTGGTCTTATTTGGGCTTTATATTATTATGGCGTGAGGAGGTTAGATGGTGAGCAGTTCTTTCTGGCTCTTAATGTCTATCAAAGCTTTATACCAGCAGCTGTTGCGAATTATGCAAGGTGTTCATGCCATCAGATCAGATTTTCTGTTATGTTCACTTCTAAGAGCTTGAATGTCAGACTCCTTGGCAGAACTTGATTATTCGTTAGAACCGGATGTTGACTTGGACTGTCAATACTGAGTCTTTGAAGCATTAAAGTTTGTCATATGGTTGAGCTCTCAAGTAGTAATGGTCTCCAGATCCTTAAAATAAAGCAGCCGCTACCCGCCTTCTGCGTTCCAGCTCGACCACGTAAATCGGTCATTTGCTAATGATGCCTGCATGCAAAGTACTTAGGTTTGTGTTATGGTTTCAAGAGAAAAAGCGATCTACACCGTCAGAGATTTTTTGACCTAAGAGGTACGTGTCAATCGCAAAGCTTAACAGAGAGGCCGCAGGACGGAGTTTTGTTTGGGAGAGAGTGCATGTCACACTTGTTCAAATTCCTTCAAAATATCGAGAGCAATGACTTGAGCCTCGCTAAACGAATGGATGAGTTTGCTCTACACATGTGTAATGTAAGCCAGGAGATGTGCAGTTGATCTTTGATGTCGGAACGGTATGGATCTTAACGTATTTCATGAGCTCTTGATTGACGTATTTCACCATCACCTTATTGATCACATAGAGCAGACAGAGAGCAGAGCTATAGGCCTGTAGTTGGTTGGATCAGCTTTATGCCTCAGGCTCGATGAAAGCTGTCTTCCAGTCTTTTGGGAAGATGCCGGAATCATAAAATATCCGAAAGAGGACGGTTAGTATGGGAAGGATCTCCGGTAAACACTTTTTCCACAACAATAGAGGGAATTATGTCGGGTGAATATCAACTTATTAATCTCAAGTGACTGCAGCACCTTCCGGACTATCTTTGTTCTGAATGTTATCGGGTACTCTCGATAAATATAGTACCTACCTAGGCACTGGATGGGACGCATAGTATTATTTGCTGCAAATGTCTTGGCAAATACTCCTTTCTCCATGTTACACCCGCACATGTGAGCGGAGGAAAGCTGGTCCTCGAGAAGTTACCCTTTATTTGTTAGACTAGAGTCCAGAAGGAATAGCTGCCATTGAGATGCGACATAACCTTCTGTTTTATGTTGGCTTTTTGCGTGTCGGATGGTATCATTGTATTTGTTCCGTGACTCAATATCAGCCGGTCTATTTCCGACGGCGACGGTGGGATTCTGTATTGAGAAAATTGGAATAAAAATTATTTTCAGAGATTGTTAAAACTCAACTCATGCGAAAATAATTGTTCAGAATTCAATTTAAGAATCTTGTACCCTCTAAGGAATTATAATAAAATAAAAAAATTACTGTATTATAAATGATTTGCGGTTTGCAAAAAACTAACAGAAACATAACAATATTTCTTTGCAAACCCATGTTTATTACTTACACCTAGCATGTCCACGTTCACTCAAATGGAAACAGTCTGAAGAAAGATAACCATAGTTCGTTTGGCCATCTGGATGCTTAGGAAAGGTGTAATTCAACGTCATATTCAGCGGTATCACAGTGAAGTCTTCCAGATCAAACTCACGACTATTGGCTATTTCTATATCTAGCAACTGCCATTTCCTCATCACATCATCGAACGTCTCTCGTTGATTTCTGTAGGCAAGTCCAGCAAGGCAAGGACACAAAAAGGAATGCATCATTCTGCATACTGGGGGTCGGTCCTTGAATTCGACAACCGGGCGGATAACTAAAAGATCATTATTATGTATTACTTAGGAAATAAAATCAAAGTTTCATTACTATTAGCTGATTTTTCTAGCGTCTTCTATGCTGCAATTAATAGATGCCAAGATTTCTGAGAGCTTTTGACTTCTTAAAAACAGAATGGTGCATGTATATTGTTGGTAAACAGCAAGTGATAACCATTAGTGCAGCAACACTTCAGAAATAATAATATATTCTTGTGAAAGAATAACTAAGTGGAGATGCTAGAAGAAGACATTAAATATATTACATTTGATGGTTTTAGTACTCATTCGAATGCTAACTTGACGGTGATGCAGTCTGGTTGGATGTGTTTCACGCAGGGCCGTATATAAAGGGGGTCAGGGAGTTCAACCCCCCCCCATTAGTATTCCCATGAATGAAATAACCACTAAAATAATACAAAATAAAAATAATCAAAATGCTTTCTCCAAGCTAAGTGATTTATTCTACTATTATTATTTATTTAGCGTATGGCTACATGGATTAATTGGTAATAAGTCTTAAACAATATAATAAAATACAAATATTAAATTTAAAACAAACAAAAATAAATAGTTTTTAGATTTTAAAATTAAGACCATTTATCCAGTCAACTACAGACTTCGAGGCTTCGAAGAAATCCGACTGTTGTCCAGCATATGCGGTAATCGGGCATTCGGTGACAATATGCTGAACAGTCTGCCGGGGCTCTCCACAGTCACAGGACGGTGATTCAGATATCCCCTATTTAAAGAACGAGTCACGACATTTATTCTACTACTAACCAATCACTCGGCGCCCATGACACATTAGTAGCGATACAATCTATACGGTTTTTAAGCAAATTTTGGGTCGTATTCATAGTCAATACTTAAGGTTTTGTGTTTCGAAACCTTACTTGAGGGTCTCTTACGTCAGGCTCCCTTGAGTAATACTCAAGTAACGAAATGTCAACATGACATTTCGTTGATTTTGTAGGTTAATTTGTACGGTGTTGTCAAAACTGACACTGTCACATCCGGAAAAATGTCCGCCACAGTACACAAAATACTGGTAAAATGTATATGCAATACAAAAAAAGAACAGAAAACATAAAAATGCGTGGGCATAGGCATAACAGATTGACTTATATTTGCAATATGACAACGTCGCCAAATGAATCCCGCCGTCCGGTAGATGTTGTCTAGGGAACATATACACAAGGAAAGCCACACTTGAGGGTCCCTTCTCCCTTGAGTAACCCTCAAATAACCCTCACCATTCAAGGAAGGAGGAACGACTATGAATACGGACCTAGTAAAGACTTTTATACATGAACCCCCCAAGGTCAACATGATCCCCCCCAAGGTCAACATGAACCCCCTCATGGTCAACGCCTAGCTACGGCCCTGGTTTCATGGAAGGACATCTGATTTCCCAAACAAAAAAAAAATGTGCCGTATTTCTCAGTCTACAGACAACGTTATTCGATATATAGATTCATTATTGATGCCAATGCTTAGGCTTTACATATTCGAGAACTTATACAAAAATTCAATGTTGTCATACACAATTCACTTGAAAATAGCTGCAGAGGTACTTGCAACCTAATGGAGCTTTTTGAGTTGCGGTAAATGTAATCTAATGTGGTAACATACTAAGACCAGTTATTTTTCGGAAATATTTTGCAACTTGTCCCCAGTAAGAACTCTAGTAGTAGTAGTAGTAGTACTAGTAGTAGTAGTAGCTGTGGGGCGGCCGCACCTGTCAAGTAGGCCCCAGTAGCCCTTTTTTGCCATCCCCGAATATAACCCCTCAGTCAGCACTACCTGCCTCCCCCTCACTGCGAAACCTTCCCGATCTTTTAGCGAAGGCCAGTATGTCGACCCAGCTTAGGGAGGGTGATTCCTCTGGCTGAAGTCTATTAGATTCAAAGGCCTGGTATCTCAGCCCGCCTATAGCAACTCACATTCCACAAGGATGTGGTAGGCCGTTTCATCGCCCCCCCCCCCCACCCCCCCCCCCCCCCCCCCCAGCCACAGCCCATACAATTCCTAATAATGGTAGATGCCGCCAGAGCCTACAGTGCCCCGTCAGAACATCCACGAGGTTTTCGAATACCCATCAACCTTCGTTCCGTAGCCATGCTGATCGCTTTGCCTCCACTGTTCATCTATGGTATCGTTCACCCACTTTTCGAGAGCTGCTGCCTACTTAGTCCTATGGCAGGCTCCAGGCCTACAAACGGTCTCCTGGTGCCGAGTCAGGCCAACCTATCGACTTCCTCATTACCAAGAACATCCGGGACGACCAGGACCCACATCAAGGTAACTTCCTTCAGTCTCGCAGCCCTACCAGTCTCTCCACGCACACTTGAATTAGGGGTACCCTAGTTCTGGGCTCGCAGATGGCTTTCAGAGCCGCCTAGCTCCCAGAGCAGATATAAACCTTCTGCTCTATGCTTTTTTTCACCTCGTCATTACAAAGTAAGTAGCAAGTAGCCCAAAAACTTATTTAGACTTACCACTGAGGCTGTCAAAAAAGATAAATAGTGGCTGTAAATTTGTGCTTACATGGAGGAGGTATTATTACAACAATCGTCTTAGGCAAACCGTCTCTCAAAGATCTAAGAGCCTGCAGGAGGTGTACTCGATGTTTTTCCAACAGATCATATGGATTGCCTTGGTAGCAGACTTCGATACAAAAATCGTTCGCTCCAATCATCATCGTTATAATCTGAAAACAAAGGCATAATATATGAAACAAACCTATTTAATGTCAAGCGGCAAATGCGCCGACCCCAATACATCCTGCTGTTTTGACTTTTGATGGTATCCCTAGTGTGAGGCATATAACATTAACTTTACGTCATTATATAAGTACGGTATCTCATAGAGTGGCGATATTTCTATAACTTAGAGTTTCTGCAGCTTCTGGTCAAAGATTTAAACTTGTAGATTTGAGAAGCTTTAAGAATCAAGCAAGAATTGAAAGTAAATCTAAAGGTACCATAGGGTCACTCATATCATGTACTAAAAACATTTGTTTACGTCATCCTTGAAAACTCACCCCCAAATTTTTGTTATTTAAATGATAAACATAATACAAATAAAATAAGAATTTGTTTGGCGCCTAATATTTTTTCCAATAAAACGGATGAAAAGGAAAACTATGTGGGTCTTTAAGGGTACAAAATAACATGCGTTCTTCTTTATCCTTTTTTATTACGAAAATATTACGCCTCAAACAAATCCTTATTTTATTTTTCTTATGCTTATGACAAGGGTACAACAAGATTTAAGCAAGACAATGACTTCACTTTATAGAAAAATTTGAGGGGTGCTATTTGAAATGAAAGTTGGGGTGAGCTTTAGAGGTTGAAGTACAAAAAGTGTTTCGAATATATGATGTAATATGTCATTCAGTACCCTTGAAACGCCAACTCTGTTTTCTTTTCTATCTGTTTTAGTTACGAAAACATTACGCCTCAAATCCTTATTTTATTTACTGTATTCTTATGACCTCACGAAAAAAAAACAGGTTTGTGTATAAAATCAAAGGCACTACAAAGTCTTAAATAAAATAACGGCTTAATTTGTGTAGGAAAAACTATTGGGTCCTATTTGAAAAAAAAGTCGGGGTGAGTTTTAAGGGTTGATGTAGGAAAAATGTTTTGAAGGCATCGTATGATAGACCCTATAGTAGTTTCAAAAATACTACTCAGTCTTCGTTTGAACTTTTTTTTGTTACGTCTCAAAGAAATTCTGGGGGACCCCTCAGCATATTCCAGGTGTAAATACAGTAGTACTCCATTCATATTGTGTGTACCTTCCAATGATGAGTAATATTAACCCTAGGATCAGTCTTCATCCTATTGATAAGCAGTTCTGTCATGTGAGGAGTGTCAGCAGAAATAGCGCCAGCTTCTGCTACATTGAAACTTGAACTTTTTTCTATTGTCAAAGAGGGTTTAGTAGTGTACCCTACCAAATTAGAATTGAATACTTTCAGGATATTTGGAAGAGTAAGTGTGGTCCTCCAGTTGCCTTCTCCACCTGCAATGCAAAAGAAAAGTTGTTGGAAGTATCAAATTAAGTGCATTTGAGGTAGCTGTAGCTGTTAGTACCATTTTTGTAGATTACTGGTGAAAATATTTGCGCATGTACACAGCTCCAAAAGATTTGCAATTATACAGGGTGTCCCACGACGTTTAAGACAAGCAATATATCGGAACTGGGCAGTAGTAGAGAATTATAATTTTGGGGATGTAAATTAGGGCAAATGTTTTATCTTTTCTTGTTATTGTGTTATCCAATGAGGTATTTGTGTGTCAGGTGACGTCCGATTCAAAATTATTAATGAGACACCCTGTATATTAATGCCTTTTTATGTTACTCCCAATGAAACAATTCCAACAAACTATCACACTTGGGGTCTAAACTCTGTAAAGGATATGTCAAATTCAAACGATATGTGGCTATCATTCAAAAATGTGCTTTTACATACATGCTGCCTAAATAAGTCAACCAAAGAGTAACATTCAACCAAAACAACAATGGATTAGTAGCCATACATTGTCTGTTATTGAGGCACATAGGAGCCTTCAGATCTCAGGTCTGGATTCACATACAAAGCAAAACGCATGTAGACAGCTCTCGCGCGATATTCAGAGACTATGCCGAAGAGATAAGAACTCTTAGGTATATACAGCAATTGTGCCAGGAAATAGAGATGCATGCCAATACTAACCATCCGAAAGAAATGGTCAAATGCCTCAGTCGGAATTTTAAACCCAAATCTTGGATTGTTAAAAATCCCGAGGGACAGCTAATTACCAACTTGCATGAGGTTATTGAGGTATGGCGAAATTATTGAGGATGATGAGGATGGCCCTGAGGCCCTCTCATTGAATTTTGAATATGAATCGGATATTCTTTTGTCTGGAGTGGAACAAGCCTTTAACAAGTTAAAAACTAATAGGTCTATAGGCATTGATGTTATTTCTGCCGAAACATTAAAATGCTTGAGTGAAGACGGCATCTCTCTTTTATATAATATTTATAAGAGGGTCTGGTCCTCCGGTGTTTAGCCAGATGAATGGTGCACATCCTTTTTTGTGCAACTTCATAAAAAAGGATCTCTAACAAATCCAGACAATTATCGCCTACTTTCGTTAATCTCTCATGCAAGCAAAGTTCTACTATATATTTTACAGTCTCGTTTGGAGGGTTTTATTGGCTGGCAAATTTCTCAGGCGCAGGCAGTTTTCGTAAAAGGACGCGGTAGGCGTGAACAGATCTGAAACTTAAGACAGATTATTGAAAAAGTCAGAGAGCATTGTTTTCCGGTTTTTATCTGCTTTGTGGACTATTTATTCTAAGGAACTTGATAACGTAGTGTGGCCTAAACTGTGGGAAATCCTTATTTCTATGGGAGTCACTTACCACTTAGTGTTTCTCATAGAGCAACTTTATGAGTCTAGCTCGGCTCGTGTAAGAATTGATGGTAACATGTCTGGTCGAACAGCAACCAGAAAAGGAGCTCGTCAAGGATGTGTATTATCTCCGATGTTATTCAACATTTACTCTGAATTTGTGATGAGACAGGTATTGGACAACTGGAATGGTGGTATAACTATTGGCGGAAGCAAAATATCTAACTTAAGATTTGCTGACGATACAACCCTTATTGCTGCTCCTCAGGAAGTACTAGTAACTCTATTAAACATCTTAGAACAACACAGTGCAGCATATGGTCTTGATATCAACTGCAACAAGACCAAGGTTATGATCGTAGATGGAGAGCATGACAATCATCGATAAATAAAGTCAATAGGCCGTTATAAGATAGTTCAAAGTTTTGTGTACGGTATTTTCGGTTTTTTGATCGACAATGCGGGTAGCTGTGAGAATGAGATTCGACGGCGCATTCAACAGGCACGAGTGGCCATGACAAAGCTTACTAAAATACGACGTGACCATAATATCACTAAAGCTACCAAAATGTCGCTGATTCAATCTCTTGTGTTCTCCATGTTTTTGTATACCTCGGAAACTTGGACTGTTAAAAAGACAGATCGAGCTGAAAAAAAAAATGTTCTTCCTATCACAGCGCTTACTTTTATGCTAACATATGGTATGAGTAGTGTAAAGATATCGATTAGTGCTAAGTTACCTCCAGAAAACGATTTTCCTCTGTCATCTACAATTAGCTGAAGAAGATCAGTGGCCGAGGTGCCCATTCCTGCAGTAATGCTGTCACCAATAGCTCCGATTACATCAATATCACCAGGACGTACTTGATGGGCTGTTTTTGGTACGTTTGGACTTCGAAGCGGTGAAGTGCCAGCACAAGGAAACGCTTTCGTATCATCGAGTTTTTCTTGATATCTCTATAAAGCATAACATAAGCTCATAACTCACTGCTTATCACATTTCCTCATTCATTGCAATACGCTGATGTTCCATTAATTGACATCAATAGTATATTGTTAAACAAGCGGTAATGGCTACATAATTCACGCAGTGAGTGCTGTAAATCAACAAGTAAGTTATTACCATTACCGCGAGTTGAACACTGTACTCTATCTACGACCAAAGCAATGTACAGTACGATTTAAATACATAACAATTACGATCTATTGACGATTTAACCTCACTTCTGTCACTGAAAAAATACTATGTACCGTTCGAGTTAGCGTTTGACGTGTCATAGCCACCCTTGCAATAATTATTATAGCGTGAATTCGATCATATGTATTTTCAAGAGATCAGTACTGGTATCAAAGAAGCGTTGTTCATAATCCACAGCTGGAGCGTGAGTTATGAAAAATAATAATACACGCTGTTTTTTATAGGTAGTACCTGTTCGAAACTAATTTTATAATCGCTGAATAACTTAATGGAAGTAGAAAAACAGACATTTATGTTTGTTCTCGCCTTGTTTGTTATTATAATTTTTTAATTAATAGGTAAAGATTTAGCTTGCTTGTTTTTAATATTTGTTCTTTTTAGATTGACCTATGGCCCCTTGTTTCTGTTGTAGATTGACATTCGTTTGGGTAGTTAGAATTTAGAGTAAATATTTAACCAGCATATTTAATGAATCTGCAGGGCTTAAATATTTGATAAGTGTATGTATGTTTTATAAATATAATAGTGCTTAAAACTCATAGAACTCCCCTTTATAACTCAACTTTGAGTAACTCCTCAAAAAAACTGGAAATAACCTAGATGGTGATCTCGAATGGCTAAAAGTAAAGTTTGGATGTTTATGTAGATGATAATCATCACTTCGCCACAATTGAAACCCACATAATAAGACAATATTTCATTACCTACAATGGAGCTGATAGTTTGTTAAGATATCATCTACAGGACAGTAGGTCGTTATCTACGGAAAAGCGTGCATCACTTTTTTATTTGAAGTGAAATGAGCATGTATTCTGCTGCTGTGACAAAGTTCTAGAGCAATGGTGAGCCTTTTCATAAACTAACAGAAGCTTTGAAGCTCTCCCAGACAATCATGCGCCTTTCTGCAATAATCAAACCTATTAAACTTTTTTTAAGTCACACACTGAATTTATCTTTGACACTTTACTAACAGGTCAATATTTCACTAAATTGTCTTCTGTCAAAGATAGTTTTAGCACAAATAATTAAGAAAATTTAATGATTTGCTGCAGACATAAATAAATCAGGTTCGAATTGATCTGAATAATAATAACTTATTTACTTTCTATGACTATTATGCCTCTCCAAAATAGACGAGAGGTCAACGTTTTTTTTTTACTAGACAAAAGATATATTGTTGTCGCTGGTGGTCTCACGAGAGTACGCTATTTTATCTCTACGTCATACACTTTATTCTAATTTAAATAAAAATGAAATTTCAGTGGCTTTGTTCTGTGGTTTTTCTAAGGCATTTGGTTGTGTCAAATACGATATATTAATCAAGATATCAGATAAATTGGTTGTTCTGGAATAACACTATCAAATTGATATATTATCTAAAAGTGCAACCTCTGGAGGATCAAGGATCTGTATTAGGTCCCGTATTATTTTTGGAATATATTAATAATCAAATGACTTGGAAATAGAAATGGCAATAGGTGCTCAATGCACTGTATTTGCTGATAACACTACAATACTCTGGCATGATAACATATGTGGTATAGCTTTAATTAAAATAGGGTGTGACAGCCGTCTTTTATCTTTTAATATATCGAAAACCAAATTCGTGACTTTCAAATGCTCACTTGATGTAATTACGTAATTTACTTAAACAATGAACAATTATATCAAACATACAGAATGGAGTTCTTATGTCTAACTATTGATCTAAAACGGAATTTTACAAGTCACATAGATACTAGCTAAAGTATCTACATACTTAGAATAGTTAGAGATACTCTTGGAGAAACACCACTAAAAGCTGCTATTTTGCATTGTCCAAAGTAGGTTGCGTTACGATATCCCTATGACCGCAATAGCACTATACATTTTGTAAACGCCATCGCTCATACTCAAAAATGAAGCAAAATTTGAGACCACGAATATAGGTTATAAGACAAAAGAATGATTTTAAATTAATTACCCCCAAATCACCATTCATTAAAGATCAATTATCTGTAATACAGTGTATTATAAAGTTTTATAACAAGCTTCCTCACTTGTCTAAATTCAAAAAAGAATTAAAATTTTTCCGTTTAAAACTTTTTTGTTACAAAACCCTTATTACAGCCTAGATAAATTCTTGTTTACGAATCTAAGTGTATATTCAACCGCACATTTGTTTTGTTTATATAGCTTTGTCAATAAAAAACTCGTAATTTTTAGACAATAAAGTAAACTTATTTACTATTCTGAGTTTCTAGATTGTAAGACAACGGTATTTTAGCGAACAGTGATAACGGTACCCCGGTATTGTAGCAATAAAACTGAAACAGGTGAGAAGCTAATAAACCGTAAATCCTACTTTAAATAATGACTAATAACAAAGCTACTTACGTCATACTTTCTCAACTGGGCTTTGTTCTGTCTGGACGCGATGGATCTCCTAAGCACATGATTCAGTCCCAATCGGATGCTTCTGTACACGGGAAGAAATGCATCGTCCAGCCAATTCGTCAAACTTTGACCACTCTCAACGTGCACTTGCCAAAGTACCACTAAAGAAACCAGGATCAGCGATCCGAACATGATTACGCCATATGATTATATGACGAAATACAGGATCACACTTGAATTTAAATGAGTATATTTTGGTGTGGCCAAGGAAATCATACATCTAGAGATTCACCTTTGTAATAACGGATAACTACACTACTACGTTCCAATGATCATTGAGCATATTTACACAGTGTGTCCATCTATTCCGTATATCCAATTTTGTTAAACACTTCCTATAATGTATGTACAAATATCTGGGTTAAGACATATCTTTGTTTTCATTTACATATAATTTATTACAGCGGAGGTTTGGGCATACCAGTGAGGCGTTATGCTGAATGTTCAATTATATTTTTTCCAGCTGATCCAGAACGGTATATACCACAACATGAAGAGATTCATTTTTATTAAAATCTCATACGAATTCATTTTGTATTCATATTTATTTACTACGTTAGATGTTGAGACATGTTATTTTTGTTAATGTCAAACATTGTACGGAACTAATAGTCGAAGGAGTGCAATTTAGGAAATCCATGAAAAGCCATCAAAACACGTTTTCTTATAGTGAGGTGGATGTGAAATGGTTACTGGCCCCAGTTTCGCACAGTAGCGTGTACTATATCATTTAAGTGGAATATATAAATATTAGTTTTAGCTACATAAAAATTTTGGAAATTCTGCTTCATTTTATTAACCCAACAATAAAAAACATTGGTAACCCAAACCACAACTTATATGAAAGATCTACTGACACTGATCTAGAATGTACGCGTCAGAAGACACACTGTGTAAATGGACAACATATCACAATTCAAAAAGACACCTGTATAACACCGTGTAAGTACTAAAAGTGTCCATTGATCATTGTTATTTATATATACCTATCTATGTTGTTTGTACTTTGCACTATAGCGCCCTGTACGAAGTGCATTGGGTGTAGAACATCAATAAATAAATAATTCTTCTTCCTTATCATATTATGTCACGATCACTTGCAAGGTTAGGTGAGGTTAATGGATTTCTTTGGAATTCGTAAGACATGACCAAATACTATAAATTATATATTTTCAGGCAGAAGATACGTTGCTTTGAAGCAAAAATTCATTGAACTTTGGTGCTACAACAATGACATCATGTTTTGTGGCTACGAGTATTTGAATGTGGGAAAACAGATCCCAACAGTTTCATATTTTAAGGTCTTACATCACAGACGTCCAGGTTTTTGGGTTTTTAGGCCGACGACGTAGAGCGGCGCTTCACTGAAGATGCCATCCACTTGTAATGGCGAAACATCAAGCCTCAACGCTTAACGCCACCGACCCAAATACCCACGAATCACAAATTTCTTGAACACAAAAAAGTCCAAAAATAAAGTTTTGTATTTAAACTTACAAAAAAGCGGAAGGCTACACTCAAAGCCAACCACATATACAAACTATGAATCTACACTTTACATGACTAATAGTATTTTTAGACGTAAAATGAATCTCTATAGTTCTATTTTTATGTTCCAAAAGTAGGGATTCTATTTAAATAAAATTAGTTCTCTATTTATAGGGCTCATTCTAAACTTTTTAAGATGACACCTGCCAAAAGCCTAGCTTAAGATCAAGCTGCTCCTTTATGCTTGCAGCAATGCAAGGTTGTAAAAGTTCCTACAATGCTACCAAAAGAACCAAAAGCAAACCTTCCTAGTTAAAGACATAAGAAAGAAACCGTCTAAACTCTACTCAGTAGTATAAAAAGCTCAGCTCTTAATTTGTTAAAACATAAACCAATACGAAAGCAGTGAAGTAACAGAAACAACTACTATTCCAAGGGCAAATACCCCTATCGGCATTGAATTACACTACACTTTACACTACTCTTTAAGGAAACATGAAGAAAATGGTTTCCGCTTTACCCAAACTGTGCTCAAGGATATCACAATCCTTGTTTGGGACATGTCCTGAATCACATCAGCAACGATGTCCCAGGTTCACGATAGCGCTGTTTCGATCTTTCGGATCTCATCAGGTGGAACTGGGTAGAGCCCAGTACCAAGCTGATATGAAAGTACTGTACCATCACAAGCAACTACTCTGAGGGCAAAAACCCCTACAGGTACTGAATTCTCATTCTCATCATACACTTTACTCAAGATTGTATAGTGGCACTGAATGACATATTTTCACAAAAACCTAAGACACAATCGAACACTGCTTTTGACGTATAAGTAGAACTGTCTGTACCATTATATAAATAATTATTCAATAGGAACAGATTGAAGACCAGATGTATCCCAATGAAAAAGCTTTATACCTATTTATTTTATTTATTAATTTACTTTTTACCAATATGTACAAATGGCACAATTTTTTGACGCTAATACTGATAGAAGTTTCCGTCAGAGGGCTGTCTGGAGTATCCTGCGTTCGTCTGGGGGCTATGATGTGAGGAATTCATCAACTTGATGTTACTAGGATGCCTTCTTTCTGTTATGCCACCAACGAGGAGTTTTTGGGCCTGCAATCAAAATCATTGGTCATTCATCTCATTTGAATAAGTATTACAAGCTGATGGGATGATCAGTAACCACTAGATCTGTAAATTTGTCACAAACAGTAGGCAATATTTTTTATTTACCGAACAGAATTTTTCAAGTCGGTACATATTTACTATGTTAACATCATTAGCTAGATATTATATTTTGTGTATTTATTCAGCTTTAACTCATTCTAACCACTGGCCTAGTCAGTGTTCTCCAAACCCAATGAGTGTTTGACGTTGATATCTTTAAGCCGATAACAAATAATATTGACGACAAAATAAAATTAAAACTGACCAAACACAGAGAACCGTAGCCAGCTATCAATAGAAAACCGAAAATACAGCAGTTGAGGGTCAGCTAGCTTCAGCTAACATACATTTTCTTCATTTTTATACGAAAAACTAATCTACGAGGAACTAAGAATTCTGAGTAGTAATATCCCTCATTATCATAGTCACAATGTCTTAACATACATGTTGCGAACTCGTGAAATGCGTTAAGTCGGAGCTAGAGTATTGGCGACACGAATATTGTCAATAGTTTTGACAACTGTAGCTCGCCATCATTCGCGATTTACTGTCAGTTTAGTGCCACTCTTGATACTCATATTCAGCAACTGTTTCGTCGTATCCACGCAGCGTGTAGGGGGAGGGCCGCTTCTGTGTATATGTTCGAAGAATGTAAGCATTCTCGTCGACACAATGGAGGATAGTCTCTTTGAATTGCCGAGCTCATCCAGTATGGAAAAGTTAGTTCGATGGGCGGTGTAAGGAACTCAGCATTCTCCTCCATGTCCACATTTCAAACGCATCTATGCGAGCTCGATCTGCCTTTTTAACAGTCCAAGTTTCCGAGGTATACAAACATATGGAGAACACAAGAGACTGAACCAGCGACATTTTTGTAGCTTTAGTTATGTTATGGTCACGCCATATTTCAGTAAGCTTTGTCATGGCCACACGTGCCTGTTGAATGCACCGTCGAATCTCATTTTCACAGCTACCCGAATAGTCGATCAAAGAACCGAGGTACACAAAACTTTGAACTACTTCACAACGGCCTATTGACTTTATTTCTCGATGATTATCATGCTCTCTATCTACGGTAATAACCTTGGTCTTATTGTAGTTGTAGTACAAAGGCCATACGCTGCACTATGTTGTTCTAAGATGTTTAGTAAAGCTACTAGTTCTTCCTGAGAAGCTGCAATAAGGGTTGTATCGTCAGAAAATGTTAAGTTGGATATTCTGCTTCCGCCAACAGTTATACCGCCATTCCAGTTGTCTAATTCCTGTCTCATCGCAAATTCAGAGTAAATGTTAAACAACATCGGAGATAACACACATCCTTTTCTGGTTGCAGTTTGACTAGACAGGTTACCATCAATTCTTAAACGAGCCGAATTAGACTCGTAGAGTTGCTGTATAAGAAACACTAGGTGATAAGTAACTCCAATAGAGAAGAGGATTTCCCACAGTTTAGGCCACTTTACGTTATCCCTAATATCCCTAACACATTGAAAATAGACGAGATAATTTTATCAAAATTACTCCTCCAAGTAACGAGCTTGAGAAATTTTAGGAAAAATTATGAGGCGTTTTTTTCAATGTCCAAGGGATATTGGGCGGAAAATTTTTTGAAGTTGTCAAACGCATTTGTGTAGTCATAGCAACCGATGATGGCACTGTCGTTGATAGCACTGAAGGCAATTATCAGTGAAATTTTTATTTGATTGGATAAAAATCGATGATATAATACAAAACGAGGACATTTTAATTGTTAGAAGTGTCAAAAAATGTTCAGTAGAATGACCCATGAAAATTTGACACTACCTCCCCAACTATTTATAACTCATATTTGTAAACTATTATCAGAAGCATGCCTGTCTTCCACATATCACACAATGTTATATTTATAATAATATAAATGAATCTATTTAAATTTTAATCATTCCACACCACGGAAGAAAAGTCTAACATAGTCGTTGTTTTAATCTAAAATGTAAAACTTGATTATTCAAAATAAGGGCACAGCATATTGCTTTCGTACCTCATCCTTGGAATAACATGACCTTCGCAGATTCCCTTTTCCATATATATCGTTCTATAAAACAAATGAACCTCGCTCAGATTCTTAAGATATAAGCCAGTACTTACAAAGTTGTACCTAAACGGCAACTTCACTACCGGTCTAATTCCCTTCTTTGATAACGAGGGTTTCTTCTTGGGGGGCTTGCTTTTGCCATCTCCCGCACCACCTTTCCCGTCGTCATGTTCAGCCTTGTTAGCCTGACTGGCTTGCTCCTCTCTATCGGGAGTCAGATCTCTCGTGTTCCTCAACCTACGCCAAGTCTCGATGTCCTGAGTCTCCCGCTGCAGATAAACATCCAGCTGGTCGGGGAAAAACTCTGAGGATTGGTCGAAAGTCGATGAGAGAACGAAGTCTAGTTGATCCTGCGGCGCATGGTCACTATTGAATTAAACTGGTGATTATAAGCCGTAATAGAAGAACTTATCAGGCAATAAAGAAGTTCATGCAGTTTTGAAGGTTGAGAAATAGTTACACAAAAATGATTTATTCCGAAAAATAATCACCCTCAACAAGTACTACCCTTTCCCATCTAGACACAAGACCATTTTTTATAAAAACCTTGCCCTTGGGAAGTGTCATCTCGTTTTCCAAAGCCTCTCTATTTTCAAATCGTCGGTCCCGCATGTGGTTGTCCAAGGTCAGAAACAGATGGCAGTCACTCGAGGCAAGGTCTGGTGAGTATGGAGGGTGAGGTAGGATTACTCAGTGGAGTCGAGCTATCGTTTCCTGGGTGATTCTTGCTGTATGTCGTCTTGCATCATCCTAAGGGAAGACACCTTTTCTTTTCTCCAAAGCAGGCTGTTTTTGACTTAGAGCGACCGCAACTCTGTTAAGCTATGCCTAGTAGATTTCAGCAGTGATGGGTCATCCACTTGGCAGAAGCTCATAGTGAACTATACCTGCTGTAGTCCACCATACGCATAACAGAACCTTTTCTTGGTGAATGCTTTGGCGAACATCAGGATAATGCAAGACCTCATACAGCAACAACCACCTAGGAAACTATAGCGCGACTCCACTGGGAAATTCTATCTCACCCTCCTTACTCACTAGACCTTAGGTTAGGTTAGGTTGAAAGTGAGTGGGGCAGAGCTGCCTCCTTCCACTGCGACTCAATTGTGTCTATTGTGGCTCACACCTTTTTAAAGTTCACCGTACAGTCCGCACCTCTTTACGAAGGCGATCAACGTGAAGGGTGAAACTTCCTTGAAGTCATGAGGTTCCAGTTGGGCAAATCCGAATGTCTGGAACCTAGCATTATCCAGTACTTGACAGGAGCAAAGAATGTGCTCCGCTGTTTCGACCTCCACGTAGCAGAAGCGACAGTCTGAAGTTTGTTCAAGACCCAACTTCCGCATATGGTACCTTAGACGATCATGTCCCGTCAGCAGACCGACCAGAATGCAGAGGTCGTACCTATTACATTCCATGATCCTCGGGGGGGCCTGCCTCGAGGGGTATCTTATAAACACCTTCGAGTGCAATAGCCCTGGTGTATCTCGCCAGTTCAGGAGTGCTTTCCTCACTGCCCAGTCCGAGATGGTCTATTTAGCGGTGCTTTTTGCGATGCCCGCGAATGGCTCTAGTCCTATGAACACAGATTCAGTTCCTCCTTTTGCTAGCGTGTCGGCCAATACATTGCCTTCCACTCCGCAGTGACCCGGAACCCAAATCAAGGTTACCCTGTTTCCCGTTCTGAGTTTGTTGAGGAGGTGCATGCAGCTCCATACCAGTCTTGAATCAACCCGACTGGAGCACAGTGCTTTCAATGCAGCCTGGCTGTCTGAAAAAATGTTTATAGATCTGTTTGTCGGGGCCTTTTGATTAGTTCCCTGACTCCCAGCTCTATGGCAAGCATTTCTGCTTGGAAGACTGTGGTATACCTCCCAAGGTTGACTGAAATTTCAACTCTTGGATTGGTACCAACTACTCCCGCTCCTGCCCCCAGTTCAGACTTGGAGCCATCTGTAAATAGCGCAAGATCAGAGGGTGATATAAAATCGTCCCTCCTCCATTCGTCCCTGCCTGAGAAAAGGACGCTATAGGATCGCTCTATATGCGCTTGGGGAACCATACAGTCCAAGACCATTCCAAGTACATGATGATGGGTAATTTCACCCATTATACCCGTTGTGTCTCACCAGACCTTGCCCAAATGACTACCATCTGTTTTTGACTTTGGACAACCACATGAGGAATCGGCGATTTGAAAATAGAAAGGCTTTGGAAAACGAAATGACACACTTCTTTAGGTACCAAAAGCAAGATTTTTATAAAAATGGGATATACCGTCTTGTGTCTAGATGGGAAAGGGTAATACTTGCTGAGGATGATTAATTTTCCAAATAAATCTTAGTTTAACCCATTTTCTGTGTAACTATTTCTTAACCTTCAAAACCGCACGAACTTTTTTGGTTGCCTGATATTAAGAAGATTTTAGCGCAAATTAACTACTGCACTAAGCAGTTACCCACAAACACAAGAATAAAGCAGAGTTAAGGAATTTAAGAGATAGTGTTTCAGAGGCTCTCCCTTTTTATTAGACAATGTTGAATCCGAAATGGAATACTGGGGAGGAGGATGTGACCTCACCAGAAAAGACAGAATTACAATTGAATAAATAAGGAAAAGAATAAAGGTGAAAGTAGATGCTCTAAAATATGTAGAGGAAATAAGAAGATTCATATGGTACGGCCACGTGCCTCAGAATTTACACGAAACCTTTTTTTCAGGAAAAAATAATTACAGTCCAACGTGGTTCTAATTTTTGTGTTCCTTCTAAATAATTAGTTTTCCAGAGGCACTCCAAATTAGAGTTCGTTTCAACTATAATCTCCTCATTCGACTCAAACCTCCTAGCACCTAGCTATTTGTTCTGGTTTGGAAACAGACAATATTTAAAGTGCGATATACTGGTACCGAGTCCTGCTACTTAATATTTATTATATTATGCCGATTTTCCGCAACTTATCATTTCACAAGAAGCATTAATCCCAAGATTAAGCAATTGCAAATATGCCAATAAACGAACCAACAGATCGAAAGACTTAATGATATGAGGGGCTTGCAGTTCCGTGATGTAGTACTAATAAAGGACGTTTATTCGCCACGCTAGTCATATGAGTACTAACTTTCTATGAAATTTATTCGGGGCTTTATAAAAGCTACAAAGTGTAATAATAATATTGAAATTATTTATAAATTCCTCTTATAAAAACTAGATATTTGACGGGTTTAAAATAACAATTAATATAAATTGGTTATTATTTTGACTCCATTTTAATTACATCAATTCGTCAACAACGCGTTTCTCAGCATTGGCGTTTTATGCTTTCTAAATAACGAAAATCCACGTCACTGATTTCCATCGGTCCGTCTGTTTGTCGGTCTGTCTGTTCGCACTTTCTGCCGCGTAATCTCATTAACCGCTGTATGGATTATTTTGAAATTTGGGTACCGATATGCTGTGGGGCCCCTAATTGGTACCTAATAATGTTGCTATAATTTTAAAAATCCGTGCATTGGCGGAGAAGTAGTTAGCAAAAAACAAAAAAATTAAAATATTCCTCAAACTTCGTTTTTAGGCGTTTTAGGATCATTTTGTACCTTTTTTTGGTGAAGGTGTGGCGGGTGGGGGGTTGTAAAACTCAAAATTCATAATAGGCTGATATTCATTGAACTGTGCAAGAAAGACCTAGCAACATAATACCCTTTTTTAGGTCCACCCAAATATTTGCCTTGCCTATTACAGAAACCAGGGGCTTTGGGTTTTCTGATGTATACATAGGAATATTGCTTTAGTTCGTCCTAAATTGAGTAACGTGGAAATTATGGAATTAATTTTAATGAAATTTTGCCACAGTATTATTACCGTGGCGAGGATGAAAAACGTTTATGGTTTTTAGAAATCGTGTCAGTGGCGGCGCAGCAACAATGAAAAAACTAAAAACACAAAAACAGCTCAAACTTTGTTTTTGACGTTTTAGGGGTTCTTGCATCATTTTCTTTTTTTGGGTGGAGGTGAAATTAGGGTGGTTGGGGTGAGGTGTTGTAAAACTGAAAAAGTTTTTTTATCTATTGACCTGCGAAAGAAGGATCGGCATAATAGGTACACTTTTTTCGGTCTATCGGAACATGGCCTTGCCTATTACAGAAACCTAGGGATTCTTTTTTGATGTACGTTACTTACAGTTACATACGAATATTGCTTTACATCGTTCTGGATTGTGTAACCTGAAGTTGATTTCCAAGAAACTTCGACACCATATTATTACCGTGCCGGAAAAAAACGTGTTTTTTAGAAATCGTGTCAGTGGCGACACAGCAATAATAAAAATAATATATATAAAAATAGTTCATACTTAGTTCTTAGGCGATTTGGGGGTTCCTGATCGTTCCGTTTCATCCAGATGAAGCTTGCAGAATAAAACTGTGTCGTCCTAGTTCCTACGGAAAGAGACGCAGGAAACTACGACAGTTTTTGTGGTGGATGTTTTTATGAGGGCGGCGGGCAGTGATTTGGTTGCAAGGGGATGTCAGGCTATAGCATGCAATAGGAAAATAATAAAATGATATCACCGTTATAAATGGGGAGTACTGAGTCAATCAGCTTGGCTCCATTTTTGTTTTGTTTATTCTACCTTCAAATTCAAAAGAACGCTAATAAAGGCCCATATTTTTAATCGTCAATAATTTTCTGAAACGATCGGTAAAAAGTTCACCTTTTAAATTTATTTCATCTACTATAACCACTCTCATGAACTAACGTCATTAAGAATTTTTTCGTCATTAGAAAACGTATTTTAGCCCTAGATTGGACATTTCTCATGACTACAAATTTTGTCTCGGCTAATGACGCAGGCAGTAAAATTACTTCTGAAATTAAAATCGAAAAAAAGTAAACATTACAGCTGTCTCGAGCTACACAGTGATTTTGCCGCGTTTCTTTCAGGCGATTTGCTCGGGTTGGGGGGGGGCATTTTCCGCATTTAGCGTTGGAAATTTGTCACAAAAGTTCCTAACAGTGTCTTGCAAACGTTTTAGTGATTCAAAAGTTTCAAATTTACTTGAAAATAGCATAATTTCAATCGATTTGTCATTGAACCTGTTTTCTATTTCATTAATGACGCTTTCACAATATGTCTATTTTCATCCCTTGGAATGATAGGTACGCGGCTTAAGACTCTTATTAGGATATGAGCAACGCAAGTGTAATACGATCGTTAACGGTACGGTTATCTTAAGACACTCGTGGCAAAAATCGTAACTTTAGCGCAATGACATCTAATGGTCAGTTTTTCCCCGACTATTCCGGAGGCCAATGCCCTTCCTGGGAGAGGTGCCTGGAAGAAACAATGATTTTGCCTACCTGAAAGGTTTGAAGAGGTAGTTCTTCCTAGCGCTGGCGAGCGTGTTGTGTCTGAACAATCGTACAAAAGGACTCGACGATGAGCAGATAGCCTCTGCCTTCTGGACCTCGATCGGCGGAGCCCTTTCAAACACCCCCTCGGTCTGCAAATAGGGCATGCACCCCCTGTTCCGGATGCGTTTTGTCGACATTGTGGCGTTCGTGTGTGCTATCCGGTCGATGTCGTCCCTGTTCTAGAAAGTTGGAACTTCTCCCTGCCCTGCTATTGTTAATTTTTGCGTGTCATCGCTAGAATTCGGTCGTCGGAACGTCGAGATGGAATTACTACAGGGTATGCGGTGCTCCACGGGAAATGGCGAACCATCAGCGGTCTACGGGTTTTTTTAAATGGGGTTAGTAGTCGTGTCAGTGTCACGTTAACAGAATAGGGTCAGTTGGCTGTCAGAGCCAGTCAGAGGTATACAGTATGTGCGGCTTGGTGTTTTCCCGCCATTTACCCACACAGCATTTGGTCCCAGGCTGTCCTTAAAGGGATATGCATAATGCCCCAGGGAGAGTCATATCCTCGACGACCTGGCATGGGACAGCCTATAAATATCTCGATGGGACTTTATTAGACCACCATGGGTAAGCCTATAGGGAAATCCTCAGGTTGGCCCAAAATATTATCATTTAGTCTGCCGTAGGTTAGGCCATAAATAAATTCTTAGGTTGTCCTAAAAGATAGAAGCACGGACCGCCATGGGCCACATGCGAAACACTTAGGTTTCTTGAAAACAACGGGATTATTTTTCTAGAACTGTTTTTCTATACTCCTTTGTCTTATAATACCGGGTTATTCTGGGCACAGATTAGCTAATGTGGTACACTGTTCACTAGCACCCTCACCATCTAAAGATCCAATAGAGCTACCATCCGAGTGTTTAACACAATTCAATCTAACCTCATTCTGTTCCATTCCTTCATGAAGTGCATCGTGATATAAAGTTTTGCCATTGAACTTTCCTTAAATGTTCCTATAGAATGTTGACTTGGACAATTCTGCACCCACCTAGCGAAAATAAACAGGTTGCCGAATGATTATCTTACTTGCAATTTGTGGTTTACACTTGGGGGGCCCTTGGTGTGTCGGATGGTATAGATCACAGGTACAGATGGTAAAGGTATTGGAAGACGATAAATGGCGAAAAACGATCCAGCAACCAGGAACTTCTGCAAGCTGCAGGTCACCTTCACCTTTCACCTCTTTCGTCTTTCAAACGTCAACACTGTCAAATATCAGGTTTTGTATAAAGAAGGGTATGGTCTTGAAGGGATATCCCTTGAACCGCCTCATAGTATACAAGCTGAGTATCTCCAAAACCGTCATCCTTAGGATATTCCAGTGATAGACGGCCGAGCGGGATATCCAAAGGATGTCCATGCCTGGGAGGCTAATCTCATTCTTGGGGGGCTAAGCCCTCCAAGCCACCACCTAACTACGCTCATGCTTGTTGGTCTTCGCCAGTGTCTTTAGGGTATTTTATGGCAGTCCCACACTATTTTTGAGTTATAGTATAGTTATTGGCCAAAGCCATCAGAGCCTCCCGACTATCTTTATAGGTATTAGAGTCTCTTTACTGTATCCTTTATCTATGCATATTATGCCGCATTTCATAAGTGTGACTATTTCTGTTTGGAAAACGGTAGTCAGTTTACCTAGACGGATACTTATGTTCCACCCAAGTCTGTCACCGTATATGTCTCCTTCTGTTCCTGATGAATTTTTGAGGTCTACATTTGCTGCTAAGATGAAGCTCACACACAACCACGAACGCCTCATTTATACATTTCGAACGAGACTCTCAATAGAGTCCTCAATAACCTTTATTTGGGGCTTTCATTAAACACGCGCAGCGACACCACAGTCAAACAGAATCGCACACCAGTAAGCTTTTGTTGCGCGAATCACTACACAGTCGAGTAAGATGGCAGGCAAACAAGGGCCGCTGCTCACTCGGTGAACTAAAAATTACATCGCGAATATATAGTTAAAATTACAGTATTTTCCGAAACTAAATCAAAATTAACTCTCGATGATATTTCAAAAAGACTTACCAAAACATAAAAAATGCTGTCCACCTTTCTTCCTTACCTTGACCTTCTCTCCTTTCTTTGACGTTGTCTGGTTCTTCCCAGATACAGTGGCGGCTGGTGAAGTAGTGCCACAGTGCCATAACACTAACTTAATTTTACAAAAACATATTTATCCATCTCTTAAACTTTTCTTACTCTATGATAGTTTACAACGACTTTTTCTGTTTTATATGAAATGGCCATAGCGCCTCAGCGCATAAATGATTGCACCAGGCAACATGTGGCATAATGGCAACTCACACGATGAGAGCTGACACGCGACGCGACGGCGAGATGACATCAGCCTACCGTGCCGTTTCTTATAAGGCACAAATAGAGTGAGATAAATCTTATCACAAACGCTTATGAGTGACAGAGATAACGCTATGCTGGACGTTTGGATAGATTTTAAATACGAAAATCCGAAGCAGATCATGCCAGGCACAGTACCCATATTTCCATTCATCGTTCACTATACTTTTGTTTTGTTTCAGCAGTTTCGATTTGTTTATGTTTTCTCGTTAACGGTTTGAAATTTAGATCTTATTAGTTTGAGTGAGTTGTGCGCTGTTTTCGGATCGGTATCTCTTTTGTGTTTAATGAAAATATATCATTGGGGCGAAAATGAATAAGATTGGCGCATTAATAAACTCATTTAGTAATATTCCGCTGGAAAAAAAACTGCAGATTAAGGAATTAGGACGTCCAACACCTGATTTGAAAATTGAAAAATTTATTGGTAGTGGACAGAAATCGCGTTGTCGTAAATTTAATAAAACTATTTATGATAAAAACAATTGGATAAGTGACTGTGAAGAAGTTAACAAACTGTTTTATTTTGTGTGTTCTATTTGGAGGCGATGACACTTGGGCGAAAAAAAGGCACGGATCGTATTCATATATGGGAGAAAATGAAGACCCATGAAAAATCTAAAGTGCATATGAATATTATGAATAATTTATTCAGTTTATCGATGCTTAGTAAGTCGCATATAAAGACAGTTAAACGCAGCTTATCAACTAGTTATAAGTATTTTTTTTCAACTTTATGTCGGTTTGAAACTTTGGCTGTCATTCTGGCACTACCTCTCTAAGTTGGCACGAGCCGCCACTGCCCAGATGGCATAAAAACGAACTGATACTATGATATAAATGCGCCGCATAGGGCGTAGGGCGCCAAAAATTGTTTATCCGTAACGGATAACGCAGTAAGTTAGGAGTACTCCTACAAATGAACTCGAACTGCGCCAAGGCCGGAGTATCTGCTTGGAGAGGTTTGGGCTGTTCGTAAAGGCCCCCCAAAAAGCCTCCACGCGATCCGCATTTGGCGGCTGCCCTATGACTGGTGGTCGCTGTTGAGAAGGCATTTCAAAAAACATTCTGTTTTCCTCCAGACGCTTTCATTCGGAAGAGAAGAGAAGGCCTTTACATTATTATTAACAGAGAATCCTGTTTCTCGATAAATTTTGTTGGCCAAAGCAAAACTTCGGGTATAAAAATTTAAAATTTCACCTAATAAATTTTATTTTAGAAATTAGAGATAAATTAATTAATAAAGGATCGAAGATATCAAAAAATTACAAGAGGACAAACAGTTTCTAAACAAGATGGAAAAACTATTTTGGATTGTGTAAGGCTTTTGCGGCCATGATCCGATGAACTGTTGATTGTTGGCCTGTTCGGCCGGCATCGACCCGCTCCGCCGCCTTGGCGTCGGCGTGCTTTGCTACTTGGCGTTTCGCCAACATGAGTGTTCCGTCATCCTCAGAAGCTGATGTCACCTGTTCGGCGCATTCCGAGAGACTGAGACCACGTCAAAAGGCCGGCACCTAGAACTCCTGCGCATCCCAGAATCTTTGCGTCTCTAAAGGCGGGTATCCATATTCTGTTGAGCTTATGCTCCTTATTTAGGTATTGATGAAGTTGTTCTTATGTTTGTAAATCTGGCGTAATAAGAGGAGGTCATAGCCAGAACCTTTGTCTCGTCAAACTTTATCTTGTGGTCACCGCTTTCTTGTAGTGCATGCTTGGCTACTGCAGATGTTTCCGTCCGACCTAATCGGCAATTTGATAGTGTTCCGAAATTCTAGTTTGAACCAATTTCTTTGTTGTTCCGATGTATACACTTCCACAGATACACGGTATCCAATAAATCCCTGATGCTATCCACGGATGCCTTTTGTCCTTTGCCGATCTTAAATGCTGTTGTATTTTCCCTTTTGGTTTGTATATCGTCCTTATATTCTCCTTCTGCAGTAACCTCCCAATTCTGTCTGTGACTCGAAGGAACATAAGGTAGGAAAGCTTTGGCTACTGGTGGTGGCTGATGGGGTTGATTTTTTACTCTACCAGTTCGCATAGATTTTGTTATTTGCTTTTCTGAGTAGCCGTTTGCCTTAAACGCATTCTTCAGATGTTCGAGCTCGGCACCTAGTTCGGCTGGTTCACACACTCTTCTTGCCGTTCTGTCAGTGTTTTGATTATTCCAAACTTCTGGCATGGATGGTGGTTTGAGCTGTTGTGCAAATAGTACACTGTGTGACTGTGTGTCCCAAGGTTGATCCTTTTCTGGTTACTAGCACATCGAGAAAAGCCAGTTTTTTGCTTTCCTCTACTTCCATCGTGAACTGGATGTTCGGATGTACACTGTTTAGGTATTGCAGGAAATCCATTAACCTGTCTTGTCCGTGGCTCCACACAACAAATGTGTCATCCACGTATGGATGGTCCAGATGGACCATATCTGGGGCTTATACTAATGAGAGCTGTTCAAGACCGTCTGCTCTATCTTCTCCATCACAAAGTTAGCCGCCACTGGACTCAGAGGGTCGCCACGCCTTCCATCTGTTCATACATTACGTTGTCCAATGCAAAGTATGTTGTAGTTAGTACATGCTTGAATAAGTTGATTATATGGTTATATCTTCTAGAAATATCCGTTTCATGTGGTGTATAGCATCGTTCAGTGGTACTTTTGTGAAGAGTGGTACGACGTCAAAGCTAACCAGAACTTCGGACTCCTCGAGTTGGAGTTTGGATTTTGCATATAAGGTATACCGAGTCCTTGATAAACGTACCACTTTTCCCAAGATACGGGTTCACTAATGTGGTGAGGTGTTTTGCTAGTTCACTTAGTGGGTGCTCCTATTGCGCTAACAATTGGACGTAGTGTAGTATTGGGCTTGTGGATTTTCGGCAAGACATATAGAACCTGGGTGCCAATGCTTCGCTTTTGCAGACCCTCGTCTTTGTTTCCTCGTCGAGACTAAAATCTTTCACCATTGCTTTCGTTTTCCTTAATATGCTCTTTGTTGGGTCCTTTTTCACAGTGCGATAGGTGCTCGGGTCCAGCAGCTCACTTATTTTTCTTCTGTAATCTTCTGTATCCATCACTACTGTGGCGTTTTCCTTGTCCGCAGGCAGAACTAGAATGCTTTTGTCCTTATTGATATCTCTCAACAAGGCCTTCAGTTCCTTGGATTTCAGATTGCACTTAGGTGGTTTGTCTTTCTTGGTGATCCTAGCTGACTCAGTGCGTATCTCTTGAGCTCTGTCTTCCGGTAAAGCTCGTATGGCCGATTCGAGGCTTGCAATGATGTCTTCACCATCAAATCTGACCAAGCCAGACGAATCTTCGCACGCACAGAAAAAGCACTACCTACTCAGGGAAAGAATTCATAACACCAGATCGTCTTTGGACGTGATTGATAAGACGTTGCTGAAGATTCACTACGAACTAAGCGCAAGACTACACAACACCGACTGCGACAAAATAGACTCCATCACATTCAGAGCCATGGAAGTACAAGTTTTCAAAGACTTACCAAAAACAGTGGTACAACATCAGGACTAGACACAAACAGGACTGTGATGAACATTAGTAATTGTCAACTGTCTGCGGATGAAATTAGTGTTTTGTCGAAAGGAGGAAACTTCGCTGTAACACCGAACAACTTCAACAACAAAGAAGAAGCATGTTTATAAGCTCAACAGAATATAGATACCCGCCAGGGCCGTATATAAGGGGGGGGGTTAGGGGGTCAAACCCCCCATGAGTATTCCCATGAATGAAATAACTACTAAAATAATACAAAATAAAAATAATCAAGATACTTTCTCCAAGCTTAGTGATTTATTCTACTACTAATCAATCCCTCGGCGCTTATGACACATTAGCAGCGACACAATCTATACATCAGTTTTTACGCAAATTAAGACATTACAAAGTCAAGTCTTTTCTTTTACACACGACGAAGGTCAACATGAACCCCCTCCATGGTAAACGCCTAGCTACGGCCCTGATACCCGCCTTAGGAGACACAAGAATTCTGGGATGCGTAGGAGTTCTACAGGATTCGGCGGTGCACAGCGCAGCCGCCCTCACTCCTAATCCGGGGAATACAAAATAGACTTACAGTTGCCAAGTCTTCCTCGCATTCGAAAAGCACCCAAAAGATATGATAGCCACTCATCACCTTACGTTTTTGCCAATCCAGAAGAATTATATCGGAAACTGTTTTTTGAATTATTAGACCTTTCTGTAACTTCTCTTGACAGTCGCTTTCAATCCAGTACAATAAGACTATTGAATGATTTCGAAAATTTTGTAGTAAAAACTACGCAATGTCCTGAGAAGGTGATTTCATTTTATATAACTTTGATGCCGATCGTCTGACATTGCATCGCGATATGGTATATGACCTACTGAAAAACAACGCCTCGAAGTATGGCATTCCGAATAGTCTTGCAGACGTTGTTAATTTTTTGAAAGAAAATTTGGATGTAGTTAATTTAGTTCCAGAGCTGAAATTGATTCGCATATTATTGACTATACCTCTATACCTGTATCTACATGTACGTGTGAGCGTAGTTTCTCAGCGATGCACAGATTGAAATCGTACTTGCGATCAACACTTAAGGCAGAAAGGTTGAATCACTTCATCATACTGCACATCCACCGAGACCTTATCTCTGAAATAGACATTGAGGTCCTGATGGATGAATTTACCGGTAGGGCTCAGGGTAGAATAAATACTTTTGCTCGATAAGTATTTTTACAATTATCGTATTTTTTATTTTCATTTATATACATATTTTGTATCTTTGAATCTTTTTGGTTCCAGTTTTTTAATAAAATAATGAATTTGTTCCATTTTAACAGCTATATCTTTTAATGTTAAGAACCCTTATACAAAAGTGAACCCTCCCCCCCCCCCCCCCCCCCCGGTCGCTAACACTGGCTGGCGTTTGCACCTGGTTAGGAAATGAAAAAGTGCCGGCCCTGGGCCCTGTGACGCGGTCTCAGTCTCTCGGAACACGCCGAACAGGTGACATCAGCTTCTGAGGATGCCGACTACTCGTGTCGGCGAAACGCCAAGCAGCGAAGCACGCCGACGCCAAGGCGACGGAGCGTGTCGATGCCGGCCGAACAGCCCAAGAACCAACAGTTCATCAAAAACTGTTTTGTTTTTCTTAATCTACGTGTGGCGCACCGCAAAAAAAATCAGAGTAAGAGGACATGACCCCTGAAAAAATAAGACCCTGTAGATTCTGGCAACCGTCTGACATGCGCAATTATGTAACTTCTATTGCGTATTTGACGTATTTCATATTCTAAATTTGAGATAGATACCATAAAAATTGAGAAGTTATGAAAACTAAAAAGTATTAAAATTTCAACACCCTGTAGATCGGTAGCGAAGCATTTGCGGACCTATCTTTATTAGAAATTTTAGTCTTTAAAAATCTTTTCCCTTCGTTTGTACATGATGTGCAGGAACACCCTGTATAATGGCACTAAAATTTCATCCTGTTATTCACAAAAATAAACTCCCCCTTATTCTCTCTCTGTAAATCTTCTCGTACTAGCTTGAAGAACCTCTTGTTATGCAAGGCCCTTTGGTCACTGAAATCTTTAGGTGAGACGACCACGTCGATTTCCCTCTCAACGGGTCTTATCGGCGACCTTTCAGCAACCGAAAAAGACAGGCTGAGCAGAAGCACGAACATATCCCTGCCTCCGAAGGCACGACGATACAAAATCTCGCAAATTCTGAGAGTTAGGTAATCGTCATATGCTCTGGGTGCATTTCACACCTCTTCTCATTCATGCGAGACATGTATCCCCTACGGCGCAGACTGCAAAGAGCCGACACCAAGTGACCCTCCTTGTTTATGTTTAGGATCGGTGCTATTCTCGACAATACGGTGTTTCAAATCCGGAGTCCCTGAGTTTGAGTCCTTAAGGCATTTATTGCCATTTTTCCAGGCATCCGATAATTAAATTGACTGAAGTTATACTGATACAGGTTTTTTATCTAGAATTAACTTCCGAGATATCACTATCAGAAACTGCGACTTCGAATAAAGGTTTATATGCGCCTTCACAATTTTTTTTAAATACTTTAAAAAAATTATACAGGGAGTCCGGGTATGCGACCGACAACAGTTGACAGGTGATAGGCCTCACAATTTTATGAACATTGAGATAGGAACATGAATCCTCAAAAATGCTTAATTTGCAAGATACAGGGCGTCAAAGTTTTGCTTTTTTTCATTTTTTTCAATTATTTAGCAATAAAATGGCACAGCGATCAAAAATTAGGTACAGGGGCGTTTTTTAAGGCGAGAAATCCAAATTCAATCACGGTTTTGCAATCATGAATAGAGGACGCCACCTACGGCACATCGAAATATTTTAAATCAACAAAACTTTTTTCCGGTTTGGTGGATCAATGTGAATATTATAGAAATCGTTTTCACAATAAGTTTTACGTAAAAATGGTATACCTTGTTTAAGCCCCTAAAGGTAACCGTTTTCGAGACGACCATTATTGAAATTTCCAAGGCACCCCAATTTGTTGCAAAATGTGATCGAAAGAATTATCGGTATTCCCGTACGAATTAATATTAAATCAAAAACATTCTTCTAACACATCTAATTTAGGTGGTGTTGAAGTTTGAAAAAATGAGCCTAATATTCATTCGTGCAGAAATACCGATAACTCAGTCGCATTGGAAATTTCAATAGTTTTCTCGAAAACGGTTACCTCTAGAGTAACAAAGTAGGTATATACCTTCTTCACGTGAAATATATTGAGGAAACGATTTTTTTTTTTGATACTCACATTGATGCACCAAACAGGAAAAAAGTTCAATGTGCCATGGGTGGCGCTCTTTAATCATGATAGCAAATTTATCACCTTAAAAAAACCCCAACACCCGACACGGAATTTTAGATGGTTGTGCCATTTTATTGCAGAATAATTGCGAAAAAAATGAAAATAAAAGATAAACCTTGACATCCTGTATCTTTGAAGTTAGGCATTTAAGGCCTCATGTTCCTACCTCAATGTTCTTAAAAATGTCTATCATCTGTCAACCGTTGTTGGTCGAATATCCGGACACCCTGTATGCCTTTCCATGAATAATAGTGAAGGCTTATACACTGCAGTGGTCACAATAACTTATTTTGATATCAATAAGCCCGGATTTATTGAGTATAGATCATGTAACACATCGATCACAGATTCACTGAAATAGATGTTCCATAAAGAACATGTGTAATTTGCAGTGTTTTTTATCGAAAGTATCATGGAAATGTTTGTATTTTCTAATTTCGACGCCACTGTATGATGCAAACTCATTAAACACACAGTTTTTCTGTTTCCATGGAAACATATAGATTTAAGCGTGACAATTCCATGACAATGTCGCTATAAAATTGACGAAGCGATTCAAATCTATGGGAGCATGAAATCATAAAATTCAAGTGAAATTAATCATGGCTGATGCAGGAATCTCCCAGGCGGACATATACGATGAAGAATTTTTCAACAACTTGCAACTCTCCAAAACGCTGATCCAAAGAATTAGGAGAAAAAAAGGTAATTATGTCGACCAAAATAGCCAGCCAAATATTTTATCTACACGACAATCTGTTCCATTCCTGCATTTTTCAATGTTTTTATGCGATTTTTTATTATTTAGCCCAACTATGAGGCATTAATTTTCTTTTGGATAGAAGAAATCAAACACAAATAATTTAAAATCTAGTGTCCCATAAACAAGATACCATGGAGCAGTGACGGTTCTTATGGTCAGTGAGAGGACACTTGTAAAATAATTTGCAGTTTTTTGTTATAACACCCAAACGAATGAGATTTGGTACGTAAGTATCTACCAGAATAAAAATGTTGAAAGTGTCCTCCTAATAGATTATAATATATATCACAAGTTTGACGCCAAACACTGAAGATTGGAATCAAATTCGTGATTAAACAAACGGTATGAAAAAATATGGCAATCTGTAGATGCAATTTAAATTATTATTTCCTAGCCAAAAAAGACCAGATATTGCTTCATCAACTACTTTCTTTTAGTGGTGACATCATATTTATGTGTAAAATATGTTACTCATTTTTATTCTTCCTAATCTATAAAACAAAAATGATCAAAACAGACCACTACAACTTTAATGAGACGCATATTACAAAACAAATATATTTTCCTCTTACAAAATATTACAAGTCAAGTTATTATTTATTATGAATCTAGACCAACTAAGAAACTATTACTAAAAATAGTATCTATTGATCACTATTCAGCTTAAGCCACCACAATAACAATGCAAATGTTCACAATTTAAATGCTGGAGTAACACTGATATTTCAACTAAAATAAAGCGTGCACTTTATTTTCAGGGTAAAGCAATGTATTGTTTCCAAACTTATCAAAATATGAACTCAATGCTGTGATAAATCCAGTTTATCACAATGAGTTCTGACAAAGATAATATGATTTGGTTTATAATGAACTACATGAATTATTAATTGTCACTGCACAGTGACCGTTTGTGGTGAAAAGTGGCTTTCTTATTAACAATAGAGGATATTATTTAATGAAATAATATATTCCAGTTTCATTATCAGCTTGCATAACTAG
Source organism: Callosobruchus maculatus (assembly GCA_951848785.1). Classification (NCBI taxonomy): domain Eukaryota; kingdom Metazoa; phylum Arthropoda; class Insecta; order Coleoptera; family Chrysomelidae; genus Callosobruchus; species Callosobruchus maculatus. The sequence continues at coordinate 291,424 of CATOUR010000113.1, forward strand.
CTAATTTCTAACGCTTCTCAGAACTGATCAACTTTACCTTATTACCACAATTGATGGCACTAACCCCATGCAGATATCTGAGTGGTTTGGGCATTAGATGGACGGTTTGACTCTCATTCACAGCTTATGCATACCCTGATATTAATACAATTTGGGAACCTGTCAGGTTTTTTAGAAGGGCGCCTTACAATGTTTCTGCTCAGGTTGCAATCACTGGGTACCACCAGTTGTGATAACAAAGTATAGTGTTACAATTTTATGGAGTTCTCGTTTATTTCTTCCGTTTTTATCCAAAATATGAATATTTTTCATATGCATCTTCACAGTAAAATGCACAAGCTGTACAAAATTATAGGTGTGGGGTGTGGGTTAAGACCACTATTTTAAGAGTTATCTCAATTAAAGAGTAGCAATTTCATTCATTCATCCGAAACCAATCACAGACGACGTCGTTTCGCTTTTATTAAAGCCTTAGGTCTCAGACGAATAAATGAAATTGCCTGTTAGTGCCTAGCTGGCAAAACTCGTACTAGTAGTAGCAACACATAGATATTGGGAAGCAGTACTTTGAAAAAGTATTGGTTCGCCATCTATCTTAATTGAGTTAATTTGCTTTTTAGCATAAACCGAATGTCGGGGGTGTTAAATGAGTGTTGCACAAAAAAAAAGAGTCTGTTTGTTGTCGGGCCCGCAGGTTTCTACACCTGATCAGGTACCGGCTTTGGTAGATAGATGGCGAACCAATACTTTTTCAAAGTACTGCTTCCCAATATCTATATGTTGCTACTACTAGTTAAGAGTGATCACTAGAAAAAGTTATTACACAGTTATGAAAGTTGAAAGTAATTTTCTAGTACTGAAATGTGGTAGGCATATATGAGTTCCTATTGATAACCCACAGCTTGTTACACTAATATTTGGATATATTATTCTACATGGCCAAATCTGTGACAACTTAAAATATCAGTCAGTTAATCTAGAACTCATGTTACATAACATATGTAAAGACTCTGTTAAATTGACCAAATTTAATGCATTGCTGATTGTATAAAATTATGTATTTTCGAAGCATGTTGTGTATTCTACCAGACAAAATGCAAATAGTTATATTCCGAAAATATATTCGTATTTTGGAAAAACAAAATGAGATGTACAAAAAAAATATTTTCTAGACAAAGAGATCTGCAAAAAATGGATTCATAAACTTTGTAACCTGAAGTCCGACGATGTTGTTGTAAAGAAAAACAGAAATGCATTCTTCAAGTACATGCTCAACATGTTGAATAAACAAGCAGAGAAGGACGAGTCAAGTCCGCAATTTGATAATGGGGTATGTATTTTGACATCTAAGACCTGCAAATAAATCCCAAAGTTACATTTTGATAAAAGTTAAGGCCTGTGAAAGTATATCAAAATAGATTCCAACATATATACAATTTCAATGCACATGCTGTTGTACAAGGTATAATTTGAAGTAATTTTTGATATTTGTCACTCAAAACTAACTTGCACTGCATTGTTAGACATATTTAAATTAGATAAAGCTTATTTTTGTGAAAATCCATATTGCCTTCTGAGTTGAAATCATTGCAACAAAATGTGCACTAAAATGGAGTGTAGGTTAAGTTCTCAGGGCTGTATGCAAAAGAAAGTGTTAAACTGTACGAGAATAACTGTCTGACCAATATGTAAATGGACCTCTCTAGGTGAGCTAATTGAAAGTGGTCCAAACATTTGATCCAAGAAAATCATCTCAACTCTGCAATGGAAGTAATCAGAATTGTATTTTTGTATTTATGTAACTCTCTTCACAGATACGACTGACTGTTTTCCACATCATTGTGTGATTCCTTTTGAGTATTGTCCTATTCACATAGTTAGTGAACATGTAAATATAGTTTCTTTTTAATAACATAGTTATGGCAACATGGAAATCATACTGATTTCATCTTTCCTGCAGACTGTTTCTTCTTTTACAGGATAAAAGGCAGGATGACACCCTTCTTTTCACAAGTAAATGGTCAAGAGACAATCGAACCTACATAGCATGTAAACCCCTACCAGGTCAGGGCGCAATGGTCTACATGGCTGTATCATCTGATCCATCACTTGGTTGGGATCATCCATAACTACAAGACTAAAATAACTGAATTCACAAAATCAATAAAGACACTTTGTTTTTACTATGTTTACTTATTTGTTTCTTTATTACAAGTCTTAACTTCAGATCTTTTCTAAACCCCATTGGCAGTTGTATAATATATTGAGATTTTTGAGATATCAATTATTGAGTTATATGACCCTCCTTCAATTAAAAAGAAAAAACATTCAAATGTTGAATCATTATTATTACTGTTTTGTACTTACCTAAAAAATATTTACACTAAAATACAAGGCACCAAATGATGATATTTTAAAAATTCAACGTCTCTTCCTACCACCTCCTTTACCCTTTCTCTGACCTTGAGCCCCTTTGGGCTTCTTAGCATTCTTACTCTTATTTTGTCCCTTTCCAAGTTTTCTTGAGCTTGAGTTGCTAAAAGATCATGAATATAATAGTTTCAAGTAATAGTAATGAGAATATACACATTCTTAATAAAATTCTAAAAACTATTTAGATAAACTCCATAATCGTTGATACTAAAGTTGAACTACTATCAGAGTCTACAAAAAAAGATAGCAACATAAGTAAAAACAATGTTGTCACATTGCTCATATAAAATATCTTATAATTCTTTATAATGCCCACCAAATTGGTTGAGACATGTGTGAATTCTTTCATGCAATGTATCCTAAACTTAAAATTTTATCACATACTCCCAATTTTATATTAGAAACAAATCCTTTTCTATACAAAAAAGTTTGTGTCATTGCATGCAGGCAGCATGTTGCCCAAGAATAACAAAACTAATGAGAAGTGGGGGCATAATTTCAATCCTATATATGCAGGCACCAATTATGCTATTTATGGTCCAGTGTCAGTTGAAAATATTTGTTAATCTCAGAGTGAGTATTCCTGTCATACCAAGTTCCCATACTACAAGTGCCTACAGCATAATATGCTGTTTAGACATCAAAAGAGATTATGTAAGGTCATTGAATTTGGCACTTTTGACATTAAAGGAAGACCATATATGCTGACAGCTATCATTACTCATTAGTTTTGCTATTCTTTGATGTTGCTTTGGTATCTTCCAATGTGGAGTTAGACTATAAGATAAAGAAACCTAAAAATACTTACTCATTATGGTTTCTATTAACATGATTATTACTGATCTGCTTTGCAACAGCTTGCTCAATGTCCAGTTTTGGTCTTTTATTTAATATGGAGTCTACTATAGCCAAGTTTTCCTTTTTCTCAACAGTACCTGGTACTGGAGGCAACTTTCTCTTACGTGTACCACCAGGTACCAATTCTGAAATGCCTCTAGCCTCTTTTTCTTTTGGTAGCTTATCTTGGAATTTACCCAAACTTGCAGTTGATGCTTTTGCCACGGTCACAGCTGTTTGCAACTACAAATTTATTGTAGTTTCTAGTATCATTGCAATAATCACCCAATTTAAGCAACATAAAAAATAATGTGTAATGTTGGATGATTTGGTTCTACAATCATAAACACTACCATCTAGCTGCTTTCCAAACCAACTTTTTCAAGTCTGATATGTTTTGCTATCTGAGCTACTTCTTTTGGTGCAGAGTATTATATGTATATGTCGCAGGCTTATCATAATATCAGTCTTATTATAATACGTCTAGGCTTTTTCAATATGACTAGGCGTAATGTAAAACTATTAAAGTAAATGAAAATCTGACAATATGACTGATTATTTAAGACGTGTTATAATATGCCTGATGCTTCTTAAGTCTTATCGTTCAAAAGAATCTGTATGAGATTGTTTTAATAATTTGACTATAAAATATGTCGTATTATAATACGACTTGCAGTGTACCAAGCAAATTATTATGAAAACCACTCATAGGGCAAAAAAACAAATAATTATAGATTTGGGTTATTTATTAGAATACAATCCACTCTTATGACACTTACTTATACATTTGGTTAGGTTTGGTAGGTTATAGTAATATTTCTCTATTACAATTTCTCACCTTTGTAAAATCTTTTCAAGTTCTTTATAATAGTTGTATTGTGGACAAATATACCTAGCAAGCCACCATTCATTTGCAATGCAATAGTTTGCACTAATATTGCACAAAGAAACTGAACAGTAAATCACAATAACAATAATATACAATTAGCCTGACAAGCCGTCAGTCGTTTTATAATACGATGAGTATAACCAATCAGAATCCAGAGTAATCGCGCGCTATTGAATTTTGACAATAAGCCTAATAAGCAACACGCGTATTCTAATACGACTTAAATTGTCAGTCAAATTGTGAATTGCTTGATTATTTCGGTGATATTGCAATACGCCTAGTCGTATTGGAAATGCCTAGGCGTATAATAATATGACTAATTTTACAATAAGACTACGACATATATAAGATGAAATGTATGAATCATGTAAGAATGCAGTGAAAATATTTTTCATATGGACCTCTGCTTTAAAGTTATGACTTAACGTAGGTAATTGTGCTGTTTATTATACTAAAGTTGAAATAACTGGACTAAGACTAATAATTTACTTACATCTTTTGCTGAAGAAACATCAGGATTTACCACTCCTACCCTAGGTACAGCAATCTTCCTAGCTTTGGCAATATTCCTCAGCCTTTGAAGCTCATTTTTGGCTACTCTTTCGCCCTTAGCTTCAACCTTCTTGGCAAATTGATCTTCCAAAGGATCAGCATTGCCTGGCACCTCAAGTAACCAATTCTTCTCTTTATCACTTTTGGCTCTTTTGAAGCCATATAATGGTACCCATTTCTGCAACTGTTCATCCCATGATAACTTGCTTTTTTTCTTCTTTTGAATGCCTTTATCCTTTGCAAATTGTTGCCATTTCGTAAGAGGTTTTGGTTTAGGTACAGGTTTCATTCTAGGTAAGACCATCTTTGGTGGGGGGAGCTTTGCTACAATAGCCTCTTCGACTCTCTCTGTGGGTAGCTCCCATATTTTGTTTACCAATAGCTGTGTGTTTTCTCTGGTCAAATTTAAGAAGTAGTCATTTTGGTTTCGCCTAAAATGTTATCGAACCCATTAGAAATAGCTTGTTTAAGCTGCAAATGAAATAAAGTGACTGTACATACCTTAGCTTGGCTATATCCAAATCATTATTGTCTACAGCTAATAAGGTTCCTAGATCGTATTCTAAGTCTAAATGCTTCTCAACAGTGATAGGTTTGTATTTTTCAGCATCCTGTGCCGTTTTTTCTAAAATTTCCCCTATCACGTCCATGTTGTTCAACTTAAGAATGTATATAACCTCACTTTCACTTCTATACACCACCACCTCACGTGTGTACAGTGACAAGACTTGGACAAGAGACTGACAAGCACGTGACAAGTGTAGAGTCGGCCATGATGACAGTGACAAACAGTCAACGTCAGGGCTGTTCCAAATTACGGTTCTAATACCGTCCCAGAACTGATTTCATGCCCGGCATGGCCCGGCCCATTTTACAGTTCTAAAAAAGGTGATTGGTTGGTCCGCCAGCGTACCAACCAACCATCGATTCTAGAATCACAAAATGGGCGGGACATGATGAAATCAGTTCTGGGACGGTGATAGAACCGTAATTTGGAATAGCCCTAAACAGTACAAATCAGGGCTGTTCAGTGTGTGTGTTTTGTGGCCGTACCTGTTTTGTGGTGTAGGTCGGTCAGATGACCGCATGACGTATGTTTTAATGTTTTGTCGTTTTGTGATTCAATTTTATTTTGGGTGAAATTTTGGTGATGATGAGTGGCCGGGATTCAAAAATATTGTGGGTGTATCTGTGATAGTAATACCTAGGTGTAAAAAATGGGGCAACACGTATCAAGAACAGATTTCGAATGGGTCTATACGGAGGAACCACACGCAAGTAGAAGAAAAGTTATTTTGGGTTAGTGGCTTGATTGTTGACTCTGAGCAATTGGTTCTGATAAAGTAATAAAGTTGAATTAAATTCATGCGCCAAGTTTAATTCATTGGCGAGCCAAAAAATTGACCAGCAAATGTTTAATAATCCTCTGTTCATATGCTTTTATTTTGGTTATAAATAAAATGTTATTTAATTTATCCTTTTGCACCTTGGTTTCTAGAATATCCTGTTCTGTATATTAATTTTAACATTTATCATTCTAATCTTAATATGAAATGAAGAACAAGAGAGCTTGGAAAATTATTCAATACTATGTAAAGCTGTTATCTAGATACTGAAGTACTAGCAACCAGTTGCCAGTTGTATACATGTTGTGCTGATCAAATTACATGATTAAAATCCATTGTAAAGATTTTTATCACATAAATGCAAACAAACAAATGATTCATGTTTAGTTCAATGTGTTGCAAAATTATTATCATTAATAGACTCATTTGGGTTTAAAACAATCGATAAAACAGCATAGGTCTACATCAATTTGGCACAATATAATTTTTCATATTGTTGCATCACTAGGAAATTTTTGGGTATCTAAAGCCTACCAGTCCCATAATGCCTTCTATATACAGTATAATTATGTAAACTGTTTAGTATACCTATGCCTCTGATTATGTGGTAATCAGTTCATCACAGGTGACACAGCTATATACCATTTTGTCTGTATAAGGTATCGAAGGTGTGGTATCATGTGATGATTGGTTATATATTATCTATAATTATGGTACTCTGTGTACACTGATATATATATCTGCTCATAGGTAGAAGGGGGGTAGTCATTGCCGAAACAAAAACCAGTTAGGTAATAAACGGTTAATAATTGGGATGCGGCAATTAAACGCAAAAGTGAACTCTTTTAACTTTATTCCAAGCTTTCGGAAACTTATGCTTCCATCTTCAGGGCTACAATAGAATTTTGAAATGAGTTACAATCTCAAACAAAGGGGGATGTTAATACTTACAAAGTTAGTGAGATTGCTGCGTATTGATGTTACATGGGAGAGTTTTCCCGAAAAATAGCACAATTTGTGTAAAACACAAAATCGTTGTCACGAAACATTGAATTTTCATACAAAGGACTTTAAACATCGAAAAACACATTAAAATCAGATATCTGTAGTAAAATCGGTTATTAATTTGTTAAAATTACCACGTGGAAATGTCGTTTCAAAAACGAATGTCATCCAGAAACAATGACACTTGTCACATGTCTATCACTCATGACAGATGACATGGAACGAAATAAAGGACGGAATGTTAATAATCGATAGAAGATCGATAATCCTAAAATCGAAGGATTATTACCGCCATTTTGGAATACTTATTCATGGAATAATTAAAAGGACAAAGAGCTAGAAGGTTCAAGTTTGACACCTAAAAGCAAGTGTAGGCACATATTTGAATGCTAGACAATAGAGAATATGTATATTTTTGAAAAAACTAATTTTAAAGTCTTTGTAAAATTATTTAGAGATTAGTAATTAAGGAGGGAAAGTATTGATTTTGAATACTATTCGTTATGATAATGTTTAAATTGGATTATTTTATTTTATTGATTTTTGCATAGATAGGAATAATCAATAAGGGTAATATTTGAGTTAGTCAAAAACCCAAACCTATATAATTTTAATATTAGGATTTATGAAAATTGTTTTAGGAAAGATGAGGGGAAGGACTTAGAGTTCATTAATCAGACCTAATTCTGTCAAATTGGGGGGAGGAATCTCTAATTATTAAAGAGAAGTCAATTATTATGGGAATAAAAGGTATGGGAAATAATAATAATGAAATTTTAGCAATACCTACATATGTAGATTATCCTTATCACTTTGGGGAGAATAGTTGTTGGTTATTTGTTTAATGTCCAGTAAAAGAATGGAGTAAGGTTGTACTCAATTTGTTTTAAGGGAATTTATTATAACCATTATATTTATTGAGATTTAGTTAATGGTGGTTAAATTTAGAAAGATATAGAAAAACTTATATTTTGGAACACTAAAAACCTGAGGAGGAGATAATATAGGTAATTTATATTATAAATATTATATATCGTCAACCATATTGACATTCAAAGAAGATGGGGACAAGTCAGTAATTGAATTATTATTGATATGGAGTTTTTCGCAATACAGTAAGTATGAATATATTGAACAAAGTTGGTTGATGTCACTTCTTTTGTTCATATGGTGGTCACTTTGGTAAATATGTGCCATTTCTAAGAATAGACGTTTTGACAATTTAGGCTCTTTCTCCAGAATTTTTGCATCTTGGAAATTTGCCGTGTGACCTGTTTGGTTGATATGAGCTGCAAGAGCACATCTTTCTGGATGTAGTCTGGCATCACTTTTATGGGATGTAATACGTCCTTTTAGTGACCTGGAAGTTTGGCCAATATATTCAAGATCACAGTCATTGCAACTGATACTATAAACAACATTGGTTAGACCATACAGAGGGACTTTGTCTTTAACTTTTGAAAAAATTTTTTTTAAAACGGTATTAACAATTAATAAAGACAAAGTCCCTCTGTATGGTCTAACCAATGTTGTTTATAGTATCAGTTGCAATGACTGTGATCTTGAATATATTGGCCAAACTTCCAGGTCACTAAAAGGACGTATTACATCCCATAAAAGTGATGCCAGACTACATCCAGAAAGATGTGCTCTTGCAGCTCATATCAACCAAACAGGTCACACGGCAAATTTCCAAGATGCAAAAATTCTGGAGAAAGAGCCTAAATTGTCAAAACGTCTATTCTTAGAAATGGCACATATTTACCAAAGTGACCACCATATGAACAAAAGAAGTGACATCAACCAACTTTGTTCAATATATTCATACTTACTGTATTGCGAAAAACTCCATATCAATAATAATTCAATTACTGACTTGTCCCCATCTTCTTTGAATGTCAATATGGTTGACGATATATAATATTTATAATATAAATTACCTATATTATCTCCTCCTCAGGTTTTTAGTGTTCCAAAATATAAGTTTTTCTATATCTTTCTAAATTTAACCACCATTAACTAAATCTCAATAAATATAATGGTTATAATAAATTCCCTTAAAACAAATTGAGTACAACCTTACTCCATTCTTTTACTGGACATTAAACAAATAACCAACAACTATTCTCCCCAAAGTGATAAGGATAATCTACATATGTAGGTATTGCTAAAATTTCATTATTATTATTTCCCATACCTTTTATTCCCATAATAATTGACTTCTCTTTAATAATTAGAGATTCCTCCCCCCAATTTGACAGAATTAGGTCTGATTAATGAACTCTAAGTCCTTCCCCTCATCTTTCCTAAAACAATTTTCATAAATCCTAATATTAAAATTATATAGGTTTGGGTTTTTGACTAACTCAAATATTACCCTTATTGATTATTCCTATCTATGCAAAAATCAATAAAATAAAATAATCCAATTGAAACATTATCATAACGAATAGTATTCAAAATCAATACTTTCCCTCCTTAATTACTAATCTCTAAATAATTTTACAAAGACTTTAAAATTAGTTTTTTCAAAAATATACATATTCTCTATTGTCTAGCATTCAAATATGTGCCTACACTTGCTTTTAGGTGTCAAACTTGAACCTTCTAGCTCTTTGTCCTTTTAATTATTCCATGAATAAGTATTCCAAAATGGCGGTAATAATCCTTCGATTTTAGGATTATCGATCTTCTATCGATTATTAACATTCCGTCCTTTATTTCGTTCCATGTCATCTGTCATGAGTGATAGACATGTGACAAGTGTCATTGTTTCTGGATGACATTCGTTTTTGAAACGACATTTCCACGTGGTAATTTTAACAAATTAATAACCGATTTTACTACAGATATCTGATTTTAATGTGTTTTTCGATGTTTAAAGTCCTTTGTATGAAAATTCAATGTTTCGTGACAACGATTTTGTGTTTTACACAAATTGTGCTATTTTTCGGGAAAACTCTCCCATGTAACATCAATACGCAGCAATCTCACTAACTTTGTAAGTATTAACATCCCCCTTTGTTTGAGATTGTAACTCATTTCAAAATTCTATTGTAGCCCTGAAGATGGAAGCATAAGTTTCCGAAAGCTTGGAATAAAGTTAAAAGAGTTCACTTTTGCGTTTAATTGCCGCATCCCAATTATTAACCGTTTATTACCTATCTGCTCATATCTTGTACAGTGTTCAAGTTCTTGTATTGAAATACTATTTGTCATAACAAATATGAGAAAAACATCTTATCTTGTAGCTATTATACATATAGCTTGAAGTTTTGCTAAAAATTAATATCTTTACATATTATTATTTAGGTATTTATTGTTATTGAACATTATTGGTATTTTGTTTTCTCTTTTTTATAGAAAAATACCCTCAAATAAAGAAACTATTTGGATATGATCCTAACTTCAAATGGGTGGTTACTGGCATGGTTCTGGTCCAATTTATAATGATGTTTATAATGAGAAATAAATCATGGCCAGTGATTTTGCTAGTTGCCTATTGTTTTGGAGGTGTGATAAATCATTCATTAATGTTAGGTATGTAGTAAGAAATGTTTAAGTACCTTTATAGAATGAAATATAATTTTTGGAAATAAATATCATTATACTCTAATAAATAAGTGGAAGGTAGTTTTTATCATTAAATGTTTATGTGGTATCAGCACTTAACAAAATTATTCAATCTTATCCAGAGTACTTATATGATATAACCCTAATAATTTAGGATTACTAGAAAAAACAAATTTGAAATTTAAATCATGTTTAACTATGCTTATCCCAATAAGATTTTTCAAGTTGAGATGGGAAAATATTGTTTGCCTGCTTGGCATAAACAATTTACCTGAAACATTTTTAATATCCATGTTTTATTTTGATTTTATATTTTTTAGCAATTCATGAAATAGCACACAACTTAGCATTTGGACATGCTAGACCTATGCACAATAGATTATTTGGATTTTTTGCTAATCTTCCTATAGCAATACCAATTTCCATTAGTTTCAAGAAGTATCATCTGGAACACCATAGGGTAAGTTAAATTTAGATCATTTCCTGTTTGTCTACTAATATAAATTGCTTTAAGGTTCTGTTCCATACATGTGGGAAAAATCAAACTTACCTTGGCGTAATTAATCTTGTAGACTATATTCCCATTTTAATAGTATTGCACATGATCGAACTTTAATTGAATAGTCAAAATATATTCTGATTGTCAGCAAATAGAATAAAATTGGTTGAAATCAGTGATTGAAATTAGAATTTCCAATTCATGATCCTAAGAATTCCAGGATTAATAAAACAGGAATCCAATAATCATCTTAATCTTTTGAATGATGAATTTTCAGTCTGCTTTATTCCTTTTTTTTATATGTGTATTAATTTAACTTTGCTCTGGCAGTGGCATAACTTCAAATTTGGGGCCTACAGTGGCATAAGATTCTGTGAACAAAAATAAGCTGTAGATTTACCTACGAGTGTAGAGGCTGTAAGAGCCTTTTCTTCAGCAGTTTCATTTATGAACAGTCATATTATTATTATTATTACTAAGCAAATCCCAGATGTTTAAGAATTATTTTAATAGCACATTTATATGAAACCTTTCTATTTTTGTTCTTAGTTTCTGTTCCTAATTTTATGCTTTATAACCAAAGTTAATTTGGTTTGATATTTACTTTTCAAAAGTAGAAATATGTTTGTTCTGTTTTTTAATAAAAACATGCTTTTGTCTACTATGTATTTTTGCATTTTTATCATTGCTGTAACTAGTGTTAGTAGTATAAAAAAAATTATTGGGGTTGATCCCAAAATCTTGGGATATCTAAATATTTAACCTGGGATCCTGATCCAGAAAATTGGAAACCCCAATTGAAAAAATGTCATTTAATAAGATCATGGTTTATTGAAGCTATTGTTTCCAGTATCAAGGTGATGAACTTAAAGATACTGATATCCCAACATATTTGGAAGCAAAATTGTTCTGTACAACATTTGGCAAATGTATTTGGGTGCTGTTACAACCTTTTTTCTATTCATTGAGGCCTTTGGTGGTGTACCCCAAACCACCAACTATGCTGGAATTTGTCAATCTTGTACTGCAACTGTGCTTTGATGCCCTAGTGGTATACTTTTTTGGTAAGTTTATTGTAGCTACAATATTTCATTAATCAGAAATCTATACTTAATCATAATGATTTTTTTGTTAAATAGGTTAAAAAAGTAGTAATATGCATTTTACCAGTCATATTCTTAATTGGTCAGTAAAAAATGTTAAAATTTTGATGGTCAAAATCTAAATTCCACTATGGGAAAAACATAATATGTTACACTCAATCGTTGAATTCGACCAATGCTCGAAAAAATATGCATTTTAAATATCACAATTTTCAGCAGTGCTTGAATGTATATGGAAGCCAGTTTTTTTTTCATTTTTTAGGTTGGAAGATTCTAGGATATCTATTTTTTGGTTCTATTATGGCCATGGGGCTTCATCCTGTAGCTGGCCATTTCATCAGTGAGCACTATATGTTCAAAAAGGGGTACGAGACATACAGCTACTATGGCCCTTTGAACTGGATCACATTCAATGTTGGTTATCACAATGAACACCACGATTTTCCAGCAGTACCTGGGTCTAGGTTACCAGAGGTATTTTCTAAGACTCACAAATCTAAATATTCAGCTGTTCCCTATATTTGTAAAGTATGATAGAGACGGGAACTGCATCTTTTTATTATAATTTTTTGCCACAAAAGTATGCCAAAATTAGCACTTTCATAATTGATGTAGTAACACATATCCTAAAAAATAATCAATGTCTTCCATGTATGAAATAGTATGAATAGATTTTAAGCTGCCAAAGCTGTTATGTATTTTTGTACATACAGTACCAAATTTTGAAGAACTCAATTGCTTAATTAACATTTACTATGTTTCCACAGGCTTTCAAAACTTTTCAAAACGTTTTGCAATTTTGGTGTTTTCACGATAGGCTTCGAAGCGATTTTCGAAACGAATACAAAACGTTTTCAACTGACACTCTTGAAAAATGACATTTCCTAGTTTTATAACCTATTTTGTTGTTTATCATAATCTTCAGTAGAATTTCGAAAAAACTTCAACAAACTGACAATACTGACATTACACAGCAACACATTGTGCATGAGCCTTCAAATATCAAAGGATTCGAAAGCATGTTCCATTTCAAAACATGAAATTGACAATTAGTGTTTCCACGACTTTTGGATTTCGATACGATCCCACAAATTTACGAATCGCCCTTGAACAGAGAACGTTTTAAAAACTAATCTTGTTGACATTTCCACGACATATTTCAAAACTCAAAACGTTTTGAAAACGTTTCGAAAGCCCGTGGAAACGTAGTAAATTGCGTGAGTCAGTGGACTTCACAGTCGTTCAGAATCAAATCGTGCAGTTTTGAAAGCAAAAAAATGTTTGCCCTTTTAGGCGTGGAATCTCAAAATTAACCGTTTTGGTTAAAACCAAAAATTTCCTAACACTAATCGACTATATCAAGCTATATCCTCCAGCCGACGAACTTCCTGCTCTTTGCTTTTCTCCTTCCTTCCTTCCTTCCTTCCTTTCCTTTTCTTACCTTCTACCTGACTTTTTCTGGTCTCTGTCTCTGGGTAACTAGACCTGACAGACTGATCGACCGACACAACTGTAACTAAGAGCAAAGGTCCGCCGGACCGCTCTGACAAGCAATGACGAATTGTACAATTAAAATCTAAATAATATCGCCTAGAACTTCAGAATGTTGATGAAGGATATTTAATGAATAAACTATTTTATATACATGTCTAGTTTTTTAAGGGTTGAAAATATTTGAAGTTATTCGAATGTCAAGTAATTTATAATTCGTTATTCGGCATTAACCAAGAAACCTTAAATATGTGTCAATGCAGTTTCCACTTGGTAAACCAGAACCATAATTCAGGGTGGGGCATATCAATCAAGTGTTTTTGAAACAGTCATAAAATTAGTAATTTTTACTCTAAAAAAAATAATTGGTAGTAGAACATAGCTGATAATAAACCATTTTGAAATATCTAAGTGCAAAAACTACATCAATTACACTGTTTCCAGCATGTATCTGTTGATTTTTGAGAGATTCCATGGAGAATCGCTTCCGAGGGGTGAACCGGTCACGGAAATTTTGTACACCACAATTCAAACAATTCACACAATTCATATGCTTTCCATGTAAAACAATTCAAAAAATTCAAACAATTCACACAATTCAAGGAACTGCATGACAATTCATAAAAAATCGAGACAATTCATGGAAATTCAATACAATTCATGGCAATTCAAACAATTCATGGGACTTCCTGACAATTCATGCCAATTCAGTACTGATGTTTTTGCACACCACACTACACTTATTACTTGAGATACCTAGACTGTACTCATATCCTTACATCTACAATAATGCGATTTTTTGTAATAAATTTTTACCCATTTATGCCTCGATTTCAAATATTTCCTCTTCTGGTCAAATATGTATTTATGCATTTTTAAACACAATCAGTTTACCAACACAACCCCCATATTTTGCGGACCCCAGAGTTGGTAAATTAGGCCTATGAATCTCGTTTTGCATGCAAGGCTAAATATGGCTAAATATCATTTGGGTTATTCTTCATGCAATGGGAAAATAAGAAAATGGTATAATTATTATTATATGTGACTGTTGATTCAAGTAAAAGAACTATTAAACTCTCTATTTTGGATGTTACTAACTATGCGCATCTACAGGGTGTTTTTGGCAGAATTTTAAATTACGGCAATTTTAAAGTCATTTAGCTTATTTTTAAATGTTACACCCTGTATGTTTTATTTTAAATCGAAGTACCTACTAATACCGTATCTCGCCTTGTAATATTTTTTTTAGTGTTTGCGACTTTGTCAAGTTATAAATTATTTTTCCAAAACTTCAAACAAACATATTCCCGATTTTTATGAATAGAACGCACTGTATATTTTATTTAACATAGAAGTACTTCCTAGTAATGGTTTACAGCGTGACCAAGTTTTAAGTGGTGTCTCTAAAAAAATAAAACCGTTTTCTTTGCTCATACTATCTATTTCGAATACCAGGTCAGTAAAAGGTACAGGAACGCTTAAATATCTCCAAAACTTGCACAGCTGGAACGATAAAATCAATACCTGCAGGTTTTCGAACATGCAGAATTCAAAAATTCTAACAGCAGTGTTGCCAGATTTACCACTTTTACGTTACACGTCATAATTTTGTTATTTTAAATAGAATCCTCTTACTTATTTTTATTGCAATGAATTGCGCATGTAGAATTTAGCAAGATCTCACAATTTCAAAATTTTGTTTCTATTAATTACTGAGATACGGCAACACCGCTTTTTCAGTAAACAGTACCGGAACGCTTTAATATTTCCAAAACTGCCACACCTGGAGCGGTGAAATTCAATACTTGGAGACTTCTGAATATACAGTATTCAAAAATGCTAACATGGGTGTTGTCAGATTTACCAACTTTATCTGTCACGTCGTAATTTTGAGTGGAATTCCCTATTTATGAAGTCCAACGTAAAAGTGGTAAATCTGGCAACACTGATATTAGCATTTTTTTATTTTGCATGTTGTAAAACTCTCCGGTATTGATGTTTTTCGTTTCAGCTGTGGCAGTGTGGAGATATTAAAGGGTTCCCGTACTGTTTACTGAAACAGCAGTGATGCCGTATCTCAGTAATTTTCAGAAAAAAAAATTGAAATTGTGAGGCCTTACTAAATCCAACGTGCACTATTCAATGAAATAAAAATAAGTAGAGTATTCTGTTTAAAATAACAAAATTATGACGTGTAACGTAAAAGTAGTAAGTCTGGCAATATTGGTGTTGTTTTGGAATTCTGCATATCCGAAAACCTGTAGGTATTGATTTTAACCTTCCAGCTGTGCAAGTTGTGAAGATATTTAAGTGTTCTTGTACCTCTTACTAACCCTGTATTCGAAATAGATAGTATGACCACTTAAAACTTGCTCACGCCGTAAACCATTACTGGGGAGTACTTCTACGTTAAATAAAATATACAGTGTGTTCCATTCATACAAATTGGAAATATGTTTGTTTGAAATTTGGAAAAATAATTTATAACTTGGCAACGTCGCAAACGCGAAAAAAAAATTACAAGGCGAGATAGGGTATTAGTAGAGACTTCGATTTAAAATAAAACATACGGTGTTACATTCAAAAAACACTACCAAAATAATAACTATAGGGGTACATATCATAAATCAATGTAGTGGTACCATATTGTAAGTACCTGTAGCTCTTGAATTAATCACTTTAGACCCCAAGTGTGTTAGCTTGTTGGAATTGCTTTGTCGGGAGGAACACAAAAAGTCAGGGTGTCCCATTAAAATTTTTGAATCTGACGTCACGTGATCAAAAACAAATACCTCATTGGGTGACACAATAATAGGCACAGATACTACATTTGTTCTAAATTACATCCCCAAAATTATCATTCGCTACTACTGCCCAGTTCCGATATATTGCTTGTCTTAATCGTCGTGGGACACCCTGTATATGAGCTGTTTACATTTCTTTCAGGTCTCAATCAGTGTCGACACTTCTATAGTGCAGTTACGGTATTATGTAGACCTGAGCAATGATAAAACCGTAATTATATATACAAAATATATATTATAACAATTTATTCAGAAAGTGATAGGAGATCAGAATAATCAAAAATACCAATTTGCAATAAATAAAAACAAAATAAATTGATCTACATCTGATTATACAGACATATACAATTTGACTACACTAACGAACGTGTCAGCTTTATTGCCAGGGTAATAAAACATGCCGAAAGGCAAACAGTCACCCCACTCGTCGGGCTACTTTGATCCTTTGTAGTGTCGGCACTCGGTAGCAAGACAAAAAATGTAAACTGCTCTTATATTTTTGACGCGTACAATACTAAAATACGTACTATACAAAATCTCGCAAGCGACGCCATCGGAATAACACGTGTTGACGATTCGGGATCTACTGATCATGCGCAGTGGATGGTAAAATTTGAGAAATTCATCGCAATTCATGACAATTCTAGACAATTCCTATAGAATTCGACACAATTCATGGTAATTCTGGCAATTCATGGCAATTCATGACAATTCACAACAATTCTTGGCAAATTCAAGGCAATTCATGACAATTCATGCCAATTCCTGTAACTTGTACACCACAATTCATGACCGGTTCACCCCTCGATCGCTTCCTTCTCTGCGTCTAACCAATGGTCTAACGTAAGGGGCTTGGCCCTTTAAACACGTGACTTGAGTTATCCCCATAGAAAAAAATCACAAATTGATAAGTCGGGAGACCGAGGAGGTCATGAAATGCCACCAAACCTCGAAATTGAACGATTTGGAAACAGGTGACGAAGAACAGCCATGGATGCTCTGGCGGTGTGTGCCGTGGCGCCATCATGCTAGAACCACAAATCTTAGATATCCACACCTCTTTCTTGCAATTCAGGTATGAGAAAGGTATTCACCATATGAATGTAACGTTCCGATGTTACTGTAGCGGTGACCCCATTTTCTCAAAAAAAAAAAAAAAAATGGGTCAATGATGCCACGCCATATGCCACGCGTTGTTCTAGCGTCTCCCGCTCCATGATGGCAAGTGGCCAGTAAGAAAGTGAAATGGTTTGAGTCGAGGAATGGATTGTAATAAACCGCGCGCTCCTCCCTTTTCTAATATAAATATGAGTACTACTCAAACCAAAAGCACTTGGTTTTTATGCCCCACCCTATATAAGAGTGGGCCAATCATGATGTATTGACTCTGCCTCTAGTTGCGCGGTTGTTTTGTTCATACTCGTTGCCTACCAACCGCTAAATGATGGACGCGCTCACGTTATCGGAAAGTTATTGACACAGCGATGTACCATTTTGTCTGTATATTATCATGGGATAACCGACGGCAAATAAGTCGGACGCGCCTTCACACAACTGTATCGGAGCGCCAAACGCGTTGCCGTTCCATTTTTAACTTGGTTCTAGTAAAAAAATAGTGTTTCGCAACCACCGCTGCCAGTATACTATAACCACAACCAATATGGGTCGAAAATTTTCCCTTTTTTCAGTCCAATCAATAGTATTTGGCAGCGTTTTTGGTCTTTGTAAGATTCTCTTAAATCATTGATTAACATATATGTGTTAATCAATGCTTAAATATAATATAGGTGCAACCATTGACGCCTTACCCAAAATGGGTGCAACCAATACAAATATATTCGACGTCAGTGTGGTGAAAGCAAACTTTTGGAAATTGCTGCAATAGCAGGTAGCACTAGCTATATTTAATCATTATTTTGCAAATACCACAAACAAATCCGCTGACCTAAGACAAATATAACTGAGTTATAACAAGGAGAAAATAGTTGCTCTAAAGGATTATTAAAAAATATAATTTATTACCCCGAATTTAAGAGTTAAACATTTTTTAACTTTATTGTTGGATAAATATTTAGAGATACGAAATAAACATTATCGTAAAATTGCTACTATTCATTGAGTCTACTCACTGACTATAAACCTAGTTGGATCCTCATCTCATTCATAATTTGTATATTCGTTTACGTGGGAACATTAAGTATAGGCTAGCGGGCAGAGGGGAACGGCGGGGTAAGCAAAAATAACCGCCGTGTAGACCTTGAGGACAACGACAGAGAATCCCCGACCTTCAGCAAATTTGAATGACGTTAACGTAAACTGTCGAAAATAGCAGTAGCATACCGTTTAGCGACGTTCCCAAGCCCCGACGTATGTACCACATTCTTAATTTTCACGTTTTAACTTCTTCAGAATGATTTATGGACATTGCTCATCACTATACTTTTTTTATTTTTTATTTAACGGGGATCCTACAGCCGTGGCCGCTTCCCTCATTTTATTCTCCAGCTTTTTCTGTCCATCCATTCATCCTCTTTTACTTCTATGGACCTCATACTCTCTTCTATACCTTGCCTCCATGTTGTGGCTGGTCTACGGGCTCTTCTTTCTTTCTTTACCACATGGTGTGTAATCCAGAACTCTTTTTGGCCATCGTTCATCCGTCATTCTCATAACATGGCCATACCAAATTAATTGATGGGTATCTATTCTGTGAGTGAGTTATTTCCATTTTCGAGCGCCGTCTAATCTCTTCATTACGAATATACTCTATCTTGGAAACTCTACACGATATTCTTAAGTAGTCCATCTTCACAACTTCTCTTTGTTTTCTTTGTTTGCTAGTAAGTTGCTCCATATGTCAAAACAAGCCTGTAGTGGAGCTCCACTATAGCTTTGTAAATCATTAATTTGGTCTTCATTTTTATCTTGGCTGCAATATTCGATGCTTTATATCTTTAGCGGAATTGGCTGAGTGCTTCTTATTACCCCTTGTGGTAATTATATATCTTGTCCCTGTCCTCCAACCTTCAGGTAGTCTGTTTTTTTCCAAATTTATTATCAGGCCTCATTTTTTGAATTCTTCGATTCTCCTGTACACTAGATTTATGAAATATATTATTTGTAACAACATGTACCCCAGGGCCTATATTCAATAAGTCTAATGTTACTGAAAACAATAGACATGCATTTCGTAAATTTGACTACTACATTGTATTTGGGCAACAGTGCTCCAAAGATTTTTGTAAATAGATGTGTCTACCGAGGTTTATAGTCTGTGGTCTACTTTTACATACCGTCTGACTTTGCTGCAAGGCAGATACCTATAATAGACAGTAGCAGCTTGAGGCCGGCTGTGTATATATTTTTCTATTTTGCAGGTGAAGAAAATTGCACCTGAATTCTACGACAATCTTCCGCAACACCATAGCTGGTCAGCAGTATTATATGATTTTGTGATGGATCCTGATGTGGGGCCTTATGCTAGGATCAAACGAAAAGCCAGAGGGCTCTCGTCATAACAATGTTGTAATTTTTATGTATATTTATTTCTTTATACACTGTTATTTTTTGACTGTTCTACCCATAGATGTTATTGCATGTAGTATGCCAGTACTGTACAAATGTGATTTTGTAATTTAAAGCTCAAATATAATGTGGAATATATATGTGTTTTATCTTGTTTCATCTTAAACTTCGATATGGACTTCTATTTTTGAAGTTTTTCCTGATTTACAAGGGATCTGGCGACAAAGGCGTCCGTAAGGGGGGTAATGGGGGTGATTACCCCCCCACACACACACATACACACCATTCTTATCTGGATTTCACTGTCGAAGAAATAAAAAAGTGTATTGTGGAGATTTTTTTATTTATAGTGTACTGCTAAGCCTTCCACTTTCGCTTTTCAAATACATGTTTCTAGTCACTGCAAAATGGATTCAACAATACCACATATAATTAAGGAACATTACGCACAACGCGTATCAATAAATTAGTTTTGACAGTTGAATCATTAAAAATTACTAATAAAGAATAACAACTAACGATTGAAAAATCATGCCTAAGAAATTATCTATAATCACATTTATACCTAAATCTACTATCACTATCAATACTATGGAGAAGAGTTGGAAGAAGCAATTATTATATCGAGTGCCATCACATTTTTCGCATTTATTCCAAATGTAATTATTAGACGTATTATTTTGTTGTAAATCACATTACATACTGCATTCTTACATAATGAAAACGCAGTACGACATGAGCCCTTTTCGTGAATCACAAGCATTATGCTTCCAACAAACTAAAATATATCAAGTTCGTGGGAAAAGCCAATACCATCTAGAGACGGAATTGCAAAAGCACGAAGAAGGCTGTGAGTCATGCAGCCAAACATGTTCGTCAAAGTACAAGTTTATACTTCAAGCGTATTCATACAGCAGTTCAAGATGTTTCGTGAAGTATCGTTATGCAGACTTTCAGTGAATGAAATATTCTCAAAAATCTACTACGCACATGACGTACAAAAATACAACAAACGCTACATCTTTGGAAAATTTGAGTTATCATTTTATGGCGAAAACTAAAAACAATAGGGAAGTTGAAACTTTACAATGATAGCTGAGTTAGGGTACGTGATATGAAAATTACATTCTCCAACACTCACATTCTATCCACAGCAAACAAAATTAGGGCACTCAAATATTACTTAAGTATCAATTGATTTGAAATTACACAATGAAAAATTGAACGTGTAGGCCAAAAAAAAGGTGGAAATTGATCTGGCGTACTGGATGGCCTTTTTGAGTAAAACAATCATATTATTTTAAGTACTGCACATACAGGGCGAGTCATACATCTTAACACAATGGAATATCCTGAGAGCCCAACGTTCCAGTTTCACAATCATTGATAACCTCTGGTAGTCACATAACCAGTAGTTATCGGAGAGCTCTTGTTTCACAAAGAAAACCAATGGTAAAGTTTATCTATCTTTAACTTCGCGCCACGGATGTGCCTCGGAGAGCACTGCCATAATTGTGTTCCGTGAATACAACGTAACCCTTTGACAGCGGAACCTAACCTTTGTATCCATATTTTTGACTTGTGACCAACAAATATAATCAAAATCCATCGACATCAATGTCACGGCTCAACAAACAATCAGCTGACTTACGGTAGGTTCCTTTATGATGACGTGTTGCAAATATCTGGCATCAGCGACGCCATTTTGGGATAGTTTCATTCGCCCTGACAGAGGCGGAGTAGAAACAAGTGTACAACAAGGCAGAATTAAGAAATAATACTCAAACCATGCGGTGTAAAATGAAGGTAAACATTAAAGACAACATACAAGTTTATGTTGTACTTAATGTTTACCTCCCATAAAGTACTAGATTTGCGCTGTGATCTATATTATTTATCTCTATACTCATATTCTATGTAGATAGCCATGACCCTACCGTGCCGCTGATGTTGAAATCAGAACCAATCACCCAAAATGTCGATGCGCAAAGGGATCGGCGCAAAGCATCCCCAGACCAGGAGGATTGTTTGTTGAGCCATGTAAATGTTATAATCTATATTTCTATAACCTCCAAAGCAAGCTGATCTGTCATCAGTTGACTACAACAAACATCAAGATAATCCATACCTTATCCTTGAGTTAACTTTACTGGTTAACCAGAGCTTCTGACATAATCGCTGGTTAACTAAAGATTGTGCAACTGGGCCTATGGAAGGTTCAACAAACTACACTTGCACGATTTAGAGGAACTTTATCTTGGCAGTGACCTTGTAGTTATTGGAAAGTTTAAATAACGACGTCTAGTTTTATCCTGGAAATGGAAAGTGCGGGAGATTTTAGAACAGGAATTTAACTTGCCTTCAAAACGGTCGTTTTTGGGGTCGCATGATATTTGGAGGCAGATATGCACATTCAAGATGACGGACGATATTTTATAAAATAGCCAGATTTTTGCAAATCTTGGAATACGACAAATTTTGCATCGTTGATTACAAATCTGACGGCAAAATTCAAGATTGATATGTATTTTGGGACTATATATTTAATCGAATTTTGCAATGATAGCCTTCAAATTCAGAAACCTCTTGAACTAAATGACGCGTAGATCGGTCAATTTTAAAAAATCTCGACAACCATGTTGAATTTTAACAATCTGGCTCCAGATTCGTGTTTAACAACTACAAAAAAACCCATCCAGAATTTGGCTGCATTTGGAAAACTATCATAATCTTGGAATTAATCATGATGTTTGACATTTGATGACTAAGTCGTGTCTGATGGTTGGAGTTTTGCCAATCTTCCACATTTGTAAGGTTATCACCGGAAAGGCCCCTCAGAATACCGCAGCTTTCGTTCTAACCTTTTTTATTGGGATCCCATTAAAGTATTATATCTTGTCTTATAATGAATGTCTCACCCTGTGTTCCAACTAATTCCAGAACATCAACAACACAATGTGTCCGCACACTTTGTACCGCGAATTTAAACACCAATTTTCCTCCTAACTGCCTTCAAATTCAATATTTCATGGATTCGACAGTCAGCAACTTCAGAAACGGTCTTATTTATTCATTTGGTACTGTTACTACTGAAAGTACTGACTGCATCTGTATAAATTAAGCGTAAACAGTTAGTAAGTATACATAAAACATGTAAAAAACGGCAGCTGAATATAATTCTAAAAAAAAAAATAAGTAGACATGGAAGGGTTCATCTCAGTGAAGGGATGAATTCTTAAAGTACATAATCATGAACATGCAATGTCTTATAAACAGTATATCCAATATCACTACCAAGACTGTGATCAAAACAAGGTTTTTTGGTAACTCTTCAATTTTTTCGAGAACAAAATTTTACTAAGACAGGCAGTTCATTTAAATCTGAATCATTATCGTGGCTAAATACATGGAAAAATGCATCACTTTGTATAAAGAGATAGTATAAAAAAATGATTAATATGTTACTTTCATTATATTTAAATGATATATCCAAAGGCACTGGAAATACGAATTAGCCCAAGCTTTACAGGGTCCATAAAATTCGAGAGTTAAACATATCTCACAGGGGCCTTTTGATAGAATAAATGCGCATCCAGGAGATTAAAGAAAAACAAGATTAATTTAAGCTTCTTTTTTGCACATCAACGCATAACATTTTTTTTCATTCAAATAACAATGCAACGCTACAACTTAACATTTCCGTTTAAAATTCCCTCCAAACAGTCAAAATGACTTGCCCAATCGCCAACTTTCAAACGTTAACATTTATCTGTAAAACAACATATTTCCAGATGCCTTTAAAATTCACTAATGAGACCGACTGCGCCACTATATTATTGTGACATAATACTTCTAAACGTACTAAGACGTTAAGTATTTCTTTCAAGTGAAAACAAATACTTAATCGTGTCTAGATTATTTATCTATGAAGGTATGACAACATCGATTACGTGAACTGAACTAGTATAGAACGAATTGAAGTGAAATCATTGTTTCTTTTCACTTCCAAAGCCATCTTTACGAGGAACTCACTGAGCTATCGTGATAAAATTGGTGAATTATTGCGTCAGAACTGGCCAGTTCATTGATCATTGTTCATGTTGTTACTTTTGAGGATATCATTGGGAATAGTAAGGTTAGGATAGGATAGTAATAGGATATCATTGGGAATAGTAATGTTCTCCCGTGGCAGACTGGAGAACAGCAAAACCTCTTTGCTGAAATGTTCATTGATATCTTCTTTCTAGATCTCGATTTCTAACTGCCTTCAAAAATTTCCAGTGTATATCCTGAGACAATACTTCTAAACACAGTAATACGGTAAGTACTCCCTGTAAGTGAAAACAAATACTAAGAATATGCCTGCCTCGTCTCACCTATTCGTGTCTAGATTATTCATCTCTAAAGGTATGACTACATCGATTTTGTGAGCCGGACTAGTACCGAACGAATTGAAGTGTGAAACGTCATCATTTCTTTCTCCGTCCAAACCCACCTTTACGGGGGAACTCATCGTACCATCGTAAGGCAAATCGGGAATGTTCACGTTGGAACTGGCCAGATCGTAGTTCATGTTATTGCTCAGACTTTTGAAGGTATCACTGGGACTAGTGACGTTCTCTGATGGAAGACTGGAGAACAACAAATCCTCGTTGCTGAAATGTTCATTGAGTATTTTCTGCGGAGACTGTGACAGTGTCACGCCATTCACGCCGGTGTTCTCGTACAATTTGTTCAAAACGTGGTTTCTGTCGAATTTCTCCTTTTCTATGACGATTTCAGCCGTGCAAGCAGGCTGAGGACTCAGCGGACTGGCGGCAGACTTGAAATCTGATGTCAATACTGGCCATTTGGTGTCTTTATTCAGCTCTGCTTCCACAGCCAGATACTTTTTCTTCGATTTTCGCACGTTATGGAACTTGAATCTAAGCTTTTTGAATACTATCCTTTCGATCAGAAGCTCTTCTATGAACAAGCTGATCAAGAAATGGGCGACAGCGTAGACCAAAAGGTACCATCTGAAGTTGAAGTCTTCCGGTAGAACCAAGTCGAAAGTCCTTGCTAAGGCCTCCACAGGTCCTAAAGCCAGATAGATGGAAAACGACGTAAGTACAAGAATGCTGATGATGAACCCGTAGTTCGAAAATACGCTTTTACGGTATGGATACCCTTTCGACAGCACCACTGCCAAAATGATATACTGAAAACTGGAGATGGTGAATATAGTATAGTTTTCGACACAAGCGACTTCATCTTCTTTGAACATAGTGTAGTTGTATGGAACGTACCATGGCTGGGACTTCAAATGCTCAAATGCCGTCACTTGAAACAGTATCACTAGAATAATTTGAAGGAACAAACTGAGTATGGGACTAGCGCTGACCAGACTAGTAAGAGGCGTTTCTTTTACCAATTTGCCAGGATATGCTTCGGTCCTTCCGAAAAAGAACGCGATAACCGAGATGATCGCCAGATCGATGTAAAGGAACTCGATGTCCGTCAGATTCGACTCGATACCGTAGAGGATGATGACGGATATGAACTGGCACATGGAGTAAGCGGCCATGTACTTGAAGATGCCGAAGCTGGTGACAAGAGCGGCGCGGCCTTCTCTGATCACATTGGGCACGCAGGTGATGTTGGGGTTCTTGGAGGTGAATGGGGAGGCCACGGAGGACTCTGCTTCGGAGAGGGAGATGCCCGTGTGAGCCGCCCTTAGCGCACCGCAGTCGTTCGCTCCATCTCCGCACATCGCTGAAAAGATAAACGCATAATTAAATAAAATAATAATTTGCGATTAGTGTACTAACTACAGTACAGTTCCAAAAAGTGAATAGTAGGGAACACTGGAAGTATGGTTTTTCTCAACCTTTCACTTTTCCCTGTCATTTTAACTGAAGGTATACAGGGTTATTCACGTTATTCGACACGGAGCATTATGGCTAAAGTATTTGATAAAAAAGAAAATAATAATTTCGGATGGATAGAGACCCATAAAGGCTACATTTAAAAAATATTTTCATGTTATGCAGGGTGTCCCAAAAACACGAAATGTATCAAAGTTATGTTTTTTTTTAATAGGAATACCCCATATATTATTGCATATTCAGGTTCCATGGTGAATTCTAGTGTGACTTTATGTATCATACATGGGACCTAAAGTGAACTGTTTAGGTGTAAATCACTATTTTCGGTATAAGTAGATAACAGGAAAAAAATTGAATATCGCAGAGATTATAAAATATGGAAGGCTGTGACTTTGCCGTGTTACTAAGCATAAAATGCGTCAGCGTTGATGAGACTGTCAAATTTGGATTACGTTTATGCTTGGAGAAATCGGTCGCTTAATTAAGGAAACTTCGATCAGCGATAACTTGATTTTTTCAAATGGGAATGCCTAATTTTTTTATACGGTTAAACGTAGAATTTGATAACCTTTCTAATGATATAAGGTTATGAATACCAATCTCTGGTAGTTTTCATTTAATTTTAAATTTTCAAACAAATCGGCGATTTTCAATTTTCCTACCTATAAGCAACGTAGCAGGCCATGAAATATAAACAAAAACCTGTTCAGGTAGAAGAAAACAACTAACTTAGCTGAAAAACACACACTAACTAGACTAAAGGGACAAGATTATAAAAATTTCTTACAAGAAATCAACTCTCCCAGAAACAATTGCGATAACATCTCTAAGGTCAAAGAGAAGCTGGAGTATGGCAGGAATAGATATTTTTTACAGTCTACTGGCTACCGCAATTTACTAGACGTTAAAAATTTCCAAGACAATTAAAAACCCTGATATGAAACAAAAACAACCAGCGACTGTTGCTCCAGCACGCAACTATCAATCATATCTAATGGTGTAAAAAAGTACTAATTTGCGTCGAAGTCGATACCTCTGACTTGAGCCCTTCTATTTTCCTATCTATTAGCAATATTGCAAAAAAGAATACTGACAAATCAGATTTATATTTTCTGCCATTTAAGTTATGTTTTATAATTTGAACAAATTTCAATTCATTCCTCATTTTCTGCGATCTTACTGAAGAATTTTCAGAACTCCAGTCAGAGGTACTTTTGACTTGAGTTTTAACAGAATTGCATACCTTTTTATATCATTAAATGTGAAATTTTATTATGAAATTAATAAACTGCTTACAACATTATCTAGTAGATTTTATTTTATTTCAAATTCTTAATGGTTTTGGAAATTGCCAACCTCTAGTATATTGCAGTAGCTAGTAGGCCGTGATAAAATCCATTTCTGCCATACTCCAGCTTCTCTTTGACCAAAGATATGTTACCGCCGTTGTTTCTGGTTAGACTTTGTTTGTTGTGAGTAATTTTCGTAATCTTGTCGCCTTAATCTAGTTCATGTGTATTTTTCAGCTAATATAGTTGTTTTCTTCTACCTGAACAGGTTTTTGTTTATATTTCATGGCCTGGTAGGAAAATTGAAAAACGCCGATTTGTTTGAAAATTTAAAATTAAATGAAAACTAGCAGAGATTGATATTCACAACCTGGTATCATTAGAAAGGTTATCAAAATCTACGTTTAACCGTATAAAAAAAATTAGGCATTCCCATTTGACAAAATCAAATTATCGCTGATCAAAGTTTCCTTAATTAATCGACCGATTTCTCCAAGCATAAACAACGTAACTTGAATTTGACAGTCTCATCAAAGCTGACGCATTTTATGCTTAGTAATACGGCAAAGTCACAGCCTTCCATATTTTATAATCTCTGCGATATTCAATTTTTTCCTGATATCTACTTATACCGAAAATGGTGATTTACACCTCAACGGTTCGCTTTAGGTCCCATGTATGATACATAAAGTCACACTAGAATTCATCAGAGAATCTGAATATGCAATAATATACGGGGTGTTCCATTTAAAAAACATAACTTTGATACATTTCGTGTTTTTGGGACACCCTGTATAACATGAAAATATTTTTTAAATGTAGCCTTTATGGGTCTCTATCCATCCGAAATTATTATTTTCTTTTTTATCAAATACTTTAGCCATAATGCTCCGTGTCGAATAACGTGAATAACCCTGTATAACAAATATTTAGTCTGTGTGAAAAACACATTTTTTAACGCGCTTTTCGTTTTTTATAAATTGACTTGTTTCAAAAACTTCCATTACAAGATTTTTTCTAAAAACTCACGTAATTTTTTAAATGGATTTTTTTAGCAAAATGAACTGATGCGAATTAGAAAAAGAGTTTTAAAAAAGTGGAAAACTGAAAAAATCAAGAGCGTAACTTTTTCGGATCTGCAATAGCAATTTCTGACATAATCTTGGGTAAGAATTCAAAGATAAAAATTGACAATTTTTTGACTTGTCCTATATGATTTTGAATCACAGAATGTTGTATTTTTTTATTCTTTCGCTAATACCGACGACATACTCACAACTGATTGTCTCTCATGTAATTCTTTTTTGAACTTAGTCAGAAAGGTTATTGATAAACATATACCACTGAAAAGTGTAAAAAAGAACTCCCACAAAGGCCATGGATTAACCCAACCCACTTTAGGGAAATTGAAAAGAAGAAGAAGCTGTGGGATAAGTATCGATCAACTAATTATAATTATAAGACATATAGAGACCAAAACAACAAACTCAGAAGAATGCTTACAGAGTCCAGAAAAGTTTATGAAAATAATTTATTGGAATGTGGTGATAAGAAATTTTACTCTTATATTAAAAGAACATTGAATTCTAAAAGCACACAAATCACTCTTAGAAACCCAGTGTCTAATACCCTAATATCAGACCCCATAGAGATAGCTGAAACCTTCTCAAGGCAATTTAGTGAACTATTCACCGAGGAACTTAATGGACAAATTCCCACTATAGATAATATAGTCCGAATTGAAAACAGCCTTACGACTATCCACTTCACTAAAGAAAAGGTTATAGAAGCTATCAACAACCTTAAAATAGATTCATGTCCAGGAATTGATGAAATCCCCCCCATATTCTTGAAGAAATGTGCGACCAGTATCAGTGACTTCCTTACCGCGATAATGAACAACTCCATGAATGAGTCACAACTGCCAGACGATTGGAAACAGTCCATTGTTACACCCATCTATAAGAAAGGAGATAAACATGACCCCATCAACTACCGACCAGTGAGTCTTACAAGTTGCATATGTAAATTAATGGAGAAGATCATTGCTAAAGAAGTCACAGCCTTTATGTTAGCCAATAAGGTAATCCCTGACAACCAACATGGTTTCTTGCCGAAGAGGTCGGTAACGACTAATCTTTTAAGAGCAATCAATGACTGGACCAATTGGCATGATTCCGGTCAGCCTGTGGACGTTATATACCTTGATTATGAAAAGGCATTTGATAAGGTACCACACAGAAGACTCTTAAGCAAACTGGAACACTTCGGAATCAGGGGTAATCTGTTAAAATGGATTGATAGCTTTTTAAGTAATAGACACTATGCTGTGAGAATAAATGGCTTTTTATCATCAAAAAGACATGTGTATAGTGGTGTTCCTCAGGGCTCTGTTCTTGGTCCACTGCTATTCATACTCTACACAAGTGACCTAGCTAAATCAGTTGTATCGAGTAGTGCTCTATTTGCAGACGACTTTAAACTGTACTGCAATCCCCTAGAAAACTTTGAAGTCTTGACAGCAGATTTTCAAGAAATTCGTCTTTGGTCACAGCAATGGTTGTTGCCGCTGAACAAAGAAAAATGCACTGTACTCCATATAGGTCGGAATAACCCTCAGGAAACATATTTTATGGATGGAGTCGAGATCCAAACAGTTCATGCGCAGAAGGATCTTGGAGTTATAATAACCAGTGACTTAAAGTGGGAAACCCATATTAACACCATAGTAAAGAAAGCAAATAGTCTAGTTTACCTCCCACGGAAAGCCTTTCATAATCACTCGGAAGAAATGATTTTAAAATTGTACACAACTTTCATACGTCCCAAACTAGAATTTGCACATAACGTTTGGAATCCCTACTTTGTCAAAGATATTGAACGTCTTCTTGAAAGAGTTCAGAGGAGAGTCACAAAAATCCCTCCTTCCTTACATGACTTAGAGTATCCTGAAAGACTTCGAAAGCTTCAACTCACTACACTCCGGGAGAGAAGAGTTCGTGGCGACCTGATCGAGACGTTCAAGTGGACCAGTGGGTACTACTCTTGTGAGAGCATATTTCCGATTAGTGCAACTCGTCAGCTCAGGGGTCACTCTAAGAAATTAGAGAAAGAGAAAAGTATTAAACTAGCTAGGAAAAACTTTATCATCAACAGAGTAGCATACATGTGGAACAGCCTTCAAGAGTCGACCGTTAGTGCGAACAGTGTCAACGGGTTCAAAGCAAGGGTGGACAAGGAGCTCGAAACAGCAAAAACAAATTTTATCCATTATACCAACTAGTCAGTTTGTTTATGAAACAGTTTTGTTTTGATGAGTAAATTCTGTGATAATGCCACAATCGTGAATATGTGATAGCACTTTTCTCTACTCTATTTTATAAGCTTTATCATCCTAAATATTTTTTTTTTCTTTGTAAACGGCATAAGAATGAACAGCTTCATCGGCTTTGCCGCTTGTCTGTTCAACAACAATAATAATAATACTGCAATGCAGTAAAATGAAAAAATTAATAAACTTACCGACATAGTATCCTAAGCTTTGCAATTCTTGCACCAATTGCTGTTTCTGCTCTGGTGCCATTCTTGCAAAAACACTACCTGAAATCAATACAGAATTCAGATTTTTCATTAGGGGCATGATGAAAACAGTTCTAGGACGGTGATAGAACCGTAATTTGGAACAGCCCTTTTGTTGTAAACATTACAGGTCTATTGGGTGAGACGTAAATGGTAAAAACTCACCCCTGGTGCATATTCTAGGCAAGAGCTCCGGATAGAACTCCTTGATAGCGGCCCACACTCTCCCAGTCATGGCGAACCGGTAATTATTGTAAAGCGCCGCCGGTGTCCTTGGCCTCTTCCCTTCAGCTTTGAGCACGGGTGCGCAGCTGTTGGTGGCCGTTGCCGTCGCCGTCGTCTGCAGCTGACTCTCGACCGTCTCCAGACTGACGGCGCTCACGGAGTTCGTCAGGACGCTGACGTCGTTCGGCGCCGACGCCGTAGCCTTGTTCTTCATGCTGGTGAGCGTGTAGTAGAGATGGGGAGGTTCGCTGCCCTCGGTAGTACTGTCGCAGTTCACCGTTATTACGCTTTGTCCTGGCGTGATGATGTCGCAGTCCTTCGCCACGCTCAACGCAGTCAGGATGTTATCGCCTGAATAGGAACACAAGCGATGAAATGCGGCTTTAGTTCACGTAAAATCAAGGACGCTGTACTATGGATGCTAGATTTATAAAGCTCTTACTGCTTTTTGATATATGGACTGAAACTGACTTAAGGCCAGTGTCATTTTTGCCACTCTGCTTCCCCCTATTCGTCAATTCTCGTCAGAGCGGTCCGGTGGACCTTTGCTCTTAGTTACAGTCGTGTTGCTCTACAGGTTTGTCAAGTCTGGTTACCCAGATACCAGACAAAGTCATGTAGAAGTAAGGGAATAAAAGGAAAAGAAGGAACAGGGAGAGCAAAAAGGAGGAAGTTCGTCGGTTGGGTGGTATAGCTAGACATAATCGATTTCAGTCCGGTAATTTTTGGGATTAACCAAAAACGTTAATTTGGGGTTCTATATGTAAAAGGGCAAAAACTTTGTGGTGTCCAAAATTGCGCGATTTGATTTTGATCACAGTGCGAGCTGCGGCCTTGTATGCCTCCGAACTAGCTCCACTGTGTAGTCCACTGATTCGCGCAACAGAGGGTGGCTGTGACTGTACTTCCCATGCGGAGGAGAAAATATTGTAATATTTTGTGTCATTTTATAACATTTAAATCGCTGAATATACCATGACACCTATTTACGCCGGTTTATTTGTCTATGTATCGTCTGTTTAGTACTTTTTCGCCAACCAACGATGATGAAATTTTCACAGAAGGCTGCTACTACGACAAAGACAAAACAGCTTTATACAGTTTTCGGAAATCCATCCATACCGCGATTTTAAGGGTTTTAGAGATTTTGATAATTTTTCACACCGAGTGTTGTACAATTTTGGAGATCGGGTGTGATGCCTAAAAAACAAAAGTTTTTTAAAAATCTCGGATGAAAAATTCAGAAATTTTTTTCTAATAGTGGTGGTATCCAGTACTTTCCAAAGCTACTCGGATATTCTCACATAAAAAACAATCTCAGCTGCTGTTGACTTTATTTGACACCTATTACATGTTTTAGCTCCAATGGAGGCGGTGTTATTAACAGAAATCAGCCCAAGGTTTTGCTTTAGCCAACAAAATTTAGTACGTCAAAAATTTTAAAGCGGAAGATTGAAAAGTGTCGAAAAACGTTTTCATGGTATCAGCAAATTCTAAAATTCTGAATGTTTTCACAAATTCTGATTGTTGGCAACGCTCATTCTTGGGCATAAGCAAAAACTTAATAATGTTCACAATCTTTATATAATCCGAAAATGCATAGGAGGCATCGAAGTAAACTAGTTTTATGTCACGATCTTAATTTCCATCCTAAATATTGGACAAAAAAGTAGGATGCCACCACGTTCGCTACTGCGCACTTTTACATCCAATTTATTCGAATATCTAGGACGTGTTCTAAATCGTTGGACAAATTATATGTAAAACTGCGCGTTGAATTACTGCGCATTAGAATCTTTGCTGGTGACAGTTAAAAACATAGGTTATGTTTTGCACGTTTTTGTCTTTTGTCGAATAACTACCTTCGCAAAAAATCAACCAAAACAACCACAAAATCCTCGAAATAAAAAACAACCACAAATATTAGGTTAGAATAAGATCAAAAACTTGACAGTTTAGAGATTATGTACAGAATGTTAAAACGAGAATCCATGCGTTGGAGAGGCTCCTTGACAGCACCACAATGACTTTGACGGATATGATAACTGTCAGTAGACAAATGAAATGAATGTGCTACTAATGCGCTAGTCCTTTTCGTACATTTGTAAAAAAATATTTGGTCGTTGCATACAAGGAGAAAAACTTACCATTCCCACTTTTACGATAATTTTTTGACAAATTTTTTGTCCAATATTAAGGTTGGAAATTGAGATCGTGACTACAGCCTTTAGGGTTTATTAAAAAGCAACAGTTCACGAACATAAAGTTTGCAGGTAGTTTTTGTGGTGGTAAAATTAAAAGAATATGTGTCTATAAAGCACAAATATTTAAAGGCCAAACTGTAAATACGTGACAGGTGCATATGCTGGGTTCTTCATATAATTTCATCACTTGACAAACCAATGTTAGGGCGAATGCGCACTACAAATAAAATAATATAAACTAGATGTGTGTGCTGATTTAGCGGCATATATTTTATCTATAGATGTCAGATAAGTCCAATACTCCTTCATAGTAAGCCAGTTGTGCAAGTTTCAGTGGAAACAACATAATGTTTACCTGTCACCATGACGACTCTGATGTTGGCATCATTAAGTGCCTGGATGCAAGGCGTTGTATCAGGTTTCAATCTGTTCTCCAGGACAATCAAGCCCAGTAGGTCAAGATCCTTTTCGATAGCATCTCTCTGCACCTTCTGCACTTTGGCATATGACATCTTCAACACCTTAAAATGAAAATATGATCATTAGATAAAATTTGGATTTGGTTATTTTAATATAAATAATAAACTGGTGTCACCGTAATGTGTGGGAAGTACTGAGTCAATCAACTTGACTTCATTTTTTTTAGTTATCATTCAATGTTAATCATTTTTTAAAAAATGTGATAATTATTTTTACTCGATACAAAAATCGGCAGTCGTATCACAACAGAAGCCAAGCAACATCGAGTGCAGTTGGTACTTGGATGGGCGATGCAGTGTTCAATTCAACTGGTACCAAACCAAACCACCAGATGGCGCAAAAATCTGGTCGCGTCAATCCTCAGTGAAAATTCTTATCTAGCGAGAGTAACCGATGACGTGCCGCAGCTGCGTTACGCTTTCAAAGGACTTCAGCTCTTGTATAATTCGCGTCAAAACAAATAAATCTCAAATTAAAATTACCTTATGAGCGATTGCGATGACCCTATATCCCTCCTGCGTGTAGCTCTCCAGCACATCTCCAAAATCCTCAGGAACAGACTCCTTCTTGACGAAATTGAGGACCATTTCCGGCGAGCCCTTGCAGTAGTACTCGAAATGGGTACCGTTCAACCGTCTGACTATGACACCCATACGCTGCAGACTGCTCGAGAACGGGAACTCACGCAGAGTCCCGATCTGCAGGTCGTCGAACTCGAAGTCTTGCGGTTTGGAAGCGGATGATTTCGGTGGTTTGAACACCGTCGGGAAGATCATGTTGAACTTGCTGTTGTCGGCTACCTCGTACTCTTCCATCACCCATTTCGTACTCTCGAACATCTGGAGGAGATACAATGACGAATTGATTTAGTTATTATTAAGGCTGTAAAGCTGATCTTGATCAACAAATTAGGCTTTTGAAAACATTTCATTTTTTATGATAATTGTAAATATCATAATATAAGTTTTATAAAAAAAAACATTTTTTTGCAATAATGCAAAAGTTATATCAAAACAAAAATTAATTTTTGAATCCAGTTCCGAAAAGATGCCGACAGCTCCAGAGAAAAACCACGCGCGTGTGACGTCATAATGTCAGTTGTCACTTTGCAGCTTTTTTAAACAGAGATGATAAGTACAGTTAGGCCCGGTTGTACAGTCTCAGTTCAAGCCACAGTTCTATTAAACTATGCTCAATGATGAACTTGGTTCAAAAATTCATTTCCGTTGTACGGCCTATTTATAATCCCAGCTCTACAAAACCAGGTTCAAGAAAGAAGTAGTTAGGTTGGTAACATTAACGCATGCGTAGTTGGTCTGTTCTGTCAAAAATTAGTTGTTTGAATGCTGTTTTGTTGGTTATGGGTTGATGGTAATTGTAATAAACAATAGTTTTTCAGGTAAAGATACGTATAAATCGATTCAAAGAAAGTTTTCAGTCGCATAATACCTCAATGTGACAAGAACCATTTGTTTAGCAGTTACAGCACAGTTCCTGAAAAACAATAGGATTACAAAATACTTTTGATTCATTACATAAACAAAAAAGTACTCGCCATTCTGATGGAGACTTTATTTGTGCTTTAACCTGGTTTATAACAAATCGAACACCTTGTTTAGAAAGTCGAAACTTTTGAATGAATTCATCGTCATTCCACATCAAAAAATGATCAACTCTATCTCTCTATTTCTTTTGACGCCTTCTTGCGTTTCTTAATATTTCTACTGCTTCATCGAAGTCTCCATCATTTGTTAGTTCCAGGAGATTTTCTGAGCTGCTGAGGCATTACGTGCTTTAATTTACAACAAATGACTTTGCAAAATTTTATCTAAATCAAATTATTAAATTAGGTTACGACTAGGGTGACCATCCGTCCGGAAAATCCCGGACATGTCCGGAATTTGAGCCGTAATCGGAAATAGTTGGCACAACTTACAGCAAAATGAACAAATACAGCTAATGGGCAGGCAAAAAATTACAAAAATCGGTAAAATGTCCGAAATTTGAACCCCAATCGAGAATAGTTGACACAACATACAGCAAAATAAACAAATACAGTTAACGGACAGGCTGGTTACGACACATTAGGTCCTTAGAACTCGGTTTAAGCGCCCAAATTCGAGCGCTCAGCTGAACCTTAAAAATATAAATTAGTGAACCGAGCTTAGAGTTGAACTGACTTTGTACAACTGGACTTCCATATGTGAACTGAGTTCAACGTTGAACTGTGCTTGAACTGAGACTGTACAACCGGGCCTTAGAGTAGGCAACAGAAAAGATCTGCCTGTGCGCCATCTGGTACCTGAAGGTAACGGCAAACCAAAGAAGGTCACTGCTAAACAGCAGTAGACTTCTTGGTGGAACGCCAACTGCATATGAGAGTCGATATACGAGGATTGCTCTATATCTCCGTCAATCCACCAGTACGCAGACAGCTGTTTCACGCTTATTTGCGATCATCAGTGCGCCATAGGTCGATTGACGAAAACAGAGAGCATCAGAATTTTCATGTCTACCAGCTTGTAAAGCTGTCTGCGTACTGGTGGATTGACGGAGATATAGAGTAACCCTCGAATAGGTCCAGTGTTTTTCCCTAATGATGAATGCATTCGGTGCAAAATGTCTGGAACACAATCTAGTGCCTCTGGGCAACATAATTATGATCCCCGGCGTTGAAAGCTGATATTTCTAGTATCGCTATCAATAGAGGCTGTCGTCTACAAAACAACACTAGTTTATGCAACAATAAAAATATACAACAGCAGCAGCATATACTAATCCAATTAACAAACACTTTATATATAAAAATGTCAAAAAAGTAGCATTTTCAATTAAGAAAAATTGCATTGAATTATGGTTGAAGTATGGTTGTTTTTCACTGTGTTCTGATACTATTTGTTAAAGGAAAGATAAGATTCCTTGACAATCGTCTAAAATATCAAAATAATCACATATTATACAAAAATAATGAGATAAAATGATTTAAAATTATTGAAAACGAAGATTTAGTAAAGTTTTCGCAACGCCCATTAACAGTAAAGGTAAAAGGCATTTTCTTCAACTTAACGGTGACAAGAAATATCACCATACTGAGGTTTATGAGAATATTTCTCGCAGGTATAATACTGGTGAAACATTCTTCATCACTTTTCACCACTAAATACACATGATGTTTGAACAACAGTAAATGAGGTTCGTCAAGCTGTCAACTGGTATCTATCACTTAGCTTCGCATTTTGACTATTGTCGTGCCAGTGTTGTCGCATGTCTCAGAATTGTATTAAAATTTGGGGAATTTTGTGGGATATGCAGAGATTGTTTTCTTTAGTTCTTGCGACCCAAGACGTTTAAAATCAACATCGCAAGCAATACCTATGAGGGGGAACTTGTACTGTTATAAAGTAGCTTTAACATTATGACGTCACAACACAATCGCGGCGACCAAAAACTATTATTCAACCTTGGTTAAATAATAGTATAGTTTCTATACGCCTATCCTACTACACGAGAGAATTTCATTAAAATACTTATCTTATTTAAGGCTGCAGTTCCGCATAGACGTACCCCAACAGATCACAACTGATATGAGTGACCATAGGGTTGGCCCTATTTTCGTAAACCAAATTTCTTGTTTGGAATGCACAGCTGATTATGTTTTAAAAACGACAATCAAAAGTTATGTTTACCTTCATATCAAGGGGATCTCCAACTATTTGCTTGTCGATTACAGTGAGAGAATGACAGGAAACAAGCCCGTAAAGAAGCGTGTCATACGGCATGGTTTCCACACTGCTTACGGATTTCTTGAAACGTTTGTTTTCGATTGGCACTACGCAGAGTAAGTCTAAACCGTCTTCGGTTAGGGTTCCAGTCTGAAAAGAAGGGGCATTTGCGTTGTAAATACCTGACAAAATAGGAAAGTTTATACGGTTCTTTAATAGACCACCAAGGTGGAATTTTGAAATTTACAATCTTTTAATAAATAATACTTATTTTAGCTTTATAAATCATCCCCTATGTACATGGGCGCCAGCAGAGGGGTGCAGGGGGGGGGGCGTGCCCCCCCTGGAACAGCGAAGAAAAGAAAGTTATATAAGCAAAAATCAAATTCGTTCCCCTTAATAGTCGGTGGTCCCCCTGCCTTATTTGAGCACTCAATTTAAGTAAGTCGCCCCTGCTTGTACAATTTTCTGGTGGCGCCTTTGCCTATGTATAAAACACCAACTACGAGTATTTGTTTTATAATCGGTGGTATAAAACCACTCTTTACTGAGATCTTCGTCATAATAACAAGCAGTAAGAATTTTACCTTATCAAAACAGACGCAGTTGATGGACCCTGAGACGTTGATGCTTCTAGGCGATATGCAGAAAATCTGGTTCTTTTGTAGCCTACTCTGTGCGTAAAATCTACCAATGGTCATAGCTGCCGGTAGAGCAGGCGGTACGGTGATCGTTATCAAATCTAAAGCCTTGATCACCAATTCTCCTACTTCAACACCTTTTATCAGCTGCAAAGAGTAAAAATAGATTTGTTTGAAAAAGCAAAGATACATCATAATTTTTATTGGTACTATTTCATTTTTAATAACCATTCAATATACTCCGAGAAAAAAGAACGCCTTACCTTAGTTATAAGTGTATATAAGAAACCTGTAAATGCTACTAATCCTAACACAGCAACAAACTTATAGGAATCCTTCTCGAATCGAAAATCCACTGGAGGAGGATACAATATACTTCTGACTAGACTACCTGAAAATTTGAATGATGTTTATTTACCATCAGATCAAATACTGAAATCATTCAGAAAAAAATTTAAGGTATTTAAATTTTTGAGATGTTTTTAGTCATTCTCCAATAGAAAACCTTTTTTTGTAAGTTTCAAAACTGAGTTATGCAGGTTTCTAAAGTTTGTGATCGATTACGGTGTAGTTTAAAAATTGTATTTAATCTCATCAAAAAGCTTCTAATTATTCTTATAAAAGTAAATTTGATGGCAATTTTTTAGAAAGTACCAAACCTGGGTTGAAAATTATACTGGTGCAAAACACCTGAATGGAATATCTCTACAGTTTGATAATATGGGGTATTACTAGTGCTATGACTTTCCAGAAGTACTACTATTAAAATAACAAAGCTAGTTTATAGTGGTAATAAAACAAAAATGTAAAAATACATATAATCCTTTCATTTGTCAACCTGTCACATGATGCATATAGCTATCGCTCAGTTGACAAGCATAATACTGTAGCCGACAATCAGTGAAGGCATGAATTAGTCTGATTCAACATTGTTATAAAGAACGCAATTTCCAGCATTTTGAAATGAGAACAATAGCGCAACTACTCCTGTATATCGACAGCACTTGCATTTTAGTTATGTTTCGCCATTGATTAACACATTTACGGAAAGATGGACAACCCCATTGAAAAAAGGCACGGCACGGCTTTTGTTTCTCCTGGACTGCGGCCATCTATATGAGCACAAATGTACCTCTACCAATACAACTTTGATAGATCGACTTCGAAGTCTACAAAGTACCCTACTTGCTACTATTTAATCCACCATCTATAAACGCTACTTGCTAAAATTTCCTACAGGTGTCGCCATTCGTTTCGTGTCACGTGGTTTTGACAGATCGGCTGTTATGTTTAGCCTGAGGGGCAAACAGGCTTTTGTTTATTACCTGTTTTGCATACGATTTCGTTGCACGTTGTACTTGTAAAGTGATTTTTGAGCTATTTTCTTTTAATTTCTGGTGATAATGTCTCGTAGTGAGTATTATTCATCGCTTAGTGGCGACATCAAACTTCGTTGTGATGAAAAAATGAAATTAACGGATGTTGTTGATCCCTATGCTCTGAGGATTGATGAACTTTCGGAAGATGTTAGCTTTTTACCAGCAGTGAAAATCGTGGATCTGATGAATTACTTGGTGCTAACGCATTGTTTTTATACTGGACAGCAGATGAAGGCATACAAATCTTTGCAGGCTTTCCAATATTATGAGGGTATGTCCAACAAACGATGGCAAACATGATGAACACAAACTGCTATGTTGTCATGGGCAAGGTAAGCTAGTTTGCATATTTAACTGTTTCTTTCACGTGTACTAACTGCTGTAAAATTCACTGTAGATTCTAGTGTATGTGAGATGATTAGCATGTTGATTATTTTTTTATATACCTACCTGCTGAAATACATGTTCACAAGATTTGGTTTCATCATCACTATGGTGAGGAGAGTTGAAAGCTATCATGTACAGAATATTGCTTAAAATATTTTAATCTATCAAAAAAAAAATAGTTTTAGAGATTAGAAAGAACCATCCATCCTGTTTTCGCCCATAAAAGCAAACTATACCTACTAAACCAGCCCCTATTTTGTTACAGGTTATGCACTCACAAAGAAGAAATGATAAACCACTACAGGTATCGATTATCGTACTGTCAGATGGTGCTATATCATGTGCTCATTGCACTTGTATGGCAGGATTAAGTGAAGTTTGCAGCCACGTAGCAGCAGTTCTTTTCTTCCTTAAAGAATGTCCTAAAAGTGTCTGCCAACAAGAAAGCTATATATACGTATTCTAAAAAAAAGTTGGCATACACAGAGTTGAAGTATTATATTATTATACATAACAAAATGACAATAATTTCTGCGACATTAAAAACATTGTTATAGTATATAGCTACTTCTAACATAATTAGGGATGGTATTGTATGATTTAGCTACATTATATGAGAATCATCTATCAAAAACTGCATTTTTGTTTAGGCATTGTTAGTTTCACAGAATTCCTAGTAATTGTGAGGATATAATTTACATATATCTAGTATAAACTTATGTGAACAATATAAATGCATTTGAATATGATGTACAGTTGTGTAAAAAATATTGAGACCAATCAAGTGGAATTTGAGATGGACATAAATTTATTAAAGCACTGCATACAACTAAAACTTTGTCAAGAGCACATTTATCATCAGTAAACACAGACAACATGCTAATAGGTAT
This sequence comes from Callosobruchus maculatus, assembly GCA_951848785.1. NCBI lineage: Eukaryota > Metazoa > Arthropoda > Insecta > Coleoptera > Chrysomelidae > Callosobruchus > Callosobruchus maculatus. The sequence continues at coordinate 332,147 of CATOUR010000113.1, forward strand.
CGGACCTTGAAGTATTTTGTATTTCTTCTTAAGAAAACCAATAACCCGTTCTACATGAATTCTAACTCTAGCAATACTACGAGTGCTTTCTATCTCTACTGGGTGAAGTTGCGTCTTACCTTTTGTAAATGCTGGAATATGTAAGTGACCTCCTAGAACTTCAACTGAGTCTCTAATTAAAAAACCTCTATCTGCTAATATTATGTCACCAGGTATAATTAAATTTAAAAAGCCACAATTTTCTGTTAGATGCTTGTCACTTGTCCTTCCACCATAACCATCGGAAATGTAATTTATGGTACCTTGTGGTGTGATTCCAATCAAAAATTTCACAGTTTGATGATGTTTGTAGTTAGACCAGCAACGAGCCATATTAACTAAACCAGATGGTTTTTCTGTGAAAATTTCAAAACAATCTATTGTCACTGCTAGACGATTACCAAAATTATATCTCTCTGTCTGGCCAGATGACTAGCTTTTTAAATTTTTGATACAATATATCAATGCATTTGTAAAAAGTATCTGAAGCTGTTGCTGGTGAAACACAAAAATTGTTTGAAAGGACATAACAAACTTTTTGTAGATAAATGAGGCCTTACAATATCGAATATTCGAAACAACATAAATGATTTTGGAAATCCAGTAAAATACAAAGCTTTTGAATCATTTTCTTTGAATGATTCCTCAGAGATGTCCACAACATTCAATCTTTTTTGTAGGTTTTCTATTTTTTCTGTACAAAAATTAAGGTCTGAGTGTAATTTGTTCATATAATCCATGTTTAAATCAGTTTGCACTTCAATATTAATTTTGAGAGTGAGTGAGACATGCTCAAAATAAATGGGCGAAAACAAGGTGACATAATTATGGTGTCACATGAAGGACACAGGCTTTTAATGACACTTCAATGAAATAACAACTGGCAGACAGCTTTTAAGGCAAATGATGAACTCAGCATGTCAGTCCCGAGATGTATTGTATTATCTGTGTTTGTTAAAAATGAAACAAAAATTGTAAAGAAAGATTCAACTGTTTATCATTTAGAATAATAAAATTTTTGAAATGTATCCTGTTTCATTACCTCATCGATACGTTTACGGTTAATTATAATAATAACGTTTAAAATTATGAAGTAATGTGATTATTAAGAACATCATTTAAAATCAAATTTGTTAGCAACATCAGACATGAAATTTGTTTTGAATAAACATAACTAAAATATGTGCACAGACAATTACTCTTATGTAAATTATATAGGGATTTTGACATCACTGAATGGTGTTTCACTCATTGCCCTTCGATACACTGAATTATATACTGTTCGGAACAAGCCTTAATACATCGAAGAAATATATATATATATACATATATATATATATATATATATATATATATATATAATAAATACATAGGTAAATATCACTAATAGTTTTTTATTCAATAATCCTTTAGCTTCTGGTGTGTGCAACTTAACAATCATCCAATGAGTGTTTTTTAGATAGTCACCCTGATTGATAAGATACAAATTAATCACACTATGTTAAGCAAAGTGCCATTTGAAATACATATTTTCACCTCTCTGTAGCTAGACACCATTTCATGTTACATATTTGGAAAAAAAGTATGAATGTGGGTATAAGCTAATGATATGAAATATTTTCATTTTGATTATGTGAGAAGCATACCCTATAATAAATAATTCATTTTAACTCCACCATTTATTAAAAAATATATGGATAGATAACATGAGCATTTATTGGTGCTGTTAGTGTACACAGTATGTGGAATAAAGTCACCACACTCTTCGCCTCCTGGTATCGGTGTGCCTCTTCTGTCTCGAATGCTTGGGAAGCAGGAGAATTTTTTCCACACCTATAATGACAAAAAGGAAGCATTTTGAAATAGTGCGCAAATTATTCGAATAGAGAAGTGAATAGTCATAATGTACCTATTTTTTTTTTGGTGCATATTTACATAATTAATATTCTTAATCCAGAGACTCAACTTTTAGGTTATGTCAAAAGATGAATGTATTAAATGATCCATTTTTTGAACTTGCCTATATATACATAGGTATACAACTAGCAATTATTACCTACGGATGGATGTTTTTGCTACTTTAACATAATCCACCAAAGGTTGGCCACTACAACTTCATTACTTCTATATACTTCACAGATAAAATTTCAAGTAAGAAATGCATTATTTTGGAGTATCAAGTGACAAAAAGGCAGTATGACTATAACAACTATCGCTCTAGTGAATGTGATAACTCATGGGATAACTGTAATTGGCGAATAAACGTTTTTTTTTTCTTTGCTGTTTTCCATATGCATTCAAGTTTTCATCATGCATTATCTCATGAATTACATCATTTTAATTGACAGATGTGCTTACCTGACAAAAAAGGTTCCTTAAAAAACACATCACAACAACAATTATGGTGAAAATGCCCAAGAAATTGTAAAAAACAAATACAATACGGACAACAATGTCAACAACCGCTGTCAGCTGATCGCTGATCATTTCATTCCAAAGTTCCGAACACAAAACATATTTCGAATGTTAGGTCCACCGACGAAACGTATTTTTTATTGTCGGTAGTTAGGTCATTGGCACTTCAAGGTCGTATTTTTATAGCTGGATGCTCCATTGCTCCATCTATTGGGCATATTTATAAAGGATTCAAGAATTTGCGAAATTTATTTCAGAGGGCGCCAGGTGACGGTGGTCGCTAAAGGATGAAAGAGTGAGTGAGATAGAACTAGAGTGAGTGAGATAGACTGCGAGCGCGCGATTTTACTGTGTGGTGGCCCATCTTCCCCTAAATACTTTAATCAATGGTTTCGCCAAATCTTTTGCTGGAGAACAACACCACAATGGGGTATTTTCCAACTTGCCAATATTGTCTGTTTAATGGCTGAAATGGATTGCTTGTATCTAATTTGTAATGATGGCACTGTTTGCTCATTTTTTTCTACCCACGTGGAGTAAAGATAGAGTTTGAAAATCATCCCTTTGAAAGGAGCTCATTTAAATCTCTTAAACCTCCCGCCTAAGAAATCAACCAATCAAAAGTCATTTTTATGACGGATGTAGATAGGACGTGACTATATTAATTTGAGTTATGCGTAGATTCAAGGTTGTCACGTTGTTAACATCTTGTCTAGTTTTTCTACATATAGAGGATGTAAACTTAATTTTATGTATTATGTTTATTTAGTTTCCCTCTTTTTAATTGAATAAAAGTTCATGTTTGTAGACTATAAATGTTATATTACACTACAATTCCATTTTTTACACTATTATGTAAGTTCACTCTGAGAATGTTTCCTAGTTACTTTTCACAATTTTACTCCTCATTCTTTAACAGCCTGTCACTAGTGTCATGCCATACATAACCTCCCCTGGCGTCACGACTGTCACGGTATCTAAATTAACCATGATAAAATGATGTAAACAAACATCTGTCGATGTCAATACGAAGCGGAGGTTATGTTTGTAGATGGAGAGAAGGAGGCCAGACGACAAAGTAGAGTCACATTCTAAGGATAGCACCACGAAGGACTTATTACGTCACGCTAAGATTTATTACGTCACAGCTTTGGCGCGAAATTTTATGTTTGAACTTTGGAGGGGATTTGAACCCACTTCGCGTTCATAGTAAAACGTAAAAATGTTCGTTACATGGTTTTTGGGGACGTAACATCAATATTCCCTCATAAAATTTTGTTCGGAAAATAAAATACGATTGCAGATTTTTTCAACGCATCTAATTTCCAATATTCTAAACCTATGGTATATAATATGTTAGTGAGATGCATAGAAGTAGCAGTATACGAACCTTTGGCAGTTGAAAATCCTGTTCTGACCACCACAGCCAAAACTTTTTCGTTACCAAAATATCTGGTCTGTATAACTTTCGTTCCGCTGAACAGAGTATGTCGCGCGTGCTCTTTCGGATCGTAAGTGGCATTTGGAATATTTGGAAATGCAGTTTTTGTCACAGGAACAGATTCACCTGAAAATACACCATTTTAAATATAGCCGTTTCATTCTTGCGAATACAGGTAACATTAAAAGCTCAAATACATACAACAATGTATTATTGCACAAACATTAATGGATTCAGTAGTGGACATGTCAACAATAAACTAAAAGGAGAGTGAGCAGAAAAAAGTATAGTAACCCGAGTCATACGTATTTCTACTAATGGACTAGTATCATTGGTTTGAAACAATGAACAAATCATTATAGCCTCTTAGTGTGTACAAAAATAGGTGTACTGATGTATTTCGTTACTCTCTGCATGATTTTGTTTACTAGTAATTTCATTTTAAAAATCAACATTTAGCCAATCAGTGTGAAGCACGCAGTGCACTGTTGCCTTGTCAAGTCCCAAATCGCGGTATTCCCCCAATTCTGACGAAACAAACTACTGTTTTGTGATTTGCCTTCCGTCAAAGGGATGCCCTGTGGGTGTTCTAAGGTTCTATGAACCTTTGTGAACTGTGCAGTTGGTTGCCAAGTGAAATTAAACCTAACCTTATAATTTTATAAATTTCCTGTCTCAAATGGAAGCTTTTTTGCCTTTAATTATTGTGCAGTGAATGATTATCTACCTAACTCATCCTTGTTGGTTATGAGAAACTAAGTTAAAAAAAAGTAACTAAAATAATGATAAAGAATACTCTCCAACAGAAAGGGAAACCAGTCAGCCAGGATTGCAGACGAAAAAAAACAAATACATTCATCACGCCCCACAACAATGGACTAGTATCATGATTTTTTTTTTGTTGCATATGATAGAGTACGTCATAAAAAGCATCTCATTTTTTTCTCCGATTTTTTTGGGCACAGGAAAGCCGTGAAAATAAGGAAAATATTTGAATTCTCCTAGGGCAGTGACGGCACTGCCCTAAAGGCGAACAGCCAATCAAAAGACAGATATGTGTGCTGTGTTGCCGCATTCTGATGGCGCGCGAAATGCCGGAGCTGTACGCGGGCTGGCTCATCTATCTTGTCTTCTGTTCCTATCTGCGAGTCGGAGCTGTTCTTGGCAACAATGCACTGCTGATGATTCGCGCGGTTGGCACTGATTGGCTGAATTTGAATTCCTTTCTTTAAAGTTTAGAATGGAATTACTAACAAAACAAAATAATGTAGAAAGTAACGAAATGCAGCAGTACGTTTAATTTTGTATGCACTAAGCGGTTATAACAATTAAATCATTGTTCTTAACCTCGCGATACTAGTCCATTGACGTGCAAACTATCATCGATAAGTGACGGCAGTGACGGGACAGTGACAACATTTGCCTCATTTACTCGCCCAAAAAAAAAAAAAATCGCGGATAAATTTGAGAGGGTCTGTATGCCATACATTTATCATTCGCAATCATAAAAAAGTGTAAATTCAAACTGATAGGTATAAATTACACCTGACAGTTTGAAATTACAAGTGACGAGTTGGAAAATTAACTTGACCGTTTTGAATTATCATTTGACGCTTTAGAAATTACCGCTAGAAAAGGTAAAAAGTAAAAGAGTTCTATAATAGAAGTATTGTGCGACGCAACTGGCGTTCATGTAACAACTTATCATATCCAATGTACGAGGTTTAGACACAACACTTAATAGAACTTTTATGGTACAGCGATGGTCTTGCGCTATACGTAAGCCTGTACGTCTACCCTGCATATTCCCGAAATTTATAAAGATTTGCTGAAGCAAAACGATATTAGAGAGCAAGCAAGAAAGGTAGACTAATTGAAGGAGGAGCTTTGAATGACTTCTGGTTATGTGTACGTTCGACGCCTGAGAAAACAAAGATGGCAAAACCCATTTTTAATTCCCAGCTTACAGCCGAAACCAGATGTTATCGAATGCGTCCTGATCTAGATGACGATAATTTACTCTCCAAATTTCCTGCTCATTCAATTTTTATTTTATATCATATAAAAGGAAAAAACCTCACCCGTCAACATGGATTCGTTTAAAATGCAATTGCCAGTGAGCAAAAGAGCATCGCACAACATAGTGCAGCCGTGTGAAGGAATTTCCAAGATGTCTCCAGGTACCAGCAGCTCCGTGGAGATGGTCTCGTACCTGTCTTTTTCATTACCAGTTTCATCAAGTGGGCCGTCAGACAGCCGTCTGCGCACAGTGCAGACGTCGCTACTGTGACATGTCGATTTCAAGTTCCTTTGGTTCTGAAATATGTATAAAAGTATTAATGGGATCTAACAACATGTGTTACTGACACTTCAACAACGTATGCATTATGATAGATATAGGCTAAGGGACAGGTTGCGCCTCAGTAAACAAAATCCGTTAATAGTTATTTGCTCAGTGTACACAAAGATGAAGGAAGTGCAGTTTACCTCTCTGATTTAATAATAATAATATAATAATAAATGGTCTTTATTAAGGAAGTAAAATATGTATAATAAAATGCACATCTTCCTTCTATAGGCGGAGTCTAGATAAAATCTATTCTACTCAACCTATTTAACTAAAAAAGTAATATACATATAAACGAGTATAAAATAACTATATTCAGAGACGCGACATATTTAAGAAAAAAAGAAAGCCAGTCATACATGATGAGCAAAGAAATGTGAAGAATGACATCAAATATAAAAATACTGAAAGGCATGTTCCCAACTAGGGTTAAAAACTTACAGATAATATAAAAACACAGAAACACAAAAAACTAACATTTAGTGCCAGAACCAGTATTTGCGCATAACAACCATGATTTTACATGTCTCTTAAAGCTATTCAAAGGAAGGGATTTTAAATTATCGTCTATCTGATTATATATCTTGATCGAATTGTACATGAATGAGCGCCGAAACATTGTAGTATTATATGATGGAATTTCCAGACGCCTTTTAAAGCGAAAATTAATGCCGTCCTGTCTTCTGCGAGATGAGAATTCTTTGAAAATATAGGAGGGACACTCAGTATTAAGTATTTTATGTGTCATAGTAGCAACTGAATACCTATAAATATCTTCTATGCGTAGCCAATTAAGCTCTATTATTTTTGCAGAAGTTGAGTCGTATTTCTTGAGACCAAACACAAATCGGCAACAGCTATTCTGAAACTTTTGAACTCTACTCTTTGTCGCAGCATCAAGGCAAGGAAAGTAAACAACAATACAATAGCTGATAATGGGAAATATGAGTGTTTCACATAGCTGTTTGCGTGTTTTGTAATTCAAAATATGTTTGTTGTTGTATAAGCGCTTCAAAACAAAATAGCATTTCCCCAAAGTTATAGAAACGTGTTCCTTGAAACGCATAAGAGAATCAAATTTTAAGCCTAAATTTTTAGCCGTATCTACAATAGGTAACATTGTTCCATTAATGTTGATATCAAGCTGAGGTATTAGAAGTTCACGTTTGCCATGGGGACAAAACAGCATCATAGAACACTTGGATGAATTTAATTTCAAATTGTTTCTTTTTGAGTAATGAAATAAATTTTGAATATCATCGTTCATATTTTTAACTGCTTGTGAGACATTTTCTGGTTTAAAGGAATTAAGCAACTGAGTATCATCAGCGTACATTACTATTGAAGAATGAGAAATACTGCTACGAATATCTGACGTATATATCAAGTAAAGAATGGGTCCAAGAACGGAACCTTGAGGAACCCCTGAAGTAACTAAAGCAGGGTCAGAGAGTTTATTATTAATAGTTACTACTTGTAATCAATCTGATAGATATGTTTGGAAGAACTGTAAAGACTTGCCTGAAAATCCATAATACGCTAATTTCATGCACAGAAGTTCGTGGTCTATAGTGTCAAAGGCCTTCGAAAAGTCTAACAATGTTAACGTGGAACAGTGGCGCTTCTAGGAAGTTTGTCTGGGGGGGGGGGGTAGTTACTTTATGGATAATGTAGTGGGCGCCGCCAAGGAGAGGGGGGGGGGGAGGTACAATGAACATCTTGTCAAATGAAGATATAATACGGTAATTGATGAGTATTTATGAAATTAAAAAGTTTATACATATTATATATTATATATATTAAAAGGAAAATTAACAAAACAAAACACATATAACAAAACGAGACTTATTATAAATAATGTAAACAGGAAGACATACTCAAAGCAATAAGCGTTTAAAAATATTAACTAAAACTGAAAACTCAAATATAAACAAATAATATAAAATTCTTATATTTTGCATAAAATAAAAAAGAACAACATAAACATAATACTAATTATAAGCATAAGTGCTCTCAGTCTATTCGTATTCCATAAGTGGAGGTAAAATTAAATGGTTTCATATGACAAAGCTAAGACGCCTGTTCTTTTTAGCAGCAAAACTGTTTATTATTTCATCAATATCTATTTTTATATCCCGATGCATGTATAAAAGAGCTAAGCCCACTAATCTTTCTTGAATCATAGTAGATCGCAACCACGTTTTTATTCTTTTAAGATGCGAAAAACTTCTTTCAGATGTTGCAACACTTACTGGCAACGAGGTTAAGATCTGCAAACATTTTTTTATGAGAGGAAAAGCGTTAGGATCACATGATGAGAGAAGAGATAGGCCACTGTCTATGTTGTTTTGTGGAAGCGATCTCCAAAGTGCAAATTCGGCCTCTAATTTTGTATTTATCAAGTGTTCACCTTCATTATTATTGCTTAGTTGATTCAAATATCTAGACAATGTGCCAATTATATTCATGAGTTCATCTTCAGCTTGTGATTCAAATACCGAAGCAAAAAAAATATTGAAATCATAAATACTCAAAGATTCCTCATTAAAACGAAACAATAAATCCTGTAGCACATTATCCAATAGGGGAATATATACGTTCAGTCTATAATAGGTTTCTTTATCTGCTGCAACAATGTTTGGTCGATTTGTCTGTCGTCCTGTTATCCTTGGTACGCTAATATCAATACCTAAGGATTCATGCGTATTTACTATTGATGCAAATAGTGTTTTAAAATGCTTATCTGAATTCAGGCGTCTTTCTTGCAGAACCGAAATAATGTTTTTAATAAGTTTTGAGGCGACCTGTTTGTCAACCGTTTTCGTCTGTAAAATCCTACTTAGATTTACTGTTAAAGCTAATATGTCACATAAGCATTTCAAAGATACAATAAATTGAGAAGAAGTAATTGCATTCTTTAAGGATTCTGCTTTTGAGGATGATTCGCGGTCTTTCCAATTTGATATTACGCAGAGTAGCTCAACAATGCTTCTTAATTTGCTTTCAACTTGAAGCACTGCGTCATGTCGTTCAACCCATCGCGTTTCGCATAGACTTTGGAGTTGACAACCCTGTAGTTTTCTTTTTAACATCACATTCCTTTTAGAAGACGCCTTGAAAAATGCAATCACTTCTTTTAATATACCTACAGTATTTCTTATCGATTGCACATTGGAACTCTTGGAAATTGATAAATTCAAGGCATGATTTGCACATGGACTTTTTAAGGCGTTTGGTAATATTTTTTGTAGTTCTTTAACAGCACCCTTATGTTCACCTAACATTAGATTACAAGTGTCTGTGCCAATGCCGACGCATGCATTTGGATTCAAACCGTGTGTTTTTATAAAGTTCGACACTATTTTTGCAAGAACCTCACCCGTGATTATGGGTTCCATTGTCTGTTCATCATAGGTTGAATGGCAGTCTAAAAATCCCACAAAATCTTCATGAATATTGTTTCCATGACAGTAGCGCAATACGATAGACATTTGCGATTTGTGGCTAATGTCTGTCGTCTCATCGAATATTATACAATAGTATCCACTCTCTTTTATCCGATTTAAAACTTTGTGTAATATTTGTTGACCACAACATTCTACTATGTCATTTTGTATATCGCTGCTTATATAAGTAGCATGAGCTTTTGCGTTCTCCAAATGATTCTTCAACACTTGGTCACCGCTTTCGGCTCTAAACCGTATCAGCTCACGGAAATTTCCTTCATTGTCCAGGACACTATCATCTGCATTATCTTCAAGTAAAAGTGGTCCCCTATCTCTATGCCCTCTTAGAGGAATGTTTTGACGGCCTAAAAAAACTATAGTTTCTACTATTGGAACTAATCTTTTCCTATTGTCTGAAACTTGTTTTGCTCTTTCTGCATCTATGGCGTTTCTTATATCTCTGACTGGATTTTCATAAATCTTTAAAAAGTTTATGCCATCCATGACAGCCTCTTTATGATACAAAGAGTTCTCGTGACTGAGCAAGTCGCCATCTTTGCCATATAATTTTGAAAATTTTGTTAATGGTAGCCTAACAAGTTTTCCTAGTTGATTTGCTTTATTTACGTCTCCAAATTTGGAAAAAACTACGCAGTACTTGCAAAAAAGCCCTTGCAGCTGTTGTGAATAGGAGAGCCACGAAAAGCTGGCAAAATGTTTCTCCGATAAATAACATTTTATTTGTTTATTGTTTTTTAAATGCACTGAATAAGGAAACTGGAAATTCTTATCAGGAATCATTGCATATTTTAACAGGTTATATTTTTCCTGGGATGACATACTGCACTGGATATCAACATAAGGCGCAACATCAATCGAACTGGAAGATCCACTAGGTCTTTCAAGTTCCTCCATTTTATTTGGTTCCGCTTTAGTATGTATTGCTTGAGAGTAGGATTCAGATTTCGACTGCATTGACTGTCCAGTTTCTGTGCATGATGTTCCTATTTCTGAACATGAAACGGATGGTTTACCTTGCTTTGGTTTATGAATAAATGAATCAAGGGTATTCTGCTTTCGTTTGCTCATTCTGGCAAGCGAGTGATACAGCCTTTCCTGAAAGTACAATAATGTAACAGGATAAACAATGTAAAGGATCAAGACTTACCGCTTTTGAATGAAGAAACTTCGTGCGTAATTTCTCGCGTGATAAAACCAACGTCCACCTCTGATATTGAGCGATGCTAAGGAGCGATGGCTGGCAACGATCAGTCACTAACGACGACCAGACGACGAATGACGAAATGCCATGTGAATTACTCGCATTGGCACTGCGAATGAAGTGGAACGCATGCGTGGAACTAAGCCGAGTTTGGAGTTTGAAGCAGCGTGCGATGTTGCCAGCGCCGTTGATATTTGCGCACAAACAGTTAAAAAATTTCAATGCATCTTATTGCATCTTATTTTTAATTAGTTTTGTTCCGTGTTCTGGGGGGGGGGGGGGTAATTACCCCCTCTACCCCCCCCTTGGAAGCGCCCTTGACGTGGAAGCTTCACCTTTATCATATTGTTTAATGATACCATCTGACACATGAGCTAATGCAGTAACTGTACTATAACCTTGTCTGAACCCTGACTGATATTCAGGTATAATATTGTTATTTGAAAGATATTCACACATTTGGTGCTTGACAACTTTTTCCAAAACCTTTGCAAGAGTAGGTATTTGCGAAATGGGACGTAAGTCCGAAAAATCTTCAACTTTTTTGACTTTAGGTAATGGTTTAATCAACGAGGTTTTCCACGCATACAGAAAATAGCCGATCTCCAGGCAACAGTTAATCAAATGTGTTAGGGGTAGTAAAATGGTAGGGAGACAGTGTTTAAGCATAACCGCTGAAATACCGTCAATCCCCAATGCATTGGAGCGTAAAGACAACACTATATCCAATACAACCTGCTCACTAACGGGCTTAAACTCGAATGCTATTTTATCATCATACTTTTTGTTTCGAATAGAATTAACTGCATCAGAACAGTTATTTGGAGGTGAGAATACAGAAGAGAAGTATCTATTTATAGCATTTGGGTCTTTAAATTGCTCAGGAATATTAGCAGAATTTTTGGCAGTCAAACCAGTAGAATTAACCGCATTCCAGAGTGTTTTATTATCTGAATGTGTAAGATGGAAATTTAAAAAGCTTTTTTTCTCCTGGCGTACAGCATCCGTAGCAGCATTTCTCAACTGACGATAGTATATTAGTTTCTGTATACTTTTCGTGCGTTTAAACTCTTGAAAGGCTTTGTCACGTTTTTTCATAAGCAGTTTAAGAGTTGGTGTTAGCCAGGGAGCTGAAGGCTTCGTTACACGTGCCGTTACAATAGGTGCGTGTACATCAAAAATTGATAGAATACAAGTTGAGAAAATTTCAATTTTATCCAAATAATAAATGTTACTCCATGGACTTTTAAACAAGTCTTCTAAAAATGCATTCTTCGAAAAATGTTTAAAATCTCTGTAACAGATAAATCTGGGTTCAGTTTTACTAGAAGCGATATTAATTGTACAAAATACTGCACTATGATCAGAAATGTCATCTGCTGGTTGCACGCCAGCACTAACAATAAGTTCACTTATATTAGAGCTAGTGAAGATTACGTCAATGCAACTTTCACTAGTTGATGTAACTCTGGTTGGTACATGAATATGTGATGAAAAATCATACGATGATATGCAATCAGAAATTAAATTATCACAAAGTTGGTCAATATTAATATCACCAATTAGCACAATATCATCGTATTGAGGTGTAACAAAAGAGAGAATATTGTCCAGTTGATCGATAAATTGAGCAATGCTGCTGGAAGGGACTCTATATATTACACAAAAAAGAATTTTAATTTTATTTAGAGACAACTCAATTAGTAAGTGTTCAATACCAACCGGAGACATAAAATCATTAAATACCTCCTTACATGAATAACAACTTCGAGCATAAAATCCAACACCACCTCCACGGCCTAAACGGTCTTTATGAAAAAAAGTTATAGTTCGGTATGTTCAAAATATCTGCTGTTTCGCAACAATTAATCCAAGTTTCAGAGACACCCATTACATCATAGTTGTTATAAGTTATTAAGTGAGTGAAGCTATCGAAAGCAGTAAAGAGAGACCTTACATTTAAGTGTCCAATTTTGAATAAAGAATAAGGAGCGTTAGTCATAATTTATATTGTTTTTTAAGTTTTGAACCTTGACTCTAAAAACACTACAAGAATAGCTACTGGCCTGGTGGTCTGTATTATAATTAGTTTTGAACTTATTATTATAGAAAGCACAATTTGGACAAGAAGTAACGGTAGATTTACAGTCCCTGACCTCATGAGGTTCAGAGCACTTAGGACAGACAGTCTTTTTTCATGTGACCGAACTTACAGCACTTGAAACAACGCACAACACTCAACTGCTCCTGGATTCTACACTGATTCCAGCCAATGAAAACGTAACCCTTCTTCAGCAAAGTTTTGAAAGGGAGTGGAGCTAGCTCGATGACCGCATTAATAGAATTCTTACTGAAGAAAGTCCTGCAAACTTTCACGTCACTAAGGGCACAATTAAGGTTATTGTCGAAAATTAAGGTGTCAATGAAATCATCCACTAACTGTAGATTGATTCTGGTATCCTTATTTTTTATATAGTCTGACGGGATGTCTTGGATAAGCAGTCTAGGGCGTAGCTTAGTATTCTCTACGATTGTATATTTATTTCCAAAACCCGACTCCAGGGTACTTTTAAGACTTTTGATATCAGCATCATTGTTACAGCTAATCAAAAATCCACTTTTGGTTAGTTTTGCTTTAGTTATATCCACATTTAAAGAGCCTGGAGAATATTTTGCCTTAAAATCATTTTCGACTGTACTATTAGAAACACCATCAGCTGGTTTTATTATCAGGTAAGGATTGTTTGTTGATTTCACAGCTTGGCTATAAGAAATTGGAGCTAGTTTTTTGCCACTAGGGGATTCCCGATTACTGCTATCACTTACTTTTCGAACTGCTTCAAGGTCGGAAACTCTTTTTTTCAGTATTTCGACGGTATCCGCTCTCTCGGCTGCTAATGTTGTAATTAACTCCTTTTCCCTAATTAAACAGTCAACTTCTTTTTTTAGCACAGCGATTTCTGCATCATTGCCTGGATCACTGGTACTTGCACTTCTTAGATATGGTTTTACTTTCTTTTCCTCTGCACAAACTCGACAACGCCATTTTTTTGTGTCGAACAAAAACCATTTAGCAACGATGTCGAAACATTTTTTATGAACATAAACACTACATTTGGCTTCACTGCACTTCAATGCTCGTTTGTCTACATATTCCAGACAGATTTTACACTTAGTTTGTTCAGGATCGTCAACGTCCTCAGCCATCGCGTCCGACTGCTACGACTACCAAAACTGAACTGATTTATCATTATATTTTGTTGTGCATAGGCAGCCTGAATGTTTTTTTAAATGCTTTTAGATATTGCAGGACAACATGATAAAACAACATATTTCTGATTTTTGGGGCAGTTGAGCGTAACTTACTGCCCCATAAATAAAACCAAATACATTGGAATACAGACCATCCACTAGCCTCGACTACTGTTTTAAACACAATAATTGTAGATAATTTGAAATAGATTACATTTATTGGATTGTTCCAGGATGACAGCTTTGTAGTTGGACATGGTTATTTTTATACAATTATCAAAACTTTAACGCTGTATGTTGAGATTAAGGCTGCTCTTACTGAAACCAAGTTATCGAGTCGTTTCGGCGCTTTATGAAAGAATATTATGAAACTTTGGACTACGGCTGTTTTTCTATCCGACCCAATTCTAGTTCAACTTTCAATTCAATTACTGGATCAGTAAATCGAATGAGTTAATCGTAACTTGATTTCCATATTTGCTAAATTTAGATATTACCTTTCTCGTCTGCGTGACAGTCATTGTGATGCCAAACGCTGCCATGATGGTCAGAGTTAGGGCATAGTAGTAATAATTATCAGCGAACCACAAGATGAAACTCAGAATTTGAAAAATGTAGAACGGATTCAGCACCTCCAGAAACAGCAATGTTAAAATAGACTGTTCCTTGATCAAGATCCTGTTTGGGCCATAGACGAGTAACCTAAAACGAACTTACTGTAATATCAAAGCGAAGAAAACTGCAAGGAACTTTCTTTTTTATCTGTGAAAATAATTACCTCATGAATTGTTCACTGTATGACAATCCTCGTATCGACTCATGAAGTATGTCACTAGAGACTCCTTTATCTAGTCCAGTGAGCTTCACAAACTCTTGCTTATCGCTATTCCATATATACGTTACTTTTTTACAGTTGAACAACAATATCCTAGAAGAATTGAGGATATTATAAATGCTCTTGATAGCGAAACGTGATAGAAAAATGTATGCTTGTTGATGGCAGTATATGAAATGAAAAATGTTTTAAAAATATAGTGAAATACAAGCTGTCGCAAAATGAGGTTCCCTATTTCTTTTTTATAGAAGGGTAAGACTAATTAAAAAACATTATTCATATTATAAATGAAAATTATTTATATAAACACTAAAACTTTGTTAAGCTTTAAGCTTATTTCAGATGCACACGACATCCGACGATACGACAGTACGAAACTGTTCCTATTGGTTGAAATATTCAAAATGATGTCAAATCAAAATATTTCAACCAATAGGAACAGTTTCGTACCGTCGCCGTCACGTCGTATCGTCGGATGTCGTGTGCATCTGAATTAAGCTTTAGCTGTATTTTGTAGGGAACAAGTGTAAATCTAAATCTAAAATTCGTTGCAATGGACGTCGGGTGATGTTTAATTATTGTGAAGATCATTTTCTTGTTAGGCCTTCCATCGCAACACTACGTACGCGGTCTATATTATCCCTTGAACGAGCTGCACGAGATCTGCCAATATCCGATGTAGATCCAGTTTATTGAAAATTTGTCGTTAATCGCAGAAATGTCTTTGAAATTGGAAACACCGCGTCTTCCATATTTTCTACGGTATTCTCGTTGAGCTACGATAATCGACGAATTATTTTGATACATTTTTTACGATTTCGGCACGTTATCGAGGCGAATATCGATTCATAATGAATTTCCCAAGTATCTACTTTGCAACTGGCAGAAAAACTCGAACAGATGTCAACTACAAACGAAACCAAAACAACATTCCATACGGTACTTGATTTTTCGCCACCTTGTGTTTTACTGCATTAAACTAAGGACTTTCACTACAAAACCCAGACGACAGATACATTTATTCCAGAAAACGTATATATTGTCATAAAACACGTTTAAGGACCAAAATATTGGAAGGTTAGATTCATAAAAATGTTTTTACAAACCGGGTGTTCTCATAAATGAATAATTACCTGTCAAGTTCTCGGAATTCTCCCTTTTCAAAATGAACTGAAAGAGCAGATGGAGCATCTGAAGATACCTGCACACTCACAATTTCCTCTTTCTGTATTTTAGCTACACTTTCCAGAGTTAGGTTTTTCAGATCTTTCACATGGTATATTTTATGTTTTCCATCATAAACCTCCTGGAATGAGAAGAACAAACAATGTTTTGCATGAAATATAGAAAAAAATTATGAATTATAGTGTGTTCTAAATGAAAGAGGCAACATCTGTTATAATAGGTTGACTGCCACGGCGGTCGTGGAGACCGCTATTTTTCCTGATTTGCCGCGGCGGCGGCTGTCGTATACCACCGCTATCACACATTGTTAAATTTGTATTATCTGCGTGCCAGCGGTCGAACCAGAGAGCTGTATAAGGTCGGTGTTCGACCGCTGTGGCTTGGTGCTGATGCGAATTTCTGAATACCTCTTTCATTCAGCCAAAACAATGTAGGAACCCAAGACATACCTACTTCAAAATACAAAGGATGTAGGGTGAGTTAAAAATGAATTTTACTTGTAAAACGAAACTAATGTCCTGTTTTACTTGGCATGAGCAATATTGAAACAATTGAGATAAAAATGTGGCTGGTTCTCGCAGGATCCACAGTTTGTTACGTCTTTCTTCACGCAGTTTTTTGTTATTCCCACACCGATAGGTGAGGGGAGTATTGTAATCGCGAGAATTTTCGTTTTATGATATCCACTATCTACATAATGAAAATCAACGTCACTCATTTTCTTCGGTCTGTCTGTCTTTTGGCGTTTTTCTAGCCTCGCAATCTCAGTAACCGCTGCATAGATGGAAACAAAATTTGGGTAGCGATATGCGTGGGGTCGTAGTAGGTAAAGCTGCTATAATTTTGAACATCGGTGCACTGGCGGCGGAGTAATCAGCAAAAGACAAAACATTTCAAGTATTCCCCTCACTTGGGTCCATCCAAACACTGCCTTGCCTATTACAGAAACCAATTTCGATACAGTATTATTACCCTGCCTAGGATTTAAAACGCGTATGGTTTTTAGAAATCGTGTAAGTGGCGGAGCAGTAATAATCAAAAACTAAAAACATAAAAACAGCTCAAATTTAATTTTTGGGCGATTTGGGTGTTCCTGATCGTTTCGTTTCGTCCAGTTGAAGCTTACAGAATAAAAAATGTGTCGTCCTAGTTCCTATGGAGAGATGCAAGAAAATATGGCGATGATTTGGTTGTAAGGGGATTTCATGCTATGGGAAAATAATAAAATGGAGTCACCCTTATATGTGCGAAGTACTGAGTCATTCAGCTTGACTCAATTTTTTTATTGCTATCTATTTCACGTTTTAGATAGTTCTATACTTGTATAGGGTGCCCCAATAGAAGTGATAGGTTTTCTAATAGGGATATCTAGACAGCTGGTATAAACGTCATCCAGCAGTCAAAATATTCAGTAAGGTTTCTCAATTCATCATTGATCGTTTCACGCTTTCCGATCGTTTGGAAATTATAAAAGAGTATTACGGAAGTTCCCGCTCAATTGTAAATATTTAACGCGCATTTCGTCGTGAACTCTGCCCCCATCATGGCTTCAGTGAGCAGGCAATTCGTCGCACCGTGAAAAAGTTTGAGCGTGAGTGCACTCTACTCGACCAAAAGAAACCAACCCGAATATGAACTGGTCGACGTGAAGAAAATATCGGCACCGTAGCGGCCAGTGTTCACGACGACCCATTTGTTGTATCGACACCGAGCCGCGGAATTGGGCCTCTCCCAAGAGACAACTCGACGAATTTTGAGTTTGGATTTGGGACTGCACCCATATAAGATCGTACTAACGCAACAATTGAAGCCGGACGTCCATAGGCCGTCGCCGTGAGTTCACAAATTAGGCGCTACAAATGTTGGACGAAAATCCTCATTTTGGCCCAGAAATCATCTTCTCAGACGAAGCCAATTTTTACCTCAGTGGCTGTGTCAACAAGCAGAATTGTCGTTACTGGCTGTGAAAAATACACAAATGACCGGAGAAGTGGTCCAGTATCCGAAAAAATTGAATGTGTGGTGTGGATTGTGGCATGGCGGCATCATCATACCTTATTTCTTTCGAAATGACTTACAACCAATGGGCCACGCTATCGAGCGATGTTAGAAAAAATTTTGTGGCCACAGATGGACAACATCAATATTACCGACATGTGGTTTCAACAGGATGGAGCCACGAGCCACACACGCGACGCAACGCTCGAAGTTGTTCGACAGAAGTTTGGCGACTGGATCCTCACCAGTCGATCGTTCATTGATTGGCCACAGCGATCGTGTGATTTGACACCTCTCGATTATTTTCTTTGCGAGTACGTCAAATCATTGGTCTACTCCAACAAACCAGCCACTTTGGATGCCCTCGAAAACAACATTCGAGTAGCCATCAACGCCATAATGCCGCAAATGCTCCAAAATGTCATCCGAAATGGGACCGACCGCTTGAAGCACTGCCAGGGAGGCCGAGACATTTGAATGATGTTCTATTCCATACATAATGTCATGGATGTAGCTTCAAAATAAAGCCAAAACCAACTTGATATCTCAAACCGTTGTTGTTTTATTTAATTTTTCTTTCCTATCGTTCTTATTGGGGCACCTAGTTACCATCAAGGTGTTTGTAAAGTGTACTAATAAATAAATAAAATATATGATCGTTGACGTACCGTGATGAGCACCTTTTCAGCCTTTTCCACAGTGCACCTGTCGCAGGTGGCCAGCAGGTACAGATGCGGGATCCAGTGAAAGATCAACCGCAGCGCCCCTGCCGTCAGCACGAAGAACAAGTAGGTGAGCACCGTCTTAGCGGTACTACGCCTAAAGCAGCACAACTCCATCTCGTCGTCGTGGCCCCGATTCAGCACCATCGTGAACTCGTCTGCTTTGGGACCTGCAACGGAGTACCTTTAGTCTAAGAAAAGGTTCGTTAAACTTTGGACATCAAGGTGGTACCGAATATGTTGTGCAGCTTGAAGTACACTGTTGAGTATATGTTGCACATTTTCTAGGCACTGTATAGACAGCTTTACTCTCGAATTGGGGCTTAACTGTAGTGGAGTGGCTTGGTACCACCCAACTTTTTATCTCGATGACAATAAACCTGATTTTTTTCGTCTAAACGTCTAAAATCGCTTTAAATGTATCATAAAATGAACGAGAAACTCAAAAAGAATGTTTTATATGTTGCACTTTTGGACACATTCAAAAGTATCTGATTGCATCTAAAAGCTAAGGCGTTACTTAGCCTACCCAAATCTTCCTTATATCCCAAAATAATAAACTACCTTACAAAAAATCAAAAGCATCTTTTAAATTTCGCTAGACATAAAATCACATAGAAAGGGTTATTAATCAAAAGTATCACTAGGAGTTCAATTGGCTATAAAATTTGTTTTACACATCATCAGCAAATGAGTAAATATTTTTTGACAATAAAGTCTTTTGTAATACTTTGTAATGATAATCTATAAAATTTATTAAGCCCACATAGTGAATATGGTCAGCTAAGTTCCGAAGATAAAGTAATCAGTACCAAATGTTTGTAATTTCCCCAACACTCACCCCATACCAATTTAGTCCTACTAAATTTAGAACAATTATTGAGGACCCTGAAACATCTGGAAAGGATGCTCATGCCTGGAATCGAAGTTTAAACATGTTTTTCATACTAGTGCTCTGTATACCCCACAGAATTTTGAAGAACGTTCACGTTTGCCCATCTGGGATAGTGCTCTACTGTCTAAGGATGCGTTTTGTAAATCTTTTAGCTCATATTTATTACCACCACCAAGTGCCGATCTTTGAGTTTTAATGAAAACACACACAAGCTACACTAAACAAAAAAAATTAATTCCAAAGGTCACACAGGCTAGACTCGTTTAACAAAATTCACAATCACTTCCTAAAATAATTTTTTAATTAGATAAAAGTAACAATGCTGACTCTATGTTCCAATCATGCAAAACTTAAAATGTTTTGAACAAATTAATATTAAGCTAAGAAGGGCAACATCTGTTGAAAGACTGGTACTAAATTATATACTCAAAAGCTATTGTAATTTAATACACGTATCGTGCATGATTATATCAATAAGTCGTCAAATCATAACAAAGAGGTCAGTTAAGATTAAGATTTGAAGTGCCACATTCCCATCAAAACGAATCGTGGCTAGTTCATGAATTTATAAATATCCCGAAAGCGGATAAATCGTATGTGTCTTTGGGTAAGTGATTGTTTTTTCAATCAATATTTCTCAAATAAAAAGAGACAATCTAAATTTATAAATTTACGAAACGACATTATATCACATGTTCCTAAAAATAGATTGTTTACTGATCTGTAATGTATTACATAACAAAATTTGCGGAAATTTAAGTACAGATCAAGATTTAAAGACAATGAGAAAATCTCATGTTTTACAAGAATAAAACAAAAAAGTAATGTCAAGTGACACACTTTGGATGAAATTTCAATTCTTGACAACGTTTTGGCCACATCCATAGCGATTTTAATGGAATATCTTATTCTGATTCAGAAAGATACAAAGCTGCTACATTGTGTAGTAATTTGTTAAACACTGAGATGGCAAATCACTTTAAAAAATTTATACTTGAATAGATGTGGTTTTAGTTATGGGCATGTACATCTAATGCTTTTTCATTACTAAGTTTTTCACATTTTATGATGTTTTTCATCGCAATTATGGTAGTATTTTAGGAATCGCTGTAATATAGCAGTGGATGAACTAGCAACAAGAAAAAAACTGTATTAAGTAGTTCCACTTCCTGCTTCGCACATCTGTTTCCAAGTGATGTATGCAAAAAAAAGGGAATTACAACCAATGAAAATCATCTTACTCAGAGGGAATCTCAATTTTGAGCAAATAATTTTTACATGTTAGTTTGGTTTGCAATCACTTTAAGGGGCACTCAAAAACGTTTAGTGATCTAATTTGTTATAAAAAATTCTACTATTGCAGAATCCCTACCATTAAAAAAATTTAGGCCAACAATGGATCTAACAAAGATTTTCAGTTAAACAATAAATCAATCGTGCTAACTTTGCCAGCGATAGCAAAAATAACAAATATTGGACAAGAAAGTAATTATCAATATGACTTGTGAGACACAGTTTCTGAAGGGAATCATTCAACAACTCTCTGCTGTGAAATAGGCTGCATACATGTCATATTGTTAATATTTCTGAAGCATATAATACTCTTTTCAGTATAGTGTAAATTTTTAAGCATCTTATATCAAAAATAAAAGAGCTAGTTTTGTTGTTTTTTTAATGTTATGCATTGAGCTTTTAAGAAATCATTGGCAACATACAACTGTATTGTGATCACAGTCCCAAATTTGTGGGAAACATTAAAGTTTAATTGTATTTTCCCAGTTGATATCAACAAATTCGAATTGGGTAGAAGAAGTAAACAAGGTTTGTATTTGTTCCCACAATCCCTCAGAGTAACAACTGTTCAGTTGTTACTCTGAGCACAATCCTAAAGGGGCAGCTCGGTAATACTGGCACACTGACCACTGGGTCGCCATATACCCTTTGTATATCCACAATGAGATATCAGGCAAAGAACTCTAGAAACAACAGCACTACTGTAGTCGCATAATATTAATAGCAACTTTGTTTTGGTTGATCGTTTCGGGTTATTTGTTATAGTTTTAAGTGAATTTTGGGTTTTAACAGTACATAAGTGTATTTTAAACAATTCCAAAAGATTTAAATCCTGCGGATTTCATTAAAAAATAGCATCATGTTTGTGAACAGAGTAACGAGACCTTGCGAACCCTCACATGACTGTTAGAGCATGGGTGTTGCTTTTTCTAACCTAATTGAATTTGTTGGTTGATATACTGCAAGAATTTTATGGGCTCCATTTAAAGCATGGCAGAATTCAATACAACATGCTACTTAAAATTTTCGTCTGTTTAACTCCAATCTGTATTTCCAAAAATAGCTTCACATGCATCACACAAAACCCACAAAGTTTTCATATTATTTTTGGTATTCTATACCCACCTTTCAGAAGGCCCTCTATTTGCTCTTCAGTCTTCAAATCAGTTCTTTGCTTATTTGTAAACAACCTTGAAAATATACTTTCTGTATCCATTTTTACAATATTATTTAACCTGATATGGTAATATAACTTAAAGAAGAAATACTATGAAACAATTTTTTAATATCCTAAACACTTATACAGCTATCACACAGTCTCAACAACCAGTATCTGTATCACCACTTGAGTTCTTTCAAATAGCACCAATGCCCCAGGGTTAACCAGCACCCTGTTTACTTTTCTGATACCACACACTACCTCAGTGGATTGATTCTTGGAAGGGATTGTCTTCTTTAGGTCCTCATTTTTACTGAAAAAAAAAAAGGGAACACATGATGAAACAAGTCTCTTTATATTATACTAAAAACAAATTTAATATACAGGGTGATTTTTAACCATTTTTGTTGATTTCACTTATTATAACATTTACTAGAACATCTCCAAATAGAAAACACATTTATCCATTGATTTATTTTTTTCTTATATTAAATTGTGACCTAATTTTAGGAAAGTTTGTCTAGATTATTTAGGGATGCCCTCTACATATTATATCAGGACTCATGAAATTAAGAAGTTGATAAATGTAAGTTTCAAGGTAATATATGTATGTGAGGATGTTTACCATTATGTGCTCATACTTTTAAACTGACTTGAAAAGAAGAATTGTCAATGCTTGATGCAGCCCAGAGAAAGGAAATTTGACTAATGTGACCCAAAGTTAACATGTCACATCCAGCCTCTTTCTCACAACATGTGGTTGGTGACCTCTCACTTTTCTACTGGTATTCAAACAGAATCTGCTCCTCTAAGCTATCCTTTATAATTCTGCTGCTTATCAAGCCTATTAGTCACACTCATGGGACTGCTACATCTTATCCCAAAGGGGTTGTTCTTCATACATCAAGAACTGAGCAGTATGACTGCAGCTTCAGTCCCAGAGTATCTAGAGCCTGGAATAGACTGCCATGAGATGCATTTATTGTGCCTACAAGTGTTGGCCTTTTTAAGTTCCACATCAATGAATTTCTCCTAACATTACCTTTTCATAGCTACCTTAATGATTTTTCTCAATGTATTTTAATTATGATGAGATCCAAACTGGAGAAATTTCATTAAATCTTTTTAAAAAAATGTATCATATTAATTTTGTTGGTTATATCAATTTTATTGCTAATCTATTAGATATATGTTTATTTTTAAGTTTCTGTTATATTGTGAGAAAAGCTCACTCATTTATAACAATAATAGTGATTCAAAGGAAAATCTCTATCATTTATTAGTCATAACTGTACAAGTATTTACCAGTTAAATATGAACTGAAATATATTTAAGTTTAGCTCCTCACATGTGCCAACCAATTTAAAAATGTAGCAACCTTGAAGAAATTATTTTTAAATTCAAGTTACATCTATTCATCTACACATACTGAATTACAAGCCTTCCCTTAAATTTGCATAGCTGATAACAATGTATGTTGTTGAATTACCTGAGCAGTTGTTTATAATCAGATAACAATAATTGTTAATTATTAACCTGATTTTGTCTGTAATGATAAAATGTACTATTTTCACTATTACTCAAAATTTGAGAGCAGGTTTTATAGTGAATCATGGTTAACCAAGTTAAATGTAAAAGGAATGAACTTTATTTTGAAATATTATATTATCCTTGCTAAAAGCCTTAATAGAGATAGACCTATATGATTCAAGGGTGTCTTGCAGGAAGTTCCAACCCATCTACATGGTGAAGGGCATGCATAAAATGTTATATTTTTTAGTATAAATAGGGAATATGATAATTGCTGAAAAACTAGTGATGGCAAAGTAATGGTACTTTTTTCTAATAGGTATTGTTAACCACCCTGCATATTAAAGAAAGGATGTCCAACTTACCTCAACAGAAAACAGAAATTAGCCAGGTGAAAAAGGGTATCAAGTAAATGTCATATATTCATAGTGGAGGCTGTCTCTGAACATATGTCAGTCTCCAGGATCGTTCTTTGCTCGATACCCAATGCTTGATGTTACAAAGGCAGACTCTACATTATGCATCTTATTGGTGCAAATGCCGCTGATCTTGTCCAAATTTATTGCACACACTCCTCTCAGATACTGGTTGTAATCACTTTTATACATAATACTTAGTTTTGGGGACATTTACGAATAGAAAATTGGTTTGGTTTTTAAGTCACAAAATCTGGTGCAGTAAGAGTCCTTGGATATTTACTTCAATCAGAATTGTCTGGTTTATGATTCACTCACTTAATTTAAAATTTCGATTACTCACGTCACAGTCCCACCAAATAAAAGAAAATGTAAAACTTAACCTCACTTTTTTCAATCCACGTTTTTAAATAAAAAACTGGGCCTTATTGACAGTCTTAGGACTTCTAATAAACTGCTTTATTGGTAAACATTTATAAACCTTCATTTTCAAGCCGATGCAAAGACGAAAATGTGAAAAACTGCTCCAATACCAGGAAAATTCGTCATGCGATCTAGAGAGATGATTCCCGGAATTCGCGATTAGTTGGCTGCTTTTTGTTTTAAACGAATTTTGGGGGGTCGCATCGAACACAATCACGACCGAAAATAGTGCAGAACACCGCAAAGACACACTTTTGAATTTTGCACGTGCAAAATAATTGCAAGTATGGCAAAAATCGACAAGTAAACAAATGGAGATCACACCTTCAACTTGCACTGACAAGAACTGGAAATAGTCGGAAACTCGGAAAATCCGGGAAATTGACAAACGACGATCGACGGCGAACACCACCGAACAGGCTGCCGAAAATTAAGTGCTGGCCTCTGGTGACTGTATGTAAAATTGAGACTACAGGGACGGATTCAGCAACATAATTTCATAATGTATTGGTTCTAGCGCTAAGTACAATCAAGAGAACTGAAAGTTCGTATAGTCGCGCTATTCCATATAAAACGTATTCCCAATGTATACTCACATTGATCGAAAATGAATTATTCTGTCGTAAGAATTACCGTCGGGATGGTGACACAGCATACCATTTTGTCTGTGTGTTAATATACCTACGTTGATTGGTGTACAGTATCTTTATCAATGGCGCTTCCTGTACACTAATATATCTGCCCATATTTTTAATTAAATTTGATCCGAGGTCTACCGCTCATCAACTGCGATTATCTTTAGAACGAGACAGTTTCCAGGAGAATCAAATACTCGACCATGTTGCTGCTCATATAGGTATTAGTCGTCGTATAATAAATTGGGCATGCCTGAGCACACGTTTGCCTGAGCGACAAACGTGTGGTCGTCCCAATCTCATGTTGGTTTTATTATATCAAATAAAATCTAAATTTTCCAAGCAGAAATGATAGCCAATACGACCCCTGAGAAACTAATTTAATATAGCCGGATTGCCCTGAAAGCACCGAACTCCAAACGAGTTGACTAAAGACTCGAAGAAACTGTACATATCTCCTCAATGAACTTAGAACATGGCACAAAGCACAAGCAGAAAATTGTACAAGGGAGAGGGGGGTGACTTGCATAAGATAAGTGCTCAAATCAGGGGCAGAGGAGACAAATTCGGTTTTTGGTTATACAAGTTGTTTATCTTCGCTGCTCCAGGGGGAGGGCGACGCCCCCCCTGCCCCCCTCTGTTGGCGCCCATGGCACAAAGTAACTTTCGTTTGGGTTCCATCAGATCATAGCGGAGTGGAAAGCAATGTATTGGCCGACACACTCGCAAAAGGAGGAATCGTATCTGTGCTTATAGGACCAGAACAACAGAGTTAACATCTCTAGAGGGAGCCTAATTTGAATATTGGCCAGCCAACATCTATAGCGCTATTGCCACTCTTCTTCGTCCGCTTAAGAACCTTCCAGTTTCTTCAAAATCTGGCAATTTCCGCAGTTTGAACACAAAGTATTTAACTGGGTATTTAGCTATACATTCCAATATACTTGCAATGTAACTGATTTACGTGAAGATAATTTGTATTGATTTAATATGAAATTTCATAGCGGAATGTCGCAATAACTTCTAATATGTCGTAAATCTAGCAAGCTACAATTGGCGTGCCCTTAAGCTGTCATGTGGCTGTCATTGTAGTTGTGGTTATTGCGTGTGTCGAGATTTTTGTGATTTTAGTGTATATTTGACTGACTTTGTGACTATTTGTGGTATGAATTAAATTATTTATGAACAATATTGTCATAATTGCATGATGAGACAACATAAAAAGTGCATAGTTTGCTGTAATAGCGACGAATCGGTGAACACTTCTTATCATAGGTGAGGTTTTTTTTTTAGTTTTCAGTAGCGTAATATATGGGGATAACTGGGAACAAAAGTAACTTCACTCCAGTTTGAGGAATAATAATGGTTGTTTAAAGTATGTTTTGTGCACGCATTACATTCATGTCAATCAACATGAATTTTCCAAATACCATTTTTTAAACTATTTGAGGATGAGGACGTGGAATGCAAAAATGTATGCCACATTTACTTACAGAAAATCTATCTATGAGAATTTTATAGAACTGATTATCACCTAATGCAATTATTATATTTTATTGCTGAAGTAAAAACACGATGCAGCCATTCCAACAGGATACCTTTCAGAATACTGTTAGATATGTTTTGAAAAACACTTCATGGTAATAATAAATTATCAACTGTTACAATGAAATTATAATAAGAGTAACTACAGCTAAATACTAATACAACGTATTGGTATCAGTTTGTAACATCACAGTAATATACGAGGGCTGCTCCATACCTCCGCCAATCCACCAGTACGCAGACAGTTGTTTCACGCTTATTTGCGGTCATCAGTGCGTCATAGGTCGATTGACGGAAATAGAGAGCATCAGGATTTCATGTTAACAAAACATGTGTTGCCTATCACAGTAATAATTGAATCTATTGATGAACATCCAATTTTAATATAAAGTCGCACGCCACTGGTAATGCCCTCAAGCTGTCAAAATTTCCGTTACATGTTGGCTGGTCAGCGACCTGTGCATTTTGTTGTTTACACTCTCTCTATATATGTTAACTCTGTGACCAGAACCATTTGCAGTCATTGCAAAAAAACACTGCTAGGAAAACCATCTCAGAATGGGCAGAGTGAAATCACTCCTGCACTGACGAGATACACCAGCGCTACTAACTAAGGGCTACTACAGGCAAAGGCGTCCATATATACCATACCCCTCTAGTCTTTGATATATACTGTTTTGGTTAATTTGGCTCAGGGCTTACTCTAAGGAATTTTTTCAACTACCCATATTGGACTTCTTTTACTTACCGTCTATCAAAAAGCTGATGACACATGATCACAAATCATGATTGATAATTAATTCAAGCGCACCAATTTTTAGATTAAATTTAAATACAATAGAATAGGCATGTCCATCATGAATTTGATCATATTCTTGAGGGTGAAAAACATAAAAAACCTACTACCCGATTTTGAATATTCAACTGCCCAAATTAAAAGTTTCAACTAGACTTTTGTGCTCAGCTGCCCGTTAGGATAAGCCCTGATTTGGCTTGTATGTATATCATTTATCGTGTTTACTAGAAAACTTTATTTTTGCAGGTATCCTGTGAAGATGCTTCTTATGGCTGCACATATTATGTTTATTTAATATTTGCTTTGTTCCTTCCCCGAGTCTCATTACAGTTCAATCAAAAATTTAATGAGCTACTGTTTTTTTTTTCTAACGGTGAGGTGGTTAGGGTTCTTTACCCTAATGCAAGCCCCTCATCCACAGCATAGTAAACAACCAGCACAATAACTCAAGTTGGCGGAAATTACACGCGCATCCCCACTTCTGGAAGATTTTTTGTAGGGATGGTAACGATACTTCGATACTTGTACTTCTGCACTAATATCGACTATTTTTATCTTGGATACTTTTTGAGCGATTCCAAGCTGGTATCGCTACTTTTGTATAGAAAATAATTATATAATTATTGAGGGGTGTAATCAACTGCACAAAATTCTCTGTACGAACCAAAAAAATATCGGGTTGGTACCGGTATCGATATTTTCATTTTCTCATCTCTACCCAAACTTCACAACCGTTAAATCATCCACAAATCCTCCCAAGGTCAAATTTTGTGGGAACCATTTTTATATAGGAAATTCTCAGAGATATTATGCTGGTTGTTTACTATGCTGTGCCTCAGCCTTAAGGCTGAGGGATAAGACAGACTCCCATTCTAGGTTCCTTGTGAACTTTGAGATGCATTGTACTACTCTTATGTCTTCCATCCTAGCCTATACATTCTCAAGGCAGGACAGTCGAAAATAACGTGCTTAGATGTTTCTTCTACACCACCGCACTTCCGGAATAAAGGATTCTCCACATCGATCCCCAACTTTTGCACTGAACGTCCAATGGCCAGTTATAAATTCAATTCATCTTTCGTAGTTCCCTCCTGCTCAATCTGAGAGCGTCTGCGGTATTAGAACACAAGGGTCTTTTCAGCGCCCTCTTAGACTGAACATTCCCCATCACTCTGTCCCAGCTCTTCTGTTTAATTAACACCCAACTAGTCAAGGGCATAGCCAGGTACGGGCAGGGGAGGAGCAGCTGGCCCCCTAGCAGGCTATGGGTAAATAACCTCATGCTAAAAGTCCGATCAAACCAAAAAAATGTAGCTAGGGTTTCTATAGTTAACAGTTGAGAGTAGGTAGTTGATTAATCTGGTGTGAGTTCATTACATGTGTTGGTTTGATAGCCTAAGATTCAAGCATATTGAAACTTGTTGTTAATGCGTTACACTCAAAGACTATTGATATGCACATATGCATAGAGCATATCAAAAGAATAACGTCTATCATAAAGGATCATTGCAATTCGGTTCAGCCTGAACTTCAACTGCCATATTAGAACTCATTTCCAAGTTCTGCAACATCGCTCCGACTACCGATCTGAGTCTCCAGGAGATTTTAGGATGCAATCGATTTTTCTTCTTTGTTTAGGTTCCCTTATACCTTATATAGGTATCTACACTAGAGCAGCGTTTTGCTTATAAAGAATTGCATGCTTTTGGTTTGGTGTCACTACATCCCAGTGTAATACCACCATTTGGAAGCTTTCAATAACGAAGCCGAACCTTTGGGCTGAAGTGCCAATACTTTGAAGAGCAAATAAAAAAAGGTCTTTCTAATACAAATAACGTCTCCTTTTGGCCTCTGTCGATATCATCTATTACTGACACTTACACACTTATTTAAAAAAGTGCCAATAAAATTCTTCATGGGTGGGTTGACTGTCTGCCCCCCCCCTCCCTAAACGAAATCCTAGCTACGCCATTACAACTAGTGACAGCTATCCGTACCATGTTTGTGTGATATACCACATGCTGGTACGGAGAGGTAATTCTGCACTTTCCTTGGCACACACACCTGTCGACACTTTCATTCCATCTTCCACCCTGCGACTAGGCACCCACGAGTTTTTCGTTGTGGCCAGTTACAAAAGTTTCTTCTCCGCCGAAAATCATCTTCACGTAGTTCCTGGTGTAAGTGGATATGATACGAGTGCATCTTGTTTATTGTTTGATAATATTCTTTGCACACTTCCATAGCTTATCTCTTATTCTCTGGAAATTTCTCGTATTTGGATTATCCGTAACTGTCAATAATACATTGAATTTATTTTCCGAGGCAGTAGCGATTTTTGTATTTTTCCTTCTTTTCATATGCTACTACATTACCTCTACGATCAAATCGTAGAAGTAATGTAGCAAGATCCACGCCTTTTCGAAAAGTCTTTTTTCAGGTAATTCACATTCTGGAAATATTTCTTGGTACACCCTATGGGCTAGCAATTTTTTTATGGCATTCACGTAGTAACCAGATCATACCGATTAATTATTCTTCATTTGAAAAATTTACCATTCTTCAACACCCACCTCATACACAAGTAACACGGAGACTAAACAAACCAAATCATATTTCAAATATCAATTCACAATTAAATAGTTGACAAACACAGTAGGTATATTACTTCATTACTTGCTACGTTCTGTCAAACATGGTGGCCATGACCAATTTTGAGAAACTTTCAGTATTTGGTTAAAATATAGTATTATTAGGAATCGTTTTACTACTTTAAATCGAAATAGCTGCATATCAATTATATTTAGATATAGAAAATGCTTAATAAAAGTGGAAGTATTTTGTATAAGAGCTTTCTGGGGAGCTATAAAATACAGGGTATTCCATTTAAAATAACAAATAAAATTTAGGTCGTGAGTTTTAGTTCACCCTATATACAAAATCGAAAATAGCGCAAACTTGATAACTTAAAGCAAAACTAGACAACCATGAAATTATTCTATCTTTAAGAATCAAGCTTCCAGTTATTGATTTTTTAAGTTACGTGGTGATCAATTCATTAACATTTTTACATAAATGTGACCATATCATTGAAATTACCCTGTATAACCTGAGAAAATCCTATATTTCCAGAATAGGGAGAACGAGCATAATTCATATTTGGGATAATATATAGGGTGTTTTATATTTTGAAACACAGAACTTAGGTATGCCGTGACCTTATCAATAACCCTATATGTTATAAGATAAGTTGAAGATGTAGCTAGTCCTCAGCTGTTCCTATAACTTTTATTCGAAAGTTTTTTTTAGATAACGGAGATATCAATCTTCGGAGCATAAGTAAATCATCCTGTATAAGTGTATATAGCTGTTGAAAAGCCTTTTTTCCAGGCATTGCTGCTTCTGTAAAATCGCTTAAATCATTACTATTTCAAGCAATTTGAACTTTACTTGCTGCAGATCTGAACAAACCTCGTGTGGACAGGGAGAACGGAGAACGAAGTTCTAAAGTTTTTGAGCCAGGAGATTCTGCGCCTACCGGGTCCTCTTCTTCCGAAGACCTTTCCCTGTAGTATCAGCTAAAGCAGACCGTATCTGTTTTGGTTCCTCATTATGTGACCCAGGTATTCCAATTTGCGTTTTTTAATAATGCCCACGAGTTCGGTCTCTTTTTGAAGCCTTTCTAAAATTCTGTTGTTGGACACGTGGTCAACCCAGGAAATTCCGAGAATTCGCCTATATAGCCATATCTCAAAAGCCTCAATTTTCCTTGTGGACGCTTCCGTCAGAACCATACAAGAGCACACACCAGACATAGCATTTGAGTAGTCTTAATTTGGTTTGTAAATTAAGATCTCTATTCCTGAACAGGTTTCCCATTCTAACGAAGGTGGCTCTTGCTTTCTCTATGCGGCATTTTATTTCTATTGATGGTACATCATTGACAATGCTGGCAAGTGTGTGCTCAAAATCAGTGTCATTAGTATGTGTTTACTGGACAGTGGGAATTCTATAGAATCTGGATCTGTATAGTGGGGACGGTTTAGTAGTCCCACTGCACTTAGGCCACAACTGGCCTATTGTGCATCCTCCCAGGGAGTTATTTGCTCAGGTCGTCGTCCATCCTGCTAGGGGACATTGTGGGGGACATCTCCCTTTATGTGGGCAGGTATAGGCCAAGCCAAAGCTCGCCGAACGTACATCACTCTCTAATAATTCTCTAGAATTGTTCAGAATTACTTCAATTTGAATTCAGGGGTTGTTCATAGTTTTTGAAAATTGTTGCTGTTTCACTAATCAAACATATTTTTAAGAAAGTGTACATAAACTTAGAAATCATTGAGCAACAATTTTCTGAAAATTCAAAAGGTTCGATTATAATTTTGGTTACCTATATTAGACAATAAAACGCAAGACACGCAACACGAACCGTCAGTAGTTTCATGCCTGACATGGATTCAATCTTTTAAAATAAGACCGATACCTTTCAGAACAAGCACATAAAACATTGAAGTATTATGATACGATCTTTATATTGTTTTGTACTGCTAAACTGATAACAATAAAGTAATTCCCAAAGAAATCGATCAGCAACAAAACAAATGATATAAATATGCAACACTTTCAAAGCACTTATGAGGATTTGTTTGTCACAGTTGACAATATTTGGCGAAAGATAAAAAAGTATTGGACAGCACGAGTCGCCGAAAATCAATTAGCAACAAAATCCTATGGCTACAGATGGTCAATCTCCAATAGTTTCAAGCCTGAAGTCAATTCAATCCATTGAAGCAGTGATTCTAAACCTTCCAAAGGAAGTATATCGTCAAGGTTGTACGAACTTAGAGAGGAAGTACAAACATTCTCAACTAAAAAGGACAATGGGTTTTGCATATTTGGTTGATCTTATTACACAATTGGACAAATCGAAATTTCAACCGCAAGTTTCAGGAAATTTGAAGTTGCAAGACACGAGTAATGTATTTGGATAGAATCAATGCATTTATCGCTAAAATTGCTATGGATCAATAAGTCGATAGACAAAACTTTTTTGCGCTTGAAACGCTGAATCAAATTAATATTATTAACAGAAGGTATGTTGTGCACGTTAAATTTGAGATACTGTAGGTTGTAGCCGTCGGAAACAAATTCTCCGGCATTCATTCCACAGCGTCCAAGTTCTCCAAAAGAGGGCATGCTGGAGGAGACTAGTTCGGGGAGTAGGGACCGACCTGGTAAGGATGAGCTCGCAGAGCCTCTCTAGTGTTCCTCGTTCGAACGGCCTTCGGTGTTATTATCTGGGAGAGCTCACTTGAACATCTTCCGTGATAGAATCTATAAAACAGGGTCAGGTAAGCCATCCTTCTTTGATGTTCCAGGCTGTGGAGGTCCTTTGTGGGTTTAGTCGTATAGATTACCTAATTGCTCTCCAGAAGCTTTAGATTAGAGAATGCTTCGGAGCGCCTCCCCACACATGGGAGCAATGCTTCAACGATCGGATCTGTGCCTTGTAGAGCAGCAGTAGTTGCTCTTGTGTATACAGCTCCCTATAGCGGAACAAAACTCCAAGCTTCTGTGATGCCGTTTCAGCAATACTGACGACGTGGTCATGCCAGGACATGTTATTTTGATGTTGATCCCCAAAGACTTGACGGAAAGTGACTCGACTATTGGGTTACCCTCCATTTCCACAGTTGGTAAGCCAACGTGAGACTTCTTTGTCAGAATTGTTTATGAGCTTTCTGTACGTTAAACTGTACTCTATTTACAAATCCCTACTCGACAATTATTTTGATATCTACGTTGATCTGTGAGTCATGTTGCTGTCGGCGACGTACCGTCTCCTGGGATGATAGTGGCCATAGATTTGAAAAACTTGAAAAGCGAATTCGATCTTCGATTGCGAAGACAAAGGTCTGATGAGACTGGTCCACGATCCTTTCATCCCCAACATTTATGAGGTGCCTGACTGCATCAAGAAGAATTGACTGATATGCAACTCAATAATAGCTTAAAAGATGTATTCGATGTAGAAATTAATGTGGAGGATTTCTGAAGCCAAAAGGCGATTTATTTCCCAAAGATTCGGGATATTGCTAGCGCTACCTACCTTTGTTTTCCTCGATTTATTTATACGAAAAACAGGGATTCTCGAAGCTACTCATAATCAAAAATAAGCACCGAAATCTAAAAGCATTGAACCAAGCTGGATTAAGAAGTTAGTACAAACTATGCAGTTACAAAAATCGCATTGCAACAAATTTTTGAATTCTTGAAAAAGATTAATGTTGACTTTGAACGATGCATATTTTATTAAAATTGATAGCTAGCATAACTCTTTATATTTAGAATCCTTTATCCGATCCGTTGGTGGTCCGTGGAAAGCCAGAAATTATGTCAAATGGTCTCACATCACTAAAAGATTAAGTACTACTGCTTTAAACAGAAAAGTATTTTATAAAACGATTCACAAAGTAATGAGTGAGCAACAGATGATGTAAATATGCTCTATTTTCTAAGCACACATTAGGATAACATTTAGACAACTGGAGCAGAAACATCGACAAAAGTATCTAATGTAGATAGATATACATATAGACCTATGTACATACCTTCCTCTTTATCTGGCACCATGTTGAACTTTGATAACGACTATAAATCTTGGCGACAACTTAAATGCACAACTACCACATGTTTAAACAAACAAAAACAACCGATTCGTAAAATTATACATAATGTACAAAAAAATCGATGTACGTCCTGTATCACATTTTCAAGGTGTCAATTAGAGATGGCAAAGTAATTAGAGTCTATAGCGGAGATAATATCTTGTCTTATCAAAAAAGTACAAAGGCTGATTGTAATAAATAAATAACTTATTTAGAGGTGAGATTATTGTTCACTGATTAACAATGGATGTGTGTACCTAATACGTCTGCGATTAGAAATTTGCTCATTACATGTATGTATGTACTAATTTGTATTTCCTAATCGTGGTTCGACGACGGTGAAATGTGCGCGGAAAATTGTTTGTCGTATACGTGTTCGTACCAGGAATACCTACAAAATATCTACGTATTTTGGGTTGATTTGTCCAAACTGTTATGGGACTAGGATAGCCAACTGTTCAAATTTGTAATATTACTAGGTAATAATTATAACTTATCTACTCCCATTAATTATATGCAGCGATTACGAAACTACTTTTGGATAGGTAATGGTACTATAAACAAACAGCGTGACTTTTATGCCGCATTTACATGTTTGCCAAGGCTCGGCAAGCATCCACAAGCACAAGCGTGTGAAGAGGCCGTTTGGCTTGGCTTGCGTGAACTTGTCGGTTTTTTGTCACAGGTCAAAGGGCGTTTGCGGTAAGTGCTTGCGTCGCATTTATACATTGGTGCGCGGTTAGTTTAAGCTAAATGTGCTAATCAATGGTTTAAGTTTAGTAGCCGCAGTGACGCCTGTGACTGCGTGACGAACGGACGTATAGTTTTCTTTTCAAAATGAGAGGCTGGTCGAACGAAGAGAGTTTAATCTTCTTGGAATATATGCTTCTCACGTATTCGAATTGAACATATTTTTATAATATTAATAACTTATACCCGCATTCGTACTTTTTTTTCCAAATATGTAACGTGAAATGGTGTCCAGATAGAGCAATTTAATAAATGTTTTTTAAATGGCACTTTGCTTAACATAGTGGGTTAATTTTTATCCTACCAAACAAGGTGTATTCTAAAAAACAATCATTGGGTGATTTCTTGTGTTTGAAGTAAAAGGAAGTTAAACCGAACGTAAGAGCCTATACAAGTTCAATGTCCGCCATGCTTGTATGTCAGTAGCACACTGACGC
Source organism: Callosobruchus maculatus (assembly GCA_951848785.1). Lineage (NCBI taxonomy): Eukaryota > Metazoa > Arthropoda > Insecta > Coleoptera > Chrysomelidae > Callosobruchus > Callosobruchus maculatus. The sequence continues at coordinate 367,596 of CATOUR010000113.1, forward strand.
ATTCGCAAGCGTGTAAACAACTTCCAAATGCTAAGCGACATTTGTGAACGCTTGGGGCTTTTGGATGCTTGTCGAGCCTTGGCAAGCGTGTAAACGTACCTTCAATTGAATGGGTTGGAAGCAAGTGGGTACAACTGCATTTTTACTTAGTACAGCACACTTTGCAGTAGTAAAAGGTTAAAAGCGAATTCTAATTTATAAGGCGCTTAATCATTAAATTAGTATTGCTGTACATTGAGCCAACAAATAGCGTACATGCATCCATTTCTACGGGTTATTAACACGATTAACGAAATATGCAAGCTTACAGCTGCTGTTTATTATAAATAAACGGTGAAACTATTCGTAATATTAATGTCAGCGGAGATTGATCTATGGCTTACCATCATCAACTCTAACAAGTTTTCTGAAACTTTATAACTGGGTGATGCCTAAGTGTGCATTGAAACAACATATATATCGTTTAAATAACATTTAAATGTCGCCAAGAGAAAGAAGTAGAAAACAGAGAATGATTAATGTTCAGGTTTGGCGTCCCTATAGTTCATCAGCGTCCATTGGCGTATATAGAAATCGACTTCGGGGGGGGGGGGGGGGGGGCATCGGAATAATTTTCATACGTTATAATATTGGCGTATTATAATCCTAACTTCAGCCTCTTCCAGACGTCAAAACTGAATGCGTGGCTGGTTTCGGGGGGGGGGCCGGGCCCCCTGTGCCCCCCCTTATATACGCCACTGTCAGCGTCAGATCTATTACTGCTTCAATGAGTTGCGTCATTAAAATACCTTCATTGGCTCTAAGTATAAAACATTTTTCTGTGAACAGCAGTTACAGTGTGTCCCAGCTAAAATTTGCCACCCAGCTTATCCCTGAAATGATAAAAAAGTTAAAATTGCCGTGAAACGTCGATTTTTATTCCGAGTGGGAACTCTTCCAGCGAGTACGTCTTTATTGTGCCATCAACCCCCTCACCCCCAGGAACCTCTCAACCTTAAAATCCTAAATGAGACCACCGTACTTGGGATACATCATTTTGAAGAAAATTTATTGACAAATACAATAGTGTAATCGGATAGGAAATTGATTGGCTATTATGGAAGGTAATAAAAAATCATTACTCGGAATATTATCCTAAGAAAGGTTCCAAATGGAAGCCACTTTGTTCCATACAGATGTACAGAAGATATAAATATGTCTTCAAAATGTCCTCATAAGGACATTTGATCCTATAGACGATCTCTACAATGGCACCGTAGATGTTGAGGAATGTGCGAAGATATTTTGGGTAGGTATCGCCTATGCGTCTGTATGGAACGAAATGGCTCAGATTTGGAAATAGAACCTTTCTTACGATAGTATTTCAGGTAATGAAAATAATAATACTTCATTTTGATAATCACCACTAACTTCCGTGATATTGAATCAATCTTCAATCCGATTACACTGCTGCATTTGTCAATAAATTTTCTCCAAAATGATATACTCGTATAGCAAGTATGATGGTCTCATTTAAGATTTTGAAGTAGGGGTTGCTGAGGGTGAGGGGTTGATAGTAGAAGGATGACGTTTTGGGTGGAAGAGTTTCGCTCCGAAATACAAATCGACGTATAAATTTGATTTTTTATTTTTTTATTATTTCAGAGATAAGGTGGGTGGCAAATTTTAGCAGGAACACACTGTATATGTTTTCCAAATATTAGTACATTCGCACATTTTTTATGATTTCTGGATATGCCCATCTAACTTTTATAAGGGTGAGAATGTATAAAATGCCATTTTTGAGAAAAAACATCAATGAAAGACGTGTCTGACTGTAAGTAAATATTTTTTTTCGAAGAGAATACAGTTTTTCGACCATTATTATAACGAAAATTCTGTATTGAGTTGTTTGTTCTTATTAATTTTTAAGAAATTTTTGATAGAAATATAGGTAGATTTTCGATGTGGCATGAAAAATTCCATAAGATAACTGTTCCTTGAAATTACAAGCAAATTTTGCAGAATGAATGACATCAATTTCTTAGACTTGCCTGTAGTTACCAAATTATAGCCATATCTGTTAAAATATAACCGTTTTACCAACATTTTAGCCAGGTCTGTATCCGTGCTCAAAATGCAAAGTGGTTTACAAATAATAATTTGGAACAATTATGATACTAGTCGTAGCTTTTGCTTTTTATATTCTATATATTATTTCTTGAGATAGTTAACTAATATGTTAACTTCTGACAGTATAAGCTACTTTCAAGCAAACATTTTCTGGTAGTTCAAACTACAGTCTTCTAAATTTTCAGAGCGTCACAAAATAATTAAGATAAGTATTTGTCAAATGAATGCTTTAAGTTATTCAAGTTCAATCAATAACACAGATAGCAATACTGTTCCATTTAAATGAGTCCAGATTAATAAAATTCTAGTTCAAATCAACTAGATGTAATTATTATGTTCTTGATAATACGAATATTCAATTGGACAGAGAATTCTTTATTTCTACTTAATGGCACAGGATCGGGCTTTTGCAGATATTGCATATTGTCATGGCTGCTTTCAAACAATCTATATACAGAATATGTGTGAAGCAGTAGAAAGTAGAACAAAAAGAACATTATTGGTAAAGGAAAATAGGAGGCTATTAGGTACATAATTAGGTGTGAGGTGAGAAAGATGCCCAAAGCATTTCGTTAGTCAAATCCCCACATAATCAGAATTCTGAATTGTTATAGCAAAATGTATCTTTCTGTCTCTATGATAGCCTTGTCAAAATGATGATGTGCAGAGGGGAAATTTATGTACCCTATCCTCAGAAGTATATGAGAATACCCCATACCTCATAGTTTTGAAATCATGATTATTTGTGTGCGTCTGAGAATTTTTCACCGAATCATTTTAATCAGTTGTCTATTGGCAAAGCTTTTCCAATCCGACCTTTATACATAAGTTCCCAATATTACCACAAAATACGGAAAACAAATGTAAAGTGAAAATCTGCATTCCATCTAGACGCCTAACCTGAATGTTCAACTAAACACTTAAAAACAAGATAACCTGTTTTCTCCTGAATAGTTTCAAAATATTTCTGGTTGTCTAAGCTTTTGTAATGACACATAAGACTGATATACTTATTAACCTTAGCTGAGCCTGGACCTCAAATTGACTGATGGTGAAATCCCACCGTTTTGGTAATTAGATTAAAAACATCTTTATTGATTCCATTATTCTAAAGACCATAAATTAATAAAAGTACATAAACAGAAATAAACAATAAAACGGAAAATTTTTATACTGACTATTATCTCATTATTACAGGCTTTTTCTCAGATTATCCTAAATAAAATTATCCTGATACCGACTATTCACGCCACACAAAAATAAGTGACGCTCCAAAAATGGTAATAGGGAGATTATATTCAAATACATTTTATACCACGTACAGGGTGGCCTATTAAAAATGGACGCCGGCAATATAATCATATAACTTCAAGCCAAAAATATGATCAGGTAGGTAAATCTTCTCAACCAACAGCTTTGGGTTTGGACGACTTGAGAAGAGTCAGACACCTTCTTGTCCTTGGGTGAGAAATTGTCCCAACGGCATAAGGATGCAGAAAGCAAATGGGAAACTACTGCATTAAAGATCTAAGAGATATCCCAAGAGAAACTCGTAAAATGAGTACATTTTACAAGTTGGCAACATGTCTGTTAAGACACTATTATGATGATGAAATCGGCTAAGAGAAATCACTGGAAATTATGTTCAAGTTCCTCAAGTGACCGCTAGGGGGCGTAACTGTTACGATCAAAAATATGCAAATAAAGGTATATTGTAAATATTACCATCATATACATAGACTGGACAATTTTTGATTTTTTTTTTGTTGAGCATTTTTTGCTCTATCTTATAAGGTGCAGTGGTGGGAAAGGTTCAAGAAGTTTTAATTTAAATGGCAATAACTTTGGTAGCAGGTAACCGAATTAAATAAGCTATGTCTCGTTTAAAAGGGCTTAACTAACAATCTGCTATATAAAAGCTATCCAAGTTTATCTTGACTTAGTAGCTAGAGGGCGGTATTTGACATCACAACAATTATTACGCATTATTACAAAAACTTTGAATGGTATGTTATATCTTTTTTAATATACCTACCTATGTCAATAGAGGACAAAATTCTAAAGAATTTAGCGCAAGATTCAACTTCTTACCTTTTTTAAAACCGGAGATATCAAAAAAACAAGAATTATGACAAATGTGCTGTGAGTTTCCGGAAGAATTGGTGCCCTAAAGGGACACGTCACAACGTTTTAAGTTTTAATAACCATTCTACTGCTAATACTCAGATAAAACCACTGGGATTTTTTAAAGAAACTTACAAAGTTAAACTACAGTATAAAATTGATTATTATTTTTATTACTATTGAACGTCAATTTTAGTTGGTCACAAAGTACTATATAAACTCAACAAGTAAAGTGAGAAAAAATCAAAGTGAATATATCTTAAAAATTAGGGCCAATTAACAGCAAATAAAGCAAAATAAGATGGTTTAACAAAAAAACCTAAATTAATTCACAATCACATACTTTACCTATTGTCAGTGTTGCTCCAGATGTTAGACAGCACCCATCGATCTCGATGCACTTATGCATCCTTTCCTGTGTAGATAAACCTGCCAGTACGAATTTCTAGAAAAATACTGAATATAGGTGTAGTATACACGTGTGAGTTAGGTTTATGTATTTTATTTGTTAACATCGTTATTGTACGTTATTTTGCTTTATACTGCTGTTAATTGGCCTTAATATCTAAGATCTATTCACATTGATTTTTTCTTACTATCTTTGCTTGTTTAGTTTATATAACACTTTGTGATTAGCTCAAATTGACATTTATTATTAATAAAAATTATAATCAATTTTATACTGTAATTTATTTATGCTTGTTTCTTTTAAAAGTTCCATTATTATGAAAATTGACTACAGCACCTTTTGGGCATACTATACTCCACCTGGTGGTTATCTCAGAACGGCAATATATGATTTCTAGAGGTTTTACTTGAGTATTATCTGTAGAATGATTACTAAAACGTTGTAATGCAGACTATATCCCTTTAGGGCTCCAATTGTTTCTGAAATTCACAGTACAGGTGTCGTAATACTTTCATTGATATCTCCGGTTTGAAAAAAGCTACAATGTTGAATCTTGCATTGGCTTTTTAGAATTCTGTCCTCTATTCATCTGTGTTTAAAAATATATAGCATACTATTTAAAATTTTTACAATAATGCGTAATAATTGTTGTGATGTCAAATGCCGCGCTCTAGCTACTAAGTCAAGGTAAGCTTGGATAATTTTTATATACCTAGCAGATTGTTAGGTGAGCTCTTCCAAAGGAGACCTAGCTTCAATTCGGTTAACTCATGTCAAAGTTATTGCCATTTAAATAAAAACCTCTTGGACCTTCCCTCACCACTACATCTTACAAGATAAAGCAAAAAATGCTAAACAAAAAAATTGAAAATGGTAATATTTATGATATTTTTGAGAAAAAGCCTATTTTCTGATTGATCGTAACAGTTAGGCCGCCTAGCAGCCACCTAAGGTACTTGAAAATAATCTTCAGCAATTTCTCTTAGTTGATTTACCTAATAATATATATATGCAGCGCGCGAGACTTCATCCGCAGGAGGACAGGAGGAAGGACGATCCCGTCCTAAATCCCCAATCCTGCGGCGAAGACTCTAGGCGGAGGTTTGTCCACGACCTACCTGTCGCGTCCCAATGGCTGATAGGGTACCCCAGGGCCTAAATTTCTCTAAATGAGAAGAGAATGAGAAATGGAAGAAATGGCTCTTTGCGGCGAAAGCCTTGCGGAGCCTTCCTCTTCCCCCTGGGAAGGCAATATGCAAATATTGTCCCGCGGATCATGTGGAACTCCAGGGGCATATTTACCTTTTCACTTTCCACGGAAAGGGATAAAGTAAAATGTTGGGTGTAGCAATCCCTTGAGACCCCAGCTTATCTACCCTGAACGCCGCGGTACTATGATGGTGGTGTTAGAGTGAGGGCGCCCTTCGCCTACTCCTCTATGACCTCCTCTGTTCCGCGTCGGTCTGAGTGGATCACCTCGCGTGGCTTGAGGTGCGGTCTCTGTCTCGCGCGTCGACTCCCCCACTGTTGCCCCGGCTGGGAACTTCCCGGAGTGGTAGCGACGAAAGAAACCAGGGTTGGCACTCCTGGGCCGCCGGTTAGTACAGGAACCCGTCCGCCTAGCCAGTTTGGAGGGCTGTTCCATCAGCCGGTGAATAATCTCGGGCGTGTAGTAGTGCCAGGTGGCGCCTGGACAAAGGCCCTGCTGCACGCTTCGGGGGGCTTCGTCTGTGGCCGCCGGGTTTTCCCGAGGGGAATGACGGCGGTGGGGGGTCGGCGAGCGGGTGCGGGGGCCGTGCCTTGAGCCTCGCAACAACACAAACACACACACACACCCGCACACAATTACACACAATATCACCTATACACACACACACACACACACCCTCACACACACACACACACCCGCACACACACACACACACACACAACCAAACCTGAAAATACTAAAATGAACACAGAAGCAAATGAAGAAACGAGTAATGTGCCACCCAAACTACCATCCCCACCCCCATCCCAAGTCCAACCCCACAACCCCCAATGGAGGACCTTACCTCCACTGTTGAGTTGATGGAGGGCACAGAGGAGCCTATAATTAGCGGGAGCTCCCCCTGTGTCCCTTCAGATAAAGAAGATGACCTCCTGCGGTCACCGGCTGGTGCTGCTGGTCCGACATCTCTGCCTCCACTCTCGAGTGACGAGGAGGGGTTCGTTCCGGCGCACCTACGGGGCAAAGCAAGGAGAAACTGGAAGAGCAGACAGAGGAAAAAGAAGAGAGCAGCCGGCGCGGTAGCCGTGGAGGCGGAGATGACAAGTACATCTCTAGCCCCGGCAGCCCCCGGTCACTCTAGATGGAACTTCGGTCGACAAAGGGGTCCCGGAAGTACCATCTATATCTCAAGCCGAGGGGGCCATAGGCCGGCTTCCTCTTACAGTAGAGGGCCGGTGAAGAGGGCAGCGGACCGGGCGGCGAATAAGCAGCCCTTCGTGCTGCCAACTGAGCCGGCATTAAAGAGAGGAGATCCTGTGGCCGCGACTCCTCAAACCTCTTCGCGGTCCGGGCGGGCGCTTCGCGGGGGTGCAACAAACCCCAGGGTGGCGCCCGGCGGAGCGATAGTGGGGAGAGGGGGATCGAGCAGCGCCCAGGGCAAGAAAGGCGGCACCGGTGGGCCTGCAGATCCGCAGCCGCAGGGCGCCCGCGCCCCTAAGGCAGCAGCGGTCGGACGGCCACCGGAGAGTGCCAAGCGATCGCGACAGGACCTGACGACACCGCCGGAGAGGGCGAATAAGAAGGTCAGGGGCGAGTACCCGCCAGCGCAGGGGGCGTCGACTTCATCTGGCATATCCCCTCTTTTGAGGGAATCTGCCGGTAGGTCTTCGCGGCCGGCTGCTGGGTCATCGCAACCGACCTCTTACAGCTCTGCAGTCCGTAGAGAGCTACAGATCGTCTTAAGGTCTGACAGACCTGACGGACTGGTGCTCCCGGACGAGGCGGAGCAAATTAGGTCCTACGTCGTAGGAAGAGCAATCCAGGCAATGGAGGAAGAAGGAGCCCCTATCCTCCGTTTCCTGAATTCGGGGCTGTATGACACGGGTTGGTTCGTAGTCACAGCCTACGATGAGACGTCTCATGACTGGCTCCTGAACCGACTGCCCCCCCTGGACATTGGAGACCATGTCTTCAGGCCTGTACGGTCTGCGGACGCTCCATGGCCGGTCACGGTGGGCGTCCGGGTCAAGAGTCAGGGACAGCCAAATTTAGAGCGGCTGGTTAGGACTCTTAGTCTCCAGAACCCTGATCTCAATATAAGAGATTGGAGGCATCTGGAGACAATGAGCGAGGGAAGAGAGGGTGACCACGTTATCACCTTCTCGATTAGTAACGAGGAGGCCAAGCTGCTAGAACGGGCTGGTTGGTCCCTCTTCTACGAGCTCTGCACTGTGGCTGTCCACAGGGTGGCTGCTCGTGGGAGGGGTGCCTGGCAGGGTCCATCTGGTGGCAAAGGGCGCCTCCGGGAAAGCGAAATAGGCCGTGCCGATGCTTCCCCAGCATACCGCAGGAACTATGACACAGCTGCGGGTAAGTCAAATTAATCTCCACCGCAGCAACGATGCCGCGGCCGAACTGCTGGCCATCGTTGCTGGAAGGACTAAAGAGATTATATTAATTCAAGAGCCCTATTGTTACAGGAAGCAAATACGCGGGTTGGAGGTTAGTGCCTTCAACCTTGTGTCAGGCAACTTAGACTCCCCCAGGGCGGCCATCCTCGCGTCTAGGGACCTGCAGGTGACGCCATTGCCCCAGCTAGGGACCAGAGATGCGGCGGTCGCCGTACTGGAATTCAAGGTTAGTGACACTAGGTTTAAGATAGTCGTAGGCAGCGTGTATCTACCGTACGATATCGCGAGTTTACCTCCGACTACAGACCTAGTTAATATAATAGATTTCGCGAATAGCAATGGATTGCCACTCCTTATTGGAATGGACGCTAATGCGCATCATTTAGTATGGGGTAGCTCGGACATAAACAGTCGAGGCGAAGCCCTATTAGAGTTCATAGCATCTTGCAATTTAGAGATTCTTAACAAAGGCACAGAAGCCACATTCGCGAATCGGATTAGGAAAGAGGTTATCGACATTACGGTAGCTTCGCCGGATCTGGTTCGTGTAGTAACAGACTGGAGAGTAACCGATGATATATCTCTGTCTGATCACAGGATGATTAGATTTGAGATAGATTCAGTACACAGCGATGTAGCCCAATGCCGGAACCCTAGAGCGACCGACTGGAAGACTTACAAAGCCTCCCTGGCTGCTAACCTTAGGGAACCGGCTGGACAGTATAACACAATAGAAGAAGTGGAGCGTGGTGTCTCCAATTTGGAGGAGACTATCCGCACTGCATTTGAGGCATGCTGCCCTCTGAGGGCTGTGGCTCCTGGGAGAGTACCCTGGTGGTCTGGGACGTTAAATAAACTCCGAGGGGCCACAAGGAGGGCTCTTAACAGGGCTACAAAGCGAGGCGATGAAGCCTCCTGGGATGCCTTTAGAGAGGCAAGGAGAAAGTATAAAAAAGAGCTACGCAGCAACAAAAGAGCAAGCTGGCGGAACTACTGCGGAGAATTGGAGTCCCTTTCAGACTCCGCCAGACTAATGAAATTGCTCAGCTGCGAGAAGAGACAAACCATTAGTTCATTCAAGAAAGAGGATGGTACATGGACTACATCGGTGGAGGAATCTCTCCAATACCTCCTCGACTCGCATTTCCCGGGAGAGTCCGGCGATCTGTCTCCAGAAGCTGAGTCGGCTCCCTTGATAGGGGACGACGGCTTGGCCGAGAGGATGATAACCGACGGATCAGTCTCCTGGGCAATAAACGAGTTCAGTCCATTTAAATCAGCCGGACCTGATGGTATATTCCCTGCGCTACTACAAAGAGGTCTAGAAGAGTTGCTGCCACATATCGTGGCAGCTTTCCGGAGCTCGCTAGCGCTAGGATACGTACCGTCGTCCTGGAAAGCAGCAAGAGTAGTGTTCATTCCTAAGCCAGGGAAGATCGACTACTCTTTATCAAAGTCTTATAGACCAATCAGTCTTACCTCCTTTCTTATGAAAGCATTGGAGAAGATCGTGGACAGATATTTGATAGAGGAAACGCTCGTTACCTATCCCCTCCATGATAATCAGCATGCCTATAGGCAGGGTCGCTCCACGGAAACGGCACTGCATGCTATAGTAGGAAAAGTAGAAAGAGCCCTCTCTCACAGAGAAGTGGCTCTGGGAGTATTCTTCGACGTACAGGGAGCTTTTGATAAAGCACGAACAGTTAATATATGCACCGCCCTTCAGACCAGGGGTGTTCCACCCACTCTGGTCTGCTGGGTAAGGTCAGCACTTCAGAATCGCAAGGCTAGTGCAACATTAGGCGGGGTTCAGCTCGAGGTTGGGGTGAGTGGGGGCTGCCCGCAGGGCAGCTGCCTCTCCCCCCGCCTCTGGTGCCTTGTTATGGATGGCCTCCTTACGAGACTTAGCTCGGCCGGCTTCTACACGCAGGCCTACGCAGACGACGGCCTGGTGTTAGTCTCTGGTAGATTCCTGGGCGTCGTCTGCGATAGGATGCAGATGGCATGCAGCATTTTGGACAGGTGGTGTGGTGAATCAGGACTCTCAATCAACCCAGTGAAGACTGAGCTGGTCCTATTCACTCACAGGAAGAAGATAGATGATTTTAAAGCCCCCACTCTCCACGGTGTACCGCTGACCCTAACACGGGAGGTCAAGTACCTGGGAGTGTTAATTGACAATAAACTCACATGGGCACAGCATATTGACTATGTGTATAAAAAGTCTATAGCTACCATGTGGCAGTTGCGTCGGGTAGTCGGCAGAACCTGGGGCCTCAAACCCAAGGTTCTAAACTGGCTATATACGGCAGTAGTCAGATCTAGGATCCAGTATGGCTGCTCGGTCTGGTGGCCGAGCGTAGAGAAGATCTCTGTTAGGCTCAAGCTCGCAAAGATTCAGAGGCTTGCAGCAGTGAGCATAACAGGTGCCATGAGGACAACACCCACTGCTGCCCTGGAGGTACTCTTGGGCTTGCCGCCTCTGCACCTCTGGATAAAGAGAGAGGCGATGTCGGCCTGCCTGAGAATGCGTGACGGGGGAACGTGGGTAGCACGAGAACCATTAGTTGGCCACACCAGAATAGAGCGATTCGCGGAGAGTAATATCCCGATATCGTCATTCAGGGTGGAAAAAGCTAAAGACATCTTAAATTTAGATAATGGATTCTCACTAGTCATCCCGGAAAGAGACGACTGGATGAGAGGGAAAGTTAAGTTTCCGCCCAATAGTCTCGTATGCTTCACCGACGGATCGCTCTTAAAGGAGTCAGGATCCGGGGGAGCGGGCTTCTGTCTGGAGGGTAAAGAAGTGCGGCGGAGCTTCGCTCTGGGAACCTGCACGACTGTCTTCCAGGCGGAAGTGTATGCGATATTGATGGCGGCATACTCGACGGAAGTCGAAAAGTGTTCTGAACAGAGCATATATATATGCTCTGACAGCCAATCAGCTCTGAAAGCGGTGGCAGCCTCGAGGGCCAGATCAGCTCTGGCGCAAGAATGCTCTGTCGCCCTTCAGAAGTTGGCAAGACATAAGAAGGTGACCCTACTGTGGGTCCCCGGACATATTGGTATACCGGGTAACGAGAGAGCGGACCGATTAGCTAGGATAGGGGCCAACAGCCCCTGCATTGGCCCAGAACCTATGCTGGGAATTAGTAGACGCCAGGTCAATGTGGCCCTGGATAACTGGGCCTACAAGGAACTGGCGAAAGCCTGGTTAGAGAGAGACGACTGCAGGCAAGCCAAAAGATTCATAGCAGGCCCGGATAGGGGCCGAACGCAATGGCTTTTGAGTAAAGGCAGAGAGACGCTCAACCTTCTGGTGGGGGTCCTCACTGGCCATTGCCGGCTGAATAGACATCTGTCACTTATGAGAGTGGTAGGGGACCCCATTTGCTCCAGATGCTGGGAGGAGGACGAGACAGCGTTCCACTTCCTGGGAAGATGTGCAGTTTATCGCAACCTTAGGGTTCAGATATTCGGCACGACGGAGTTTGGGGAGGAGCCACTATATTCAGCGAAATGGTCGGACATACTGACTTTCGTCAGGAGGTCTGGTAGGTTCGACAAGGAGCTTTCTAGGGTGTAGAATTTTAGTGTTTTCAGTGATTGGTTCAGTGGGGTTGGCAAAAAGGGCCAAAGGTGGCCTACTTGCCTGGCTTCGCCTCCCCATCACTACTACTACTACTACTACTACCTAATAATATGCTTGGCTCAGAGTTATATGATTAACGGTTAGGTACGGAGATATTGCCGGCGTACAATCTTATTGTAGGCCACCGTGATCACGTCAGAAGTTTGCACGAACTAACTGATCGAAAAAAAACTCATTTTAATAAAAATGTACAACGAATACCTAGCGTATAGAAATACCAACTTTAAAATTCTAGTGTCCACACTAACTACCGATCGTTCAATCCTGGGATCATACTTTAGCAGGTGGAAGCTAAAGCTAAGTATGAGCAAAACAATAACATCGTGTTTTCACCTTAACAATAAAATGATAAAGAGAGAGAGAGCTAAATTTTTACCTTAACAGCACCTTGCTACCATATAATCCCACACCCAGATACCGAGGTGTCACACTGGATAGGACACTATAGTTTCAAAAAACACATTCAGTCTATCGCAGCCAAAGTAGACAGCAGAAATAACATCCTGCAAAAATATTATGTGGAACCTTTTGGTGCGCTTCCGCTTATACGCACTGTACTTCCGCCCTGAGCCTCTGCCTTTTTGCGGCTGAATTTTGCTCTCCAGTGTGGCCAACATCTCACATACTAGACTGATAGACGCCGAGTTAAACACTTCTACGAGAACTATTACGGGATGCATCAAATCAACCCCAACCTACTGGCTACCAACACTCAGTCTAATAGCTCCACCACCCATCCATGTAGCAAATGTCCTTCTGAAAGAGTATATCAAAATCAAAACAAATCTCTCACTGCCAATCCACGAGGATATAACTGATCTCTCCTTGCACAGATTACAGTCCAGAAAACCAACAATTATAACAGCTCTTCAACTCGAGTCTGATGGTTTTAACCCTGTAGTTAAATGGGCAGAAATTTGGGCAACCCAAACGCCAGAAGAAGTGAACAGTAGTTTGAATGTTGGTCAAGAACTCCCTGGTTTTGAGCTCCACAGAAAGCAATGGTCAACTCTAAACAGAATTGGCACGTCGCATAGAGTGTTTGCTGATTTGAGCAAATCCCCTCGATGGAACTGTGGACCGGAACGCCAAACTGTCAGGCATATAGTGCAAGAATGTGGCCTTACGGCTCGATCAAACAGAGGCCGTTCTAGAACGCGGCGGTCCGGCGTTTTCTAATGTCGCGTTACCGTATTCCGTTGTTTGTACCAAACAGGCCTGTTGACAAACAAAGATGAACTCAAGGCGCGGTCTAACAGAGGGCATTCTAGAACGCCGTAACGCCGCGTTCTAAGAATGCCGCATTACAGCGTTCCATTGTATTGTTAGAGAACGCCGGAACGCCGCGTTCTAGAACGCCCTCTGTTAGACCGCGCCTTGAGTTCATCTTTGTTTGAATCACTAGATATCTTAACAAAAATTTTGCTCAACCCGTCAACAGGCCTGTTTGGTACAAACAACGGAATACGGTAACGCGACATTAGAAAACGCCGGACCGCCGCGTTCTAGAACGGCCTCTGTTTGATCGAGCCGTAAGGCCACATTCTTGCACTATATGCCTGACAGTTTGGCGTTCCGGTCCAGAGTTCCATCGAGGGGATTTGCTCAAATCAGCAAACACTCTATGCGACGTGCCAATTCTGTTTAGAGTTGACCATTGCTTTCTGTGGAGCTCAAAACCAGGGAGTTCTTGACCAACATTCAAACTACTGTTCACTTCTTCTGGCGTTTGGGTTGCCCAAATTTCTGCCCATTTAACTACAGGGTTAAAACCATCAGACTCGAGTTGAAGAGCTGTTATAATTGTTGGTTAGAGAACGCCGGAACGCCGCGTTCTAGAACGCCCTCTGTTTGACCGGGCCTTTAGAGCATATCCAGGCAATAACAAGGACTTTCTCCAACCCAAACCATCAGCCGTATAAGACAAAAAAAATGTTTTCTTTTTTTTATTACTTTTTTCATGTGCACTATAACGATGCGCTAAATAAATAATGCCTCTAATTGACATTAGTTTTCTTTTCGAATTTTCCAGTAATCGGATCTAAAAATAAACGACTGCATTTATGGCCTCACTGTATGCTCTTAGTTCTACAATGACAGTTTGCCTTGATATAATATGATGCATGCATTCTCAAGCCTCTTCGATCATTATAATAATCATATTCACCCAATAAACAAGCAACCTACTTATTTATGAGCTATAACCTTTGGCGTGGAATGGTTTGTCGTTCATTTTATTGGATATCAGAGCTCGGTTGCATTGCCTATAAATACATAGGAATTTCATACATGCGGCAGGTGACGATCACTTGCATGGCAGCTGCATGCAGCTTATCTAATCGACGCCTACTACATCATAGACCATATAGTATCACTATACAGGGTGTTCAGCACAAACACATCTGAGATTTAAAAACGTTGTTCGCTTTGGAGACAGTTTAATTATGTGCACTTTTTATTTGGATCAACCTTCGTGTGTATCTCGTTGGAATAAAAATAACAATAATGGTCCTTAGAACAGGTAATATTAATTGGCCAAACGCTGCGCAACATATATTAGACGAGAGCGATAGGTACAAGTACCTGAGCTTCAATCAGAACATTACTAAGATCGACCACACACAAGCCAAGGGTCAACTAAGTCCGACCGCTGTTTTGAGTAACGAATCTCCAAAATTTGAGCCACCCGGATCTTGAGGTTTTCCTGCAAAAATTCTATAAACTTTATTTGATCCTACGTGAGGACGAAACTGCGTGTCCTGTATAATTTTGGGGCGCTAACTCCAAATGCGGCCGCTGCTATGAGTTTCAGTCTCGTCTAACAAATATCGAAAATTTAAGCCACTCGGATTCTGAGGTTCACCTAGAAAAAATCTAAAGTCTTCATTTGATCTTCTATGAGGACGAAACTTCATGTCCTGTATAATTTGAGAGCGCTAACTCCAAATCCGGCTGTTTTGAGTTTCAGTATTGTTTAACGAACTTCGAAAAATTGAGCCGCCCGGATCCTGAGATTCACCTAGAAAAAATCTAAAATCTTTATTTGATCTTCCATGAGGACGAAACTTCATGTTCTGTATAATTTGAGAGCGCTAACTCCGAAGCAGGTCGCGGTTTTGAGTTTCAGTCCCGTTTAACGAACATCGAAAATTTGAGCCGCCCCGATCCTGGGATTCACCTAGAAAAAATTTAAGATCTTTATTTGATCTTCCATGAGGACGAAACTTCATGTTCTGTATAATTTGGGAGCGCTAACTCCAAATCCGGCTGCTGTTTTGAGTTTCAGTCTTGTTTAACGAACATGGCAAAATTGAGCCACCCGGATCCTCAGATTCACCTAGAAAAAATCTAAGATCTTTATTTGATTTTCCATGAGAACGAAACTTCATGTTCTGTATAATTTGAGAGCGCTAACTCCAAATCCGGTCTCTGTTTTGAATTTCAGTTTCGTTTAACGAGCATCAAAAATTTGAGCCGCTCGGATCCAGAGGTTGACCTAGAAAAAGCCTAAAATATTTATCTGATCTTCCATGAGGACGAAACTTCATGTTCTGTATAACTTGAGAGTGCTAACTCCAAATCCGGCCGCTCTTTTGAGTTTCAATCTTCGTTAACGAACATGGCAAAATTGAGCCACCCGGATCCTCAGATTCACCTAGAAAAAATCTAAGATCTTTATTTGATTTTCCATGAGAACGAAACTTCATGTTCTGTATAATTTGAGAGCGCTAACTCCAAATCCGGTCTCTGTTTTGGATTTCAGTTTCGTTTAACGAGCATCAAAAATTTGAGCCGCTCGGATCCAGAGGTTGACCTAGAAAAAGCCTAAAATCTTTATTTGATCTTCCATGAGGACGAAACCTCATATTCTGTATAACTTGAGAGTGCTAACTCCAAATCCGGTCTCTGTTTAGAATTTCAGTTTCGTTTAATGAGCATCAAAAATTTGAGCCGCTCGGATCCAGAGGTTGACCTAGAAAAAGCCTAAAATCTTTATTTGATCTTCCATGAGGACGAAACCTCATATTCTGTATAATTTGAGAGTGCTAACTCCAAATCCGGTCTCTGTTTTAAATTTGTTTCGTTTAACGAGCATCAAAAATTTGAGCCGCTCGGATCCAGAGGTTGACCTAGAAAAAGCCTGAAATCTTTATTTGATCTTTCATGAGGACGACACTTCATGTTCTGTATAATTTGAGAGCGATAACTCCAAATCCGGTCTCTGTTTTGAATTTGTTTCGTTAACGAGCATCAAAAATTTGAGCCGCTCGGATACAGAGGTTGACCTAGAAAAAGCCTAAAATCTTTATTTGATCTTTCATGAGGACGACACTTCATGTTCTGTATAATTTGAGAGCGATAACTCCAAATCCGGTCTCTGTTTTAAATTTGTTTCGTTTAACGAGCATCAAAAATTTGAGCCGCTCGGATCCAGAGGTTGACCTAGAAAAAGCCTGAAATCTTTATTTGATCATTCATGAGGACGACACTTCATGTTCTGTATAATTTGAGAGTGCTAACTCCAAATCCGGTCTCTGTTTAGAATCTCAGTTTCGTTTAACGAGCATCAAAAATTTGAGCCGCTCGGATCCAGAGGTTGACCTAGAAAAAGCCTAAAATCTTTATTTGATCTTCCATGAGGACGAAACCTCATATTCTGTATAATTTGAGAGTGCTAACTCCAAATCCGGTCTCTGTTTTAAATTTGTTTCGTTTAACGAGCATCAAAAATTTGAGCCGCTCGGATCCAGAGGTTGACCTAGAAAAAGCCTGAAATCTTTATTTG
Organism: Callosobruchus maculatus; assembly: GCA_951848785.1. Taxonomy (NCBI): domain Eukaryota; kingdom Metazoa; phylum Arthropoda; class Insecta; order Coleoptera; family Chrysomelidae; genus Callosobruchus; species Callosobruchus maculatus. The sequence continues at coordinate 384,306 of CATOUR010000113.1, forward strand.
ATCTTTCATGAGGACGACACTTCATGTTCTGTATAATTTGAGAGCGATAACTCCAAATCCGGTCTCTGTTTTGAATTTGCTTCGTTAACGAGCATCAAAAATTTGAGCCGCTCGGATACAGAGGTTGAACTAGAAAAAGCCTAAAATCTTTATTTGATCTTTCATGAGGACGACACTTCATGTTCTGTATAATTTGAGAGCGCTAACTCCAAATACGGCTGTTGTTTTGAGTTTCGGTATTGTTTAACGAACTTCGAAAAATTGAGCCGCCCGGATCCTGAGATTCACCTAAAAAAATTCTAAAATCTTTATTTGATCTTCCATGAGGACGAAACTTCATGTTCTGTATAATTTGAGAGCGCTAACTTCAAATCCGGTCTCTGTTTTGAATTTCAGTTTCGTTTAACGAACATCGAAAATTTGAGCCGCCTGGATCTTGAGGTTCACGTACAAAAAAATCGAAAATCTTTAGTTGATCCTCTATGAGGATGAAACTTTGTGTGCTGTATCATTTGGGGCCGCTAACTCCGAAGCAGGTCGCTGTTTTGAGTTTCAGTCTAGTCTAACAATCGAAAATTTAAGCCACTCGGATTCTGAGGTTCACCTAGAAAAAATCTAAAGTCTTCATTTGATCTTCTATGAGGACGAAACTTCATGTCCTGTATAATTTGAGAGCGCTAACTCCAAATCCGGCTGCTGTTTTGAGTTTCGGTATTGTCTAACGAACATCGAAAAATTGAGCCGCCCGGGTCCTCAGATTCACCTAGAAAAAATCTAAGATCTTTATTTGACTTTCCATGAGGACGAAACTTCATGTTCTGTATAACTTGAGAGTGTTAACTCCAAATCCGGCTGCTCTTTTGAGTTTCAGTCTTCTTTAACGTACATCGCAAAATTGAGCCGCCCAGATCCTCAGATTCACCTAGAAAAAATCTAAGATCTTTATTTGATTTTCCATGAGGACGAAACGTCATGTCCTGTATAATTTGAGAGCGCTAACTCCAAATCCGGCTGTTGTTTTTTTTGAGTTTCGGTATTGTTTAACGAACATCGAAAACTTGAGCCGCCCGGATCCTCAGATTCACCTAGAAAAAATCTAAGATCTTTATTTGATCTTCCATGAGGACGCAACTTCATGTTCTGTATAATTTAGGAGCGCTAACTCCGAAGCAGGTCGCGGTTTTGAGTTTCAGTCCCGTTTAACGATCATCGAAAATTTGAGCCGCCCGGATCCTGGGATTCACCTAGAAAAAATTTAAGATCTTTATTTGATCTTCCATGAAGACGAAACTTCATGTTCTGTATAATTTGAGAGCGCTAACTCCAAATCCGGTCTCTGTTTTGAATTTCAGTTTCGTTTAACGAGCATCAAAAATTTTAACCGTTCGGATCCAGAGGTTGACCTAGAGAAAGCCTAAAATCTTTATCTGATCTTCCATGAGGACGAAACTTCATGTTCTGTATAACTTGAGAGTGTTAACTCCAAATCCGGCTGCTCTTTTGAGTTTCAGTCTTCTTTAACGTACATCGCAAAATTGAGCCGCCCAGATCCTCAGATTCAACTAGAAAAAATCTAAGATCTTTATTTGATTTTCCATGAGGACGAAACTTCATGTTCTGTACAATTTGAGAGCGCTAACTCCAAATCCGGTCTCTGTTTTGAATTTCAGTTTCGTCTAACGAGCATCAAAAATTTGAGCTGCTCTGATCCAGAGGTTGACCTAGGAAAAGCCTAAAATCTTTATTTGATCTTCCATGAGGACGAAACCTCATATTCTGTATAATTTGAGAGTGCCAACTCCAAATCCGGTCTCTGTTTTGAATTTCAGTTTCGTTTAACGAGCATCAAAAGTTTGAGCCGCTCGGATCCAGAGGTTGACCTAGAAAAAGCCTAAAATCTCTATTTGATCCTCCATGAGGACGAAACTTCATGTTCTATATAATTTGAGAGCGCTAACTCCAAATCTGGTCTCTGTTTTGAATTTCAGTTTCGTCTAACGAGCATCAAAAATTTGAGCTGCTCTGATCCAGAGGTTGACCTAGAAAAAGCCTAAAATCTTTATTTGATCTTCCATGAGGACGAAACCTCATATTCTGTATAATTTGAGAGTGCCAACTCCAAATCCGGTCTCTGTTTTGAATTTCAGTTTCGTTTAACGAGCATCAAAAGTTTGAGCCGTTCGGATCCAGAGGTTGACCTAGAGAAAGCCTAAAATCTTTATCTGATCTTCCAAGAGGACGAAACTTCATGTTCTGTATAACTTGAGAGTGTTAACTCCAAATCCGGCTGCTCTTTTGAGTTTCAGTCTTCTTTAACGTACATCGCAAAATTGAGCCGCCCAGATCCTCAGATTCACCTAGAAAAAATCTAAGATCTTTATTTGATTTTCCATGAGGACGAAACCTCATATTCTGTATAATTTGAGAGTGCCAACTCCAAATCCGGTCTCTGTTTTGAATTTCAGTTTCGTCTAACGAGCATCAAAAGTTTGAGCCGTTCGGATCCAGAGGTTGACCTAGAGAAAGCCTAAAATCTTTATCTGATCTTCCAAGAGGACGAAACTTCATGTTCTGTATAACTTGAGAGTGTTAACTCCAAATCCGGCTGCTCTTTTGAGTTTCAGTCTTCTTTATCGTACATCGCAAAATTGAGCCGCCCAGATCCTCAGATTCACCTAGAAAAAATCTAAGATCTTTATTTGATTTTCCATGAGGACGAAACTTCATATTCTGTATAATTTGAGAGTGCCAACTCCAAATCCGGTCTCTGTTTTGAATTTCAGTTTCGTTTAACGAGCATCAAAAGTTTGAGCCGCTCGGATCCAGAGGTTGACCTAGAAAAAGCCTAAAATCTTTATTTGATCCTCCATGAGGACGAAACTTCATGTCCTGTATAATTTGAGAGCGCTAACTCCAAATCCGGCTGTTGTTTTTTTTGAGTTTCGGTATTGTTTAACGAACATCGAAAACTTGAGCCGCCCGGATCCTCAGATTCACCTAGAAAAAATCTAAGATCTTTATTTGATCTTCCATGAGGACGCAACTTCATGTTCTGTATAATTTAGGAGCGTTAACTCCGAAGCAGGTCGCGGTTTTGAGTTTCAGTCTTGTTTAACGATCATCGAAAATTTGAGCCGCCCGGATCCTGGGATTCACCTAGAAAAAATTCAAGATCTTTATTTGATCTTCCATGAGGACGCAACTTCATGTTCTGTATAATTTAGGAGCGCTAACTCCGAAGCAGGTCGCGGTTTTGAGTTTCAGTCCCGTTTAACGATCATCGAAAATTTGAGCCGCCCGGATCCTGGGATTCACCTAGAAAAAATTTAAGATCTTTATTTGATCTTCCATGAAGACGAAACTTCATGTTCTGTATAATTTGAGAGCGCTAACTCCAAATCCGGTCTCTGTTTTGAATTTCAGTTTCGTTTAACGAGCATCAAAAATTTTAACCGTTCGGATCCAGAGGTTGACCTAGAGAAAGCCTAAAATCTTTATCTGATCTTCCATGAGGACGAAACTTCATGTTCTGTATAACTTGAGAGTGTTAACTCCAAATCCGGCTGCTCTTTTGAGTTTCAGTCTTCTTTAACGTACATCGCAAAATTGAGCCGCCCAGATCCTCAGATTCAACTAGAAAAAATCTAAGATCTTTATTTGATTTTCCATGAGGACGAAACTTCATGTTCTGTACAATTTGAGAGCGCTAACTCCAAATCCGGTCTCTGTTTTGAATTTCAGTTTCGTCTAACGAGCATCAAAAATTTGAGCTGCTCTGATCCAGAGGTTGACCTAGAAAAAGCCTAAAATCTTTATTTGATCTTCCATGAGGACGAAACCTCATATTCTGTATAATTTGAGAGTGCCAACTCCAAATCCGGTCTCTGTTTTGAATTTCAGTTTCGTTTAACGAGCATCAAAAGTTTGAGCCGCTCGGATCCAGAGGTTGACCTAGAAAAAGCCTAAAATCTTTATTTGATCCTCCATGAGGACGAAACTTCATGTTCTATATAATTTGAGAGCGCTAACTCCAAATCCGGTCTCTGTTTTGAATTTCAGTTTCGTTTAACGAGCATCAAAAGTTTGAGCCGTTCGGATCCAGAGGTTGACCTAGAGAAAGCCTAAAATCTTTATCTGATCTTCCAAGAGGACGAAACTTCATGTTCTGTATAACTTGAGAGTGTTAACTCCAAATCCGGCTGCTCTTTTGAGTTTCAGTCTTCTTTAACGTACATCGCAAAATTGAGCCACCCAGATCATCAGATTCACCTAGAAAAAATCTAAGATCTTTATTTGCTTTTCCATGAGGACGAAACCTCATATTCTGTATAATTTGAGAGTGCCAACTCCAAATCCGGTCTCTGTTTTGAATTTCAGTTTCGTCTAACGAGCATCAAAAGTTTGAGCCGTTCGGATCCAGAGGTTGACCTAGAGAAAGCCTAAAATCTTTATCTGATCTTCCAAGAGGACGAAACTTCATGTTCTGTATAACTTGAGAGTGTTAACTCCAAATCCGGCTGCTCTTTTGAGTTTCAGTCTTCTTTAACGTACATCGCAAAATTGAGCCGCCCAGATCCTCAGATTCACCTAGAAAAAATCTAAGATCTTTATTTGATTTTCCATGAGGACGAAACTTCATATTCTGTATAATCTGAGAGTGCCAACTCCAAATCCGGTCTCTGTTTTGAATTTCAGTTTCGTTTAACGAGCATCAAAAGTTTGAGCCGCTCGGATCCAGAGGTTGACCTAGAAAAAGCCTAAAATCTTTATTTGATCCTCCATGAGGACGAAACTTCATGTCCTGTATAATTTGAGAGCGCTAACTCCAAATCCGGCTGTTGTTTTTTTTGAGTTTCGGTATTGTTTAACGAACATCGAAAACTTGAGCCGCCCGGATCCTCAGATTCACCTAGAAAAAATCTAAGATCTTTATTTGATCTTCCATGAGGACGCAACTTCATGTTCTGTATAATTTAGGAGCGCTAACTCCGAAGCAGGTCGCGGTTTTGAGTTTCAGTCTTGTTTAACGATCATCGAAAATTTGAGCCGCCCGGATCCTGGGATTCACCTAGAAAAAATTCAAGATCTTTATTTGATCTTCCATGAGGACGAAACCTCATATTCTGTATAATTTGAGAGTGCCAACTCCAAATCCGGTCTCTGTTTTGAATTTCAGTTTCGTTTAACGAGCATCAAAAGTTTGAGCCGTTCGGATCCAGAGGTTGACCTAGAGAAAGCCTAAAATCTTTATCTGATCTTCCAAGAGGACGAAACTTCATGTTCTGTATAACTTGAGAGTGTTAACTCCAAATCCGGCTGCTCTTTTGAGTTTCAGTCTTCTTTAACGTACATCGCAAAATTGAGCCGCCCAGATCATCAGATTCACCTAGAAAAAATCTAAGATCTTTATTTGATTTTCCATGAGGACGAAACCTCATATTCTGTATAATTTGAGAGTGCCAACTCCAAATCCGGTCTCTGTTTTGAATTTCAGTTTCGTCTAACGAGCATCAAAAGTTTGAGCCGTTCGGATCCAGAGGTTGACCTAGAGAAAGCCTAAAATCTTTATCTGATCTTCCAAGAGGACGAAACTTCATGTTCTGTATAACTTGAGAGTGTTAACTCCAAATCCGGCTGCTCTTTTGAGTTTCAGTCTTCTTTAACGTACATCGCAAAATTGAGCCGCCCAGATCCTCAGATTCACCTAGAAAAAATCTAAGATCTTTATTTGATTTTCCATGAGGACGAAACTTCATATTCTGTATAATTTGAGAGTGCCAACTCCAAATCCGGTCTCTGTTTTGAATTTCAGTTTCGTTTAACGAGCATCAAAAGTTTGAGCCGCTCGGATCCAGAGGTTGACCTAGAAAAAGCCTAAAATCTTTATTTGATCCTCCATGAGGACGAAACTTCATGTCCTGTATAATTTGAGAGCGCTAACTCCAAATCCGGCTGTTGTTTTTTTTGAGTTTCGGTATTGTTTAACGAACATCGAAAACTTGAGCCGCCCGGATCCTCAGATTCACCTAGAAAAAATCTAAGATCTTTATTTGATCTTCCATGAGGACGCAACTTCATGTTCTGTATAATTTAGGAGCGCTAACTCCGAAGCAGGTCGCGGTTTTGAGTTTCAGTCTTGTTTAACGATCATCGAAAATTTGAGCCGCCCGGATCCTGGGATTCACCTAGAAAAAATTCAAGATCTTTATTTGATCTTCCATGAGGACGAAACCTCATATTCTGTATAATTTGAGAGTGCCAACTCCAAATCCGGTCTCTGTTTTGAATTTCAGTTTCGTTTAACGAGCATCAAAAGTTTGAGCCGTTCGGATCCAGAGGTTGACCTAGAGAAAGCCTAAAATCTTTATCTGATCTTCCAAGAGGACGAAACTTCATGTTCTGTATAACTTGAGAGTGTTAACTCCAAATCCGGCTGCTCTTTTGAGTTTCAGTCTTCTTTAACGTACATCGCAAAATTGAGCCGCCCAGATCCTCAGATTCACCTAGAAAAAATCTAAGATCTTTATTTGATTTTCCATGAGGACGAAACCTCATATTCTGTATAATTTGAGAGTGCCAACTCCAAATCCGGTCTCTGTTTTGAATTTCAGTTTCGTCTAACGAGCATCAAAAGTTTGAGCCGTTCGGATCCAGAGGTTGACCTAGAGAAAGCCTAAAATCTTTATCTGATCTTCCAAGAGGACGAAACTTCATGTTCTGTATAACTTGAGAGTGTTAACTCCAAATCCGGCTGCTCTTTTGAGTTTCAGTCTTCTTTATCGTACATCGCAAAATTGAGCCGCCCAGATCCTCAGATTCACCTAGAAAAAATCTAAGATCTTTATTTGATTTTCCATGAGGACGAAACTTCATATTCTGTATAATTTGAGAGTGCCAACTCCAAATCCGGTCTCTGTTTTGAATTTCAGTTTCGTTTAACGAGCATCAAAAGTTTGAGCCGCTCGGATCCAGAGGTTGACCTAGAAAAAGCCTAAAATCCTTATTTGATCCTCCATGAGGACGAAACTTCATGTCCTGTATAATTTGAGAGCGCTAACTCCAAATCCGGCTGTTGTTTTTTTTTGAGTTTCGGTATTGTTTAACGAACATCGAAAACTTGAGCCGCCCGGATCCTCAGATTCACCTAGAAAAAATCTAAGATCTTTATTTGATCTTCCATGAGGACGCAACTTCATGTTCTGTATAATTTAGGAGCGCTAACTCCGAAGCAGGTCGCGGTTTTGAGTTTCAGTCTTGTTTAACGATCATCGAAAATTTGAGCCGCCCGGATCCTGGGATTCACCTAGAAAAAATTCAAGATCTTTATTTGATCTTCCATGAGGACGCAACTTCATGTTCTGTATAATTTAGGAGCGCTAACTCCGAAGCAGGTCGCGGTTTTGAGTTTCAGTCCCGTTTAACGATCATCGAAAATTTGAGCCGCCCGGATCCTGGGATTCACCTAGAAAAAATTTAAGATCTTTATTTGATCTTCCATGAAGACGAAACTTCATGTTCTGTATAATTTGAGAGCGCTAACTCCAAATCCGGTCTCTGTTTTGAATTTCAGTTTCGTTTAACGAGCATCAAAAATTTTAACCGTTCGGATCCAGAGGTTGACCTAGAGAAAGCCTAAAATCTTTATCTGATCTTCCATGAGGACGAAACTTCATGTTCTGTATAACTTGAGAGTGTTAACTCCAAATCCGGCTGCTCTTTTGAGTTTCAGTCTTCTTTAACGTACATCGCAAAATTGAGCCGCCCAGATCCTCAGATTCAACTACAAAAAATCTAAGATCTTTATTTGATTTTCCATGAGGACGAAACTTCATGTTCTGTACAATTTGAGAGCGCTAACTCCAAATCCGGTCTCTGTTTTGAATTTCAGTTTCGTCTAACGAGCATCAAAAATTTGAGCTGCTCTGATCCAGAGGTTGACCTAGAAAAAGCCTAAAATCTTTATTTGATCTTCCATGAGGACGAAACCTCATATTCTGTATAATTTGAGAGTGCCAACTCCAAATCCGGTCTCTGTTTTGAATTTCAGTTTCGTTTAACGAGCATCAAAAGTTTGAGCCGCTCGGATCCAGAGGTTGACCTAGAAAAAGCCTAAAATCTTTATTTGATCCTCCATGAGGACGAAACTTCATGTTCTATATAATTTGAGAGCGCTAACTCCAAATCTGGTCTCTGTTTTGAATTTCAGTTTCGTCTAACGAGCATCAAAAATTTGAGCTGCTCTGATCCAGAGGTTGACCTAGAAAAAGCCTAAAATCTTTATTTGATCTTCCATGAGGACGAAACCTCATATTCTGTATAATTTGAGAGTGCCAACTCCAAATCCGGTCTCTGTTTTGAATTTCAGTTTCGTTTAACGAGCATCAAAAGTTTGAGCCGTTCGGATCCAGAGGTTGACCTAGAGAAAGCCTAAAATCTTTATCTGATATTCCAAGAGGACGAAACTTCATGTTCTGTATAACTTGAGAGTGTTAACTCCAAATCCGGCTGCTCTTTTGAGTTTCAGTCTTCTTTAACGTACATCGCAAAATTGAGCCGCCCAGATCCTCAGATTCACCTAGAAAAAATCTAAGATCTTTATTTGATTTTCCATGAGGACGAAACCTCATATTCTGTATAATTTGAGAGTGCCAACTCCAAATCCGGTCTCTGTTTTGAATTTCAGTTTCGTCTAACGAGCATCAAAAGTTTGAGCCGTTCGGATCCAGAGGTTGACCTAGAGAAAGCCTAAAATCTTTATCTGATCTTCCAAGAGGACGAAACTTCATGTTCTGTATAACTTGAGAGTGTTAACTCCAAATCCGGCTGCTCTTTTGAGTTTCAGTCTTCTTTAACGTACATCGCAAAATTGAGCCGCCCAGATCCTCAGATTCACCTAGAAAAAATCTAAGATCTTTATTTGATTTTCCATGAGGACGAAACTTCATATTCTGTATAATTTGAGAGTGCCAACTCCAAATCCGGTCTCTGTTTTGAATTTCAGTTTCGTTTAACGAGCATCAAAAGTTTGAGCCGCTCGGATCCAGAGGTTGACCTAGAAAAAGCCTAAAATCTTTATTTGATCCTCCATGAGGACGAAACTTCATGTCCTGTATAATTTGAGAGCGCTAACTCCAAATCCGGCTGTTGTTTTTTTTGAGTTTCGGTATTGTTTAACGAACATCGAAAACTTGAGCCGCCCGGATCCTCAGATTCACCTAGAAAAAATCTAAGATCTTTATTTGATCTTCCATGAGGACGCAACTTCATGTTCTGTATAATTTAGGAGCGCTAACTCCGAAGCAGGTCGCGGTTTTGAGTTTCAGTCTTGTTTAACGATCATCGAAAATTTGAGCCGCCCGGATCCTGGGATTCACCTAGAAAAAATTCAAGATCTTTATTTGATCTTCCATGAGGACGAAACCTCATATTCTGTATAATTTGAGAGTGCCAACTCCAAATCCGGTCTCTGTTTTGAATTTCAGTTTCGTTTAACGAGCATCAAAAGTTTGAGCCGTTCGGATCCAGAGGTTGACCTAGAGAAAGCCTAAAATCTTTATCTGATCTTCCATGAGGACGAAACTTCATGTTCTGTATAACTTGAGAGTGTTAACTCCAAATCCGGCTGCTCTTTTGAGTTTCAGTCCCGTTTAACGATCATCGAAAATTTGAGCCGCCCGGATCCTCAGATTCACCTATGAAAAATCTAAGATCTTTAACTGATTTTCCATGAGGACGAAACTTCATGTTCTGTATAATTTGAGAGCGCTAACTCCAAATCCGGTCTCTGTTTTGAATTGCAGTTTCGTTTAACGAGCATCAAAAATTTGAGCCGTTCGGATCCAGAGGTTGACCTAGAGAAAGCCTAAAATCTTTATCTGATCTTCCATGAGGACGAAACTTCATGTTCTGTATAACTTGAGAGTGTTAACTCCAAATCCGGCTGCTCTTTTGAGTTTCAGTCCCGTTTAACGATCATCGAAAATTTGAGCCGCCCGGATCCTGGGATTCACCTAGAAAAAATTTAAGATCTTTATTTGATCTTCCATGAAGACGAAACTTCATGTTCTGTATAATTTGGGAGCGCTAACTCCAAATCCGGCTGCTGTTTTGAGTTTCAGTCTTGTTTAACGTACATCGCAAAATTGAGCCACCCGGATTCTCAGATTCACCTAGGAAAAATCTAAGATCTTTATCTGATTTTCCATGAGGACGAAACTTCATGTTCTGTATAATTTGAGAGCGCTAACTCCAAATCCGGTCTCTGTTTTGAATTTCAGTTTCGTTTAACGAGCATCAAAAATTTGAGCCGTTCGGATCCAGAGGTTGACCTAGAGAAAGCCTAAAATCTTTATCTGATCTTCCATGAGGACGAAACTTCATGTTCTGTGTAACTTGAGAGTGTTAACTCCAAATCCGGCTGCTCTTTTGAGTTTCAGTCTTCTTTAACGTACATCGCAAAATTGAGCCGCCCGGATCCTGGGATTCACCTAGAAAAAATTTAAGATCTTTATTTGATCTTCCATGAAGACGAAACTTCATGTTCTGTATAATTTGAGAGCGCTAACTCCAAATCCGGTCTCTGTTTTGAATTTCAGTTTCGTTTAACGAGCATCAAAAATTTGAACCGTTCGGATCCAGAGGTTGACCTAGAGAAAGCCTAAAATCTTTATCTGATCTTCCATGAGGACGAAACTTCATGTTCTGTATAACTTGAGAGTGTTAACTCCAAATCCGGCTGCTCTTTTGAGTTTCAGTCTTCTTTAACGTACATCGCAAAATTGAGCGGCCCGGATCGTGGGATTCACCTAGAAAAAATTTAAGATCTTTATTTGATCTTCCATGAAGACGAAACTTCATGTTCTGTATAATTTGGGAGCGCTAACTCCAAATCCGGCTGCTGTTTTGAGTTTCAGTCTTGTTTAGCGAACATCGCAAAATTGAGCCACCCGGATCCTCAGATTCACCTATGAAAAATCTAAGATCTTTAACTGATTTTCCATGAGGACGAAACTTCATGTTCTGTATAATTTGAGAGCGCTAACTCCAAATCCGGTCTCTGTTTTGAATTGCAGTTTCGTTTAACGAGCATCAAAAATTTGAGCCGTTCGGATCCAGAGGTTGACCTAGAGAAAGCCTAAAATCTTTATCTGATCTTCCATGAGGACGAAACTTCATGTTCTGTATAACTTGAGAGTGTTAACTCCAAATCCGGCTGCTCTTTTGAGTTTCAGTCCCGTTTAACGATCATCGAAAATTTGAGCCGCCCGGATCCTGGGATTCACCTAGAAAAAATTTAAGATCTTTATTTGATCTTCCATGAAGACGAAACTTCATGTTCTGTATAATTTGGGAGCGCTAACTCCAAATCCGGCTGCTGTTTTGAGTTTCAGTCTTGTTTAACGTACATCGCAAAATTGAGCCACCCGGATTCTCAGATTCACCTAGGAAAAATCTAAGATCTTTATCTGATTTTCCATGAGGACGAAACTTCATGTTCTGTATAATTTGAGAGCGCTAACTCCAAATCCGGTCTCTGTTTTGAATTTCAGTTTCGTTTAACGAGCATCAAAAATTTGAACCGTTCGGATCCAGAGGTTGACCTAGAGAAAGCCTAAAATCTTTATCTGATCTTCCATGAGGACGAAACTTCATATTCTGTATAACTTGAGAGTGTTAACTCCAAATCCGGCTGCTCTTTTGAGTTTCAGTCTTCTTTAACGTACATCGCAAAATTGAGCCGCCCAGATCCTCAGATTCACCTAGAAAAAATCTAAGATCTTTATTTGATTTTCCATGAGGACGAAACTTCATGTTCTGTATAATTTGAGAGCGCTAACTCCAAATCCGGTCTCTGTTTTGAATTTCAGTTTCGTCTAACGAGCATCAAAAATTTGAGCTGCTCTGATCCAGAGGTTGACCTAGAGAAAGCCTAAAATCTTTATCTGATCTTCCAAGAGGACGAAACTTCATGTTCTGTATAATTTGGGAGCGCTAACTCCAAATCCGGCTGCTGTTTTGAGTTTCAGCCTTGTTTAACGAACATGGCAAAATTGAGCCACCCGGATCCTCAGATTCACCTAGAAAAAATCTAAGATCTTTATTTGATTTTCCATGAGAACGAAACTTCATGTTCTGTATAATTTGAGAGCGCTAACTCCAAATCCGGTCTCTGTTTTGAATTTCAGTTTCGTTTAACGAGCATCAAAAATTTGAGCCGCTCGGATCCAGAGGTTGACCTAGAAAAAGCCTAAAATATTTATCTGATCTTCCATGAGGACGAAACTTCATGTTCTGTATAACTTGAGAGTGCTAACTCCAAATCCGGCCGCTCTTTTGAGTTTCAATCTTCGTTAACGTACATCGCAAAATTGAGCCTCCCAGATCCTCAGATTCACCTAGAAAAAATCTAAGATCTTTATTTGATTTTCCATGAGGACGAAACTTCATGTCCTGTATAATTTGAGAGCGATAACTCCAAATCCGGTCTCTGTTTTGAATTTGTTTCGTTAACGAGCATCAAAAATTTGAGCCGCTCGGATCCAGAGGTTGACCTAGAAAAAGCCTAAAATCTTTATTTGATCTTTCATGAGGACGACACTTCATGTTCTGTATAATTTGAGAGCGCTAACTCCAAATCCGGTCTCTGTTTTGAATTTGTTTCGTTTAACGAGCATCAAAAATTTGAGCCGCTCGGATCCAGAGGTTGACCTAGAAAAAGCCTAAAATCTTTATTTGATCTTTCATGAGGACGACACTTCATGTTCTGTATAATTTGAGAGCGATAACTCCAAATCCGGTCTCTGTTTTGAATTTGTTTCGTTAACGACCATCAAAAATTTGAGCCGCTCGGATCCAGAGGTTGACCTAGAAAAAGCCTAAAATCTTTATTTGATCTTTCATGAGGACGACACTTCATGTTCTGTATAATTTGAGAGCGCTAACTCCAAATCCGGTCTCTGTTTTGGATTTCAGTTTCGTTTAACGAGCATCAAAAATTTGAGCCGCTCGGATCCAGAGGTTGACCTAGAAAAAGCCTAAAATCTTTATTTGATCTTCCATGAGGACGAAACCTCATATTCTGTATAACTTGAGAGTGCTAACTCCAAATCCGGTCTCTGTTTTAAATTTGTTTCGTTTAACGAGCATCAAAAATTTGAGCCGCTCGGATCCAGAGGTTGACCTAGAAAAAGCCTGAAATCTTTATTTGATCTTTCATGAGGACGCCTCTTCATGTTCTGTATAATTTGAGAGCGATAACTCCAAATCCGGTCTCTGTTTTGAATTTGTTTCGTTAACGAGCATCAAAAATTTGAGCCGCTCGGATACAGAGGTTGAACTAGAAAAAGCCTAAAATCTTTATTTGATCTTTCATGAGGACGACACTTCATGTTCTGTATAATTTGAGAGCGCTAACTCCAAATACGGCTGTTGTTTTGAGTTTCGGTATTGTTTAACGAACATCGAAAAATTGAGCCGCCCGGATCCTGAGATTCACCTAAAAAAATTCTAAAATCTTTATTTGATCTTCCTTGAGGACGAAACTTCATGTTCTGTATAATTTGAGAGCGCTAACTTCAAATCCGGTCTCTGTTTTGAATTTCAGTTTCGTTTAACGAACATCGAAAATTTGAGCCGCCTGGATCTTGAGGTTCACGTACAAAAAAATCGAAAATCTTTAGTTGATCCTCTATGAGGATGAAACTTTGTGTGCTGTATCATTTGGGGCCGCTAACTCCGAAGCAGGTCGCTGTTTTGAGCTTCAGTCTAGTCTAACAATCGAAAATTTAAGCCACTCGGATTCTGAGGTTCACCTAGAAAAAATCTAAAGTCTTCATTTGATCTTCTATGAGGACGAAACTTCATGTCCTGTATAATTTGAGAGCGCTAACTCCAAATCCGGCTGCTGTTTTGAGTTTCGGTATTGTCTAACGAACATCGAAAAATTGAGCCGCCCGGGTCCTCAGATTCACCTAGAAAAAATCTAAGATCTTTATTTGACTTTCCATGAGGACGAAACTTCATGTTCTGTATAACTTGAGAGTGTTAACTCCAAATCCGGCCGCTCTTTTGAGTTTCAGTCTTCTTTAACGTACATCGCAAAATTGAGCCGCCCAGATCCTCAGATTCACCTAGAAAAAATCTAAGATCTTTACTTGATTTTCCATGAGGACGAAACTTCATGTCCTGTATAATTTGAGAGCGCTAACTCCAAATCCGGCTGTTGTTTTTTTTGAGTTTCGGTATTGTTTAACGAACATCGAAAACTTGAGCCGCCCGGATCCTCAGATTCACCTAGAAAAAATCTAAGATCTTTATTTGATCTTCCATGAGGACGCAACTTCATGTTCTGTATAATTTAGGAGCGCTAACTCCGAAGCAGGTCGCGGTTTTGAGTTTCAGTCCCGTTTAACGATCATCGAAAATTTGAGCCGCCCGGATCCTGGGATTCACCTAGAAAAAATTTAAGATCTTTATTTGATCTTCCATGAAGACGAAACTTCATGTTCTGTATAATTTGAGAGCGCTAACTCCAAATCCGGTCTCTGTTTTGAATTTCAGTTTCGTTTAACGAGCATCAAAAATTTTAACCGTTCGGATCCAGAGGTTGACCTAGAGGAAGCCTTAAATCTTTATCTGATCTTCCATGAGGACGAAACTTCATGTTCTGTATAACTTGAGAGTGTTAACTCCAAATCCGGCTGCTCTTTTGAGTTTCAGTCTTCTTTAACGTACATCGCAAAATTGAGCCGCCCAGATCCTCAGATTCAACTAGAAAAAATCTAAGATCTTTATTTGATTTTCCATGAGGACGAAACTTCATGTTCTGTACAATTTGAGAGCGCTAACTCCAAATCCGGTCTCTGTTTTGAATTTCAGTTTCGTCTAACGAGCATCAAAAATTTGAGCTGCTCTGATCCAGAGGTTGACCTAGAAAAAGCCTAAAATCTTTATTTGATCTTCCATGAGGACGAAACCTCATATTCTGTATAATTTGAGAGTGCCAACTCCAAATCCGGTCTCTGTTTTGAATTTCAGTTTCGTTTAACGAGCATCAAAAGTTTGAGCCGCTCGGATCCAGAGGTTGACCTAGAAAAAGCCTAAAATCTTTATTTGATCCTCCATGAGGACGAAACTTCATGTTCTATATAATTTGAGAGCGCTAACTCCAAATCTGGTCTCTGTTTTGAATTTCAGTTTCGTCTAACGAGCATCAAAAATTTGAGCTGCTCTGATCCAGAGGTTGACCTAGAAAAAGCCTAAAATCTTTATTTGATCTTCCATGAGGACGAAACCTCATATTCTGTATAATTTGAGAGTGCCAACTCCAAATCCGGTCTCTGTTTTGAATTTCAGTTTCGTTTAACGAGCATCAAAAGTTTGAGCCGTTCGGATCCAGAGGTTGACCTAGAGAAAGCCTAAAATCTTTATCTGATCTTCCAAGAGGACGAAACTTCATGTTCTGTATAACTTGAGAGTGTTAACTCCAAATCCGGCTGCTCTTTTGAGTTTCAGTCTTCTTTAACGTACATCGCAAAATTGAGCCGCCCAGATCCTCAGATTCACCTAGAAAAAATCTAAGATCTTTATTTGATTTTCCATGAGGACGAAACCTCATATTCTGTATAATTTGAGAGTGCCAACTCCAAATCCGGTCTCTGTTTTGAATTTCAGTTTCGTCTAACGAGCATCAAAAGTTTGAGCCGTTCGGATCCAGAGGTTGACCTAGAGAAAGCCTAAAATCTTTATCTGATCTTCCAAGAGGACGAAACTTCATGTTCTGTATAACTTGAGAGTGTTAACTCCAAATCCGGCTGCTCTTTTGAGTTTCAGTCTTCTTTAACGTACATCGCAAAATTGAGCCGCCCAGATCCTCAGATTCACCTAGAAAAAATCTAAGATCTCTATTTGATTTCCCATGAGGACGAAACTTCATATTCTGTATAATTTGAGAGTGCCAACTCCAAATCCGGTCTCTGTTTTGAATTTCAGTTTCGTTTAACGAGCATCAAAAGTTTGAGCCGCTCGGATCCAGAGGTTGACCTAGAAAAAGCCTAAAATCTTTATTTGATCCTCCATGAGGACGAAACTTCATGTCCTGTATAATTTGAGAGCGCTAACTCCAAATCCGGCTGTTGTTTTTTTTGAGTTTCGGTATTGTTTAACGAACATCGAAAACTTGAGCCGCCCGGATCCTCAGATTCACCTAGAAAAAATCTAAGATCTTTATTTGATCTTCCATGAGGACGCAACTTCATGTTCTGTATAATTTAGGAGCGCTAACTCCGAAGCAGGTCGCGGTTTTGAGTTTCAGTCTTGTTTAACGATCATCGAAAATTTGAGCCGCCCGGATCCTGGGATTCACCTAGAAAAAGTTCAAGATCTTTATTTGATCTTCCATGAAGACGAAACTTCATGTTCTGTATAATTTGGGAGCGCTAACTCCAAATCCGGCTGCTGTTTTGAGTTTCAGTCTTGTTTAACGAACATCGCAAAATTGAGCCACCCGGATCCTCAGATTCACCTAGGAAAAATCTAAGATCTTTATCTGATTTTCCATGAGGACGAAACTTCATGTTCTGTATAATTTGAGAGCGCTAACTCCAAATCCGGTCTCTGTTTTGAATTTCAGTTTCGTTTAACGATCATCAAAAATTTGAGCCGTTCGGATCCAGAGGTTGACCTAGAGAAAGCCTAAAATCTTTATCTGATCTTCCATGAGGACGAAACTTCATGTTCTGTATAACTTGAGAGTGTTAACTCCAAATCCGGCTGCTCTTTTGAGTTTCAGTCTTCTTTAACGTACATCGCAAAATTGAGCCGCCCGGATCCTGGGATTCACCTAGAAAAAATTTAAGATCTTTATTTGATCTTCCATGAAGACGAAACTTCATGTTCTGTATAATTTGGGAGCGCTAACTCCAAATCCGGCTGCTGTTTTGAGTTTCAGTCTTGTTTAACGAACATCGCAAAATTGAGCCACCCGGATCCTCAGATTCACCTATGAAAAATCTAAGATCTTTAACTGATTTTCCATGAGGACGAAACTTCATGTTCTGTATAATTTGAGAGCGCTAACTCCAAATCCGGTCTCTGTTTTGAATTGCAGTTTCGTTTAACGAGCATCAAAAATTTGAGCCGTTCGGATCCAGAGGTTGACCTAGAGAAAGCCTAAAATCTTTATCTGATCTTCCATGAGGACGAAACTTCATGTTCTGTATAACTTGAGAGTGTTAACTCCAAATCCGGCTGCTCTTTTGAGTTTCAGTCTTCTTTAACGTACATCGCAAAATTGAGCCGCCCAGATCCTCAGATTCACCTAGAAAAAATCTAAGATCTTTATTTGATTTTCCATGAGGACGAAACTTCATGTTCTGTATAATTTGAGAGCGCTAACTCCAAATCCGGTCTCTGTTTTGAATTTCAGTTTCGTCTAACGAGCATCAAAAATTTGAGCTGCTCTGATCCAGAGGTTGACCTAGAAAAAGCCTAAAATCTTTATTTGATCCTCCATGAGGACGAAACTTCATGTTCTATATAATTTTAGAGCGCTAACTCCAAATCTGGTCTCTGTTTTGAATTTCAGTTTCGTCTAACGAGCATCAAAAATTTGAGCTGCTCTGATCCAGAGGTTGACCTAGAAAAAGCCTAAAATCTTTATTTGATCCTCCATGAGGACGAAACTTCATGTTCTATATAATTTTAGAGCGCTAACTCCAAATCTGGTCTCTGTTTTGAATTTCAGTTTCGTCTAACGAGCATCAAAAATTTGAGCTGCTCTGATCCAGAGGTTGACCTAGAAAAAGCCTAAAATCTTTATTTGATCTTCCATGAGGACGAAACCTCATATTCTGTATAATTTGAGAGCGCCAACTCCAAATCCGGTCTCTGTTTTGAATTTCAGTTTCGTTTAACGAGCATCAAAACTTTGAGCCGTTCGGATCCAGAGGTTGACCTAGAGAAAGCCTAAAATCTTTATCTGATCTTCCAAGAGGACGAAACTTCATGTTCTGTATAACTTGAGAGTGTTAACTCCAAATCCGGCTGCTCTTTTGAGTTTCAGTCTTCTTTAACGTACATCGCAAAATTGAGCCGCCCAGATCCTCAGATTCACCTAGAAAAAATCTAAGATCTTTATTTGATTTTCCATGAGGACGAAACCTCATATTCTGTATAATTTGAGAGTGCCAACTCCAAATCCGGTCTCTGTTTTGAATTTCAGTTTCGTCTAACGAGCATCAAAAGTTTGAGCCGTTCGGATCCAGAGGTTGACCTAGAGAAAGCCTAAAATCTTTATCTGATCTTCCAAGAGGACGAAACTTCATGTTCTGTATAACTTGAGAGTGTTAACTCCAAATCCGGCTGCTCTTTTGAGTTTCAGTCTTCTTTAACGTACATCGCAAAATTGAGCCGCCCAGATCCTCAGATTCACCTAGAAAAAATCTAAGATCTTTATTTGATTTTCCATGAGGACGAAACTTCATATTCTGTATAATTTGAGAGTGCCAACTCCAAATCCGGTCTCTGTTTTGAATTTCAGTTTCGTCTAACGAGCATCAAAAATTTGAGCTGCTCTGATCCGGAGGTTGACCTAGAAAAAGCCTAAAATCTTTATTTGATCTTCCATGAGGACGAAACCTCATATTCTGTATAATTTGAGAGTGCCAACTCCAAGTCCGGTCTCTGTTTTGAATTTCAGTTTCGTTTAACGAGTATCAAAAGTTTGAGCCGCTCGGATCCAGAGGTTGACCTAGAAAAAGCCTAAAATCTTTATTTGATCCTCCATGAGGACGAAACTTCATGTCCTGTATAATTTGAGAGCGCTAACTCCAAATCCGGCTGTTGTTTTTTTTTTTTGAGTTTCGGTATTGTTTAACGAACATCGAAAACTTGAGCCGCCCGGATCCTCAGATTCACCTAGAAAAAATCTAAGATCTTTATTTGATCTTCCGTGAGGACGCAACTTCATGTTCTGTATAATTTAGGAGCGCTAACTCCGAAGCAGGTCGCGGTTTTGAGTTTCAGTCCCGTTTAACGATCATCGAAAATTTGAGCCGCCCGGATCCTGGGATTCACCTAGAAAAAATTTAAGATCTTTATTTGATCTTCCATGAAGACGAAACTTCATGTTCTGTATAATTTGGGAGCGCTAACTCCAAATCCGGCTGCTGTTTTGAGTTTCAGTCTTGTTTAACGAACATCGAAAATTTGAGCCGCCCGGATCCTCAGATTCACCTAGAAAAAATTTAAGATCTTTATTTGATCTTCCATGAAGACGAAACTTCATGTTCTGTATAATTTGAGAGCGCTAACTCCAAATCCGGCCACTGTTTTGAGTTTCAGTCTCGTTTAACGAACATCGAAATCTTGAGCTGTCCGGATCCTGAGGTTCACCCAGAAAAAATCTAAAATATTCTATGAGAACAAAATTTCGCAGCCTAAGTAGATAACTTGAGGACGCCAGTTATCAGTCTGGCCACTGTTTTGAGTTGCAGTCTCGTTTAACAAAATCATTATCTAATTTAACTATTCTTTCTCATCCCCCACCTAGACCAAACCCTGCAACTCCGAGTCCAACTCGACTCCGGACGGATTATTTCCATCTCCACAACAACCTTATTAATCTGCCAAATATCAGTTTCCCCAATTTTCGGTTCCTACATATAGTTATTAAAAGTTTTTTCTAGCTAGTATATGACAAAAAAATATGTCTTAAGACTTTCTATCACAAGAAAATATATTTGGTAAAAATGTTTGACTTATCGTCCCGTGTAATTAAAAAAAAAAAGTCCTTTAGTTTGGGAATCGATCCCAGAACCGCTGTATTGAAAAGTCGCCGCGCAATCTATTGAGCTAGGGCGCTATTCCTCTTCTTTTGTCAAAAAATTTTACATTATTATTATCTATTTATTTCACCCACACCTTTTAATATATAAAGGGTGTCCCTGAATTTCCTCGACACGTGATATTCTCGTAACAAAAAAATGTTCAAACGAAAACTGAGTGGAATGTTTGAAAGTACTTCAGGGTCTATCATACCATGCTTTCAAAATATTTTTTTGTACTTAAAACCTTAAAACTCACCCCAACTTTGTTTTTTTTTCAAATAGTACCTAATAGTTTTTCCTACATAGGACCTTATTTTACTTAAGATCTTGTAGTACCTTTGATTTTATGCAAAAACCTATTTTTTCGCAGTCATAAGCATAAAATAAATAAAACAAGGACTTGCTTGAGGCGCAATGTATTCGTAAGAAAAACAGATAAAAAAATTCTAAATGGGCCTCTCAAGGGGGTACCCTACGTTCGGTAGAATGCCCTATCATGCCCATGCTTTCGAAACATTTTTTTCGCCAACCCCTGGAACATACCCCCTACTTCTTTACCAAATAGCATCCCACAGCTTTTCCCACATTAATGAGGTTATTATTTTATTTAATGTTTTGTAGTGCCTTTGATTTCATACACAAACCATTTCTTTCGTAAAGTCATTAACCTAAGATAAATAAAATGAGTATCTGTTTGAGGCGTAATATTACCGTAATAAAAAAGCATAAAAATTACGCTTGTTTTCGAAGGCATCTGTTACAAGTCAGTCAGTACCTACCCTTAAAAACCAAAGTGGTTTTATTTTTATCGGTTTTTTGCGTCAAACTAATTCTTATTTTAGTTATATTATGCTTGTGATTTTACGAAAAAAAATAGGTTTGCGTATAAAATCCAAGGTACTGCAAGACTTAGAATAATATAAGGAATTCATTTTTATAGAAAAAACTATTTGGTGCCATTTGAAAAACAAAAGTTTAGGGTGAGTTTGAAGTACAAAAAAACGTTTTAAAAGTATGTTATGATAGACCCTAAAATACCTTCAAAAATTCCACTCAGTTCTAGTTTAAACTTTTTTTGTTACGAGAATATCACGTGTCAAGGAAATTCAGGGACACCCTGTATATAGAACAGGCTCTACAGAGGTGGGATAGGAAATGTAGAGGTATGGATTTACCGGTACAAGAAAATATATTGCTTTCACTACGTTTTACGGACGATCAAGTTATTTTTGCACCGCAGAAAGAAGACAGATATGTTAAAGAAGCTCAAACAAGAATACGAAATGTGGGGACTTAAAAATAAATATGAATAAAACGGAATTCTTGGACAGCATGTCATGATTTGGAGGACGAACCTATCAACGGTTGCCAAGCTTTTAAGTATTTAGGAGTGACAGTACACAGAGATGGTACGTGTTTAAGAGACATACAGACCAAAATAGCTCAAGGAAAGCAAGCCACAAAGGACTGGACTGCTATGGAATAACATTATCACTAAAAAAATAAAAAAAAGGATATTTGAAAGCATAATACAGAATATCACCCTATATGGGGCAGAGTGTGGCCAATGACAGCAATAAGGAGCAAAATAAGAACGGTCAAATTAGACTGGTTGAGAAGATGCCTGCGTCAGAAGAACTGCCAAATTAAGAACTGCAGAGATATGGCAAAGAAAGGGAACAGAAAGCTCAATAACAAGAACATTGAAAAACAGAGTACTGCAATGGTATGGTCATATTCAAACAATACCAGAACACAGGTGGCCAAAACGAATATTGGAATGGGAGCCTCCAAGGAGGAGACGTAGAGGACGACTAGCACTAGGATGGGAGACTTACATTAGACATGCTATGATAGATAGAGACCCGAGAGTAGGGTATTGGAATATAAGAGAGCTGTCAAAAACGTCGAACTCGTAAGGGAAAATGCCGAAGAAGAGGAAGAAGACTCATTTCCCTATTTTGTAATGTTATTTATGATTTCAAGGTGTCCTGTAGAGGAAATAACGTGCCCGTGTGCTCTAAAGAGCCTATTACTCACTTGTAATTTGATATACTATATTCTACCACATACATAGGTACTATTTATGCACAAAGCATGCATTCATGTGGCCTTTTAATGATCCTTCTATATCTTTTCGGGCAGATGACGCAAATTATCTATTCCACTCCAGGCCCAGGCCCAGGACTTAGATCTGCTGCTGATACAGAGTTGTAGTTGTTTTATAAATGTCTCTCAAAAAACGTCCTTTGTGTCGGACCCTGTATTATTGATTTTTTTCCAATAAATTTGTTTCAATAACACAATCCAAAAAATTAATATATTTACATTTACTAAGTGTTTAATGTCAAGCAGTATCAAATCCAACGATTCTTTCTCGTCCCCCACCTGGAGGAAAACCTGCAACGCCCGTGCCCCTCTTCAAATCGACTCCGGACGGATTATTCTTCGGTTCCATCTCCACAGCAACCGTACTAAGCTGTCAAGTTTCAATTTCCCGCTCGCGATCCGCGGCCAGGTGTTTTGGGATCAAGTTACCTTAGCAGAACAAGATTCTCAGTTGTTTCGTGACCTTTCACTAACATAACTAGATTTATTATAACAATTTCGTACCCACAAGCATGAACACCGGACTAGCAATACTAACAAAAAGCTCTACGAGGCGCATTTAAGGAAAAACGTTGTAATAGTGCAAGTGCGTTTTGTGTTAAAGGTGTGTGATAATTAGCTCACATTCGAAGGCAATATGTAAGTAATTAGTTTCTGTGTTACTTTCTTATGGCGTGAGAAACTGCTTCAAGTACTGCTTATTTGCAGTAATGTGTTATTGTTTGAGCTTTAGCAAGTTTCATGCTCGATTTAATTTACTTTGTCTTTGTTGTTCACATTAAATTCGTTGTACTGTTTGATTATTGAAGGACAACCACTTGCTGACTAGGAATTAAATATTCGCATCAATTAAAGGTGTGATAGAATATCAATTCGACCAAAGACGTGTTTCGCTGTCGTCTGTGTGTCGTAAATTTTATTAGAATGTTCTGCGAATATTTTAGCAATAATGTTGGCTAGACTCTGGCAGTTGACAGGTACTGGTAGAACTAGTTATGAAGCTTAAAAATGTATACATATTCTCTATGTATGCATTTATATAGTTATTTAAACCTGCTGGATTAAAGCATACCTATTTGTTACCGCTTGCAATAATATACCTATTTTTGTATAAAATGTCTACTAAATTTAGTAAGATAGCACTAGCTTCAGTATCAAATGAACTACTAAGCATGAGCCAAGTAAATTCTAGTTTCTCTTATACTTACTACAAGGAAGAAATTATTGACGAATTAAAACCGAATTAAAAGGGTCTAACACATCACTCATGCAAAAAAAGGTTCACATTCAATAAAATCACAGAATAAATATATTAAATCATGATGATAAATAATGAAGCAGTTATTGCTCAACAGAATGAATTCAATTTACAGAACAAAATAATAATTTACACATTATGATATACCAGACAATACCTTTGAAACACGTGTCACAAATTGAATAATTAGAATATAATTCCGTCACTAACCAAAATTGAAGCTAGCGAATCATAGTTGAAGTCACATAATCTTGAAATGAGATTGAAATTATCCATCATATACGTCACAGGATAGTTCAAGCTCGAAACGTTTTATCTTGGAAAATGCGGTAGAATGCAGCGAAACAGCTGGGGCGTAAAAATTAATTTGAAACAATGCTATGGAATTGACCTTATTCTGTAACAGCTGATGTAAAAAACTCAATGAAAATAATACTTTAACTTAAACACATTAAATGTAGAACATGACGATTTTTACAAAATGTCTCTTTCGGGATACACCCCATCACTCTTAACACATAAAGATGTTCGTCATCCTGATTTGAGACCTTTTGAAACATCTATCTTGTCTACAAACTTCAAACAACATTCATAGAAAATATTTTTGAAAAAATGGAAGAAATAAAACCTTACTTTCCACTAATTTTCCGCACTTAAATGGTTATTGTATTTTATTAGTATACAACTATTAATCATAACAAAATGTACCCCGATTCTACTATATTCCGTCGCTAGACCACATTCTAATCACCATTATTTTTGTAATAAGATACTATAAAGGCAGAGAAAAAAGTGGTTAGATTCAGTCGAGTAATTTTCAGAAAACAAAAAAGCATATCATGCGCAAACTTAGTGCTGGGTGATTTTAAGGAAAATATATTATGCTCGATAGGTACGAATTTTAGAGACGTGTTGGCATGAATGGAAGGATGCTGGAAGGATGATGGAAGGATGGATGGACTTTATTTTCTCTAACTTTCTAAGTTTTAACTAAACCTTGAATGAATGAATGAAAGAGGGAGAGAGGCTTTCTGGTGAGCAGAACTACCAGTGCAAATGCCTACAAACGGACATGCACCTCTTCTTACCCTAGTTCCCAAGTGCGGCCCTCATCGCAAAGTTGAGGATGGCCTTGGGTCCTGCCCATCTTATATCGTCAGGTTCAAGAACCCTTGAGCCTAGTATGGTCTGCCTGTGATACCCAAGGGCTTCACAGCGACATAGAATGTATGCCGAGGATTTTTCCATCTCCTGAAGGTGTTATAGCGGGATAGCAGGCCTACAAGTAGCCTTAGCCGGCTTCTGTCCAGTGAGCTACAGAACCGCCCCACCTTGGCCAGAGGTTCTAAAATAAGTTCTTTAGCCTGACGAAGGTGTCCAGAGATTCCTTTCCATCTCATAACATGCTGATTTTGCAACCACACCTCTGTTTTCCTCCTAATGGTACCTGCTGTCAGCCCCACTGCCGCCTCAGGACCCAAGAAATTATTCCTCGACCCTCGCTTTGCTAGCGCGTCCGCCATTTCATTACCGCAAACTCCAGCATGATTAGGCACCCACATAAGTGACATGTCTTGCCGAAATGTCATCCAAGATCTTTCTACATTGCAGAACCAGCCGCTCAAAAGGCTACCTGCCACTTAGCTAAGCCTTGCTTTTTTGTATCAAAAATATATTTGGGTTTTGTTCAAAAATAATCGAGATCTTTAGAAATATACTCATAGAAACATGAAGTTGTAATTATGGTCTTTTCAGCACGGATTACTAATTGTTTATTATACTCTAGTTCGTTATATGGATTTTTTCTTCACACACTATAGATGAGGGGAGTATTCTGATCGCCGAAATTTAGATTTCAACGTCTTTTAATTGGTCTTAATTAGTCTAAAATGTTTCGTATTTACAAAAGATTTTCGAACGTTGCCTTTCATGGCGTATTATGCTTAGTAATCCTACACCCTGCAACTTGGAAATCCCTGCTTTTATCGCGATTTTGACACTGTTCTGCTACCACGATTGATATAGGAACAATATGTAGCTTTTGAATACTATACCTGTCATAGCAGAGAAATTAAATACCCTAATATATAAAAACCTTCGTTTTTAGGACTTAAATAGTTTCCTGAAACTGTTCTGCTTTCCTGGGAGAGGCCATCTTGGGGTGCAGATGTACATAAGAATAATGGCGTCAACATATTGCTGTTGATTATCACCCGTGATAGTTGCATAACCTGTATCTTGGAACCCTCCGAGTCAATTGCAATGAAATTGTGATACTTCGCTAGAAATCAATATGCTTTGATCTTAAATATAAAAAAACAAAAACTATTGCATTCTCGCCCACTGCTATTTATAAAGTCGAAACTATTGAATACCTAGGCCACATACGTTGGTCAGAGCACGTATTATACGTAAATAGACGTTTAAGGGCCATCTCAGCTGAGTTTTTCATTCTGGAAGATATATTAAATAGAAAAAAACTTGATTAAACTTTATCCATCGTTGATTCAATATTACGCTACTGTATCACTGCATGGGGGGAGCTTTTAGTGCCAAAATTCAAATATAACAAACTACACAGAATATGATTTTAAAAGTACTAAATAAGAGAAATAGGTTATATTCGACAAAATTATTGTATAAGGAAAGTAAAGTATCCAATTTAAAGCAAATTTTATAATATCAATAGAAGAGGTATTAAAAGTAAATATTTCAGTAGATCTAGCGCTAATACGGATGTTTGGAAAAACCTTAACACGAACAACATTTTCGCACTTAGGGCCAAAATTCTATAGTTGTCTCACACAACACATAAAACAGAAAAAAGCTTTGAAAAAGACAAAACAGAAATAATTCACTTTATAACGAAAAACACAGTTTCAGGTTAGATATATTTTAGCAACGTATGTTGAGTTTGACTCGAATTTTGATTCATGTTTTCCTGCAAAATATCCTGCTCTCGGTCGATTCTAATTTTTATGTCCATATTTTGATGTCACTCATAGGATCTTTCTTCTTTGGTTGCTCTGGTTTATGCAATCTACCATATAGGTTATTATTTATTATGAAATAATTATCAGTGCTTGGTGTCGCATAACATAGCTGGATAGGCAAATTGCCTATGGCATGTATCTTCACTGGGCATTGATAAAAAGAACAAATATATTCCGTTTAAACGTGCAGTGCTCGGTGCAGTTGTTAGTGAACTAATAAGAACATATGTAATTACGTATATATTATTATTATCTTTTTTCTATTACATATGTCACATATGACTTTGTACACTGTGCTTTTATAGTAATAAATCTGTGAAAAGGAAAATTATGGGAAACACTGAGTTAAGCCACTGGACGGCATTATTTGTAGTGGTTACGTGAAAGCAGCACAAAAGCGATGATGCAAAAAATGATGTTTGATTAATCATATTCTACTAGTACATCCTTACAACGATTTTAGATGTTATGCAGTATACTGCAGTATACAAACCGTTACCTAACAATAAATAATTATTAAGATCTGTTTGAATATATTCAACGACATCATTCGACTTTCATGGCCCATGCATCATTAGCATATGCAATATTCTAGGAATAACGCGTTTACTCAATACAAATGCACCGTGCAGCTGAAATGGTACGTTTTCGTTTTGTTTGACGTCTTAATGTGAAAGTCTGTGTTTAAACTAGCAATTAGCAGAATGGACATCACCTTACACCAGGATACAGTTATCAGAAAGAGACTACCCAAGTTATTTAAGAAATCTAGATGACCGATTGTGTTCACGGATTTGATTACGCCGTATATTGGATGCGTTTTTGTAGAATTAGTCAATCAAAAAGATGCTGTCAAATAGGCTTACCACGTATTGATCCACACAGTTAAAAAATATCTCCTTAATTTTGAAAAACGATAAAGACTTCAATAATATCCTGACAGAATCTTTTCTCAAAGAAAGTGGTTTCCATGTTATCCCAAAAGTGAGCTCAGGATATCGCAAGTCTTGTTTGGAGCATGTCCTGAATCGCATCAGCCACGATGAGCCTAGTCCACGACAGCGCTGTTTGGATCATTCAGATCTCATCAGGTGGACCTGGGTAAGGAGATAGCTCTCGCTCAGGCTGATATGGAAGCAGTGGGGCATATACCCCTACCGACATTGAATTACCCTATTGGCTGGAGTGCTTTCTCTGGGGAAACATGAAGGAGATGATTTCCAACTTACCCAAAGTGAATTCAAGGATATCAGAATTCTTGTGTGGACCATGTCATTAGTCATTAGTTCACCGCCTTTGATCGATTTATAAATGCCATAAGCCTTTTTGTGATCGCCCTTAGCAGTTACCCTCAAAAAGGTGCACTTAGATCGCTACTTTGTGATATTTATAAAAGACAAAGTTTCGGTACTAGTTTTATGGTGGTTTTGTGAAAATTTTAATATCACAACAGCAGTTTTTGGGATACAGAGAGGAGAAGGTTTATCGGACAGACCGATAGAAGGACGAACTGACATTCCTGATTATTTTATTTATTTTCTTCAGGCTGCCTTATCATTTGGAAAATCTATTGCTACCTAACTAATATATTAAAAAATTAACCAGTTGTCGTGTTAACTACTTCCCATTTTTGTTAATGACAAGTACCAAGTATGTGATATGCAATATCTTTATGTAAGTAGTTGTGAATGGAATATAAACAATGGCGGACCGGTGGGTGTAAAAAATTCTTCTAGTTCAAAAGTACAGGTACATATGTTTTATATTCTGTGGTAGTCTGTATCTTTCAACATGAATTTTGAAATATACTATATAACGTAGAATTACCGAATGCTTCTACAGACACCCTTATATGCTTCTTCCAAGAAGACCAAAATCTTGAGCTATTTGCGCCGAAATTATGAAATTCTCTAGATAATATTCTTTATATAGGTGATATGTGTATTGTTTTGTTTTCACTATTATCATATACTTAATTTAACATTTCGGTATTCTTACTTCCAAGACTTTCTCAGTTTTGAATTGAAAATATTCATTAATGTAACCTTGCACGATAAAAAATATCAAATTCTTGGTTTAACATACCTAATTACAGCTTTGCGCATATAGGAAGACATGGTATACTTGAATGAAAGTATAATATATTCTTCTTCCAAGAATCTATTTTCATTGGTGCCTGTGGCGTAACTAATTGCCCACAGGGCCTGCAGCTGCGCGGGGACCTCGTCATTTTAGGGGCCCCGTAGCCGTGGAGGCCCAGGGTCTTCAAGCACCATCCTTTGTGCAACAAGAAATTAGATACTAAACGAATAGTAGATACTAAACTAAACTAAAAGATCGCTTTCCTTGTATGTTTTGTTGTATTTTTCATAAAAAATATCTATGAACCCCATGATACATACCTAACATTGAAGAAGTGGGACAGTATTGCATTTTAAACTAAACCCTTAAAATCGGCGCAGTATCTGCAGTAAATAGAAAAATACGGTAAGACATACGTCAAAATGTTTTTGCATAATTTAACGCGGTGTCTTTCACAACACAGGTCACACAAACAACCAACTCATAGGTGTAAAATACGAACTAAACAACGACCTTCTAAAAAAATTTAAATCGAAAAATATGTGTTTTCAAACCACGAATTTTCTAATTTTTCGGGTGATTTAAACATGTAAAGGTCGTTTTCTAATTTTTCGGGTGATTTAAGCATGTAAAGGTCGTTGTTTAGTTTGTATTTTATACTACATGTGTTGGTTGTTTCTGTGATCTGTGTTGTGGAAGACACCGATTTAAATAAGCCGAAAATTGTTTGACGTTTTTTTGTTTGAGAATTGCATTTGAAAATCTGTGACTCAATGCACATTTCGGTTTTTTCGAGCAAACATCAACGTAAAGCCCCGAAGATGGCAATAAGCATTGCAGAAAGCTTGGCAGTCTTCTTTATGCAGTAACCCGTGCATCTTTTCAAAATTTTGGCCACAGCCCCAAGATTTTTTCTTTAATATTATACAGGGTGAGTCCTAAGATGGTACTTTTTTAACCGTGTGTAGAAGTCGTTGAAATAAACTAGTTTTTCATATAGTTTGTGTTTCAGAAAACTGAAAAATAAGCGAGATCCAAAATAAAACACGTATATCTAGGCTTGTGTATCAAGACCTACCTATCTTAGGATAGGTCTGTTTATGTCTAGTTTTTTATTCGGATTTTTGTTTTATCTATTGGCAGGCATTGCACCTGCGGCGAATCTGAAGTTACGCTACTGATTGGTGCAGTTAAGTTTTGTTTCGCCACTGGGCTTGCATTTTTATTCTATGCTTTCTACAGATATTAACCCTCAACTTCCATGGCAACGTTGACTTATAACGAATAAATTTCCTTAGTTATACCTCTAGCGAGCCTGGAGTATGACTTTCGTACTTTGCGCAAGAGGAAATATGCAGGGCTAATTCTCATGACTGCATATATCCTTTCAAATTACTCCTCTTTTTGAATCTTGTCAGTCGAAGCTTAATATTATACCCCAAAAGCTCCACATGTCCATTTTTAAATATATACACCATCTACATCGTGCATTCGTGAACGCTGGAAGTTAGGTGGCATGGAGCGACCTACGCACATTCCTTGTTCATTCATGTTTGTTTCGGCGATTGATTCTAATTAAAGCGTGTTGTGAATGAAAGATAGTAGCCGTCGATTGCGACACGAACGACGAATGATAAACGCGTTCTTCTACGCATTTTGACCACATCCGCCCATCGTATTTCGGAGCTACGTAAAGGTGTGTATCGATTACCGCGCACCATGTTCGTGGTCCAGCTGCGTTAAACGCCGGTGGACACTTGCGGCTGTTTACCGTCCGGCGTCGTTGCGGTGCCGTTGCGGCACCGCGAGTTTAGCTGCACACTACCTGCGGCTTTGTAACGGCACCGCATGAATTCGTGTCGCTTGAGACGTCAACATGGCAGTACATAGAAGGAATCGTGCGATTTTTGCTTACCTAGTGTACAAACATTTTATTTTGAAAAGTAACTGAAGATATTGGGTACATCCGTTTATGGAGTTGAGGCTTACTAGAGGTAGATTTGTTACACCCTTTTCGGATTTAAGCACATCCGGATACATTTTTTAATTACTTTCGAATGAGCATTGCCTCATTTGATAGACTTTCAGTGAACATTTCGTGTAAGATATGATCCCAGGATTCCTTTCGTCAAAGACTCCGAGAACGTTTCGCAAATCTTGATCCATGCACTCCTTTTTTTTACATGGTCATGGTACATTTAGGAGGCAATATTCCATATTTCTGGATAATTCTTAATACTGTCTGTAAACAATTCTACATCCAGATTGTCTTCACAGGCCGTCGTGTAGTACTGTAGACCTGGAGATGCGGTTGCGGTGCCGCTGCGGTTCCAAAGATATCGACGGCTCGAAACAGCCGCACCGCGATCGTACGGCACCGCAGCGGCGCTGGACACCAATGTGCATCTTTCAATCTATCGCTTAGTACTTCAGACCGCAACTCCGGTGCCGTTGCGGCGCCGGACGGTAAACAGCCGCAAGTGACCACCGGCTCTAAATGCATCACAGCATAAAAAGTAAACCAGCAACGCAACTCTTAAAATTGATGCGAGAAACATGTACAAACTTTTTCGCCTACCTCCCGATGCGTTCCCTATGCAGAGGATTAGGTCACTTTCAGTATACGCTTTGCTGTTGTCTAGTATACATCGTGAATCTCAGGGCTTTATTCAGTTGTTTTATTGTATTTTTGCCGGTTTCTTGGGATTACCGAGTTATTACCTGTCCAAATTGTTTGTATATTACCTTTTCATAGTTGTCTTTGTACCTGAGCGTGCATATAATAATTATAATCACTATGGGATTTTTCGGATATAATATTCTCACTCAGATCCTGTATGAATCGCTTCTCTAAAGCGGTCTACAGACATTGATGCATGCTGCGATGCAGGCATTGACTTCATGTTTCGTGATGCAAGTAGCTGCGTGTGTAGTACTGAATCATGTATTTGGCATCAGTTGTGGCTTGCAGCGATGCAAAGTCTGGAGTTCCATTTTGTCAGTTCTTGAGTTTGTCAGGTCTGGAAATCCCGGAAACCGAAAACGTCAAAGAGAGAAGGAAAGAGCAAAGTGGAGAGAAAAGGTGAAGAGCAAAGGCGGGGAAATATCTTTCAAGGCACGATAGTAGCTTTTCATCAAGTAATCCATATATTATACTGAATATAAGGTAAAAAATCTGAAAATATGTTTCGACAAGTTTTTACATATCCAATCGAGCTTAATTTTGATTTAGTTTTGATAAAATACTTGTCTATCTGTAAGCTATGTATTTTAATTAGGTTTATTTACAGTAGGCTGTCTATTGATAAGAAAGACTTAGCGCCATAATAGACTTTTTTAGTTCCATGCGAACATTGCCTTGCCTATTACGAAAACCAAGGGTATATAATTATGATATACATATACATACGAGTATTGCTTTAGATCGTTTTGTATTGGGTAACCGGAAAACTATCGAATTTATATCAATTTTAAAACGCGTATGGTTTTTAGAAATCATGTCAGTGGCGGCGCAGCGATAATTTAAAAAATCTAAAAATATAAAAACAGTTCAAACTTCGTTTTTAGGCAGTTTGGAGAACCTTGATCGTTTTCCACATTTTACATTCCACACCGATATGGGATAGGGGAGTATTAATTGTGGTAGCGAAGATGATCGATTTTGAGATAATACACTTTTTATGATATCTATCTATATACTAAGGGTTGTCTACAGCTAGTGCCGTCTCCCTTCCGTCAGCCAGGTCTTCCATTTTTCTCGGTCTTCCCAGTCTCCGTCTTCCAGCCCTTTTCTTGTCATGGCTTCGTCGACTTCATTTTTCTAGGATCTTCTGGGTCTTTCTCTTCTTCTTGTTCCCCTGGGACTCCATTCTGCATCCTTATTTTTACAGGTGTTTTCTGCTCCACGTACGTGGCCATAAAAGATGAGTCTTCTTTCCTCTATATATTGTAGAGCGTCTTTTTCCACTTTCATTCTCCTCCGTATCTCTCCATTTGTTATTCTGTCTTTTCTGGTAACGCCACAGCATCTTCTCCAATATTCCATTTCGTCAATCATTTCCGTCAGTCTATCTGTCGGTCTGTCTGTCTATTGGAGTTTTTATAACCGTGTCATCTCAGTAATCGCTGCCCGGATTGTGATGAAATTTGGGTAGCGATATGCTGTGGTGCTGTAGTAGGTAATGTTGCGTTGACTGAGAAATTGGTAAAAAACAAAAATGTAACAGAACCCCTCCAAACTTCGTTTTTAGGCGCTACAGGAGTTCCTGATCATTTTTCATTTATTTATGGGATGCTGGTGGGTTGAAAAAATTTGTTGTATTCATATAGCGCTGAAAAAATTGACCTTGGTGATCTCATATGCTTGTTGAACCTATGAGAACGGTTGAATTTTATATCTGTGGAATAATTTGATACACAAATATCATAATGCTATAACGGGTAACTTCAAAACTGTGAACTAGATTGTGATAAAGTTGTGACAACGTATTATTACCGTGGTGAAAATGGTAACAGCGTATCGTTCCCTCCTCTATGGTATCGTTGTTGAAGCTCTTGCTAGCGGCCTCAGAGTAACCTAGCGGCAGAGGAAAAATCAACAAAAAATGAAAGATTTCGAAATTGCTCAAACGTTCTTAGATGTCTCAAAGCTCCCTGATCATTGTCTACTTTCTTGACGAGGATGGTGTAGGAATAGGGGGAGTCCAACATTTTTGTTAGCACCTATAATGTGTGGGAAGTACTGAATCAAGGCACTTGACGGAATTGCTATTATGAGTTTAGCAAGGGCTAACAACAGACGATAACCCTAAATTATCTCGGTCTATGAAAATCGGTTGGTAATTAATTTTTGCATTTGCATTTTGAAAAAGTACGGTACTAATGACACTTACAAAATTAATTGTTCTATCGTGTTTCCCTGGTCCTATAATTACATACTTTACCTATTGGAAGGCCAGTGCAACATGGTGGCAAAAGGCCAACCACAGGATAATTTTTAGAAATTACACATATCTCGTCTGTGCCTATAAACGGCCTGAAGATTATTAAAGCATATTACCCCATTTCTGTCATACTTCTTTTTCTAAAGTAAATTTTTGAAGAACCATAATCTTTACTAATTCTATCGGACTATCTATGCTCTTTATGGTTCCTGAATCAATATACAGCCACCTGGCACCTTAATTGATTAGTAGAAACATGAATGGTTCTCAGTCCGTTGATGCTGTTGGTATCACGAATGTGGGTCACCCAAAGAAGAAGAAGACTCACCCGGCGGTACTTTTCGGTGACGCGCAGCAGCTCATAAAAACGGTACTTCATTTTTCACGTGTGCGTACCTGCGCAGATGCAGTTCAACGGTGTATTGTCTCTTACAGGGTCATGCTTGGAGCATATCATACAGGGCGTTCATTTGAAAACTTCCCACCACATATTTATTGAAAACCACTGATTAAAAGAAAAAAACGCCAAGACACAACAAAAAATTTGTCAGGGTCATCCCCTTCAAAAATGTAAATCACAAGGGATATCGAGTAATAGCTTGTTTCAAATACAGGATGGCCAATCGGGTGACGATAATAATTTTTTTTAGATAGACCGTACCAAGACCTATCCCAAACACCCCCATGTATGTGTACCGATTATTGATACTTTTCGAGTTATGATTTTTTTTTGAAAAATTAGAGTTTTTCCAGTTTTTCCAAGTAATCGTCAAAAACAAAAACAAGAATGCTTTTTGGCTTTTATTTTTTTCGGCAATTATACTCAGTATTAAGCCTATTTTAATATCCAATAAAGAGAACCTGTACATCCGAACAATAATTAAGTACATTTTGGGCCCAAAGTTTGAAATCTCTGTTTTTAGTCAGGAGACCAAAACCTTTAAAATAAAATTAAAAATACTTCTGCCTGGTTCTGGAGCTTCAAACTAATCTTAAAAACTTTGCAGGACATTGTATTTTCGAAATAATAATGAAAAAGTAGCACTTATGGGGACATTTTGCGCCGTACGTGAGTGTTAAAGGTAAAAAGTGATAATTCACGAATTTCCAAAATGATTTAAAAAACTATTATTTTGCTTTATTATGACAAATTAAAGAAAAAAAAACTCGTAACGACTAACAAACCCGATAATCATTGATGTTTTGATGACTTCTAATAAAAAAAAATAATACCTAAATTGTGATTTTTGAAGTGTTTTTGCTATGTACTATTGAACTTCTGCTAAATTAAGTTGTATGGAAAGTTAACAAAGGAAAGGGATAATAAAACAATAATCTGACTTTCAATTTGATGGCAGAATTACCTGGGAAGCGATGGCGTAGCATACGCCATTCCTTTCTTTCAGAGTAGCTTTTTGCGAGCTCGTGTCGGCGAAGCGCAGTTGCGTTAATTAATTTTCGGTAATAGGCAAGGCAATGTTCGGATGGACCTAAAAAGGTGATTTATATCGCTAGGTCTTCCTTGACAGGTCAGTAGACAGCCTATCATGAATACTACAAGTTTTTCAGTTTTTCAACCCCCCACCCCCCAAACACCCAAATTCCACCCCCACCCAAAAAAACGCAGATCAAGAACCTCTAAAACGCCTAAAAACGAAGTTTGGGGAATATTTGAAATTTTTGTTTTAATTACTCCGCCGCCCATGTACTGATTTCCAAAATTATAGCACCATTACCTACTAAGACCCCACAGGATACTGCTATCCAAATTTCATCACAGTCCATGCAGCGGTTACTGAGATTACGAGGCCAGAAAAACGCGTACAGACAGACAGACCGACAGGCAGACCGACAGACAGAACGACGGAAATGAGTGACGCGGATTTTCGTTATGTAGACATTATAAAACGCCCAAAAAACCTATTATCTTAAAATCGAAAATTTTCACGATCACAATTCTCCCCTCACCTACCGGTGTGGGGAGTAAAAGGAATGACGTATGCTACGATAACGCTTCCCAGGTAATTGCGCAATGGAATTAAAAGTCAGATTGTTGTTTTATTATTCCTTTCCTTTGTTAACTTTCCATACAACTTAATTTAGCAGAAGTTCAATAGTACACAGCAAAAAGCACAGGTATTAATTTTTTTATTAAAAGTGATTAAAACATCAATGATTATCGTGTTTATTAGTTGTTATGAGTTATTTTTTCTTTAATTTGTCATAATAACGTAAAATAATAGTTTTTTAAATCATTTTGGAAATTCGTGAATTATCACCTTTTTACCTTTAACAGTCACGTACGACGCGAAATGCCCCCACAAGTGCTATTTTTTCATTATTATTTCGAAAGTGCAATGTCTTGCAGAGTTTTTAAGATTAGAGTGGAGCTTCAGAACCAAGCATAAGTATTTTTAATTTTATTTTGAAGGTTTTGGTCTCCTGACTAAAAACAGAGATTTCAAACTTTGGGCCCAAAATGTACTTAATTATTGTTCGGATGTACAGGTTCTCTTTATTGGATATTAAAATAGGTATAATTGCAGAAAAAAATATACGCCAAAAAGCATTCTTGTTTTTGTTTTTGACGATTTCTTGGAAAAACTGGAAAATCTCTAAGTTTTCAAAAAAAAAAATCATAACTCGAAAACTATCAATAATCGGTACATATACATGGGGGTGTTTTGGATAGGTCTGGGTACGGGCTATCTAAAAAAAATTATTATCGTCACCTGATTGGCCACCCTGTATATGTCGAAGTCCTGACGTTTGATTTTTTTAAATCGGTCGATTCATTTTAGAGAAAATTAGGAAAATCTTATAGGTATCTTAATTTGTTCAGCGTGAATTGATAAAAAACAAAAACATACGAAAATGTTACTTTTTATTGCAATAAGTGTTCAAAATGTTGCCCTTTATTAGCCAAACAATGATATAGGCGATGTTCAAATTTCTGACTGACAATTGCTAAAACAGTAAAAATGATTCTAATTCATGGTGCCCGCAAAATCATGTGCTCTACAAACAGCCGTGAAGCTTAGCGCCAGACATCAAACGATTTTAAAAAATCAAACTTCAAAATGAAGTAAACAAAACTATGCAAAGTCATACACCAAGCACTAGAAAACAATCAATACAAATTATACTAGAACGTTGAAATCCCTGCAAATAGACAGTCAAAGGCAGATTAAGTTAACTATTTGATAGATATTGCTATTCCCAATGATATGAATATCCAAAACACCTACACTGGGAAGATCTAAATACAGTACCTTGCCATAAAAATAAAACGACTTTGCTATTAAAACAAAGTTACTATTGTCCCCCTATCCCCTAATTATGTCGGTCTCAGACCTTAAACCAAACACATTTACACCACATCTACAACAGTTAGGCTAAGAGTGAGGGACAATCAACATTTCCACCAAACAACTTATACAAAAAGAGGTAGTATAGATACAATTCATTGCCTTAGTTTTAACGGACCTATCTATCCTAAAATTAGGGCATATATTGATCGTATTTTTTTTATTTTCTTCATTTAGGTTAGGCTCATTTGTCCTGTCAGTTCTGAACTATAATCTGTCCTTCAATCGATTGTCACTGTATGTGAAGTTTTTTGTATTACCATCTTTTTTAGTTTGTTCCTGTTCATTTAGAATTATTGAGGAGAAAATAAATTAATTTTGAGAAGAAGTCCAAAAGAATAATCTGTGTATGAGAAGAAATTTTAATCTTCGAGAAATACATCAAATCTACAGGAAAGCATACCAGCTGCATTACAGCAAGAATTTAGGAATGACTATTTTGTATTTGTATTTATTCGTATAGACGTTATACCAACGTTATGTATAGTATACAAATACAGCCACCACGAAGGCAATGCCTCCTAATGTAGTATTGACTAGATACAGCATAGACTATACTTAAATTTAGTTAGAAAATGTAGAACGAAAGTGAATTAAAAAATTTATATACACAGCAATTGGCATTTTGAGCAACGTAATATATTAATTTATCAAAGTTATTTAATTTGCTATTTTTATTTTGGGTTTTTAAATTTATGTGAAACCTATTTAGTCCATAAAATATAATAATTGTGCTATTCAGTAGATCAGCATACTCATAGGAATAGGGATAAATAAACCGAAAACTTCTAAATGTTTTTGCAAGTTGTTGAACAACGTTAACAATTAGTTAACAGGAAGGTACAGCTTTTGAGAAAAAAATTAAGTAGGTGTGAACTCCAAAAGATAAAAGAAAATTGGAGCAACAACTCACTCAAAAGAAATTACTACACCATTAGTATTGTCATCGCGAAAAGCTTTGATGATGTTTTCGATTTTTAATTTTTTTCACTGTAGTTTGGGCTCGATCTTTAGTAGGGTTGAGGTAGGCAATGCTGAAAATCGGTGCATTGGCGGCGGAGTAATTAGCAAAAGGTACAAACATCAGTAGTTACTGCTTCCAACTTCGTCTTCTGGCATTTTGAGGGTTCATGGTCATTTTTCATTTTCTGTAGAGGTAGCGTTGGTTGGATGGGGACCCGGAAAAATAAACTATTTTTTTTGTATATATAAAAGACTTTCCATTCCCCTGAGAAAAGTCGACATTACAGATATCCTATACCTGAGCATTTTCACTAAGGTCATACCTATTATTTCTCATTCAATAATTAGTAACTTGGGAACTACAAATTTGTTAAACTGTATTGGAGGAGGGTAATCTGTCAGGATCGCAGCACTTAGGCCTCATTGGAACTTTGCGCTTTGACATGGTCCTAAGGATCCCTTTTCAGTCATCCCAACCTAGTTAGAAAGGTGAAAGCCGTGAACCAACAGAGACAATACTCCAAGGGCAAATACCCCTGACAAAGGGCTTTACCCAGATACACCTGATGAGATCCCAATGATCGAAACAGCGCTATCGTGGACTAGGAACGTCGTGCCTACTGCGATTGAGGACATGTTCCAAACAAGGATTGTGATATCCTTGGGGGTATACTTCGGGTAAGGTGGAAATCATTTTCCACTAAGTGAGAAGGGTAGTGATGCAGTTCAGCAGGCTGGTTCTCATCTGGCCAAACTGCTAATCGATTACAAAGAAAGTATAGTTGATGAGAATACAGGGATAGAGGAAAGCTTTTTTTAATCATTCAATCTAACGGTTTTACATTCCGAACCCTATATTTACTGCTTTATAAAATCACCAAGAGTTTGGACAACGTATAGAGCTACACATCATAATATATTGTATATAATCCTGATTCTAATGTAAGGCTGATTCTTCACGCTTCACTGACCTGACCACATAGTGAAATCCAGTCGTTGAAGTTAAAAAAGAAAACTAAAGTAAACCTTTTTGCTTCAGTGAATGTGATTTTATTGGTCAGTGAAGCGCAAGATGCACTGAAATCACAAAGAACCCATAATCTTAACAGTATTTGCAATCACTGAATTTTCCTCGCTGGAAAGTAATATGAGCTGTTCTCGCGTAGCTAATCTCGAACGCATTCATAACGTTAGCGCATGCGCAGTTGTAAAGTTGTTGTTCGTGGTGAAGCAAATTCTTATTCTGGGGAAAAATTCCGTGTTCGTAGACAGGAATAATTAATTCTGAAGTCCATACATAACCCCCATTTACGAGTAAGGGACTAAATAGAGTGCGGTAAGGTAAGAGGTAACGTAAGACGTAAGGTAATAAACCTGTGGAATCAGATGAGAGTGTTTATAGTCGTAACGTAAAAAGAAACATTACGACTATAAACACTCTCATCTGATTCCACAGGTTTATTTTCTTACGTCTTACGTTACCTCTTACCTTACCGCACTCTAATCTGTACTTAAGACAGAAGGAATTCTGCCGGTGCGCCATCT
This sequence comes from Callosobruchus maculatus, assembly GCA_951848785.1. Lineage (NCBI taxonomy): Eukaryota > Metazoa > Arthropoda > Insecta > Coleoptera > Chrysomelidae > Callosobruchus > Callosobruchus maculatus. Next base: position 423,393 of record CATOUR010000113.1, read on the forward strand.
AGTACCCGAAGGTGACGGCAACCAAAGAGAGAAACGCCACTAGAAGCAGTTTACCTCTCCTTGGTGGAACGACAAGGCTCGCTCGCTTTTTGCCACTAGAGGCGCGGATTTTGACGCACGCAGCGTGAAGCATATATACGAGGGTTGCTCTATACCTCCGTCAATCCACCAGTACGCAGACAGCTGTTTCACGCTTATTAGCGATCATCAGTGCGCCATAGGTCGATTGACGAAAGTAGAGAGCATCAATTTTTCCATGTTTAATAAACATGTGAAAGATGTACGAGTAAGACAGAAGGAATTCTGCCGGTGCGCCATCTAGTACCCGAAGGTGACGGCAACCAAAGAGAGAAACGCCACTAGAAGCTGTCTTACTCGTACATCTTTCACATGTTTATTAAACATGGAAAAATTGATGCTCTCTACTTTCGTCAATCGACCTATGGCGCACTGATGATCGCTAATAAGCGTGAAACAGCTGTCTGCGTACTGGTGGATTGACGGAGGTATAGAGCAACCCTCGTATATCGGCTTCACGCTGCGTGCGTCAAAATCCGCGCCTCTAGTGGCAAAAAGCGAGCGAGCCTTGTCGTTCCACCAAGGAGAAGTAAACTGCTTCTAGTGGCGTTTCTCTCTTTGGTTGCCGTCACCTTCGGGTACTAGATGGCGCACCGGCAGAATTCCTTCTGTCTTACTCGTACATCTTTCACATGTTTATTAAACATGGAAAAATTGATGCTCTCTACTTTCGTCAATCGACCTATGGCGCACTGATGATCGCTAATAAGCGTGAAACAGCTGTCTGCGTACTGGTGGATTGACGGAGGTATAGAGCAACCCTCGTATAACCCCCATTGTTCTGTTCTGAAGTACTTATTTAGTGGTAATCCTATTTTGCAGTGTTTATGGTTTATGTTTTAAGTATATGCCTTAGAATATTGTGTTTACAACCTCTTTTCTCACAGAACTTAAACAAGCGTCCGCGGTGCTGGAAAATTCGGAGACGCACATGCGCATTTGATAAATTTATAATTTATTTTGGTTATGTTCCGTACATGTTCAGGAGTAGCCCCATAAAACAGGTATTAGATAGTTAATTTTCGGTGCTTGCCTTCGGAAAACTATAACGTATCTGAATTCATTTCAAAAACTATGGATTTGAGCCCGTTTATCTTGAGACTTTCATTAAATGATTCTAAATGTTCTTTTTCTTTTTTTTCCAGGAGATACAGAATTCTAATATTCTTCGGGCTTACTACAACAGTCTACTGTGAACGAGAACATAAGGTACGGAATATGATTTATACTGGTGATTTACAGATCAATTTTTTTCTGATTCAGCCTACCTCACGGCGCGATAAATAAGACCACTCATGTTGGAGATACGTTGTACAATAATGTTTCAGCTGCTTCTGATGCAGCCTGTTTCAAACTAGAAATGTAATGAAAACCATTAGCACTTAGAATATAAAGTACTAGGTATAATGTTAACTGTTTCAAGTTTTGTCGAAAATTTAGTACCTACAGATTTCCGTATTTCGTTTTTTATTATTATAGCGCTTCGACTGATCTACTGCTAGTGCTTAGTCGAAATCAGATGAAATGGAGGACATGCTACTAAAGTATTTATTCCTCTGACGCGTGTATGGCACAGATTGATACAAGTAGCATTTTATGTTATGTTTTGATGACATAGTTTATTGTTTTGTGAACATTTATAGATCATACACGGAAAAGGATTAGTAATTTATCAGTGATTAAAGGTAGTGAATTAATACAAAACATGATGTTTTATGACCAGTGCCTAATTAGTAATTCGAAAGCTGAATATTGATCATGTACCAACTGGGCCTCCTAAAGAGAGAGAGAGACAGAGACAGAGAGAGAGAGAGAGAGACAGGGAGAGAGAGAGAGACAGAGAGAGAGAGAGAGACAGGGAGAGAGAGAGAGAGTAATTCTGTTGTATAAAAGCGGAGCTGAAAGAGCTTCTCCTGAGTTAATTCCTTAAAAAATGCGATGCCATCAAATTTATGGTATTTTGATTGTTTTCCAGTGAATATTTGTCATCATGCCTGAAGAAATCTAAATTTAATGTTTCGGAATGATGCTACCTATGAGTTGCAAGCGCTTTCCAATCTTTAAAAAGTTAAATATGCTAGTTCAGAAACCAGTTCAATGGCATATGCAAAAATAATTCAATACAATCAATGTTTAAAAAAAATCTAGGGAATGAGTTTAGGGGTACCGAGATATAAAGATTCAATTAGAACAAAAATCACAATAACTTTAATTTTAATGATCCGATATGCATAAGAGTACACAGCAAAGTAGGAGTGAGGACGAGGCATAAAAAATGTGTAAGAACTAATAACCCCTAGCAATAATTTAGCCACTGGGCCATTTTCCTCAATCCTCAAGTGTTCATGACAATATAGAAAATTGAGTTCCAAGTGTTTCTTAAATAATACGTTCTTGTATAGGCTCCGATAACCCATTGAAAGGATTCTAAATCTAAGTAAAGCTAGTGGAAAAGTTTCTTTAATATTAAGAAGTCCCATCAAAAATAATTCACAACAAATTGCTCAATAACTAGTTGAATTGACCAAAATAGCTCTGCAACTTTCCAACATTTTTATAATAACTGTGTTTCGTTTAATTGAATACTTCTGTAAATACTACTTTTTTTGTTGTGATAGAGAGAAGCTGATAGCTAATCAACTTCTACATCGATCTAGTCTTGTAAATAATGCTTTTCACATAGGTAGTTACTACAAGAATTTCTTAAACTCTGATCATGTTCTAATAGAAGCTACGAAGCTCTGAAAAAAGTAAAATTAATTTATCAATTGAAAATTTGAAAACTATTTAATACTTGTTTACTGATATTTGTGTTAAATATTTTTTTAATCTAAATTGTCAGTGGCATAAACATTTAGCTGGCAATTATTTCCAATGTAATGTTTGTCAAAACTGGAACAATAAAGTAGGAGGAAAAGGAAAACGGTTTTTCTTAAATACTATCCGAAAATTGAGATTTGAGTGTTTCTTGAATAATGTGCTTGACGCAGGTCCACAACATTGTCCTGTATCCGGAGAAGCACTCCTGGTGTCAGATCACGCCGATACAGCAGATCGTAGGATCTCCAGGCTACGAACCGGTGACTATAGATAACAACGTGTGCGTGGGTGCCTGCTACAGCTATTCCATCCCCAAGACGCAGCCTGCAGAACCTGGCGAACTCATCGGCCCCTACTGTGACAGCTGCCAGCCTGCTGAGATCAAGTGCTACCACGTCAACTTGCACAGGTAATGCGAAATCATCTATGTGTGTAGCCTAGTATGTCCCCTATGTGCCATCAAAAAGTTTTTATCTCCATGGTCACAATTTCGCCATAGGGGAGGGTCAACTCCTTTTTGTTTTTCTGAAGGGCAAACAGGTATTCAGATTTCGTACCTATATCTCTTGTATCTAGCACGCTTCGCACTTTCCTAAGAATGTTCCCTTTTAGTACCTGATCTCCACTTTGAAAGCCCTGCTTGCCAAACTGTTTATCCAGAGTATTGACGCGCAGTTTAGAAACTTTTTTGTCATTGCACGATTACCCCAAAATGAGAAAGATCGGGGTTAGTGGGGGGTGATAAAATGTGCAAAAAAATCGTTAAGTAACCGAATGAAAATGCGGTAGCATTTTAGTACAGCTACCGGCTGATATTCCAAAAATCGTCATCTGAAATCTACGGGCGGTTTGTGTGTTCCGATTTTTTTAAAATGAAAACAAAAAAATCGTGTCGAAACCAGACGAAACTTGGCAGAAAATTATTTGTATATTTGTTTATTATTTAAAACGGATGACGTTTTTTATACATATTCTCGGGAGGTCTATTTACGACGTGTATGAATGTCATCAGTTTTTATTATGTTTAAGTGTATTACTCATTTCCCATAAAGGGTGTCATTATTGAAAGGATACGGAAGGCGTTCAATAATGTCACAACTATAGGGGTTGAAAAATGTGGCTAAAAATAATAAAAACTGATTTCGTTCATACATGTCATAGTTGGACCTCTCAAGAACAAAACAAACAACATCATCCGTTTTAGGCATTATTAACAATTTTTTAATGATTTCTAACGAAAATTGTGCGAAATATCGAACTTTGAGCTCACATTTCTCATAAACTGCCCAGCAGAAACGGATGACAGTATTTTTTGGGTTAAATTCAAAAAACAAAGAATTTTCCACCAACTTCCGACCAGTTGCGTCACGATTTTGTTATTTTCATTAAAAAAAAATTGGTACGCGCAAACCGCCCGTAGATTTCGGATGACGATTCTTTGGAGCATTAGCTGGTAGATGTACTAAGATCCTATTGCATTTTCATTTGGTTACTTAACGATTTGTTCTCACGTTTTAACGCCCCCCCTCTATCCCCGATCCCAACCATTTTGGGGTTATGGTGCAAAGACAAAAAAGTTTCCAAACTGCCTCTAGATCTAGAACGCAAATACCAAGCGTCATGCGGTTTCTTTCTCGACACTAAAATTACGCGTCATTGCCTGAACTAGTTCACCGTATACTAAATTACTGAATCTAAGAATGTACCCAATATCTGTGTTCATTATTTGTCTCATCTTACGTTCCAGAGATGAGAAAAGCCCGGATCTCCCGAAGATTCTCCAGAAACGAGTTCAAATCATCACAAATTGTTCGTGTCAGAGTTGTGACAAGGTGAGAAAGGATGACTGTGAGATCACAGACGAGAATACATTGGAGCTGCCCAGAAGCATGTTCACAGATGAAAAGAACCAAAACAAGTCCACTGGGGACGAAGTACCTGAATTACTTGAGAGAAATGGTAAGTACGTCAATACTTTGGTTTAGAATGTTCCACAGGCACTGCCGCTCTTAACGTCGAGCACGATTGCACGGGTGCACGGGTCATCCTCAGGGCACTATGACAACTGAGACTACCTTTAGTACTTGCCTTAAAATTTTTAGAGTTCCTACCTTCCCAAAAAGTTGGATAATACAACCCATAAAAGGAGGGGATCTGACACTCCTTAATTTTTGCTAGTTACTCAACCACCAAGTGCAACTTCCAGGAATGTAGCAGCATTACCTATATATGATTTTATCAACATTGTTGCAGCGGTTACCAAGGCTACACAGTTCTTTGTGATGTCGACATCCTCAGAGGGCCGCCAAAACTGAATGCGATTACAAAACTTCCCTCAGGTGTAGACATTAAAATCTCATTTTACGATATTTCCAAGACAGTCTGTAGTTTAAGAAATCCTTTATCAGAGCGAATCACTATATACGATAAAGTAGCAGTAGCTCATTCTCAACTATTCTTAATAAGCTTGTTAGGTGTATTTTGGACGAACAGTCTTTGGAAATAGCGTTTTCAGAGGTGCTAAAAGTATTCGCTGCCAGTTTGCTTCTCAATATTTTTGAGCGATAATCTCTCTTATGTAGTTATTCCAATTGACTCTGTTTCTTGAAACACACATGCAAGTGACTGAATATCCTCATCACAAAACGAATATCGCAAAAAGTGGAGTTCAATCTGATTGCGATACCAAAATAATTTCACGAAATAACAACCGAAATACCAGGGCAGCTTTATTTTTTTGGTAGGTATTCATTTGATTGATCCAAAAAGTTTTCTCAAAAAACCAGTTGAGCTATGAAAACCGATTTCCTGCTCAAGTTTTTTAAGGCGGGTTCTGACATTTCAGTTTCACTGAATCAATTTGACTCGTTCAGCATTCATGGAAATGACGTCTGTTCTCACTGTTCAGTTTTAATGAGTCATTTTAACTGATCTAGCATTAATAAAAAGGGTGATGTTTGTGCTCATTTTTTGTACTGATTCAGCCAAATTAATGAAAGTACAAACACACTGATCAGATATGCTGTGGACACGTGAGCCATGGTGTACCCCAAGGCTCAGTATTGGGCCCATGACCTTTCATCCTGTATCTTAATGACTTGTTTCATTATATGCTCCCTAATTCTTACTTTTCGTATGTGGACCACGCAACACGTATATCTGGGAACAGTGATTTATCCACACGCTCGATAGTTTAGTCAAAGCAAATAAATGGTTCGCCGTGAATAACTCCAAGCAAAAACAGAGAATCTTGTATTATCTACCAATGGCACCGTATCCTTGGGAAAAATGCTACTATATTTTAGATGATTTTTTGAGCTAGGGATATCACTTCGATTTTCTTGCTACCAAATTAAGCAAATCTTTCCTTTCCTTTCCCATTACGGAAATTAAAACCTCAAGTTAACATACACGTACAGAAAATTTGCTATTTTGGTTTATTTCATTCACATCTAAACTGTCGTAGTACACCACTGTATTTCCAGCAAGATTGATACAATATTAGTTCTTCAGAAGAAAGCTTAAAAATAAAGCCTCTACCCAGTATATTCAGATCTACTTCACTACCGCTGATTATACCACACCCACCAGGACTAGGTCATCTAAAGACTTAAGAGTTCCTAAATTCTCTTTAACGAAATCGAAAAAAAATATTTGGGCCTAGACCTTTACAATAATTTGCCTTCAAGTATACGTGATCTAAATGTAAGCATATTTAAAAAAACTGTGAGAAAGTTTTTATATGATAGTTTGTTCCAACTCCATCTAAATATGAGGATTTTAGTTCTAACTTTGTTGAAGTTAGTTAGTGTTTCTTATATTTTATTCTAGATACGAAGCCAGCATCTTCAGAAACCGAGACTGACATAAAATTCAAAAACAAGCTGAAGAAATGGTTCGAGATATACCAAAATGAGTCGGAATCTGATCAAATGAAAGACGATACAGACAGCGAGTACTACTTCCAGAAGTTCAAATCGCCAGTATACCACTTGGGTTTGGAGCACAACGAACAGACGAATGCCAAAATTGAGCAAGCCCTGAGGAGTCTGCCAGAAAACTTTGGAGTTGAAGGAGCCCCTAGCCATCACAAGGGCAGCCATATTGGCATGGGAATCGCTCACAGTCAAAACGATGTCGTCATCCAGCCTGAGGTGAAGGTCTTAGCTGAAAGCTTCGGAGCGCAAGAAAGAGGTAGTTATATGTATTTATCTTTATTTACAGTATGACACTTTACAAATCGTTCGTATACCAAAACTAAAATGATTTTTTAATTTTTAATTTTTTTTATGTTAATTTCCTGGCCTCCATCATAGGCCTTCAGGACGCACTCACTTGTAATAAGATGAGTGGTTTGATGTCTCATTCCCCACGAGCCCCACGTTGGGTGCCAAAAGTGTTATGTGCATAACTTCACTAGTCACAGCATCCCCATCCAGCTAAAAGCTACTGTCGGAGAGCAAAAGGTTACTAAACTGGCCTGATGAGCAACAATTTTAATTCAACGTTCTATTTGACACTACTACCAACTGCACCTGTCATCTTTAGGGTGATGTTGATTTAAATGGAAACAACTTCATAAAATAGTGTAATACATATATTATAATTAAAAAATATATATAAAAATTTGCGCTGGGTGCCCCCGAATACATGTTATAAAAATTGAAAGTAAATGGATTAATACATAACTTGCATGGAATCTATACTAATGATTGACAAAAAAACTGATTATGATAGTTGTCGCAGAGGACAAAATGTCCAAATGCAAAGCTGAACTATAGCTGCTGGGGCGCAAAAATAGATAGTGCATACATACGATTCCTGGAGAAGGGATAACTAGGTTAGGCACTCCAACCTGGCATGCCTTGTGTATTGCTTAATTGCTGTGGACATCGAACCTCCAGACAGGAACTTGCAGTGGGTCAAGGTTCCACTAGACCAGCCCATGGTTCCCTGATGACCAGAGTTTCACCCAGCACATAGTGAAGTGAAGACGATTAAGCCAAAATCAAGACAAAAAAATGTTGTTTGTAGTATATCCACTGCTTGATATGGACAATGCCCTTTATCACTAAAGCATCGTCATGGTGAAAACAAAGAAATAGATCTTGATCGTACAGAGTACAGAATCCATAAGGACATAGAATCACCACGACGTTCTGGTTGTCAGATGAAAACTCAATTGTGCATGCGCAGAAACGATGAAATAGTTACAAATGGGAGAGACTGCTCACGGTGCTCACAATAGCCTCTAATGCCTAGTTCATAACAAAACAGCTCTGCTGGCAATTATTAGAATTGTCAAAATATTTAGATGGATATTCAAAAAACGGTTTGAAATGCTATCGCGCGTAACCTAATTAAAAACAATTATTAACAAAGCCGTTGCCACAGTGAGTAAAACACTCATAAAGTACACTTTTTTTCCAGCTGAAGGTGCTCCGAGCCACCATAAAGGAGGACTCGTAGGTGTGGAGGTGAGCCACAGCCAGAATGACGTAGTGGTAGATGACGTAGTGAAGAAACATCACGACCATCACGATCACCACGAAGACAGCAGACACCAAGGACACCACGGCAACCATCACCATCACATGCACCATCTTGGTGACCAGGAACAAATTGGTGAGTACCATAGTAAACATCTACACGAATTGATCTAATAAATTACATCGACGTTATATAAGTGGTATTATTTACAACGCATCCAGTGATTATCCGAGGGATATCACTTAGAAATATTATTTTTTATTTGTTGAAGGAACTATCAATAATAAGGCTTTAAATAAAGCATGGACTATCAAACGAAATAAAGTTAAATTACACCTTCATGATCAAATTCTTATTACTAACGCAACGCCCCATTTAGCGTTTATTTACATTAACATTTAGGCTAAAACGAGACTGATACTGAGGCAGTAATCCTTCTGAAATGCTCAAACTAGCCGAACTTGGAATGACTAAAGAAAAAGAAAGAGAGAGAGAGAGAGAAAACTGGGAAAATAGAAAACTGGGAAGTATGAATGTAGAAATACCGGAATCCAGGGACGTTTCCTCGTTATGCCGTGTGCCCCCCCTGGACAAAAGAGAAAAAATACTTTTTAGTAGATATGTATGCAGTGCCAGTATGTACCTATTTCTAGATACAATCGGTTGCCCCATTTGTAAGTAGCACACAATGCTCAGTCTATAAAAACAGGCACTCGCAGCATACTAAGCTAGAACTTAACCAGTGTCTCGGCACGTGATTGACTGAAGGCGCCAAAACACGAAAGGCACGGATAGCGGACATAGAGCGCTCCTATTGGTCAATTGCACGTTTTGAGCACTCCTATTGGCCAATCACACATCAATCGACTTTGAAAATGACCAATGAAAACCAAAAGGTTACCGGTGACATACGAACCAATACGAACAGAGGCCGCTTCTGCTGGCGCACCTCAGTCATGTCTCGTTCGAGTGTTGTCCTCATCGGAGATTCTAACCTAGTAAGCTATTATTTGACATAGATCATCGGGTGAATGCTTTGCTTAAGATAAACTCTGGGCGACTTTCCTTAGAACACAAAATAAAAATTAAGGAACATATAAATAACATTACAAAGACGAAAATAGGTAAGTAGATGGGTACTAATGCACATTGACAAAATGAAATGAGGCAGCCGGTTACGTGGTTTAGTAGGTAGCGCTGAAGTGTTTGATCAGGCGTTGGGAGTTCGATTCCCAAGCTAGATGACTTTTTTGGTTAGGCAAGATGATAAGTAAAAAAACTCTCAAGAAATAGGATTTTGTGATCAGTGACAAGCAAAACACTCTTAAAGAGAAGAAGAAGAGAAGAAGAAATTACTTTTTGTGATACTAGCTAGAAAAAACTTTTGAGAAATAACTGTTTGTGGAAACTGAAAACTCATATTCTGTGCAGAGTGCAGATGCGGCCTTAATAATCTCGGGTAGGATTTTCGTGCAGTTTTTTTATTCAAAATATTGTCGTCAACCCTTTCAAAAATTCAGGAACCGCCACTGCTGAAATCTTAAATCAAGTATATGATCACCTTGAAGACAAAGCAATGAATATATCACCTTTAACAATACTACATATTGACTGAAACATTTCATAATCTTGGCGCAGATTTTGGTCTGGAAAAATCATCTAAGGGTATCTGTTTAAACATTCAGCAATTTTACGTTATATATACATATTGAAAAATACTTACTACATAGTATAAAAATATGTACCTGTACTTTTGAACTAGAAGACTACGTTACGCCAACCGGTCCGTCATTGTATACAGGGTGAGTCAAGTTCAACGCCTCGGACCCTTGTGATCAAACGTTAGCAAGGAAACTAATTTTGCGAGTGTGTGTAGGTCAAGTACATTTTAAAATAATGACTTTTATACAGGGTGTCTAATAAAAGCGTGACATATCAAAGTTATGCTTTTTTATTTGGAACACCCTGTATATTTAGATTCCCGGGTCAATTCTAGTGTAACTTTATGTATTACACATGGGACTTAAAGCAAACCGTTTAGTTGCAAATCAAAATTTTTGGTATAAGCAGATATCAGAAAAAAACGATTATAAAACTTTTGTTTGCGACTTTGTCGTATCGTTAAGGATAAAATGCGTCAGCCTAGCTCAGACGGTCAAGTTTGAATTACATTTCTTGGAGAAATCGGTAAATTAAATAAGGAAACTTCAATCAGTGGTATAACTCGATTTTTTTAAGTGGGAATGCTTATTTTTCTTATATGATCAAATGTGCAAATTTATATAGGCTTCCTAATGATATAAGGTTGTGAATATATATCTCGGGTAGTTTTCATTTAATTTCGAGATTTGAATCAAATCGGCGTTTTTCCATTTTCCTACCATTAAACAAACTAGCAGGCCATGAAATATAAACAAAAGCGTTTTCAGATGGAAGGAAACAACTAACTTACCAGAAAGATATAGAAGAACTATAGAGCAAAGGGGCAGGATTTTAAAAATTCCCTACAACCGATCAACTCCAAACAGAAACAAAGGCGGTACTATTTCTAAAGTCAAAGAGAAGCTGGAATACGACAGAAATGGATAATTTTCACAGATTACTAGCTACTGCAATGTATTTAGAGATTAAAAATTTTCAAAACCACTAAAACCTTTGGAGTAAAAGGACATTCAGCGATTAGTGCTAGCAGTCTAATATCTTCACACTTAACGGTATAAAAAAGTAGTCATTTCCATCAAAGTCAAAAGTAACGATACCTTTGACTGTCCGGATGTATAGACTTTCAAATTTTTCAGTATATATAAGCAAGATTGCAAGAAAGGAAAAAGGAATACTGTCAAATCAGAATTTAATTTTCTTCCAGGTAAAATATGTTTTATAATTTGAACAGATTTTCAATCCATTCTTCATTTTAGGCGATCTTGATTATGGGTGCTGAAGAATTTGCAGGCAGTCAGATGTATCATTACTTTTAACTTTACGGAAATTACTACTATTTTAATTCATGAAATGTGGAATTTTATTCCGAAGCTAGAAATGTGCCAGCAATATTTGGTTGCAGATTTCATTTTATTTCAAAGCTTTTTATGGTTTTGTGAATTGTCAATCTTTAGATATTGTAGTATAGCTGGTACGCTGTGAATAATATCCATTTCTGTCGTATACTTCAGCTGCTTTTTGACCTTAGATGTGTTACCTCTGTTATTCCTAGATAAACTTGATATGTTGTTATTTTTATAATTTATTATTTTTATTCAGATGATATTACTGTCCAATTTATTAAATTCGTATAACCCATTTTGGAACACCGATCTATTTGTCATATTGCTATTGCAAATTTGTAGATAAAAATCTATATTTCCTCTAGTCGAATAGTTATGATAGTGGTTGTTTAATTCTATAAAATTATCAAAAATTTCCGGCAATAAATGATTTTTTAATCTAGATATGAAAATGAGAATGTCATCGCTGCTATCTATTTCACCATTTACATTTCTTGCTAACATAGATAATTCGACAACCTTACTATTTTAGTTCTCCGCTGTACATACAAGGAGACCGACGGGAACCAGACGTTTTTCAAATGGTTAGTATAACGCCGCTATCGGTGGTAGGGAGGGGATTCAGGCATCAGTCGCCTTGCTGTATGGTATAATGCCAATAATGCCATTTTAGTAGCTATGGAGCAGTAGACCGTAGAGCATCGTATGTTCGCTTATGACGCGTATGGTATGTTAAAAATGCTGAGTCGGTCACGGCCGCACAGCGGCTGTTCCGCGTTCATTTTAATCTTGGACGCCAAAATATTATTCCAAGCCGCAATACAATTATCACCATTCTCCGATGGGTTAACAGTCTAAGAACAACAGGAATGATTGTGAAGAAAAAGCCTCCTGGAGACCATCAGTATCGGAAATTTTGTTTATCTCTCCGCTCAAATGAAAATGAGCTTCATCACTCATGACGATTACTGCACTTTCATGGTCTCCAAGCAGCATTTGAATTCGAATGGCGAAGTCTTCTCGTTGCTCATATAATCTGTTGGCTTAAGCTGCTGAACAATACACATCTTGTAAGGATGAAACGCTAAACCTTTTTTCAATATTATGCGCACTGATTCACGACTTAAGTTTAATTCACGCGCGTGTCTTCATGCAGACCGTTGAGGGCTCCGAGTAAGCCCTTGTCTCATCCGCTTGGCGTTTTCTGGCGTCCTCGCAGTCTTCGTGGGCATAAGCGTAGTTAAGTCTCTGGATCTGAGGGGGCTTAAGCCCCCGGCCTAGGTACAATGAATTCAGCAGAACGGTACTGATTTGATTTATTTTTGAGGGGGGGGGCTAATTTCATTCTTGGGGGAGCCTAGCCCCCAAGCCCCCTCCCAACTACGCCTATGTTCGTGGGACCAGGTGGCTATTTCTTCACAATCATTACTGTTGTTCTCAGACTGTTAACCCATCTGAGAATGGTAAAGCGGCTTGGAATAATATCGTGGCGTCCAGGATTAAAATGAACGCGGAACAGTCGCTGCACGGCCGTGACCGACTCAGCATTTCTAACATACGCGTCATAAGCGAACATACGGTGGTCTACGGTCCACTGCTCCATAGCTACCAAAATTTCATTACACAGCAAGGCGACTGATAAGTGATACCTGAGTCCCTTCCCTACTACCGCTAGCGGCGTTATACTAACCATTTGAAAAACGTCCGGTTCCCGTCGGTCACCCTGTATCTTCAAATTACTCTAGCGATTTAATTTTGGGGACCACCCATACAATAGATACAAAAAAAATTGCAGTACAAAAGTGATTTATTAGTGGTTAGTAGTCAGTAACAAAATATCGAGTAGCAACATGCTACATACACAGATCGTACAACGTGCACGAAAAAAAGTCACAGTCCGGAATCAGTGGTGATGGTGTTCTTCGGGACCTTGGTTACCCCAATGGGTGACCTTCACGTAGCTGGTGGCGCCATGGGGATGTTTGGCGATGCCGTCTCTATCAACGACAGCCTCGAAGCCAGTTTTGTGGTCGGATCTGTACTTGACCACGCGGTGGGTGCCATCAGGTTCGTGCAGACTGTATTCTCCATCAACGTGGTGACCTTCGCGGTGTTCGTGCTGATCCTTGTGGTCATGGGTGTGGGGGTCTTTCACACCGTACGCGAACTTGTAGTGTGCATGGTCCTAGCGAACGAAAGTAGTACTTTAAACAACAATTTAGAAAAGCAAAATTCAGACTCTACTCGCTAGTATACAACTATGTTTCTTTATGAGTTGTCTATATTCGTTTTATCTCAGATGTTATGTAATTACAAAATGAACAATTTGGAAGAAACCATGGTGGACACCTGTAAAAGATTTCGTTTGCTTTTGGCCAAGAGCAACTTCATCAAACACTTCTAAACAATCTAATTAACCCCATAGGTGTAAGTTGATTATACAGTTTAGATGTCGTGACCGTGCTGAGATACATGTTAATGTTGATATAATTGGTACATGCGAGGTATACATTTACTGTTTTTGATACATGAAGACGGTTTCTCCTCATCAGATACTTCTCAGGAGCCCAGTATCTTAGAAATTACACATAAAATAAAATCTTTGCGCATTGCCTAGGGTTTTTATAACATAAGGTTTGTTCATCAGGATCCTTTGCATTGTTAAGCCTCGTGTCCACTTGCAAGTAACTTGTGATAGTTGTTGCAGCAAGTACTTGCTTGTTTGTCTACACTATCTTTTAATTTTTCGCAAATTTAATCTAGGAAATTGCTATCGCAATTTCACTTGAGCTTGATTGTTCTGATTCCGTGTACACTATAGATATAAGATGTCGTATGCAAAATCTGTAGCTGCTGTGGTAGTTATTATATATTTAACTTAAAAAAAAAGAAAACAAGAGAAAGATATAGTAAAAGGCGGAGAAAATGAGTCAAAGAATTTCCGCTGTAGAAGTTTTAAATAAGTCGGCCAATTTTTGTAATGCATTCTGCTTTTTGAACCTGTCCTTAAGTTCTGGTATATGTACATTCCACAATTCAGGATATAATTCAAAAATTTCAATTAAAAGACACGTGTCTTCTCTGGTCTAGTTGAACTTCTCCAAATTTGATTTACAACACTACTTGCTGCAAGACTTTCGAAACAGACTCGAAATTTTTGTGGCAAATTAATTTCCTGAGAGTAATCACTACAAGCTCTCAGCAAGTCGCAAGTCCTTTATGTGCGAGTAATTTTGCTGCAATATTTCTCTAATGACGTCGTGCATACGCTACGCAAGTGACTTGTGAGAGAAACTCTAGCAATTTTATTTGCTAGTGGCCACGAGGCTTTAGACAATCAGAATGTATCGAGGAGACTCATAAAGTAGCAGGAAAGCATTATTTTTTTCATATTTCGTCAACAACATGAGAGAAACAAAGTTCTTCATGTCATTTTTTTGCTTCCAAACACATAGGATTTACTTTGGTGCTTTTTAAATGACTTTAAAAGTTGTAGTTAATTGCACTTAAGTTTACAGTCTAAATTTGGAAGAATGATATTGGAGATTTCAATGCTGCGTTACACAACAAACCCTTTCGTTGGGATGCGGTCCTATTTTTTTGAAGTGTTTGAAGTGTTGAGGCTTGAGACGGTAGAGTTGGTTAATATTTGACCCATTGGCAGGCAGTAGAATTGGTTAATCTTTGACCCCATTGGCAAGATTGGCAGAGTAAAAGCAAAGTAAGTCAATGCAATTTGTAAAACAGTTGCCAGCCTTATTGAAAAAATACATTTGGACATGTTTAAGGAAGTTTTTGTCTTTTACTTCAGAAATATGGTAGTGTTTGAAGTATAACGCCAAATAAAGTTTGATAAACTGCTACTACCTATACTGCTAATTTGGCTTAACTCCGGAATATAAATGATTATGATGCTCTTCAGAAACATGAATGACACCTCTTAAAGTAACACAATCACTGCGATAAGTTTTTCTTAACCCTGTCCCGAATTGAAGACAACATGTAGAATATAAAGTCAATAAGGCGCATAATTCGTTATGGACATGTATAGAAGGGTTGTAGGAGTAAACTGTGAGTTGACTCCCAAGGTGGTGTCGTGGCTCTATACCACAAATAAATTCCAACGCTTGGCTTGTGTTAGTATAACAAGTGCAGTACGCACGACTCAGTTGAGTGCATTAGGAGCACTGCTGAATCTCCCACCAAGGGGAGGCAATGTCGTCTGATGCGTTCCGATTGTGGAGTAAGGGCATCAGTTGGTCCTTTGTGAATCCTGGCAGGAGACACTGTGTCATCCTCTCGAAACTACAAAGGGATGACCCTATCCTACATATGAGGAGTGACATTTCTCCTACGTCCTACGTATTGCTTCGACTGCAAATTTACGGTGGGGTATTCTACAAGAAGAATGAGAATTAAGCCGCAGGCGACCTTTTGAGGAGGGAGGGCCAGTCTGGTATACAGACGGCTCACTTACCGACGAAGGCTCCGATGCTGGGATCTGCAGGCCAAAAATAAAGCTCTCCCTCTCTTTTGGAAGATACACCACGGTATCACAAGAAGAAAAATTTATTCGCGATTTCAGCTTGTGCCTCTCGTATTCACAAAATTTAGGTGCCTAGGAGGCGGATTACTATCTGATCTGACCAGGCACGTATCCAGGATTTAGTTTCAGGGAAGGGGTCCAGACACCTTTCAATTTTTTTGCTTGAATGTCACTTGACCTTGATCAGCAAAACAAAATATTCTCCCCCCCCCCGGGGGGATTAGAGGTCGCCAGAAATCGTTAAAACAGAATTGCATTTTTACCCTGGCTGGCTCTGATAGCCGGGCAGCATTAAAAGCATTGAAAGGTCTTGGATGACATTGCGGCAAGACATCATCAGGTGTCACTTATATGGGTGTCGAGTCATACGGTAATGAAACGGCGGACGCGTTCGTAAGACGAGGGTCGGAAAGTAATTTTCTGATGGGTCCTGAGCAAGCTATGTAGTTGGCAGTAAGTATACCATTAGAACGAAGACAGAGGTGTGGTTGCAAAATCAACGACTAATGAGATGGAGAGGAGTCTCAGGACATCTCCGTCGAGCTAGAGAACTTATTTGAGGGCTTCTGGCTAAGCTCGGGTTCTGTCTCTCACGAGTCAGAAGGCGGCTAAGGTTACTTGTGGGCCGTCTGTCTGACCATAACATTTTCAGACGTCACTTGTATCTGATGGGGTGCCGGTGGCAACTGTGGGAAGGAAGAATCCTCGGCACACATTCTATGTCGCTGTGAAGCCCTTAAATATCACAAGCAGACAATACTAGGTGCAAGGCTCCTTGAACCCGAAGACATAAGATGGGCAGGAGCAAGGCCAACCTCACCTTTGTGAAGAGTGCTGTACTTGGTAATAGGGAGAATAAGGAGAGATATAGAAGGGCCAGCTTGTTAGCTTATGCACTGGTGATTCCGGTCACCGGAAGACCTCCTTCTACTTTCATTCATTCGTTCTCCCGAAAAAAGTGGCGTTGCTGTTTTGCTGGTTCAGAGTAGGGAGAAGAGGCAGTATTGAACTTTCAGCTTCACTGCTTGCTCTATCCAAAAGGTAGGCGAAAACAACGGTTTGGTAAGTTTTTGCTAGGAGAAATAAATGCATCTCCATCTGACAAGAAAATATCTGTGACAAAACTATTTGGGATCTTAGATGTAGATGTGTGTAATCACATATATGTATACACATGTACAAGTATAAGCCATTATACTTACATGTCCATATGCTACCGCCAAAATGCCAGCAACTAACAAGAAGGCTACCTGCAAAATGAAAAAAAAAGATTAAAGTTTGAAATTGGTTATTTACTTAAATTACAAGCTAATATTGTGAATATAACTGAAAGCATTCAAGACTAATTTTGGACATTGTGGTCCAAATTATAAAAATTCGAATTTATTGGAAAATTGACAGAGACTTCTATAGAGCGACTGAAGATAAAGTTACACTGTTTTTGAAATTTCTCTTTCTTTGTAATGAATAAGCAGTTGCTACATGTTTGTCAGAGATCAGGTCAAGTTCAAAAAGGCTAATGTTACAAATCGGCAATTCGCCCTTTTTTGTACTAAGGTATAAAATAATGACGGCTTATTAATATTAAGCTTATTATTATTATTCGCAACGATGTATATTACATTATCGTTTGAAGGCAAATAAGTATATATTTAAGATAACGGAGAGCCGTTTATAAAAATAAAAATCAACCAATTAGTTTTTAAAGCACCCATAAACGAATATTGAGTTAAAACCCTTTTTCAACAATAATTCCGCCTCCAATAACCCCACAAGCTATCGTCCCTACACTGGTGAATAGTGGAATGAATAGGTACTGAGATTTCGAGGTAACAAACCGAGCATATAGACAAACTGGTCCAATACTCTGAAGCATCAGTTAAAATAATATATTTCTGTAAGTGTGCTTGAGGCTTGCCCTTCTGTGATTAATATAGGCCATTTAGGAAAACCATGAGGAATTTCCACGATTTGTTTAGTATTAGCAAAAATATATCAAATTAGTGACAACGATAAATGTGACTCAGGCTTTCTCAGCATTATAATTAATTGTGCTAAGTAATTGGATGCTTCAAAAACATGTACTTACAATTATTCCTTGCATTTTTCTTTGGTATAGGACAACTGACACTTCCAGTAGACGATATTTTGTAGAACTGATGTATGTTTGCTATTGACACAGTCTATTTATATAGCCGGTGATTTTTGGTAAGAAACTGTGCAATGTGTTATATAAATATTAGAAGAAACACTCATGCATGTAGATTTGCATAAATGGACCCATAAAAAACGCGATATACTTTCAATATCTAGATCACAGCAATTATGCAGGTATATGGGCCTTTGTAAATTTAAGCTTTTTCAACAATAATATTGGTACCTGATTGATATATACCATGTTTTTTTTTTGTTGTCGTTTAGTTTAATATCTTCTCTTATTTTTTATAGTTTTTGGATTTTTAATTAAAGGTTTATACAAGTAATACATCAGATGGCACAATAGGTGACCTGTTCTTCAAATGAATATAAATTATTGTTTTTAGTTTCCTATAATTTGTTCTTGTAGCAGGTAAGAAATAAATAATAAATAATAAAATAAAAAAATTTGTTGGACTCAGAACAGATGTGTTAGTGTTTTGGGTCGTTTTTTTATAACTGAGCAGACCGCGTAGGCAGAGCCTAAATACCAGAGTACCGCGGCTGCTGTGGAACGGTTATGTTAGGGGAAGTTTGTTAACGCGAGATTTGAATGGGCTAATACCCGCAGGCCCAAATAAATACATCTTCTGGCAGTCTATTCCAAGCCTTGTACACCCTGGGAATAAATGTGCGGTTGTGCCGCTCAGTTCTTGATGTATGAAGAACGACCGTCTTAGAATGAGATGCAGCGGTCGCACAGGTACATCTGATAGGAGCAGTGAGCGGCGGAACGATAGAGGATAGCTCAGAGGAGCAGATTCCGCTGGAATATCGGTAGAAGAGTGAGAGGTTACCAACAACACGCCGGTGAGAAAGTGACTGAAGCTGGCGCGTTAAGGCCGGAACGCCAATTAATCGAACTGCCCTTTTCTGGACGGCATCTAGTATATAGACAGGGTAGTAGGGGCAGCAGCTTCCCAGACATGAGAGCAATACTCCAGGCAAGGTCTTATCTGGGCTTTATATAGCGTGAGGGGGTTACATGGTGAGAAATACTTTCTGGCTCTAAATAGGTACCCAAGCTTTTTACCAGCAGCTGTTGCAATTGACGCGACGTGTTCGTGCCAGATCAGATTTTCTGTAATGTTGACTCCTAACAGCTTGAATGACTGGCTCCTTGGCAGAGCCCGGTTGTTCATTAGAACCTGGTGTTGGCTTGGGCACTTGCAAGCAAGAACATTAGTCCATATATATTGAAAATCATTTAAGGACGTTTGTTTACGAGAGTTTTTGATAGATGAAATTAATTTTTTTTTAGTTCTTCACATAGGCAGCGGCGGCAAGTCGGGGGGCATGGGGGACCAAGGTCCCCCCACTTTTTATGAGGAGTTAAAAAGTTAATAGGAAATTATTTTTTACGAACCCATTTTTTAACTTTATTATGTATATTATTAAATTTCATTTTATACGTACATACCTATTTTTTTATTATTACAAGTAGATTATAATTACACCCGCACTCTGCATCTTTTATTCTTATAATTTCATGAGGATTGTCGTATATTGGTTGTTTTTGGTCCCCCCCCCCACCACTTTTTCGAGGCACTCACCGGCCCTACACATAGGTATCTACCATTAAAAGTTCGGGACTTTCTTATCAATTATTTCAGAAAATTATAAACGATTAAATATTGGAATTTTGACATAGGCGTTTTAGCGTTTTAGCGGATTAGCGTCTTTTTGTATTTAAAGGTATATAAGAATAAACATATTTCTAGAGTGGATAGAAAGATTAATAATCTTTGAAAATATTTTCTGGAATATTTAGTTTATATTATTGCATTAAAAAGTATCATTACATGCAAAATAGTCATGGTATAACTAAAACTTCAGGAAATCTACAGACCATATTGGAAACTGGCAACAGCGTGCTGTTT
This sequence comes from Callosobruchus maculatus, assembly GCA_951848785.1. NCBI lineage: Eukaryota > Metazoa > Arthropoda > Insecta > Coleoptera > Chrysomelidae > Callosobruchus > Callosobruchus maculatus. The sequence goes on from CATOUR010000113.1 coordinate 443,408, forward strand.
TACAAACCAACAGCCTTCTCTCTCGTGATAAAAGACCATAGTGGCAGTGACTTAAATACTCAGTGTTCGTTGGTTAGGTTAGGTTGCTTTGTTGATTATCGTTTATGTGATTTATCTGAGAATCATTGACGTCTAAGACGGCAATGCTGAGCAACGCGCTGTTGAAAAATTGCACAGGCCCAGGAATTGACTTACCCGACTAATAGGTGCGGGACACAAAATAAGCTTTAGATGACGTGTGAAGTCCACCCCGTACAACCAAATCTAATCTAATATAATATAGCTGAGCAGTTCTTGTGCTAGAGGGCAACCAAACGCGGCTCTATGAATCTTGCGGATTCACTCCTTCAGCAATACTTTAGTGGTAGGCACAAAAAAGGCAGGCCGCTATAATTTTGGTTTTGACCAGCCTCCTTTATCTTTCGGTCACAGCATACCAAACAATCAGCATAATATCTTAGGTTGGCGGCAACCATACGTGCATCCCGCCATTTTGGGTGAGTATCTATATCATTAGGCATTATACGTCGTTAGACACCAGTGATGCAAGGTGTACGTTCATATTTGCTTATTGCTGAGACAAATAGACGTACGCTGTGAGATTTTGTATATGCGGTGCTGATAGTTACTACGTTTCCACGGGCACCAATTTTTGGAATCGTATAGAGATCCAAATTTCGTGGAAACACCAGCTGTCACTTTCAAAACGTTTTGAAACTATACGCAGTGCGTTTTGGGTGCGTTTCCAAAATTGATTCGAAACCTATTGTGGAAACACCGACAATCCAGAATCGCAAAACGTATTGAGTATTTTTGTCATCCATACTTTGTGAGCGATTCCAAGCTCGCATCGATACTTTTGTAAATTTTTATCGGTATCGATAATTTTTATTTTCGCATCCCTACCCAGACTTCTCACCCATAATGGCGCCGTCAAGGTCAAATTCTGTAGGAACCATTTTTATATAGGATATCCTCAGAGATACTCTGCTGGTTGTTTAGTATGCTGTGTTTCGGTTCGCTGTAGTATTGCCAGAGAGCCCTTTGGACCATTTCCTACTGGCTGTTAATTTTGTGTTAGCTAATTCGGGTTAGGTTATGCTTGCACGTTTGTTGTTATGTTTAGCGCTGCTAGATGGATTAGTTGTCTAGAATCCATCTGAAGAGGATAATGACGCCTTCTGCGACCTGACTTTCGGTGGTTGCAAGAACTGTATGGGGCTGGTTAGAATCAAATTTCGGACGAATACTATTGATAACAGTGTACAGAAAATCCATCTCCCTATACCAGCAGAGTAATCTACCACGACTAGGAAATTCATGCAGACACCTCGTACATATACCACTGGTAAACTTAATGACACGCTAAATAGCCGATACATATTACATTACCAAATAAACATAAATACAAGCCATTAGCTAAATAGTTCATGACATTATTTAACAACCACCAGTAATGTTAAAGGTTCCTTTTCCATATAGCCCAAAATTATATCACGTCCTTGTGTCATGTTAGTAAATTACTTTCTTATTGAAAATGATTTCCAGCTTACCCGAAGTGAGCTCAAAGATATCATAATCCTTGTTTGGAACATGTCCTGAATCACATCAGGCTCGGTGTCCGCAGACCACCTGTTGAGATCCGAAAGATCGAAACATCATGCCTGATGCGATACAGGAGATGTTCTGGAAAAGGATTGTGATATCCTTGAGCTCACTTTGGGTAAGGTGGAAATCATTTTTTTCATGTTTTCCCAAAGGAAGCACTCAAGCCAACAGTGTAGGGTATTTGCCCTTGGAGTTGTTTCTGCTACAGTATAGAAAATAATACTTATCCCAGTTTACTTTTGTAGAAGAGGTTCTTCGGATCTTAGGATAAAGTAGTGCAAGAGGTTTTTACTCAAAAAGCCGACGTTTCGGCGCTTATTTTGCGCCTTCTTCAGGGCTATCGAGCACACCCCTATAGCGACAAGGAATAACATATCCCTTTGGGTCAAACAAAAAACATTTCGGAAGATGGCTAAAAAATACCAAATACCTTTTGTCACTATACCTTGGTATCTAGTGCTGTACACTCAAGTGTATATTGACAAACGGCATTTGGAACTTTTAACCATCTTCTGGAATATCTTTTGTTTGACCCAAAGGGATATGTTATATACTTTGTCGCTAAAGGGGTGTGCTCGATAGCCCTGAAGAAGGCGTAAAATAAATGCCGAAACGTCGCGTCGGCTCTTTGAGTAAAAACCTCTTTAGTACTTCATCTCAAAATCCGAAGAACCTTTTCCACAAGTTGTTTCTCTTAGTTCACAACTTTGATATCAGCCTGATACCGGGCTTTGCCCAGGTCTACCTGATGGGATTTGAAAGATCGAAACAGCGCTGTCGTGGACTAGGCACCTTGTACCTGATGCGACTCAGGACATGTTCCAGACAAGGATTGTGATATTCTTGAGTGCATTTGAATAAGGTGGAAATCATTTTCATTTTCTTCATCTTTCCCCAAAGGAAACACTCGAGCTAATAGTTCAATTCAATGCCGGAGTATTTCGGTATTTTCCCTCGGAGTAGTTGTTTCTGTTGGTTCACTGCTTTCTTACTTCCTTATTGAATTATTGTAAGAAATTAGTTCATGTCACCTAAATACTCTAGGAAAAATTCCAGTTCTATTATTTTTTAAAAACACTATGTACCAATTTTGAATTATTTATGTCGGCGCAATAAAAAATGGCTGGGAAATTCAGAAAATATGACTATCTGATGACCATTTCAGTTCTGCAAGAAATTGCAGGATGAGATTCATCTAAGTCTATAAAAATATTATCGATTTAGTTCTAAGAGTGTTTCCAGAAATACTCTTTGGATAGGTATATACAGATATACAAGAAACCCCGACTAAGCGCCTACCGCACAAACACCGACGAAGAGAAAATCTGATAAAACTGAACGACATCATCGAAGAAAGGCACGACACACCATCTGAACAGTTCAGAAGAGGGATGTCGCCTAACAGGGACATTCACTATGAGTTCTTTAGAGCACTTCACAGCAGCAACTCTGAGTACGGTCTAAGTACTGGCGATAATGGGGATTTATTTGGAGAATTCAATTTGAGCAAGTATGTGCGATTTATAAGTTTCAGCTCTGGATACGATTTTTTCATCTGTATGCTAAAATAACCAAGCGCATGTCAAGTTAATGAACCAGGTGGGAATTTTTTGGAAGTTTTGAAAAATTTTACACTACATCCCACACCTATGGGTAAGGGAAGTATTGTGATGGCCAAAATTTTCGACTTTGAGATAATACACTTTTGGGCGTTTTATGATATCTAGATAACAAAAGTACCGGCTCGGTCGATAACTCCACTACTGTAGAAGATAGCAAAAAAAGTTGTATATAAAAGTTGTAGCCACGGACATGCTCCTTGCTCAGAAAATATTTTGATTTATACAGGGTGATCCGTAACTACGTGGTGATGCAAACATGCATTTTTTTAAATGAGACACCCTATATATTATTCCATATTCAAATTCTACTAATGATTTCCGTTCTTCCAATATAGGGTGTTGTTACATTATACAGGGTGTTTCAAAAGTTATGACCATTTTTGTATCCAAATCACGGTAAAATGAACGTACTGTATGTCAAAAAGTAATTAATCAAAAATTATTTTTTTCACATGAGAAGATTAGAAATATCCTCTAGTTTTAAAATACGTTATAAAAAAATCCCGCGACGCAGATTCGTATACAGGGTGATGTAGAATGCAAAATCTAGATTTTCTCTCTTTTTTTAAATGTAACCCCCAATATTTTATTATACCAAAGAATTGCTTTTAATATGCTCTTTTATCTTTGTATAGCACTTATTAGGGCTGCATTCATTAGTTTCTGAGATATTTCGAGTTTTCTACAAATTTTAAATATACCTTCTATTTGTTTAATAAAATTTATTTATTTTAAGAAAATACTACCAAATTTTGTTTTTGCTTAACAAACAACTAAAATATAAGGCGATAATAATACTTGATCAAGTCAAAACACTGAACTAACGATATAATATAGGTCAAGTGTGCTGAGGAAACAATTTTATAGACGTCATGCATAATTATCAAGCAGATGTATCAGGTAGGCTATGAAATATGAAACGACACAGTCCAATTGAAACAATTCTTCAATCTTTCAAACGCATTAGTTTTAGAGTGCCTCCGTTCTGGATATTGCTGTTCATAGTTGATATATTCTAGAGGCAAGTAGACAATTTTTCAAAGATTCTCCTAAATACCCTCAATGGAAAACTTAATTTTCAAAGCTAGTTTTTCACACAGTACGGAATTATTGAGCAGGTTATGAAAACGCTCAATTTTTCAAAGCCTACCTGATAAAACTACTTGATAATTATGCATGACGCCTACAAAATTGTTTCCTCAGCATACTTGACTTTATTATCTCGATGATTTAGGGTTTTGACTTCATCAAATACTATCAAGACGTTATAATTTAGTTGTTCGTTAAATAAAAAACAAATCAGATAGTACTTTCTCAAAATAAATAAATTTCAGTACACAAATAGAGGTTATATTTTAAATTTACTGAAAAATCGAAATATCTCGGAAACTGATGGACGTAGGTACAACAAGTGCTATACAAAGATGAAAGAGCATATTAAAAGCAATTCTTTGGGATAATAAAATATTGGGGGTTACATTTGAAAAAAAAGAGAAAATTTGGATTTTGCATTCTACATCACCCTGTATACGAATATGCGTTTCGGGCTTCTTTTATAGCCGATTTTAAAACTAGAGGATACTTTTAATCTTCTCATGTAAAAAAAATAATTTTTGATTCATTACTTTTTGATATACAGTACGTTCATTTGTCCGCGATTTGGATATAAAAATGGTCATAACTTTTGAAACACCCTGTATAATGTAACAGTGCCCTATATTGGAAGAACGGAAATCATTAGTAGAATCTGAATATGGAATAATATATAGGGTGTCTCATTTAAAAAAATGCATGTTTGCATCACCACGTAGTTATGGATCACCCTGTATAAATCTAAATATTTTCTGAGCAAGGAGCATATCCGCGGCTACAACTTTTATATACAACTTTTTTCGCTATCTTCTATAGTAGTGGAGTTATCGACCGAGCCGGTACTAAAAACTCACCCTGTATTTTTGTTTGGCCTTATCCCAAGATTATTTATAAAGCGCTGCTTCCAGGTGCTGCTAAGACTTTTTTGGCTCACAGAATTTTTTGTTTATACATGCTATTCAAATATGATTTCCGGCAAGTGAGTTTGATAGAAACAATTAGACCTGAAGTGTACTTCATTATGAATCTATGAAAATCAATATTTTCTTGTTATCATTATCACAAAAAAGTATAACAAGTTATTGGCAATCTTCGTAGGGCAAACCTTTTAAAAACGCCTTTAAATCATACGAATCTTCAGCATATAATAAACCTTACAAGTTTATGTGAGCTACACATGTAGTTTATTCCTTTTAAATTTACCATTGCCAAACCCGTCTTTATTAGAGAAAATTTGTGAAGACGTGATACGCTTTTATTAGAACACGACAAAGGCTCTTATAGAACAACTAACCTTTTACTTCCCAGACCGATAAGGCATTTTCGGGGTCCCGGATCATTTTCTAATTTTTTTTTAGGGAAGTGAAAATGGGGTGGTTGGGTATATACCCTATTTCTACTTGGATAGATATCGGATATACCTATACCCAAATATATCACTTTTTTCATTAAAGGTACACTAATTAACTATAAACTACAAACCGTTATTATAACAGATTAAATCTGAAAATCAAATGTGATGACTGATCGGAATAAAAACGGCAAAATAAAACAAGGCAAGGTATAAAAATATAGTTTAATCAGACACAAGTACACCATTCTTTTTCAGGAAAAAATAAAGGGTATGACAAAAACAAAAAACATAATACACAAAAAACTGACTTTAGCTCTGTTTAAAATTTAAGCATTGATATAGATTTAAAAAGAACAGTCAAATTCAGAATCAGATACAGACACAGACAGAACTGTCACTCACTGGAACAACATTGCGCAATAGGTATACCCTACTTCTTGCCGGTATATACCGGATATATACCGGGTATGTACCGGGATTATACCCGAATTTTATTTACCTACCCGTCGGGTTTTTACCCACCGCCCATCACTGAGTGTAATTCAATACCGGTAGCGCTATTTGCTCTTGGACTAGTTGCTTCTGTTGGTTCATTGCTTTCTCATTACTAACTTCGTTTTCCAAAAACGTCTTTTTTGAGAAATATACACAGAAGTGTATTTTTGTTTAAAGAGCTTTCTATATTTAGTTATCTAAAGTCCCTCGGATGTGGAGAAATTTTTTCCGTATATATTTGGTACATTAGTTGATTGTCTTAAGCCAAGTTTTATCTTTCATAAGGCTATAGGTATCAGAATCCTTGATCAACGCCAGTTTCAAAAACACTCGCTATTTTTCATAAAGTTCAAATTTAAGAAATGTTTGTAATTTGAATTTTCGAAATCCTTCGGCTATGAGGACTTTTTTCAGTACATTCGTCAGATCAACTGTATTCTCCATTTTTGCGAAAAATATACATACCTAATTGCGCACTCTAAATTGATAAAAAAAGAAATAAACAATTGGATGATAGGACTCATAGGTATCTATAGAAGTAGAATTTATGTACTGAAAACTTTATTATATAAAAAAACATTTGTACATTGCCAAGTTCCTCGCTGCACTGCCATAATTGTACTCCCTTCCAACCGGCAGCTGTGCTCTTTGGTATCCATGTATCAGTCATCAGTGACCTTGGTATCCCCAATGGGTGACCTTGACGTAGCTGGTGGCTCCATGGGGGTGTTTGGCGATGCCATGTCTGTCAACGACAGCCTCGAACCCAGTTTTATGGTCGGACTTGTACTTGACCACACGGTGGGTGCCGTCAGGTTCGTGCAAGTTGTACTCTCCATGTACATGGTGACCATCGCGGTGCTCATGTTGGTCCTTGACATCGTGAGTGTGAGGATCGTGGACGCCGTAGGCAAACTTGTAGTGGGTGTGGTCCTATAAGGCAATCAGTCAACTCATTAGTATAACTGGGTGCATATCTTATTTAAAATCCTGTGGCAAATTTGATGTGTTTCATGTTAAACCCAAACTCTTTTTTTTCATAAAATTATAAGCGTAATATAAAGAAAATAGGAACTTGTTTGGCGTCTAATCCTTTTGTAAAAAATGGATAAAAAGGAAAACTAAGTAGGTTTTTAAGGGTACTGATTGACCTATCATATTTTGCTTTCGAAAATAATATTTTTCAACCTTTCTCATTACGCAAATATTACGCTTCGAACAAATCGTCATCTTATTTATCTTGCTTATGACTTTACGAAAGAAAATAGTTTGCATATGAAATCATAGACACTACAAAATTTCAAATAAAATACTGACTATTCATGTAGGAAAGGCTGTGGGGTGCCATTTGAAAAAAGTTGGGGTGAGTTTTAGGGGTTGAAGAAAACATTTTTTTGCAAAAGCAGCAAAAGTAGTTTCCTTTTTTAGCTGTATTTTTACGAAAACACTACCTACGCCTCAAACAAATCCTTTTTTTGTTTATCTTATGCTTATAACTTCATGAAAAAATAGGTTTGTGTATAAAATCAAACGCACTACAAGATTTTAAATAAGATAAGGATGTGTGTCGGAAAATCTAGTGCTTGCTATTTGAAAATGTTGGTGCTGAGGTTTAAGGGTTGAAGTGCTAAAAAGTGTTTTGAAAATATGGACCCTATAGTGCTTCCAAAAATACCGCTCATTTTTTAACTTTTCTTTGTTACGAGAATCTCACGTGCCAAGGAAATTCTGGGACATATGGTATATGCCAATGTAATCAACAAGATGCGAAAATTGCTACGTATACAGGAAACGCTACGAAAAATCTAGGCTTAGAAGCAGTTTCTCAGTTGCGTAGCTCTGTATTTACTTTGGACCAATCAAGAATCCTTTTTTGCGTCTCGTGATTGAAAGCGTCAGATCAGGAGGTATTACGACTAAAGATGTGAATACACTGAATACTATTATTGTTGTTATTTAAAAATATAATTTTTCCTAGCAAAGCAGTAGTGCATAAAGACTTGATGATATCTTTGCTTAAGCCACAATGGTAGCACTTCAAGTGGCGAAAAATGTTCCATTAAATACTTTGCTCAGAAAAAACGTTGGACTAGAGATCGAATTAATAGAACTTTGTTTTGCATTATTTCAGTTGCTAATAGAATTTTATTTTGAAAAACCCCAAGGCGTGATATGATCACTTCCCCCTCTCCGATCAGAAATATGTATATCTCTAGCCCAATCTTTCTACTCTTTCTAGGTATCCAGGACAAATGCATAGTTATGTTGCTGCTGCAACGTTTAGTAAGAAACACAATTGTAAATGGGGAAACATAGACATATTATTATCGCTCTCTGGAACCACTGTATCAATTTTCAAAATAATAATAAAGGTTTTCGTCCTTGTGGCAGTAGCACCGTATTTTTTTTTTTACTTCTGTGTCATCGGCATCGACTGCTTTGGTCATTAGCCTCGTGTTCTGTGTAGGCTTTGTTACTGTTTCCCGGCGCCACTTAGGAACAGCACTGTTAATTAGAAGCCAACAGTGAATGCTCAGGTGGGGATTCTCGCTGAGCTTTTTTTTATGGATATTTATTTTTGGTGGAAAAAACCATAAATAAATTTCCGCCTCTAACGAGAATCGAACCCGGGACCTTCCGGTCATGAGCCCTCGACCCTAACCACTGGGCCAACCCACCCCCCAGTAGCACCGTATTATAAAAACCTCAGTGATGTCCGATCAATCCTTGATAAGTTATTTAGTGGCTAAGAAATACTCACGAATTATAACCTCTCCGTCACTGGATACATTTTCGAAAACTATTAAGCGTTTTTGTTCTACCTGTAGTATTAACCTATTGCTAAAATAGAACTATCATTGTTTCGGTAAATTTTGATTTATAGGAGGCACAAGCAGACAGACCGACGGAAGTGAGTGAAGCGACTTTTGATGATGTAAATGACATAAATCGTTGTAAATTTGCATTGCAGTAGTATACATTCCTTCGCTTATTGACAAAATGTTAAGTGCCTATTTTTTAAAGTTCTGATTATTCACCTTATAGGATCAAAATGCGAATGATTTCTAGATGATCTTGATAATCGGATCATAAAAAATTATATAAAAGTATCAAACAAAACAAAAATATATTTGCGTGTGTTATATTATTTGTTGCTTCTATAAATACATGAAATTGATAGTATATAGATTATAATAACATAGATAGATTTTAGTTTTTTAGCATAATTGTCTCAGATATATATTTTTTTGTTTTTTGTACAGTGATTTCTATATTGATGTGTATGAAATTTACTTTATTTTTATTTCAAATGTTTTAGTAGTTTCTGTACTGTTATTTTGATTTCAGAAAATATGATTTTTTATTCTATATTTTAGAATAATTATTCTTGTAAAGACAGAAAATACTTGAAAACTGTATATCTTGAGTAAATATTCCTAGGTAGATCAGACATCATAAGTATGATAGGAGATCTCAAAACTTCCTGAGAGATAATTTTCGTTGCGCTGTTGCAATTTTTACTGAAAAATTCCAAGGACCGATTTTGAAAATAGGGGTATCCTCATCCCCACTTATAACGTGGTACTTTGTAGGCATCGTATTTATAACTATCGGCCATATAGAGATCACACCACAGTTAAAAAATATAGTCGTCATCGCTTTTTGATTATTTTTTTTGTGGGAGTTTGAAAAGTTCTATTTACGTAACTATACGAGTACCTTATTATCACAATTGATGGCACCAATGAGTAGACACTAAGCAAAAGCAAAATTGTCAGGCGCACCTCTAACAAACCTACTACAGATTCATAAAATGTACTAAGATCTGGGTATGCATAAGCTGTGAATGAAAGTTTCTAATTCTTCATCTAACGCCCAAAACACTTAGATATCCACATGGCGTTGGTGCCATTCATTGTGGTAACAAGGTATAATTCTATGACAAAACGGCAAATACTTACACCGCAGACCGCTACAGTGAAAAGAGCTGCTAGGCACAGGAGAGTCTGAAAATGAATGATAATTTCAGGCTCAAAGTTCAAAAATCAAAAATTGTAGTATGGCAACGTATATTAATTGTGCTCTACTGTTCAGTAAGAGGAAACACATATGCCGATTAAAAAAATTTTTTAACGTTCCGCCTGCTTCTACGAGTACGGTATTAATTTCTAAACCGTACCAGGGTGCCATGAGGACAGTCCTGGTCATATATCACTTTTCAGGACCTGGCACAAGAAATATATGAAATCTCTATTCTGATCAGAACGTAAAAGCGTACATTTTTAGGCGCCGGCGCCGATAGGAGATCGATAGATTGATCTTTTGATCTTTACAAAATTGATTAGGTACAGCTTCATCCCTTGATAAAGCTATGACAGCATCGACGATGAAAAGTTTAGGAACTCCTACTTTAGAACTGTTTTCGAAGTACGAAACATAAAACACTGAATTTTGAGATTAAACTAGTCCGGCTTCCATTTATTTGTTTCCAGTATTTTGAAATTCAAAGCCATGACTGGTTATTATAAAATTATGAATACAAGATGACGCACTTGCACTGCTGATTATCCAAAAATGCAAAAAACTAATGCATGTTGTATATGACGTGTATTTTATTTTTTTATGGGAAAAATCTATCCATTATAATTTAATGTGATCGAGCGTATGAAAGTGTTACCTATTTATAGCATGTGCAAAAAATGTTTGTGACACTTGCGGTTACAGTTCTAGACTTTTCCTCGAGCTGCAAACCTCGTGTATCATAAAATATATACCTTTAGCACTAGTTATATAAATAACTATTTCAATAATCATAGAATACAAAATACATAATTTGAAAAAAAAAACGAAAATCAAAACGAATATGAGAAGCGATCAATTTACTTACGAATTTTCCAACCATTTTCTCGAACTTGTGTGTATTCAATAGAAGAGACCACCGAAAACTGTTGTGCCAGAGTGGGGCATGTCAGAGTTTATATACAGAATTTCGACAATACCGAAACCATGTCTTATTTACATAACCCCATAATGTTCCAAAGAACTTCTCATGCATGTAAATTTGCATAAATCTGCGGGGGGACAAAAAATGATTTACTTTCTATATTTCATTCAATGTGCATATAGATTTGTCTAAAAATCTAATGCATAACGATGTATTTCTTATACAGACAGACAAATACAGATATAGGAAATTCTTCACGGTTAATGTCTGTTAGTGACATAATTATTTTTTGCAATACCCATTTTATTATGGCTAAATATCCTACATCGGTAATTTTGGTTTGGAAATTAACGACAGTGACAATAATCCGACCAGTAAAGTTCACATTAAGAGACCTTAGTGGCAATCATGCTTGAAATGACCATTTTGAAACAAAAACGGATGTTAGGTTTTTAGGTATTGCCTGTGGAAGTAGATTGGTAAGTCGCAGCATTCAATGCAAGAATGATCCGTGATTATGTGTAGCCTTCTATAACAAGCACTTATATACCTTCTCAACATGATGACTTTGTCGTTTTTGCTGATTATACCATAAAATATAAATCAGCAAAACATTGTAGTTGACATAATTATACACTCAATCAGTTATCAACCAACACTGGCGACACTGGCGTACAAATGCGACAATATTTTCAATGCTACATTTACGTTTGTATAAACTCATTTAAATATATTGATCAATTTTTTTAGCTTTTTAAGGTGTTAAACACAAACCAGGTGTTCCAGGCAGCCTTGTCTTGACTGTAACGTTTTTACTGAATTATTTTCGTTAAAATTATGTTGGATATAGCAATTGTCGAGAAATCAGTAAGATGTCGTTGAGAAATTCCATTTTTTCTAAACCAAATAATCAAAATGGAGTGCTTCTGGTTACTCTGGAATTAATGTTATTATTCCGATTTTTGTCAAAGGGGGAGATAATATACAGCTGGCCTAAATAACGGACATTGCAGAATATAGTTGCGAGAGAGAACCTTTCAAAAAACTCCAGAAGCACGTCAAGTTTGTTTTTCAGGGAGGCAATGGAATGGAAAGCATGGATCAAGGGCGCTTCCAAGGGGGGGTAGAGGGGGTTATTACCCTCCCCCCAGAACACGGAACGAAACTGGTTAATTAAAAATAAGATGCAATAAGATGCATTGAAATTCAACTGTTTATGTTTATTGCTTTATATTTTTCTGTTTACATTATTTATAATAAGTCTGGTTTTGTTATATTTTTTGTTTTGTTAATTTTCCTTATAATAAAAATAATGTTTAATTTGATCTTTGCGCCTGAAAATTTTTTATTTCATAAATATTCATATCTTACCGTGTTATATCTTCATTTGACAAGATGTTATTGTACCCTCCCCCCCCCCCTCTCCTTGGCGGCGCCCACTACATTATCCATAAAGTAACTACCCCCCCCCCAGACAAACTTCCTAGAAGCGCCACTGGCATGGCTTTTTGTCAATCCAAGCAAAAAGTATGATATCTGTTACAAATAATGTGGTGATAGATTATTTGGCTGTGTAAAGATGCCCCCTAGAACACGACAGCCCCAGTTTACGCATGTAGCATCCTTTTAACGGGGTCGGATTGTGTAGGCCAACGAGAACGCGGTGCTTCTTTCAGAGCAATAGTTGCTGTAACCATGAAGCGTAGCATGGCTATGGTTGTAGTAACATGGCGCGTATAGATCGAAGAAGGGAGAATGCAGTGAGATAGAGATTCTGGAACACGTAGGACAACTACAGACCAGCAAGATCGTCATCTACAACTACTGGCCCTTCGAGACAGTATGCGATCCATTCGAGCTATTGCTGACGGTTGATATGCAGCTAAAGGAAGGTCCCTTCGAATCCGTACGCTTTAGCACAGATTGCGTGAGATGGGCTTCAGATCGTCCGCATCTAGTGCTTTCACTCACAGCAAATCATCGTCGCCAGGGGTTAGATTGGTGCCAAGAACACCACAATGGCAGCTGAGTGGCATCAGGTGGCCTTCTCCGACTACTCCAGGTTTTGTTTGGGACACATGACATAGGCCAACGCTTTAGACGAACGCCATGATCTCCAGGAGTGTTGAGCGCCATGTACACCGTCCCATCCTATTGGTTTGGGGTGATATTTTATTTGACAGCAACTCACCTTTGCTCATGATTCGTGGCACAATGACGACCCATCGTTATTTGGATGAGGTGCTAGAAACAATTGCCATTGCATATGTCTGAGGTCTCGATGAGGGTTTCTTCCAGCAAGATAATGCACGTCGTCATGTTGCAAGTGTATCAATTAGGTTCCTATACTGGAAGCTGAGGTCGGGCTGCTTCCTGGGCCTCCATGATCACCTGATTTATCGCCAATTGAAGAAGCAGGGGATTGGATGGGTCGCCATATTCGCGATTTACCCAATCCTCCGACCACGCTGGACGAACTCGAACAAACATGCTGTGAGGGCAGCTTGGGAGACTGTATCTCTAGAGTTTATTAAAAATCAGATTACGAGCATGCCAAGTCGGCTAGAGGAGTCAAATCGTCAACATAGAGGGCTTACCCATTATTGACTTGTTATTTTTTTGTATGAACTAATTAAGTGTGACAAATGCGTTCGCTTATCATTGTCTTTAATCCTACCGCATATTTCATGAACTGTATCCCTTTTTTTTTCAGTATCTGGATTTCACTCATTAGTAGTACCTGTATAATAGCCTCGTAAGATATAATGATTCCAGACTGTATTGCAAGCAGCCTATAACTGAGCTACAAACTTACTTCATATTTATCGTACGGTATTTGACTTCAATTTCTTTTTCAGGAATGAACCTGGTGAAACTCGTTCGTGGTCCTCATGGGAGCATGATAGCAACGCCAGTTGAAGCAAAGCTTCACATAGACTCTGACGCATTGAAACCAAACAGCGAAGGAGTTGTCATTGACTACGAAAATCATCACAAGAATTCCGACGCCCTGCCTGAAAACTAATGCTCCAAGCAAAACGAATCGAAAATCTGGGACCATTTAGATTTGCGATCTGTATAAAGATATTTAATAACTGCATTTTGATTTTTCAAATACTTCTGGTACATGTGCATATTGCATAAATAAATAGCGGAGTCATACTAATCAGAGATACATACAAACGTTTCTGCTGTCTTGATTTAATTGATATATAATTATAAGTTCAGATAAAAAATCAAAAACTTATACAAAGTGCATAGGTATTTTGATCTATGTATCAACTTGTCTTCCATAAGATCTAACGCATGTTTGGTTTTAGTTAGTAACATATCCAAAATTCACTACTAAAAATATGCTGGTGTTGGAAGTACTAGTTTCGAAGAAAATATATCTGGCAATCCCTGAACCTTCAAAAGAATTATTATGTACCATATTATATAGAAATTTACGTTTGACTTCAAAAGCGAAGAAAGTCCTTAGTATTTTTTATAAACATCTGACTGGGACAAAAACTTTAAAGACACAGAACTATAGTCGCGCTGCATAAAAATAATGGCGGAACAAAACGACGTCAGACTTCGGTTGGAGTAACTGGCCAGAATAGATTTGACGATACTGCATAAACATTAAGGTTTTCAAAAGATGCTGTTTTAAAGACCTGTTATCCATTTTTATTTGTAGAATATATCACAGCAAATTAATTAAATAAGAACTAATAGTGTAAGATGCCCAAATTTGACTCCAGTGTATATTTCGTTTATAGAAATGGAAAAAAATTGTTGGGCGATGGACTTCTGTCAGATCAATAATTTAAGGTCTCCGTTCAGACCACGTTTCTTTGGCTGTTGATGATACATTTTTTTAAAGTTGAATTTAATGACTCTAATATGTATCTGCGAGTGTAAAATGGCATTGTATTATGTAAAACTCTCACGGTTTTTGGGCTATTAGGTCGGTACCGATGCACTCCGCTGCCTGACGGTTCACCGAAAATAAAGCTCCTCTGGAGTCACCAAGCACCGAAAAAAGCCCAAGAACCACTATACTGCAAAATTTTATAACTGTTATGGGTCTTCACCAAGAATGGCGAAATTAAGCTTTGTACGTACGCAGTATGGTTTAATACGGACGACGATAGCGAGCGTCCAAGTGTCCAAGACGTTCTTGAGGATGACTCATAGCAGTTTTAAACATTTGCAATATATTTCATCATGTAATTAGCTAACAAAGGCCACATTGCTAGCTGGCGTAAATGTACTATCCTTATAATAAAAAGGTCGCTTCACATGAGCCATAGATTCAACAGGCTCATTCACATGATGCGACGCCACCACTGCTGGTGGCGCGACCAAACGACAGAGGTCGTAAAAGGCCCACAGTAGAGGATGAATCCAAAACTTCCTTTGACGACGCTTTTCTTTAAACAACAGTAACAACACAGCAAGAGCACTTGCTTCTTCAATATTCATTCTGGGATTGGAAATTAATATCATTTTGTGGTGGCGCCTATGTTGATGGCCGCGACCAGTGAACCGGGTCACCAAGAAACGTCGCGTTATCACGGTAGCGCATGAGAAAAGAGCATGGCTGCAATTATTCTTAACTATATGACAGGCATATTATGATAATACATATAACATTATATACAATTGATCAAAAAGCAGAATTAGACGTGCCAAACTAATGTAATAAATTCTTCAGTTTACAATGGTGAACGTACCGCCAGCGTTAGAAACATGCTATTTTGTATAGCTTCGTTTTTAGCTGTTCGAATTAACGAAGCATATACAGGGTGGGGCATAAAAACCAAGTGTTTTTGAAATAATC
This sequence comes from Callosobruchus maculatus, assembly GCA_951848785.1. NCBI lineage: Eukaryota > Metazoa > Arthropoda > Insecta > Coleoptera > Chrysomelidae > Callosobruchus > Callosobruchus maculatus. The sequence continues at coordinate 459,352 of CATOUR010000113.1, forward strand.
ATAAAATTATTAGTTTTTACTCTAAACAAAAATATTGGTAGTAGAACATAGCCGATATTAAACCATTTTGAAATATCTAAGTGCAAAAATTACATCTGGCATATGATGCAGCCTTTCCGAAAATTGCACTCCACTGTTTCCAGCATATGTCTGTTGATTTTTGAAAGATTCCATGGCGAGTCGCTTTCTTCTCTGCGTCTAACGTACGGGGCTTGGCCCTTTAAACACGTGATTTGAGTTACCCCCATAGAAAAAAATCACAAATTGATAAGTCGGGAGACCGAGGAAGTCATGAAATGCCACCAAATCTCGAAATTGAACGATTTGGAAACAGGTGGCGAAGACAGCCATGGATGCTCTGGCGGTGTGTGCCGTGGCCCCATCTTCCTGGAACCACAAATCATTGATATCCACACCTCTCCTTTGCAATTCAGGTATGAAAAAGGTATTCACCATATGAATGTAATGTTCCGATGCTACTGTAGGGGTGACCCCATTTTCTCCAAAAAAATATGGGCCAATGATGCCACGCCATATGCCACGCGTTGTTCTAGCGTCTATCGCTCCATGATGGCAAGTGGCAAGTAAGAAAGTGAAATGGTTTGAGTCAAGGAATGGACTGTAATAAACTGCGCGTTCCTCCCTTTTCTAATATATGAGTACTACTCAAATCAAAAACACTTGGTTTTTATGCCCCACCCTATACTTACAAGGATGCATGTATATACGCATCATAAAATTGCATTACAGTTTTTATCACAAGCTACTCAATAGATAACTCATAATTTGGTACAGGTGTTGGTCGAAATATCTATCATATAGAATATAAAGTAATGTGGTTATTGCAGTTATAATTAGTTTACAGTTAAAAAAATATGTAGACGTATACATAAGCTACATAAGCTTACATTCCATATATTTTTGTTATATTTATACATGCAATATTTTGCACAGGTGTATAACATATTAATTGTAAATATACAACTAACAGCTTTAACTGAAACATACAAATGAAGTTGATGAAATAGGTAATACTAGAGTACAAAAAATATATATGAATCTAACATATACGTACTTATTTTATAATATAATAAACTGTTTAATTAGTCCTTATATATAGAGATAAAGGATAGAGTGCAACTTATGTTTTGGTCCTAATCAAAAGAAAATTACAACCCATTCTTCGCCTGCATACTCTGCTGATATGCTCTTTTAGAGCTGAAAATATAAACCACAAAATTTTGCGTATTGTGAACTTCATGACATAATATGAAACTATTATGATTCAGTGAGAAATTGCTTCAGATTGTCCCACAATGACATTCCAGATACATTAATTTCTGCTTTATGCTCTCTTATTTGTCCGTATTAATAACAGTTTGTTGTTTAGGCATATAGATACATAAATTAATGGCATTCACGATTTAATTCCCATATGAGATATTCATCACTTCACGAACAGTATGTGTTGCTTCATTATAATCCTAATATCCTATATATAAGTATGTTTATTAGTCAATTCACAGATTAAATTAATGCATGTCATAAATGACACAACAATAAGCAGCCAGGGTAATAAAACGATTTATTGTCAATTACTTCATATTATCTATACTAGAATTGCAAAAGATTGGTTCAAATTAATTGATCTGTTTAATTGGAATTATTGTACATATTATCGCTCTTCTAAATTACTTAAATGAGGCTGTGTGATAGTCAAGAGCTAATGTAGTAAATGTTTTATTTTTAAGTTTCTTGTTATTTTTATATCTACATATTGTTTTATATGTTTTTATGACTTCTGTATACTTTTTTAACCACTAATATATTTTCTGACATTACACTACGTAGTTTTATATATACTGAAATCAATAAATGAATCCTAATTTAGATCAATTCCTTGACAAATATTTTGAATACGAGCCTGTCTACTTTGTAGATGCATTACTGGTTGTGTGTACCTCACAGTTTCGAAATTTGACAGTACATTGATCATTGACGTTGACATCAAATGACAATTCGTAAGGATGTGTTCATTTTCATTTCATTTTATTTGATTTTTTTAAGTGTAATGCGCCTGTTAGGTGATTTTCTTTCATAAAACTACAAGGGTGAGTTTTCCTTTGATTAACTGTAGTGTTTATTAGTGCACTGCTTTGATCTCTACCTTGCTTTCATTCAGTTTTCCCTTGATATCCTCGATTTTAGGTTAGGTGCAATTATTTTATTAATTTGCTGGCCACTTCCCATCAATATTTCAGTTATTTGCTCTTATTTCAAGGTGCCTCGTGTTGCCCTAACACCGCTGTGGATTTTACTGCTAATTCAGAACAGAGAGTTCATAGGGCGTCCGTGTTACCAAGGTTCAATTGGCATAAGGTTTCAAATGTGTAACACCTTCCTCTATTTCAAATATTTAAACAATTGTCTATTCAATTCTGATAAGTTTAAATAAGTTATTTACACAATAAACTACACCATAATACGGAATAAGAATTATTTATTTTAATGGAATATGCAATCAAATTGAGGTGCTTGACATATTTATAATTTTTCAGATCACAGTATCTAATTTCTAGTGCAGGTATTTTATTATATAAGAATTAATTAATTCTTGTAGTGTGTGTCTTTCTCGAAAAAAGTTTCTAAAGCACTGAAAAGAATAAACAAGGTTCCATAGAATTTTATTTTGATTCCTAGCAAAACAGTAATTGTATGTCATAGTGTTGCATAGCAATAAATATTAGCATTGCAACAAATTGATAGTGACTAAATTCCCAAAACATCCTATTAGAAGATAAAATTGAAATTTATTTGGAAGGTCCATCAACACCCATCAACAAGATGGTAGTAGATAAAAAGAAAGATTAAAATGTTCATTCAAATCAAAAGCTTTTGACCAATATGCTAATGTAAAAAAATAAGCAATTTCAGGCACTAGTCCCTAGTTATTTCTAAATCAGTCATAATTACTATGTTTATTTTGATGGTTCTGTCCAACTAGAAATGCTAGCTGACTGAGTTTTGCAATGATAAATCTCAGATGCTTATTTCACAATTTAACTATTTCAGAATTTGATTTGGATCAAAGCATCAAAATAGACATACATTTCATAAGTAATGTTTGGGATTGCTTAATTCTATTTCACATTTGATCATATATAGAGTGAACTTAAAAATTGATATATTCATTATTGAAGCAAGAGGCAATAAAGCCATCACTTGATACTGACTAAATTATTGACCAAAAGGATTGAGTTGCCTGTTGAAATGCAGTATGTACTCATTAGTGTGTCTGCACAGTATAACCTATTTTTCTAAATGTTTAGACTTCAACACTCAAAATACGTAGGCAGTTTCTGATTCATATGTTGAAAATCAGGCGTCATACAAAATAAGTTTTAAGGCAATTAAGATAAACTTCAAAACTATTGCAATGCTGCAAATTTATCATTTGCTGACAAAATATTTAATTATTTTTTTTTCAATATCTAGCCCTGTGTATTTAAACCACCTAGATTCCCTACTCCCAAATATTTTTGCACATTCTGAGGGTGTAACCAAGACAAATCAATAGTTAATTCAAGGTCAAAAATGCAGAGGGAATTTCTGAACCAAAAGAAAAAAATTAGGGTCCAAACCGAAGATCAAGGTTGCATTTACTAAAAAACATCTGACCTGTGCCAACTATTTGGTTCAGCTATTAAACCAATAAATACGGTTAACACGTGAAATATTTTAGCAATACTCAACATAACGACAGCAATACTGAGTAATGACTGGCAAAAAACACCGGAAATCCCGGCATACGGTCGGTGACGAGCGTGGTGGTTCGGTCGCCTCTACCTCGACCAAAACTACTGTTGTATTGTCAGATAGACTGTCTGAGATGACCAAAGAACAGTTGAAGATAGAATGTAGAAAAAGAGGGCAAAAAGCGAGCGGAACAAAGACCGAATTGGTACGAGGTAGAGTTATATTGTTGTGTGATGAGCTGCTTCTCTACGGACCTGATGAAATATTTAGATTATCACCCAAATGGAAAAAAATGCTTGCATTCTGAAATTCTTTTTGCCCCCCATCCTCCCAAAGTATTTATATGATACGTTATGATCCATGTGTTACCCCAAATCTGACGACTTTGCTGAAGATAACTAAAAATACCATCACTATACCTTTGAGCAGGCTCTAAAATGGTTAGACACTTGAAGAACACAACAAATTGTTGCTAACCACACAAAAAAGTACACAGCATCTATTGATAAGTGTTGGACCATTTTTTTTTTTCACCCTGACCCAAAAAAAGAGGGGTTATAAGAGTAACATTTGTATATGGATCTACCTGGTATCATACCCACTCCCAAACAGATTTTTTGATTTCTCACAATTTTTGAAATTGTCAAACATATCTCCACAAGATCTTTCTATGGAGAGAAGTTCGTTATCTTTACAATAATAACACAGTTAGTTAAAGATTGTTGTTTGAAGGTTGTAGACAAGGTAGATGGGAGTCGGAGACAGACCTAGTTTAAGAGTGGTATAGCTCAGAAAGACTGCAACAAAGGTTTGGCTCAATATTTTTACCGCGAAGTTTCATGTCGGAAGAAGAAGATTTTGGGAAATTTAATGTTTTGAGGCACTGTATGACAGAAATAGAGGAACTTAAGGTCATATTCATAGTTGCTACTTGAGTTTCACTTAATACCTGAGTATATCTCAAGTACTGTTTTGCGTTTCATAGTAGTTCTATACTCAAGTAACCGAAGTAACGAAATGTCAGTATGACATTTCGTTGCAGTCAAGCAACGCGATTTAATTTTATTAAATCCGGCAAAAAACACGAAAGGCTGGCATAAAAAAAAACAGATAACAGAAAACATCAAAATGCATAATCACAGACATAACAAATTGGCACTTGAGTATCACTCAAGAGCCCATGCTCAAGAGAATACTTGACAGATGACTATGAATACGGCCCTAAGACATATATTTACGGATATATGATCGTTACTGATAATAATAAGTCGTATATATAGACGAGAAAACTTAATGACAGGATAGCATCAATTTTCCTAGAGAAGCAGCTCATATATTTATAGTCGTTTTTGATTACCAAACATCATCTGTCATTTACTATCGAACCATCTTTAAACCATTATGCACACTTTGGATTTGTTTTGCACGCATCGCTTTTGTAAAAAGTTTTTGTTCCGCTTGTTTCTGATCTTTGTGTGGCTCCACAATATTTAGTACGCAACTCGTGTGTAGATAGATCATAGTTTGTTTTTATTTGTATTCATCCATTATATCTGTATATTCATTAATTTGACATATTACATTCCGATGTGAGTAAGTCTACTTGACGTTACACGTGAATCGTGAAAGATGTAAAATCGGGAGGTGTGAGAAATACTGATGAACATTAGATAAAAAGTTTCAGAATTTTCCAATCATCCGAATATACAGAAAAAGATGTCAAGTGGGTTAACTCTGTACTTCCCGCAAGTTCTGAGGATTTTTTCTCCTCACTATTCCGCTGTCAATGTACCACATTTTCCAAAATATAAGCAATGTTTTTGTAATAACAATTATCCCTTTACCTCTGGCGTATAGTATGCAAAATTTTAAGTCCTAAGATATGTCGTGGCAGGTAAAGCTAGGATAGGTCTGTAAAGTGTAGAATATCTCCAGTCATTTTTTAAGGTAAAGGAGAGTGATTTATGAGTACAAAAACTTTCCCAAAAATTTTCTCAAACCCACATTCACCATAATTTCAGCCCCTTAAAAGCGGACAATATTCAGGATATCATAAAATACGTAGAAACAAAGTTTGGAGCGATTCTGCGAATTTTAGTTTTTTGCTGAGTACTCCCCAGCAATGCACCGATTTTCAAAGATATAGCATGGCTGCCTACTACGACCCTGCAGCCTACCGCACCCCAAATTTCATCAAAATTAATGAGACGGTGACGCTGTGAGAAAAATGGTAACAGACAGACCGACACGACGAAGCTCAGTGATATAGATTTTCGTATGCGGATATCATAGAACTTTTAAAAAAAACATTATACACGGTGGTCCAATAAGCACGCGGTGCTAACTAGCGAACTTACCGTTTAAATTCGAAGAAAATGTTTTGACTTAAAAACGTTTTCAATTCGTCTACTTGTAGAAAATAATATCAAACATGGCGGACATCCGGATGTACCGGAAGTAGGCATCAATTTTCTTATTTTAAATAGTATATTATTACGTTTTTGAATCCAGTACCGATTTTTACGTCTAGTTTGTTAACCATAGTTTATGTCTACGAGGCCTATATTCGGAGTTGTTCAGCAATTTTCTGTAAATTTGACGTTTGTAGTATTCAAAAAAGTTAATATCTCTGAAACTACGATTTTTGCAATTCCTACGCGCCATTACGGAATAATTACAAAATCGTGAATATCTTGAAAACCATCAAAGATAGAACCATATTATGGCTAGATAAGATGAAAGAGAATTTAATTTCGCATTCAATGATGCAAAAAATCATACGATCCCATTTGAAAAACAAAAACTTTTAAAATTTGAAAATTGCTAGTCTATTAATTTAATGTGCGTTTGAAACACTGATCTGTCTGAAACACAAGTACGTTTCTTGCTTGTTTCAAAACCGAAAACTGCATCTTTCTGTCATGTTCAGTTTCCGAGATATTGACATTTTTCGTAAACTGATGCTACAAAGAGTCAGAGAAGAACTCCGAAAATAGGCTTCGTTGACATTAACTATGGTTAACAAACTGGACCTAAAAATCGATACTGAATTCAAAAACGTAATAATATACAGGGTGTTCGTTCTATTTAAAATAAGGAAGTTGATGCCTACTTCTAGTATATCCAGGTATGCGCCATCTTTGAAATTAGTTTCTGCAAGTAGACCATTTGAAAAGAAATGTTTTTTATTTAAAACATTTTCTTTGAATTTAAACGCTTGAGATCATCGCGGGCTTATTGGACCACCCTGCTTAAAAATCGAAAATCTTTTCGCGGCTACAATCACCTCATCCACGGTGTGGAAGTAAAACTCATCAAAATAGAGATAAAAGTAAAAAACAATGAGTTTTATGATTCGCGTTTATTTTGCGCCTGATTGTATATGTAGGTAGGTATTCGACAGTTCCACTTCCTATTTGGAGAAGAACTGGACTTGCTATACGCGACTCTTCCGTAAACGTTAGAAAGCGGCAGAACTTGCAGGTCATTATTCGTTACATACTCTTGTACCTGTTTGTAGTGAAAGATTGCAGTGTTTATTTTGTGTGGCTACTGAATATAGTGCAACTATGAGCTCCAATATTCTTCTCAAAAATGTTTCATTTTTGGATAAAAACGTATGTATCCGCGCTTAAAACAATCTAGCCTCTAGCATTAACAGAATTAATATCAAAGCCTAAATATCTTTACATACAGGGTGTTTTTAGTAGGTACTGGATCGGTCGATAACTCCCCCTCTGCAGAAGATAGCGAAAAAAGTTGTATATATAAGTTGTAGCCAAGGATATGCTTCTTTCTCAGAAAATATTTTTATTTATACAGGGTGATCCATAACTACGTGGTGATGCGAACATACATTTTTTTAAATGAGATGCCCTATATATTATTCCATATTTAGATTCTGCTAATGATTCCCGTTCTTGAAATATAAGGCCTCGTATAAGGCATTGTAATATACAGGGTATTTCAAAAGTTAGGTATGACCATTTTTATATCCAAATCGGTGTCAAATTGAAAATGAGCGAATCAAAACTATTTTTTTCACACGGAAAGATAAGAAATATCCTCTAATTCTTACACAAGCTGTAAAAAAGTCGCCGACGCATACTCGTATACAGCGTGAGGTAGAATTCAAAAACTAGATTTTCTCTCTTTTTTTAAATTAACCCCATATTTTATTATACCAAAAAATTGCATTTAATATGCTCTTTCATATTTGTGCAGCATTTCATATACCTACACTCATCAGTTTCCGAGATATTTCGATTTTTCTACAAATTTTAAATATACTTCCTATTCGTGTACTTCAATTTATTTATTTTGAGAAAGTACTAACGAATACTAATACGGTACTAAAAACTCATCCTGTATAAGGCATAATATAAATTTTTATTTTATTTGAATTTGAGTTATGTAGTACTTATTCGTTGTAAGTGATGTCCATGGATTGTCTGGTGCTATTTTTACTGTAGTTTTAGCTATAACTACCTGAGCTTTAATGGAATGTGCTTCATTTTCTGAAAAGTAACGAAAAAAGGGTTAAGTAGTTTGACTCGATATTACAATGCGGTAAGCATTCAGTTATATAGTCAAAAGACTAGGCCTTAAAGAATTGGAACTCGGACAAAATGAAGCTGAGAACAATAATTTGCTAGTATCACCAACCACCCAAATATTTCGACTTCAAATTTTTCCATCTTCATTTTGAGAAATGATCGGAGAGCAGGAAAGTATTCAAGTAGATGGAAAAATAAATTAATAATGTTTAAAAAATATTCTTTGGAATATGTAGTTTATATTATTGCGTTAAAAAAATAGGTTGACGATCGATTGAATTATTTATCGATTATTTTAGTCATACTATTTCAGAAATGAAAAGACTATATTGAAAACTGCCAACAACGCGCTGTTTTACAAACCTACAGCCTTCCCTCTTCACAAAAAGCCATAGTGACAGTTACGTAACTGCGCAGTATTCGTCGGTTAGGTTAGGTTGCTTTTTATAACTAAGCAGACCGTTTAGGCTGAGCCTAAATACCAGAGTACCACGGCTGCTATGAAAAGGTTATGTTAGTGGAAGTTTGTTAACGCGGAATTTGAATGGGCCAATACCCGCAGGCCCAATAAATACATCTCCTGGCAGTGTGTTCCAAGCCTTGGACACCCTGGGAATAAATGTGCGGTTGTACCGCCTCGGTTCTTGATGTATAAAGAACAACCGCCTTAAGCTAGGCGCGCACTAGGTTGGACGGAACGGTACGCACCTTCGGCACTTTTTTTAGGTGACTGCGCTCACTGGGTCGGTCGGTACGGACGGACAGACGGACGGGCGGGTGGAAGGTCGGACAACAGAGACAAGCAGTCTCGTAATAGGTTTTGTGCTGTTATGTATTGTGGAAACCAAAACGATATGTTGAGTGAAGAAGAAATAATTGCAAGTCTAATGTTGGTAGCAGAAGAAGAAGAAGATAGGTCAAGAACTCGATGAAAACCCAGATTTTGGATTCCTAGAATAAATCGTAAGAGATTAGAGCACCACCGTAATTAATTTGGGCACATCCATGCTCGCTTTGCAACCAGTATTGCTCAACTGAAACTGCGGAACGTCTGTATCGAAGCACGTGCAGGCACGCGCCGAAGGGCTGAAGAGTCTTCGGTACGGCCGGTCAAGACGGTCGGGATGCCTAGAAATCTTTCTTTCGGGATTTTATCGGACGGCGGAAGGTGAGGATGGTCCTGTTCCGACAGTGACGACCCAGTGCGCGCACCCATTGGCAAATCAGTGCTACACATTTTTGAAAAATCCCGTTCGTACCGTACCGTCCGACCCAGTGCGTTCAAGGCTTTAGGATGAGATGCAGCGGTTGCGCGGGTGCATCTGATAGGAGCGGAGAGCGGCGGAACGATAGAGGATAGCTCAGAGGAGCAGATTCCGTTTGAATACCGGTAGAAATTGGCTGGAGGTGGCGCGTTAAGGCCGGGTCACCAATTAGTCGAATTGCCCTTCTCTGGACGCCATGTAATATAGACAGTGTAGTAGGGGCAGCAGCTCCCCAGACATGAGAGCAATCTTGATTATTATCGTTTGTGTGTTATCTTTTGATTTATCTGAGAATCATTGACGTCAATGCTGAAAAACGTGCTGTTGACAAATTGATTAAGTAATTACAATGGGGCTAAAATTAGTTTAGTTTATATAAAAAGAATTTATAAATAATTGCAAGATTATCAATATACTTTGCAGGTTTTCTAAAGTCCCGAATAAATTTCATAGAAAGTTAGTATTCGTTTGACTCTAGTGTAGCGGAGGAACGCCCTTGATAATGTAGCTGATAAAACCCCTTATTTGATGAACTTACACTTGACGAGTAAAAGTGAAGTGAGTGTAATTTAGCTTGTGGCGATAATGAAAGTGTGTATGAATTATAAAAAGTGAAAATATTTGCACAGCGTATAATGAATGTATTATGAAACATAACCATCAGTTACTAATAATTGACGGTTGTAGGCATTAACAGTTACTAGCGATGGTTTGTTTGTGTTGTCAGGTGATATTTTGATTTGGCCAATTGTGATTCGACAGTAAGTTCATAATGTCTAAGCTTAATTTATTTAATTTAATTGTAATTGTAATCATCACGAAAATGCGGTAATACGTAGGTAGTAACTCTGTCACACTGAGAATTTATAATCACCTACAATTTTGTAAAGAATCATTTAACTCAAAAGGTGGACAGGACATGCATATATATGAGTATATTTCCAAGGAATGATCGAAAACTAAGCCCGTGTTCACATCGGACGCGCCTCGCTTGGAGCATCGCGCTTTGCTTAGCGCTACGCTATGCGCCCGATGTGAACGGCTGCATCTAAAGGTATGTGTTGGTTCCCCTCGCTTTACGCTAGGCGGTAAGCGTAGCGCTATGCGCTCGATGTGAACGGCTGCATCTAAATGTATGGGTTGGTTTCCCCTCGCTTTACGCTAGGCGGTAAGCAAAGCGCGATGCTCCATGCGAGGCGCGTCCGATGTGAACGGGGGCTAAGGGTCACGCGAGGTTTCGTCTCAATAGAAAGCTAAATAAGTTCGATTTTTTTAGGTACACCCGCCCGCCCGAGAGATCTGAAATTTTTCATTTTCGTCAAACGAGACTGAGACTCAAAATTGCGACCGGATTTGTAACCAGCACCTTGAAATTATCCAAAATGCGAGGTTTCATCTCACTAGAAAGCTAAATAAAGAAGTTCGATTTTTTTAGGTATAATACACCCGCCCGCCCGAGAGATCTGAAATTTTTCATTTTCGTCAAACGAGACTGAGACTCAAAATTGCGACCGGATTTGTAATCAGCACCTTGAAATTATCCGAAATGCGAGGTTTCATCTCAATAGAAAGCTAAATAAAGAAGTTCGATTTTTTAGGTACATCCGCCCGCCCGAGAGATCTGAAATTTTTCACTTTCGTCAAACGAGACTGAGACTCAAAATTGCGACCGGATTTGTAATCAGCACCTTGAAATTATCCTAAACGCGAGGTTTCATCTCAATAGAAAGCTAAATAAAGAAGTTCGATTTTTTTAGGTACACCCGCCCGCCCGAGAGATCTGAAATTTTCCATTTCCGTCAAACGATACTGAGACTCAAAATTGCGACCGCGTTTGTAATCAGCACATTGGAATTATCCGAAATGCGAGGTTTCATCTCAATAGAAAGCTAAATAAAGAAGTTCGATTTTTTTAGGTACACCCGCCCGCCCGAGAGATCTGAAATTTATCATTTTCCTCAAACGAGACTGAGACTCAAAATTGCGACCGGATTTGTAATCAGCACCTTGAAATTATCCCCCTACCATTATGCACACCACAATATATTTTACAATGATTGGTCTTAAAAATGCTAAATATCATAAAAAAATGTTTTGATAGCTGTCAAATAGCTATTCATTTTCGGTCACAGCTAATTTATATAGTATCAAACGGGCGGGCGTGCGGTATATCTCTCTTTCCTTGTTTAAGGCTTAACCCGATCACAAGGATTACTGATCTTGGCGTTCAGAAAGGGATCTGTGTTCTAGGATCAGTTCACTCTTGTACGGAAACTGATCCCAGTCAGACTATTCAGTAGCCGTTTTTCTTAACGATCTGTTTTATGTTCATAAATCAACTTTTTAGCTGGTTGAATTTCGTTTAATCCACGGGTTCATAAATCAGACTATTTGAAACTGATTTTCCCTTAGTGCTAAATACTCACATACTAGGCCTTTACGGAAACTGTGATCGGGTTAGCCCGATCAGTTGGATCACTGGAAAGTGATCTGGGATCGGCCAGAAATAGGGTAGTTCACGCTTGTACAGTAAGTGATGGCGATCGGATGATTGAGATCAGTAGCTGCTTTACTTTATCATCTGTTTTTTATGTTAAACCAACTTTTTTGTTGTTCGATGTCCGTTAAATTCATGGAATCATAAATAACACTTGACATCTGTTTGACATATAACTGATCTATCCGGATCCAGATCAGTGTTTCCGTAAAGTCCTACTAAAAAATAAGTTTTATGAGTAATTTAATATGTTGCGTGTGCTGCCACTTGTCAGTGTCAGTGATAAACTGATCCATCCGGTCGGAAACAAAATAAGATCCAACTAAATAGTTCTAGTACTAATCCTTAAACAGCTGATACTAATCCAACTAGATTGACATCACTGTTTCCGTAAAGGCCTTGCATTATGCTTATGCCTACGCATTTTGATGTTTTCTATTATCTGTTTTTGTTTTATGCCATTATTTTGTGTTTTTTGTCGCAAATTTTTCCGGATATGATAGAAACTGATAACACCTTACTCCAAAATTAACGTACAAAATCGTCTTGACTGCAAGTGTCATGTTGTCATTTTGTTGCTTGAGTATTGAACGACTGTGAAACACAAAACAGTACTTGAGGGGATACTCAAGTATTAAGGAACAGTCAAATGGCAGCTATGAACACGGCCCTCAGACTCATAGACACTTTTAGTCATGTGGCGGCTCCACTTATCGGTAAAAGCTTTTGGAAGTGTGCGAATAACTTTCAAGCGGTTAATATTTGGTACAGATTGACCTTAATGAAGTTGACGAAAAGTTCAGTGCTGATTGTAACCAGAAAATCTTACGTGTTACAGTTTTTTTTCCGTTCTACCGCAATATGCTATTCAGCAATCAGATTTATGTTACTCCAAAAAAATGTTGTTTGCCGGTCAGTCAGTGGCGTGCCGAAAGGGCCCGCGGTGCTGGGGGGCCCCGGGCATCCGGGGCGCCCCCGCTCAGCCTCGACCTCGACTGCCTCGAACATAATAATAACTATAATCATTGACATATAGTTAATTTTATGACGATGGAATCATAATTTTCCAAAATCAAGTTAAATATATTTTGCCATATTTCGCCTTTTCAGGACTTATTTTAGGGTAAAGTTTAACAACACGACAACGTAGTCGAACGTAGAATAACTCAAAACGGCAAGAATAAGTGCAACGTTACACTGACGCGACGCATATCTGTTCCAACGAACTTGAATAGGTTACAGAAAAATGCACTAACAGACATGTGTGTGTTCCCAAGACCCCGTTGTTATTATTTACTGTGTTCACAAACACGATTTTATTTTTCGCAGAAATCCGCAGTATATAAATCTTGCGGAATTGTTTAAAATAGTCTTTTAACTTTTGCACTGTTAAAACCCAAAATTCACTCAAAACTATAACAATACACCCGAAACGATCAACCAAAACAAGGTTGCTATTTATATTATTCCACTATTCATGCCATTATTTTTTAGAGTTCTGTACCTGCTATCTCGAAAAGGGTGTAGGAACAAAGGGTATACAGGTTTATCAGCGGTCGGTATGCTATAAATACCATTATCAAGCTGCTGCTGAATCACTACATCGGATTGTTTACTTCTTCTAACCTATTCGAATTCGTTGGTGCCGACAAGTTATTTCTGGGAATCTCAGACAGTCGATGCCGATGCCTTGGCGCTCACGTTCGACTCAACCAGAACAATCATTTTCAAAACTAAAATAAAAGTTTTGCAAGATCGACAATGGGTGAATCGCGGCTAAGTTCTTTGGCATTAATTTCTATAGAAAATGAATGGACAGAAGGCATAGACTTAGACCAAATAGTTGATACATTTGTTGCTTTACATACAAAACGATTAAGACAAGAAATATGTCGGAACTGGGTAGTAGTAGAGAATTATAATTTTGGGCATGTAAATTAAAGCAGATGTTGTGTCTTTTTTTGTCATTGTACTACCCAATGAAGTATTTTCTTTTGGTAACGTGACATTCGATTCAAAATTATCAATGGGACACCCTGTATATTTGTGCCTGTGTTCCTCCCGATAAAACAATTCCAACAAACTAGCACACTTGGGGTCTCAAGTTCAAGAGCTACAGGTACTAAAAGGATTGTATCACGCTAAAGGCGTATAATGAGACAATAATAATATTCATTCGGTGGTCTTACCATACCACCCAGGGACATTGTAAAATATATTTTAGAGCTCGAAAATATTTTTATGGATAACTTTAACAATGTAAATTAAAGCAGATGTTGTGTCTTTTTTTGTCATTGTACTACCCAATGAAGTATTTTCTTTTGGTCACGTGACATTCGATTCAAAATTATCAATGGGACACCATGTATATTTGTGCCTGTGTTCCTCCCGATAAAACAATTCCAACAAACTAGCACACTTGGGATCTCAAGTTCAAGAGCTACAGGTACTAAAAGGATTGTATCACGCTAAAAGCGTATAATGAGACAATAATAATATTCATTCGGTGGTCTTACCATACCACCCAGGGACATTGTAAAATATATTTTAGAGCTCGAAAATATTTTTATGGATAACTTTAACAATCTAGTTTCTACAGTAGCAATTGGAATGACAGTGAAAAGCAAAATGTCAAAGATAATTTATTCACATCCATGTGAAGCATTTCCACATGACTATTTTTTAAAATTGTACATACGAGTTCGCATATACTATAGGTACCATAAAATTTATAAATTGTGATCTCAAAAATAAACAAAACATTAAGGTAAAAATACTACAGCAGCTTTGAACTATCAGTTTTTACTTATCTACAAAATAGCTACAATATGTGAAATCATTTGAGATTCATTAGTAACAGTTTTACTAGGCTTTATTTTTGATATCCATTTATGTAACTTAGTGCATTAGCAAAATAAACGTTATATTTGTATTTGTATGTCTAAATCGGCCGTCAATACATAGTTTTTCAATGACCCTCGTATATACGTACAACCCCATGCATTAGCAAGTCCCCACTAAAAGACCCTCGTACTTGAACAAAAACCAACGCAAAAATTAACTGGCGCGTGCGGCCGCGGCATCGCTTTCATGTGAGTTCTTGAAAGTGCCGACGGAGAGTGATCCAACTTAGTATATGTATTCCGTAAACTTTGCTTTTACTGACGTTTATGCCGGCACCTCTGTGGCCTTTAATATGTACAAATTTGAGAAAAAATCAGTTTATTCTCGTTATAGGTATTCATCGTTATAAGCGATGTACATTTTCTCTTCATGTCGTTTTTAGAATCTTCCGTTTGTGCTCCTTTTTATTTTATTTCAAACATTCTGAGAAAGTCATTAACTCTTTGTTCGAATTTGGAAGGTTGAACTGATAGCATCTCGGAATTTGATCTTTGTTACTACTTATATTTGGTGTCGTGCCAGCGTTTAATTTTAATCTCCTTAAACCGTTTTGATTGTGTCCCATTGAAATGAACTATGTTTAAATTTGGATTATGTTACGAAGCGTACAAGCCAGTCGCGGAATACAGGTAAACGCTAGTTCAGAAATAGTTTGTAAACGAGCTCAACACTGAAGTTAATTGACATTGAAATCAATTCCTGCTTCTATCAGTGTATGTATAAATAATAGCGTGTTTGTTCTTGGTTGTTCGTTATTCTTTCAATTGCTTCAATTAATCGGAGTGAGCTGGTTGGACATCGCTATCGCCCGATTCAGTGGCGTACCACTAAAGGGGCGGTTACACGATCTGTTTCGGCGAATACTCCTGGCAGATCGTGTATACAGGGTGTTCTATGACTAGTGGACGATACTTCAGGAGACTGTACAGCTCATGTTCAATAAAAAAGTCATATAAAGTAGGATCCGATTTTCAATTGTTTCAGAGATATTTTCTTTCATTATCGGATTTCCAGCGACTTCGGAACATGGTTGGTAAATTTACGACCGCCCGATGTTATGTAGCAAAATATTAAATACACAGTATGAAAAGCCATAAAATTTGTCATCAAATGGTAATTTCATAGCAGTGTAGTGTCGTCTGAAAATCGTATTACAAGAGTTTGAAGTGACGGATAACTGCTTCTGGTAATTAGTTCCTGACAATGTTTGAGGATGTATGGCCGTAGGTTTAAAGCCAAATAAGCGAAATACAGAAAAAATATCTCCTAGTAAAGCGTATTCAAAATTCTGTTTGTGGTTAAAGGAGCTACTTTTTAATTATACGGATACTTGAAATAGATGAAAATGTTCTCGTGTGCTGAATCGTTTTCAGTAAAAACATAGTAAACAGTCATCAATAACACGCTTCTTGAAAATAAAGAAACAAAAATTAGACAGTTGAAAATCGGATCCTACTTTATATGGTTTTTAGCTCTCACTGACCCACTGAAGAGCTGTCCGTCCGTCCGTCTGTCCGTATACAAAAGATAGCCAAAACTACAGGTGCTAGAGAAAAACTAAATACAGATTCGGAATCAGCATGAAAAAACTAGTCCGGGAAATTCCGGTTTTGTCAATATCGCTTCCGGTTTAAAAAAATTGGATTAAATCACGACAGCTAATTGACGACGTATTATGTACAGTGTATTGATATTCCTGAAGCACAGGCAGCGTGGCCGAGCGGTTAAGACGCTAGGCACCAGTTTGAAAGGACGTGGGTTCGAATCTCACCGCGGTCAACAACTATTTTTTCCTTTTTTTAAGATTAAATGTTAAATTTGTTGATTACTAGTCCAAGAAAAATCCGGTTTTGTCAATATGATAAAAAATTAAATTTTTCTACCAACAAATTCCACAGTGAGAACGCCATTTGAATTTACTCAAGTAAATTCTTTCCTACTTTTTTTGTTGTTGGAAATGAGCTGCAGTCTTCTCCTAAAGTACTTTCCACTCGTCAAGGAGCACCCTGTATAGTAAGCTTTGTAGTCGCTTGGTAAAACTTTTTAATCACATTGATGGAAAAGTGTGTTCAAAACAAGTTTTGCTAATTAAGGAAGTTAATTCGCTGCGCTAGAGTCAAATGATTATATAGAAAAGTTGCAAAGTATAATAATAATCTTGTAATTGTATTTTGACTCCATTGTAATTGCTTAATCAATTTGTCAACAGCGCGTTATTGATTATCTCAAGAACAAAATAGTGTCTATCCAGGACAAAACAGATACATAGTGAGAGTGATGACCATAGGCTGTTCACCACTGGAAAACATTTTGTTGCTAAAATCAGAATTTACCTCTATTTGTTCAACGATCCAATTGCTGAACTCTTCACAATGCATGGTCTGTTGGCAGAAGTTGTTGAGTCAATTGGATTTTGTAAGCGTGCAAAATAATGCACCTGCTTCTTGAGAATATGCTAAGGAGCCGTTGTATTCTTCGAATATTAAATTGAAATGTTCGAAGGTTGTAATGTCTTAATTTTTGTGTACGATGACGAATCAAAATGTCAGAGCTTTCAGCCAGACTTCTGTAAGCTGCGGTGATTGTTGCGAGCTCCTATTCGTATTGGAGTTGTTCTATATTTTTTTACATAAAATGAATTAGAAACATTCAAAATACAATATTGGACTCACTTTACGAATGATGGCAAACAAGGTTTCATCATTTTGCTAACCATGTTCAACAATCATTGTTTACTAGCTCCCATAGGTCACTGTCAAACCCAATTCAAAACTTGCGAGAAAGACCTAAAATAGCTACAATATTAATATGGTATGTGTGAGCGCAAATAGCATATTAGTAAGCTTGGCCCAAGATTGCATGTTGGGTCGAGGGGACAAATATGCAACAAAAAGGACCTAGTTCTTCAGTTATTTGTGATATTTCGCTTGTCGAAAATACTACATGAAGAACGAAGTACACTGATTTGAAGCATTGTTTCGATACAGATACTTTTAACTAACTAACAAAAAGGTTGATTCCTTTAGGCCCGATTTTATCAACATGCATATTTTAGCAAAGGCTTTGACAAAGTTTTTCTATTGGATGTTATTTAGCAAAAGCTTTCTATTGGGTATTGCGGGCTAGGTTAATAAGTATCATCTAATAGTATTTTATAAATATTGAAAACAAAATGTCAAAGCTGGATGACACTTTTCATCGTATCGTATATAAGTTTTATAACAAAGCTGTTGTTGTAACAAGTGTATATTTGTCGCAACATAGGCGATGGATGAAGTTTGCAGTTCGAGACAAAGTCTACGATCGAAATAAATATATTTTTGAATGGTGGAAATAAGATCACAAATCCCAGTAAAAAAGAACCTAATCCTAATCAAATATGTTCCGTTGAGGCTCCGCAAGATGCTGAGTTGCCTAGTGGTATAGTGTTCGACAGCGAATCACTGTGTTCGAGGGGGGTATTGGGTCGAGACCCAGCCGTTGCAACTACTTTTTTCATTTTTTTTTTTACCAAAATATTAATTGTAATGCTTTTTACTCATGTTACACACATTTTTTGTACTATCTACATAAATTTGTTTTTGAATCAAATTTTTAAAAGCTAATAAGTATCGGATGCGGTGGAGAATTAAAAATTAGTGAAAGTGAAGTTTATCCGTCAACATCAGTCGCCAATAATTACTCTGATTGCGGTGTCAAAATGAAATTATTCCGAAAAAGTAAAATTATTCGTAATTTTTGTTGTACTTGTAAAACATCTAATAAAATTTGATTCAAAAACACATTTATGTCGATGGTACAAACAAATGTGTATAGTATAAGTAAAAAGCATATCAATGAATACTTTGGTTAAAAAAATTAGAATAAAAGTAGTTGCAAGGGCTGGGTCTCGAACCAAGACCTCCCTCGAATACAGTGATTAGCTGTCGAACACTATACCACTAGGCCACCCAGCATCTTGCGGAGCGGATCGCCTCAACAAAACATATTTGATTAGGTACTTTATTACTGGGATTTGTGATCTAATTTCAAACATTCAAAAAGATATTTATTTCGATTGTTGACTTCGTCTCGAGCTGCAAACTTCATTCATCGCCTATGTTGCAACAAATATACATTTTAGTTACAAGTATTTTCACGAAGTACGTCACACGGGTTCGGGAGCCGTCGGCGTGTTTTCGGTTCTGGATTCAAAAGCCCATTTTTATTTTGATATAACTTTTGAATTATTGCGAAAAAAGAAAAGAAAACAAAAACAGTTTTGTTGTAAAACTTTATTTTATTTGATCCCTCCATTTATAACAAAAAAAAAATATTCAAAAACCTAATTTTTTGTCATCATTATCATTTAGCAGAAGAAAAAACTAGCGATCAAATGTACAGTTTTTGCGGAATCTGATTGGTTGCAATTAGCAATTGCTAAATTCTTTGTTGAACAAGAAAATGCTATTTTTCACTCATTTAGGATGGAAAATCAGACTGGAAAAGATATTAGATGGTTCATAATGGTCGATTGTATATAAAGCATATCATTTTTAACCTTTTTGAGGTAAACTTCAAGAGAAATCAATAGTTTTCAGAGAACTTTGACAGATGCATGTTCTTGATCGGGCTGCTCTGATTGATCAAAGCCTTTGTTAAAATGCGCCTGTTGATAAAATCGGCCCTTAATATGCTAAAAAACTGTATTTTGCATTATTCTGTATGAAATCGGTGTATATAAAAATACCTGTTCCATTGTATTAAATATACACTCAACAAGGAACATGTTCTTTTCAAACTGTTACTATTAAGAGGATTGAAGGCTGTGACTCTACCATATAACTATGCATCGAATGCGTCAGCTTAGGTTAAACGGTCAAATTTGAATTATTTTTGCACCTTGAGAAATCGGTAGAATTATTAAGGAAACTTCAATCAGAGATAACTTGATTTTTCCAAATGGGAATGCCTAATCTTTTTCATAATTATAGTCAAATGTAAAATTTGATAGACTTTCTAATGATATAAGGTTGTGAATACCAGTCTGGTAGTTTTCATTTCATTTCAAATTTTCAATCAAATCGGTGTTATTCAATTTTCTTACCTGTAAGCAACCTAGCAAGCAGGCCCTAAAACATGCACATGGAGTACTACAGAAATGGATATTTTTCACAGCTTACTAGTTACCTACTGCAATGTAGGTACTAGAAATCATTAAAATTTTTAAAAGCGAATGTTGCTGGCATTTTAATATCTCCAAAATAAAGTTTCCCATTTAATGATATAGAAAAGTATTCATTTCCGTCAAGTCCAAAGTAACGATACCTCTCAAGGAAGGTCTGCAAATTCTTCAGTACCTATTAGCAAGATCACAGAAAATGAAGATAGAATAAAAATCTGTTCAAATGATGAAACATAATCCACCTGGTAGAAAATTGAAATCCAATTTGTCAGTATTCCTTTTTGTGCGAAATTGCTAATGGATACTGAAAATTTTGAAGGGCTCCAGTCATAGGTATGGTTAGTGTTGATTTTGACGGAAATTACTAATTGTTGATACCGTTATTTGAAATTGCATGCTGAAGATATTGGACTGCCGGTAACATTCGCTGGTGGTTTTCCTTTTAAATCAAAATTTTGAATGGCTTTGGAAATCGTCATTCTCTAGTACATTGCAATAGCTAGTAGGCTGTGAAAATATCCACCTCTGTCATACTCCAGCTCTTCTTTGACCTCAGACATGTTACCACTGTTGTTTCTTGTTAGATTTTATTTCATGTAAGTTAATTTTTATAATCTTGTTTCTTTACTCTAGTTCGTCTGTATCTTTCTGCTAAGTTAGTTGTTTTCTTCCATCTGAGATGATTTCTGTTTATAATTCATAGCCTACTAGATTGCGTATAGATAGAAAAATTGAAAAACATCATTTTGACTGAAAACTTTAATCTAAATGAAAACTACCAGAGACTGCTATTCACATATATGGCATTACAATGCCTATCAAATTTCAATCTCTGATTCAAGTTTCATTAATTAACCTACCGATTTCTCCAAGTACAGAAACAATTCGAATCTAATTGTATAACCTAAGCTAACGCCTTTCTTACGAGTCAGACGGCAAAGTCACAGCCTTCGATTATAAATCGCTAAGATATTCAATTTTTTTCTGAGATCTACTTATACAAAAAATGGTGTTTTGCCTAAACGCTTTGTTTTAAGTCCAATACGTGATACATAAAGTCATACTAGTATTGACCAAGGAATCTGAATATGCAATAATAAATAGGACATTCTATACAAGAACCATTACTCTATGATTTGTCACGCTTTTACTACAGTTGTTATTTTCAAAATATTCGACCTATTTTGCTGAAAAGAGATATCGTTTGGTCACAAAAGTCCGAGGCGTTGAACTTGACTCACCCTGTATATGAACTGAAAATAGATATTTCAATATGACCCTCTATTATCGGGTTAAATTACATTCAAACTGTGAGTGCCAATGAAAAGTGAACTATGCGAGTATAATGTAGCAGGAGACTGTGAAATAACATACCTACAAAGGACTGTATCTGGTTCAGGGCCCGTAATGGCTTATTAATTTTGTAATGTTATTGCAATTAAATAGTGGCAAATGGATCTCATCTGGAAATTTGTGCTCGTATGAAAACCCCTTCTATTCATCTACGCTACGTAGCGTAGGTGTGCTATCACAAACGCTGAAAAATATACGAGATCCCTGTTCAATAATGTTGAAACTACGCC
Organism: Callosobruchus maculatus; assembly: GCA_951848785.1. Classification (NCBI taxonomy): domain Eukaryota; kingdom Metazoa; phylum Arthropoda; class Insecta; order Coleoptera; family Chrysomelidae; genus Callosobruchus; species Callosobruchus maculatus. The sequence continues at coordinate 481,077 of CATOUR010000113.1, forward strand.
AAAGAACGCATCAAGTCTGTTACGTATGATTATAACTCGGTGGTTGCACCAATAGTTCAAGAACGCTGTACTTGTACGATGAGTGTGATCATTGACATGGGTCAGGTAGGACGCACAAATCAAACGGCTATCAATGAACGTAACACGTTTGTTTTTTATAATTATCGTATTTGAAACGCAGTTTCGTTTCATATTATCGGAAACATTTGATGGAATTACATCACAATTCTGCGATATATTTAAATGTATAATGTATGTATTTTATTTTTCCAGCGAGTTTCCTGCTTTAACTCGATTAAATTTGATTGTTACGTTATCGATATAAAAATAAAATTTTGTATGTTGGGAAAGTAGGTATAGTGTGGTAATGTACGGTGGTTCTTCCATATGTATTTAGTTTATTATCGGAGTGGTACTTTTTTAGGTTTTATTTTCATGACATTTATGGAGCAGTAATTCAGTGAGTCATGGCAGGCAGTGCTGCTATATTTTCCAAAATTGGTGCAAGGCGGAGGAGTAATTAGCAAAAATTAAACATTAAAGCATAAGAATTAATTTCGTTTTTAGACTTTTGCGATTCCTCATTGTTTGAATTTTTTTGAGAAAGAGGGAGAGATAGAGATGGCGGAGACGCTTTGAATTGCTCTGAAAAATTGAGTCAGGCGATATGTTGTACTTTCAGACAGTAATAGATTTAAATCGCAAAAAACGGTTTTAGATGTTTCAAGGGGTCTCTTGTTTCTTCTTTTTTTTGAGAGTTTGAGTTTTTTGTTGTTCATATGACTTTCCGTTGCTCAAAAATAAATTAACCTAGAAGATATATAATATTTTGAAGTTTTTGAACCAGGCTAAAGATTTCGGATCAAAATATTAGGTATGCACCGTCTATGGACTCCTTAATGATTAGCACTCTATAATTCAGAAAATATCTACTAGCTTGGTTAAGTTTCAGTTGTAGCTGATTACAATAAATTGTTTCAATTGAAAGTTGTAAACATTACACGTCGCCCAGCAAAAAATGCACAAATAAAACTGGGTGAAAATAGACCACAATTTATCGACAAAAAAATATTTAAAGGAATCTAAGAAAATATGTTTGTCTTATATTGACATTTTAATTTTTGTTTTCCTTTTTGTTTTATATCATCATAACTTTTGAAGCATTGTAAGCATTTTGTTGAATTAAAAACATGACCAATATCCAATAATAAATGCTGCTTAGAAAATAGAAAAGTCCTCCAAAAAAAGTTCATGGGCTTCAACTAAACAAACGTTTTTTAGAAATGTTACTTTTTTAACTGAATTTGATTTTTAGGATATACCTCCCATATTTATATTTTTTTTCCTCGTCTCATTGATCCCCAGACCATTCCTTTTCTAATAAAAAACTACAGCATTCTATCTTAAGCGCGAGCTTTTCTACATGACGTTAACTTGAAGCATCTGCGTAAGCGTAGCATCGCTCATTGATCATTACTTGTCATCGCCCAAGTACAGACCATTTCATGCATCAACACTGTTTTGTTTTTGTCCATATTCGGCAAATTGATCAGTATTAATGCATGACATCTACCTCATTAGCTAGTTTTTTGCATATCAGAGGCCAGTTTTCTTAAGTTGTCTTCGTTTCCCGTAGCTGCAGCGACTGGGGAGCAATAAGATGTCCGGGGAGACGAAGAAAAAAAGCGCCACTGCCACACAGAACGGGAACAGTTTGCAAAGTACAAAGACGAAATCGAAAGATGAACAACAGAAGAGGGAGGCGTTGAAAAAAGACAGAGAGAGCCTAGTTTTATGGAAGAGACCGTTCACCACCGTAGAATATTTTTTTAAGGAAGTTTTTGTATTGTTATCTACACATGGTAGAAAGTTAGTACATATTTTTAAATTATTTGCTTAAAATTAGTTTATCTAACGCAGCTTAAGCGGCCCACAGACGCTCCTGAAATCCTTGGAGGAAAAACTGCACAGTCGTCGCCTGAAGGCCCTTGCACTTTAGCCTGAATACACCCTCCTTCACAGACGCTCAGGAAACCTTTCAGCTTAGTTCAGTACTAGCAAGCATGGCATCAAAAGACGGCCTGCGCAGGCGATCAAATGGCTTTTCAATTCCACATCCGGCGGCCTGTACAGTCCGGCGAACCTCCATATACACTCCGATAATCCTTGAGGCCAGAACTGTGCAGTTTTTCCTCTGAGGATTTCCGGAGCGTCTGTGGGCCGCTTTACAAACTTGATTGGGAATCAGTGATTTCGCGTCTTGAGTGTATTAATTTCGGAATTTGAACTGGCGTCTCGTAGGGCTAAACAGAGCAACATGGAACGTAGGCGTTGGGTTAAATGTACTTTTGTGTCGAGAAATATATGTAAATGTAGTAGGACATTAGAGAGAGAGTATATCTGATTTATTGATTTTACTAAGCGCCGGTTGTACAACGCAAGCTTAAGCTTGGGTTTAAGGTAAGCTGCTGTTAAATCACGGAAGTTGCAAAACGTCCGTTGTACAATGCGAGCTCAGCACCCAACTCCAAGCTTAACCCGAGCTTAGCGTAACCGTCGAATCATGTAGCCTGACCGGGGCTTCATCATCATCATAGTCACAATGTCTTAACAGACATGTTGTGAACTAGTAAAATGCAGTCGGAGCTAGAGTATTGCCGACACGAATATTATCAATAGTTTTGAGAACTGTAGCTCGCAATCGTTCGCGATTTTCTGTCAGTTCAGTGGCGCTCTTGATACTCATATCTAGCAAGCGTCGTATCCACCCAGCGTGTAGGGGAATGGCCACGGCACCGCCCACTCGGGGTGTGACCCTGAACTAAAAGTTTCTCCATATTATCGCTTCTGTGAATATGTCCGAAGAATGTAAGCATTCTCGTCGACACAATGGAGGATAGTCTCTTTGGATTACCGAGCTCATCCAGTATGGAAACATTAGTTCGATGGACGGTATACCGGACCGGAGCTTAACCTTGGTTTAAATACAAATGACATGATGTGTCAAGCAGTAACCTTCAAATTGTTTGTCACTTTATTGGGTTACATTTTTGGAAATATTTGTGTCTAATTTAACAAACAGAGCAAATAAAAGAACAGAGAGAGAAATGTCGGTTGCCCGAATTTGACACAAACCGGTACAAGTGACAAACCAGAAAAGGTTATTTTTTAGATAATTATGACAGCGCGCATTGCTTCATTTCTGCCACGTGTAGTGAATGTTATTGTGATCTAGATTTAACTAAAACTGCGATTGTACAACTGATGTCAACTTTAAGCCTAAACTTAGATTTAATAAAGCTTGAGTTAAACCGGCATTTGTGAAACCGGCCCTTAAGGTTCTAGAGGCAGTCGGGAAGTCAGTAAACTTTTTTGGAATGCGATTAATTTTATAGTTCGAATTTAAACTGACATCACCTGATAATGCGGTGCGGTATCTCTCAGGGCACAGTCTTTCTCTATATGATTCTTCGCTCGTTTTTGAAATGCCTTCACTGTTTATGTTTGCACCAGAAAATAAGCCTTTATACAAACGCTTTAACTTAGACGCTATATAGCTGCATAAATTCTCTCGACTAGAACCGTCAGTAATTCCAACTCTGATAATATGGTGGCGCTACAAAATGGACATCCCCATGTCTGAGAAATTACGATTGGATTTTTTTTGTTTCAGTATTTTATCACATAGGAAGACAGTAGGTGTAGTGTTGATCTCAGTATTAAGTTTATATGTATTAGTAAATTCCCAAGGTCCTCACCAAAATGCAGTGCAGAGGGTTTATAAGAAATTGCTGTGGTGTTTATATTGGATAGGTTTAGGTAAGGAAACTTGAATACATAATTTTTTTAAATATGTTGGGTACTTTCACAATTAACGTGACATCCGGATTCAGTTTTTTCAATTCATCGGTTAGATGCAATAGTCTATATTATAAGAGATTTCAAAAATGGTTCTCATACCCTTCATTTGTTATCAGTCAATGTTATTGAAAATACTTATATTACAACAATTTAGGTTTTTTCCACTAATACAAAAAAGCAGAATTTACACTTGATATCGTATATTGCGAAAAAAATATAACTATAACAAGTGTCATTAGTAACAAAGATTGCTACAAAGAAAAAAAATTCTGTATTTGATACGTCGATTTTAATATATAAATTATTGTAGGTATACTGTCTTCAGTAGGATTAGGTACGGGACTGCATACATTTCTATTATATTTGGGACCCCATATAGCAGCTGTTACCTTAGCGGCGTATGAGTGCGGAAGTTTGAACTTCCCTGAACCACCATATCCAGATGAGTAAGTGTTTTTTCATTAATAGTGTATATGGTATATGAAACATAAATATGTGTCGCTAACAAACTTGCAGAGATAATTTTCGATAAAATTAGGCAAACGCCAATTATAATCAATTCAAGCAGATCACATTTTTCTGAAAAGAAAAATGATCCATATTGTTCTCGACAGTAAAAAACAACTGCTATTAGTATATTGTTCAACGATGCGGTAATGACGGTAATAACTTACGCGTTGAAGTTTGCACTTCTGTAAATCAACAACTGAATTATTATTACTATTACGACTTAAATACATAATAATTACGAGTTATTGATAGATTAACCTCACTTCTGTAAAAATAAATACTGTACACCGTCAAATTAGCGTTTGACGCCTCATGACATGGTCACCTTTGCAGTTATTATAGCGTCTATTTAATCATGTGCGTTTCCAAGAGATCGGTACTGGTATAGGTAGTATAGTCTGTTCAAAAGTAGTTTGGTAATCGCTGTATAACTCAATGGGAGTCGATAATGGTATATAGTGTCCGACCGAACATTCGGTTTTGGCCAAAAAACGGGTTCCGGTTTCGGCTGTCATCCCGAAACTACGGCCGAAACCGAAACTAAATTCGATGGATTTGGCGCTGCGATCGGACACCCTCGAAGCACTAATCTTCAAGCGAAGAAGTGTCATTTTACTGGGTAGATGATGGTAATAACTTGTCACAAGTTAAGAAGCCTACTTATCGGAGCCAAGCTTGCAAAGAAACGCAGATATTACTCTCACTAGAATTTCAGTCCATTTCTGTCTTTGAGAAAGGTTCCCCTGAAATTCACGTCTGCCTTACCGATGACTGTTTCCACTGAACAACTACTTAATGCTACTAGTCAAATTTATTCAGACTGAGGAAGCTATTTGCAAAGAAAGTTGATAAATTATTGTTTCTCGCTTACAATATTACAATATTAGATTGTTCAGTTATGAATGCTTATAGCATTGATTAAGGTATTAACGGGAAGATGGGCCACCAGATGGTAAGATCTCGCGCCTAATTTTTGTTTCTCCTGGAGTGTCGCCACCTATATGAGCACAAATGTACCTCTACTGATACAACTTTGACAATATAACAACCATCGACTTTGATACGAATAAAGTACCCTACTTCCAACCATCTATCAACGCTACATACTATTATCTCCGCCAGGTGTCGCTGAAATTGGAAATTTGACATCTGACATAGTGATGGCAGTGTCATATTTCAATTGTTTAATATTCCGATGTTATTTGGAAAATTTGGGTCAACCACGATCAAAAAATATTGATTGATTGATTTCGATTTATCATCGTTTGTATTGAATTTTTCGCGATTTCGGGAAGCAAAATGGTTTACAGATGTTATTACTATAACTGTCCAAACAACAAAACTCGTAATCCAGAGATGTCGTTCTTTGCTTTCCCAAAAGCAACAGCTATACGTGATATTTGGATCAAGAATAGTGGCAATGTGAATTTGTTCCAATATGTTGGAAAGTCTGACCCACTGCCAAAACAATTAGGTGTCTGCGAACAACACTTCAAACAGAACTATATCCAGAGATCAGATACAAAGAAATTCTTGGTCAGACACGCAGTACCGTATGAGTATAATTCAGGTAAGTACCTATACCATTGAAACCAAACTATTGCCTTCTATTACTCATCTACATCACTAAAAACTTGAAGCAATACACAAATTTACCATACTCTGCCGTTTTCTTAAGCCTATGGGGCATTCCACCACAACAATTTCAAACATAACGCTTTTGTATCTTGACTGAACTTATATACTGCCCAGCACAAATGCATCAGCAGAAAGAGTCTTTTCTTCAATGGTCTAATGTTGAGTGCCTCAAAAAACCCAGTGATTCATTCTGGTTATTAGGACGATGTTGATACCTAAAATGGATATTGAAAACACCTTCTAAAAATGTTATTCCTACTCAAAATCAGCACCAGCTGACCAACTGCATCAAAATAACTAGGTATTTTTCAATAAATAAAACAAAAACTTTGTGAACACTTTTCAATAAACCAATGCCAGTAACATTTCTCAATGCAGTAACTCCAATTTCATGTCACAATTTAAGCTTGCTAAATATTATGGCAAACAGCAGCAAAATGAATTTCTTTTGAGAATTACTGATCCCAAGAATTTGGCAACAAACAGACAAGAGTGGTTCCAAGGCATGGCATAATCATTATAAAGATGTACGAGTGGCTGATTAATGGTCACTTTAGGTATACTATGCTCAAGCATTGATTAAGGTATTAACGCTCAAGCTAATGTGTGGGTTTATTAGTGTGGGTAACAGCATAAATCTGCCATACTTCTGGTATTTCGTTTTGTTTTGTTGACAGTCCAAGGTATCAATGGAGCATTCCAATGATCACTAAACTAGATGCTTGCAATTACAGCTATTTAGAACATGACAAACCATATGGTCTCACTAAATTTCAGTTTAAAAAAAGTTGGTGAGAAAAATGCAGAAAAAAATGCTTGTTGTATTCTTAATTTCAAGTGGCTGAATCACTAGTGAATACACCTTCCTTTTTTTTCTTGTCAGAAAAAGTAAAAAACATGTCTACTTCTTTATTTCACTCAAAGTTTTACTGGGTGATACAAATAATTGGCCTGAACATTTTTTTATAATTTTATTTTATGTAAAATTAATACAAAAGAACAAGCATGTGTAATGTAGAATATCCTTGTTACATGATATTTATGTCAAGTCAATTTTTCCATGTTGTTATGTGAAGCGAGAACAATCTATCAAAAAAAAATAGTTTTAGAGATTAGAAAGAACCATCCATCCTGTTTTCGCCCATAAAAGCAAACTATACCTACTAAAACAGCCCTTATTTTGTTACAGGTTATGCACTCACAAAGAAGAAATGATAAACCACTACAGGTATGGATTATCGTACTGTCAGATGGTGCTATATCATGTGCTCATTGCACTTGTATGGCAGGATTAAGTGAAGTTTGCAGCCACATAGCAGCAGTTCTTTTCTTCCTTAAAGCACGTCCTAAAAGTGTCGGCCAACAAGAAAGCTATATATACATATTCTAAAAAAAAAGTTGGCATACACAGAGTTGAAGTATCATATTGTTATACATAACAAAATGACAAGAATTTCTGAGACATTAAAAACATTGTTATAGTTTATAGCTACTTCTAATATAATTAGGGACGCTATTGTATGATTTAGCTACATTATATGAGAATCATCTATCAAAAACTGCATTTTTTGTTTAGGCATTGTTAGTTTCACAGAATTCCTAGTAATTGTGAGGATATAATTTACATATATCTAGTATAAACTTATGTGAACAATATAAATGCATTTGAATATGATGTACAGTTGTGTAAAAAATATTGAGACTAATCAAGTGGAATTTGAGATGGACTAACTCTAGCAATACTACAAGTGGTATCTATCTCTACTGGGTGAAGTTGCGTCTTACCTTTTGTAAATGCTGGAATATGTAAGTGACCTCCTAGAACTTCAACTGAGTCTCTAATTAAAAAACCTCTATCTGCTAATATTATGTCACCAGGTATAATTAAATTTAAAAAGCCACAATTTTCTGTTAGATGCTTGTCACTTGTCCTTCCACCATAACCATGGAAAATGTAATTCCCCCACTTCTCCATGAAATACCTTACAATGGGCTAACATTCACTGTATGTCACTCAGGTACAAATATTATTTAAAGAAGATTCTACAACTTTTTCAAAATATTGTGGATGTATTATTAAATATTAACTTATTTATTTGTTAATTATAGTAGGATATTCCAATTTGCAATTTTTTAGTTTATCAATGTAACATGAAATCTCACGTTTTTTAAGTAAATAAGTGTAAATTTTAATAAATAGCTCAAAATTGTACATGGTGAGTAAACAAATTTTTCGAATTTGAGTTTTTTTTCAGTTTTTTGCATTTTCTGAGAAGATTTTCTATAGTACACCATCAGAAAATAGAGATTTCAACGAACGAAAGGCTCCCAAACTTTTTGAAAAAAGCTGATATTTTGACGCGAGAATTTTTGATTGAAAAATGGGGTGCATTTTTGATCTTAAGGTCAAATAAGGCGAAAAAATAAATATTTTAAATCAAATAAATTACAGTATATTTGGGACATAATAAGGTAAGTATTCACCAAATTTCGTAAAAAAATATTTTTTTTGAAAAAGATAAAAATAAAGGACCAAAAACTTGGTTTTTTGAATTTTTCACCAAAATTTTGAGGTTATGTGAAAAAATTGATAATACAAGAGTTGTAGATCTTTTTATTACCTACATCTTTGCCATTCAACTTTTTTCCATAGGACTTGTAGTTTTGCCAGAAATCAAGATAAACCATTTTCTACCCTTAAAAGCTCACCCCCTCCCACTTCCCGATCTCGAATCGACCGTAATTTATTTTTCCTTTTATTCTTATCATATTCTCCTCCTTTTCTAATGAGTTTCATCCTACTGTAATTTTTTTTCACTTTTTATTATTTTTGAAGGCTTCGGCACTGGTCTAAGACAGCTTTTAAAGCAAATGTTGAACTCAGCATGTCAGTCCCGAGATGTATTATCTGTGGTTGTTAAAAATGAAACAAAAATTGTAAAGAAAGATGCAACTGTTTATCATTTAGAATAATAAAATTTTTGAAATGTATCATTTTCATTACCTCATCGATACGTTTATGGTTGATTATAATAATGTTTAAAATTATGAAGTAATGTGATTATTAAGAACATCATTTAAAATCAAATTTGTTAGCAACATCAGACATGAAATTTGTTTTGAATAAACATAACTATAATATGTGCACAGACAATTACTCTTATGTAAATTATATAGGGATTTTGACATCACTGAATGGTGTTTCACTCATTGCCCTTCGATACACTGAATTATATACTGTTCGGAACAAGCCTTAATACATCGAAGAAATATATATATAATAAATACATAGGAAAATATAACTAATAGTTTTTCATTCAATAATCCTTTAGCTTCTGGTGTGTGCAACAATCAATGGTGCAACTTAACAATCATCCAATGAGTGTTTTTGAGATAGTCACCCTGTTTGATAAGATACAAATTAATCACACTATGTTAAGCAAAGTGCCATTTGAAATACATATTTTCACCTCTCTGTAGCTAGACACCATTTCATGTTACATATTTGGAAAAAAGTATGAATGTGGGTATAAGCTAATGATATGAAATATTTTCATTTTGATTATGTGAGAAGCATACCCTATAATAATAAATAATTCATTTTAACTCCACCATTTATTAAAAAATATATGGATAGATAACATGAGCATTTATTGGTGCTGTTAGTATACACAGTATGTGGAATAAAGTCAGCACACTCTTCGCCTCCTGGTATCGGTCTGCCTCTTCTGTCTCGAATGCTTGGGAAGCTGGAGAATTTTTTCCACACCTATAATGACAAAAAGGAAGCATTTTGAAATAGTGCGCAAATTATTCGAATAGAGAAGTGAATAGTCATAATGTACCTATTCCAGAAACTCAACTTTTAGGTTATGTCAAAAGATGAATGTATTAAATGATCCATTTTTTGAACTTGCCTATATGTACATAGGTATACAACTAGCAATTATTACCTACGGATGGATGTTTTTGCTACTTTAACATAATCCACCAAAGGTTGGCCACTACAACTTCATTACTTCTATATACTTCACAGATAAAACTTCAAAGTAAGAAATGCATTATTTTGGAGTATCAAGTGACAAAAATGCAGTATGACTATAACAACTATCGCTCTAGTGAATGTGATAACTCATGGAATAACTGTAATTGGCGAATAAACGTTTTTTTTTTGCTGTTTTCAATATGCATTCAAGTTTTCATCATGCATTATCTCATGAATTACATCATTTTAATTGACATATGTGCTTACCTGACAAAAAAGGTTCCTTAAAAAACACATCACAACAACAATTATGGTGAAAATGTCCAAGAAATTGTAAAAAACAAATAAAATACGGACAACAAGGTCAACAACCGCTGCCAGCTGATCGCTGACGCTGATCGCTGACGCTGATCATCCGAAATCCGAAGTTCCGAACACAAAACATATTTCGAATGTTAGGTCGGTCGGTGGTTAGGTCATTGGCACTTCAAGGTCGTATTTTTATAGCTGGATGCTCCTTTGCTCCATCTATTGGGCATATTTATTATAAAGGATTCAGGAATTTTTGAAGCTTCTGAGATTGGCCCAGAGGGCGCCAGGTGACGGTGTCGGAGGTTTCTATGAGAGTGAGTGAGATAGACTAGAGTGAGTGAGATAGACTGCGAGCGCGCGATTTTACTGTGTGGTTGTTCATCTTCCCCTAAATACTTTAATCAATGCTTATAGTCAACAATAGCTGTAGCTCTGAAGCTCACAACAGTTTCTTAAATTCAGAGAATACTCCTTACTTTCAAAAATACTTATTAGTTGTACTTAGCACGTAGGTACTTCAGAAATTTAGTTTTAAGGCAGCTAATTGATAACAGTGCCATAAAGATTGACCAAAGCAGATACAAAATATAAATATAAAATAGTTGATATTTGGTTCAGATTAACTTCTTATTTCAAACAGTATAAATAATTTATTTGAAATAAGGTGTGATAATGCTGATGAAACGTTATTCATTTTTATATCCACGAAAAAACTACTGAGGTTATATTGATTTTTCGGTTTTGGCCGAAACTGAGAGGGAGGCCGAAATTCGGTTTCGGTTTCGGCCGTAAAAAGTAGTTTCGGTCGGACACTAGGTATATCATATAACGATGTGGTAATGACGATAATAACTCACGCGTTGAAGTTTGCATCACGAGCCGGAGGCGAGTGCTGTATATCAAGTGAGTTGTTACCATTACCCGAGTAGAATACTATACTTTATCTAAGACCGAATATAATATGCATAGTACGATTTTAATACATAATAATTACACAATATTGACAACTTAACCTCACTTCTCTGTCACTTAAATAAATACTGTCAGGGTTCAAATTAGCATTTGACGTTACATAGCGACATTTGCAGTTGTTACAGCGTCTTAAGCGGTGTTCATAACCCACGGCTGAACCGTGTGTTATGGAATATAACCCACGCTGTTTGTTTATAAGTAGTATAACCTGTTCAGAAGTAGTTTAGTAATGGCTGATTAACGTAATAGCAGTAGATAAACAATATTACCCTACGATGCTTGAATTCATTTGTCTGCGTGACAATTTCTCATTGGTTATTTTGTTTCTCTTTCAGTATAATATGTCCGAACGAGAAAAATCCTCTTTCAATATCAATATGGAGTATTATGTCCAAAGTAAGGTTGGAGGCTATGTGCTGGGGTGCTGGCACGGCTTTAGGGGAATTGCCACCATATTTCATGGCTAGAGCTGCTCGACTATCAGGGTGAGAATTTTGATATAGGACCTGGATTTTTATAATTTTTTTTTTGTAAATTTTGTTAATTATATGCAAAGAAAAGCTGTTAATCTCAAAATATTTGTTTCTTGTTTTGTTATTCTGAAAATGATGTTTAGCTTTGCTAAACAGGAGAATTGGAAAAATATGTTTGTTTCATATTTAAATATGAAGGCAGCCAATTTAGTTTCTGTTTGTAAAGAGCTCAACGCTCCTAGTTTATACTAATACCAGCAGCAGCATTAAATATTCAACCCATCACAATTTAAACAAAATAAAACATGTTTAAAACATAACAACCCTGCTAAAAAGTAATTTAACAATTCTGTGTATTTACAGAATCGACCCTGAGGATGAGGATGACGACTTAAAAGAATTGGAAGAATTAGAGAAGAAAAAGCAGAACAGGGATCAATTAACTTTAGTTGAACGTGGTAAATTGTTTGTAGAAGAAATTGTACAGAAAGTCGGATTTTTGGGAATATTAGCTTGTGCTAGTGTAAGTATACTTGAGAAGAGTGAAACGTCCAAGCCTCATGTTTGCCTAAGTATAATAAATTGATATTCATAGCAATACATGCCACAAATGGGTTAAGGGGTTGTATTTTGTTGTACAGTTTATTATCTGTGCTCCACGGGACCGGACAAGGCAAGGCATTTACATAATATGTATATACCTCAGAGTAAGAACTGAACATAGACGTAGTAAACAACTAATTCAAATAGGCCAATATCTTTTTTGACATTGTCATATTGACCACCAGATACGGCAATCATAATTGTTTACTATCGTTTTAATTGTATAGTATCCAGAAATATTCCATTCTACGTTAAGAAAGGCGGTATTTTGATGGATCAGGAATGATTACAGCAAAATCAATAGATATGTTGACCTCTTCTGCGTTACTGCATGTTTCTTCATCCTAAACGCAAATTCTGTCTTACATAAATTTTGAGGAGCTGGCAACGCCTATATAATTTTCCTGCGATTTGTTTACGGTAAACCCCGACTGTCAAACGTTTGTTTTGTTAGTTGGCAATGTTTGGATGCTGAAGTGTCAAAAGATGATGGCTTTGAGCACGCCACGCTGAAGTGGTTTGTTTACTACCTCTATGTTTAGTTGTTAAGCTTAATTCAGATGCACACGACATCCGACGATACGACAGTACGAAACTAGTCCTATTGGTTGAAATATTCAAAATGCTGTCAAATCAAAATATTTCAACCAATAGAGACAGTTTCGTACCGTCGTATCGTTGGATGTCGTGTGCATCTGAATTAAGCTTTACTCTGAGGTATATACATACATACTAAACAACTGACAGAAAAAATAGGTCTCATAAGTTCAAATTTAAATTTTAATTTGCAACTAGTTGAACTAGTCCACTGTAATGAACATTCCTAAGACCGCTCTTCTTTCATGCCCCGGACTATACGTGATTCCCAGAGCATCGAAATTGCTTCATGCGTCGCCCTCACGGCGCGGCGTATTAGAGTTTTCGTCGAGTGATGTTGCCCCCGTTGCGTGTTAGAAGGTTCCCGCCAAGTGATTTACAGTAGCACGGATAATCCGTAGCCGGGATTACCAGCGCACGGATAATCGGGGTTCTACTGTATTTATTTGTACATAAAAATACCTCCACTATCATTAGACCATGATACAGGGTGGGCCAATAGTGCGTGGACGGAAGATTGTGGGCTTACTGAATAATATTTCAAAAATCTGTCACTTGATCATGGTAGGGACCCTTGAGGGCTATAACGTAAAAATATTATCACTTAAATTTTGATGTTTATACAGGGTGATTCATATAAAAAACTTACATTTTTTGAACATAACCCCCTATATATTATTGCATATTTGGATTCTTTGGTAAATTCCAGTGTGACTTTATGGTCCATACATGGAACTTCAAACGAACCGTTTAGGCGCAAATCGCCATTTTTAGTATAAGTATTTATCAGAAGAAAATTGAATATCGCAGCGATTATGAAAGAAGGCCGTGACTTTGCGCTACGACTAAGCATAAAATGCGTCACCTTAGGTCAGACGGCTAAAATTGAATTCTTAAAGGCTATCTGCGTTCGATGCATTTACATGCCATTCTAGGCCTCGGCTTGTCAATCGTGCCTGTAGTTAACATCGTATTTTTCCTTTTTCTGTACAATATATGAAAGTTTCGTTTCCAGATCCCGAATCCGCTGTTCGACCTGGCCGGCATCACCTGCGGTCACTTCCTGGTGCCCTTCTGGACCTTCTTTGGCGCGACTCTGATAGGCAAGGCCATCATCAAGATGCACATCCAGAAGCTCTTCGTGATCATCGCGTTCAACGAAACGTTGATCGAGAACGCCATCGATTGGCTGCGCGTCGTCCCGGTGGTGGGGGGAAAGCTGCAGGCGCCTTTCAAGGCCTTCTTGGACGGCCAGAAGCTGAAGCTGCACAAGAAAACGGCCAGTACCGTTCCCGAGGCCTCGGATAATATCCTCAGCGGGATATTCGAGAAATTCGTCATTGCAATGGTGCTGTATTTTATCATTTCTATTGTCAACTCACTCGCGCAGTCCTACCACAAACGGATACACAAGAAACATGCCAAAGCTAGTCAGGATTAGTAGTGTGTACGGGGGTGTGCGATGTAATGGATATTATGAATTTATTGCGTTTTCCTATATTTTGTAAATTTGTTTTTCTGTTTTATTTGTAAATATGTTATTAGACCATTCCTATTTAAAATAAAGGTTGTGTAGATACGTTTAGCTTTTCCATTGCTTTATCAGTCGCGGTTCCTCATCCAGCTGGAATTTTTGGGCGGCAAAACGGTTTTGAAATCGTCACTGGCGTCTTTGCATACATGAAAGTTTTTTCTAAAATGCTTTTTTTATTAAATGGCAACGTTTTCCTTTTTACCTTTGACATAGTATCTTCAGAGCCTTCTTGTAGAATATTCTCTGAAATGATTTATTAAGAGATTCCATCTTGGTTTGCCAGATATCTTTTTAGGTTATAAATTCAAAGTCAGTATAGGATAAAATATTTAATTTTAGTCTTAACATTACTCTCGTATAAATATCTAGCTATAAATAGACTATACTATAACTCTTCAAAAAACGCCACCCTACTCTTCGTCGACCCGGATTTGCTTTTTTTTAAGGTAGAGTATTTGTTCTCGCCCATCTTGACCTGCTCCTCATGCAGCTGGTCATAGTCTGTCTGTTTGTCGCCAACTTTAAGCACTGCTATTTCGCTACGCAGTTCCCTCAGCTGATTTTGCAGGTGTTTCGACTTCTCCAAGTAATCCACCCTGGAAAACAGTTTAACAAAAAAGAGATGAAAGAAGAGATAATCGGGAGAGGGGAGGTATGCCAGTATGCCACTCTTGGTGTGATTGATTCCGACCAGTAATTTTAATTCCAACGCAATCCGTTGAATGCCGCTGGTATATCAAGTACCTAGTTGCCAGAAATTTATAGTAGCTGTTCACATTGAGGCAGGACAGGTTTTAATTAAAGTGAATTATATGGGGTGAGCCAAATTTAGGGTGTGATTCTATTTTTCGAATAAAACTCAAACTATTTCGAATGTTTTGCGATCCTGTGTTGTATTGCAAACACTGGCCTTTACCATTTATATGTGAAGGATAATATCGGGCAAATTATCTCCGCGACTCTTCTTGCAGTACATAATTCTGTGACCGAAACATCCTCCTCCTCCTTATAACATTTTGGCATGCATGAGGTTGTATTTCACCAATTACACGCCGGATTTTGTTTTTCAACTCCGAAATCGTTTTGAGATTGTTGGCATACCCTTTAACTTTCACGTGACCCCAAAGAAAGAAGTCCAATGGCGTTAAATCGCAGGATCCTGGCAACCAATCAATATCACCTTTCAACGAAATCAAGCGATTGGGAAATTTGGATTTCAAAAAATCGATGGTTTCGCCTGCAGTGTGACTCTTCACTCAATCTTGTTGAAACCAGATGTTGTCAGTGTCCATGCCATCCAATATCGGTCACAAAAAGTTTTCCCACATCGCTCGTTAATTGACACCACTCATGGTTGCCGGTTTTTCGAAGAAATACGGCCCAATCACTCCCTGGGCTGAGAATCCACACCAAACAGTGACCCGTTGTGGATACATGGATATCTCTGCATACATCCTTGGATTTCCATCGCCCCAGATGCGGCAGTTTTGTCTGTTGACGTAGCCATTTAAATGAAAATGAGACTCGTCAGTAAAAATGATTTTTTAGTAAAAACGATTGTCATTTGACAGCTGCTCTAAGATCCAGTTAGCAAACGACGTATTCCTTGAGCGTTTGGCAATAGTTCCTGCGTCAACTGAATTTTGTACGCATGGAGACCCAAATCGTCTTTGAAAATTCGCCGCAGACAGCCATACGTTGACTTGCTGTGAACGTCGACGAATGCAGGTGGATGGACTGTCTGCGACACTCTCACGAATTGCTTCAATGCTTTCGTTTGAACGCACTGAACGCCGATGCGAAACATGTCTCAGGTCACACAACAAACCAGTTGACTCGAACTTCTGCACCATTTTTCGTATAGCCTTCTTAGATCGTCGATCAAATCGACCATATTCACTTTGGAGTTGGCGAAATGTGATTCTCACAGAACGCGACTTTTCGTAGTAAGTCTGAATAACTTTAGCACGCTGTTGCACGCTAAACGACGACATGATTACAAATGGTATTGACTGGAGATGTCAGATGTGACATCTGAAATGTCAAACGATTTGACGTTTAGAAAAAATACACGTTTTCTAACCCTAAAGTTGGCTCACCTGTTACTTGGGCTTGGCATTCGTGGGGAAGACAATACTCACCTTTCTTTTTCAATTTCGAGCGATAGTTGATCAGCGTCTGCACCGTTAACAATCAAATCATATGAGGTAATGTTGAGGTTCAGATCGGGAGAACCGGATGGCTCGTTGTCCAATATGGATAGGTCCGGACCATAGCCCGGACTCAATGGCGGAGGGTACAGTGCTGTCACTGACTGAAAAAGGAAACATTTATTGGTGTTAGTGCATACATAAATGTGACATTAAGGACTGTAGACAAAATGTTAGGATATAGAACGTGTTTGGAAGTTTAGGTCCAATCAATTCTACCTGCAGCCATGCTTGCGAGCAAACAATCAACCGAAGTGAATGGAGGATAGATACTTTCTTCAGCTTTTTCGTTTGATATTTTTTCACAACCTTTTCACAACACATGTGTTAGAAGCTCCGCTCAAGCTTAATTCCATGAAAGCTATCTCAAAACGACTCCAATGCAGATGCATAAAAATTATGTCGCTACAAAAATATCCAAATACTGATTTCGAATTTAAAAAAACCAATAAAATAAAATAATTTGGGTGTTCGAAAATGCATTCAAATGCGCATATAATTGCATATTTTTGTACAAATTTTATAAACCACACAAATTCTGCTACGGCTAAATGATTTTTAGGGCCGGTTGTACAAATGCGGGTTTAACACGAGCTTTATTAAGCCTAAGCTTAGCTAAGCTCAGGCTTAAAGTCGACATCCGTTGTACAATCGTCGGCTCAGTTAAACCTGGTTGATAATGAAATTCACTACAGTTGGCATCAATGAAGCAATACGTACTGACATAATCATCTGAAAAATTACCTTTTTTGGTTAGGCACTTACGACAATTTGTGTCAAATTTCGGCAACGACCGTTTCTGTCTCTGTTCTTTCATTTGGTCTCTTTGTTAAATCAGACACAAATCTTTCAAAAAATATGACCTAATAAAGTGACAAGCAATTTGAAGGTTCCTACTTGACATATCATGTCACTTGTATTAGGTTAGGTTTAAACCTCAGCTAAGCTCGCGTTGAGCTTCGGCTTACGTAAGCTCGTGTTAAGCTTGGAGTGGGGGGTTAAGCCAGCATTGTACAACGGACATTTTGCAACTGACGTGGTTTAACGTCGGCTTACCTTAAGCCGAAGCTTAAGCTCGCATTGTACAACCGGGCCTTAATGTCACAAAGAGGCTTACAGAAATAGGTGAGGCGGTATTCGACCCAGTATAAGAGGACGTAGTCCGACTCAAAAAGTCCAAAAGCTTTTCTTTGGCTTGTTTTTCAGCAGCACGAGCTCTCATCAGTTCCTCTTTCAACTTGTTGGCTTCGGCCGCCCTCTTCTCAGACTCTTCTACCAACCTCGCTGTTAACATTTCAGCTTCTCTCGTTTTCCGTTCTAACGAAACCTGAAAAAATACACTTATTTTTGAAACACACAATAACGAACATTAACAACTATTAGCTATTAACTACATGAGTATGAATGAAAATATATAGCACTGCAGGGTCCAGTCCTCGGCACACATTCTATGTCGCTGTGACGCCCTTGGGTATTAAGATCAGTGTATGCGTAAGCTATGAATGAGAGTCTCTAATCCTCAATCTAGTATCAAACCATTATATTCGCATGCAGTTGGTGCCATCATTGTGGAAACAAGGTATAGGTTCAAAGGTCCTTGAACCTGAAGACATAAAATGGACATTACTCAAGGCCTTCCTCACCTTTGCAATGAGGGCTTAGGACTTAGGAGCTTGAATGAAAAGAGGTGTAGGTGAGTAGGTCCCGCTTGTAGGACTATAGCACTGGTGGGTAGTGTCACCCGGAAGCCTCTCTCCTTCTTTCATTCATGTATCAAGGAAGAAAGATTTTACATACTGACAATAAACACCAAACATAAACATAACAAGAAAGGTAACTCGGTGTCGGTCCTGTGGATACATACTGAAAAGCATATTTCTTGGAATTTATCAACACAATAGTTTTTATATTACTATTGACATGCAAAAACAACAATTTTCAAAAACTATCATTTTCACTTTTTCGTTATTACAGTTTAAAAGTCAGAAAATAAGGTATAACAGCTAAGCAATAACCTTCCCGGTGAAGGTTACATAGAATTACATACTGTAGTAACAAATTATACTTCTATTGGTTCAGCAAGCTATGTACTGGGCAAACGTTATAATAACTTACTTTTTCTTCGTCTTTCCTAAGTGCAGTCAGTCGTAACCTGGTGATTTCTTGCTCAGCTTCAGCTGCTTTTTGGCTTAGCAATCTTGCTTCTTCTTCCGCAACTCGGCTTTTTTCTGCTAGTAAGTCAGCGCTTTCTTCTGACCTCCTCTGTGCAAATAATATAGCTCAGTATCAATTCAGTCATTCATTATTTTGATTCTAAAAAGTTGTTCAAAAACTTCAGTCGTATATTTTTTTACTTTGATCATAGTAATATAACTGACAAATTGCTTGCATCTGTATAACCTGACCTTTGAAATACGCATGACAAATTTCAGCAACAGCAACAAAATCCATTTTTCACTTTACTTATATGTAATTGAACCAATGAAGTGTCAATACCTAAGGAAGGGGCATGCGTGCACTCGTTTGCGGCTAGAATGAGATAGCGCTAGATTATAAAAAAGCTGAGTGAGATTTTTCTATATAGCATGTCAATTGTATATTTTTAAAAATTTGTAAACCGAAGGTATAATGTGTATTTATAATGAAAGTTGTAAATTTACTAATTTATTAGAGACGGCGATGGCGCCAGTCTTGATACTCTACACGTGGTTGCCTGTATTCAGTACACAGTGCTATATAATATAAATTATGTTTTGGCTCAGCTTGAAACTTATTGCAACCTACAACTCACGTCACGATGGTCACGATATTATCTTTTGTGGAAGAACGGTATTTTGACAAAATTAGCTCGTCATTTATTCCCTTTCCAATTTTACAATTATGTCGACAATAACCATTATCAATGCCATTATTCATTGCATTTTTTGAAATCTCGCTCTTGCAACCGCAATCAAGATCTTTTCGAATGCTTTTTCTCGCTCCCAAAAAAAGTCGGCTGTGGCAACACTGTTTGCCGGCGCGCCACATAGCTGGTTGGAGGAGGCTGTGCTTTTTTCCATGTCTAGTTCTATCTCTCTCACTGACCTCTCTTTCTTATGTCGTCCGCAAAAGTGGTACATTGTTTAAATGGGAAGGGGCCATTCTATAGGTATTGACACTTCATTGAATTGAACAGTAGAAATATCGGTGACACTCCCCTTGCCTCTCAAATAACTTATGGCATATGACAATCACCTAGGCCTAGGCCCATCTATAACCAAATTTCTAGATACAGTACTGGATTTGAAAATTATATACATAATCTGCAAGGAATTATTATCACAGTTTATTGAGTATACATACATATATTATAATTTAATAATTCATTCACTGGATATATAAGACGGTGGTAAAACCAATGGTAGTATATGGTGTTGTTGTCTGGTGGCAGAAATGTTTGCAACAAACAGCCAGAAACAAGCTGGCAGCTGTGTAACACATCACTTGCTTGGCTATTACTGGTTTGGCTTGTCTACTACGCCACCACTGGGCTATAGAGACCCTCCTAAACTTAATCCCTCTACACAATCTACACAACGAGGTGCCAGAATGGTCGCCTACAGACTGCTATCAACTGGCAGATAGGACAAAAAGGAACTAGGATTAGACATCATCATAGTCATAATGTCT
Organism: Callosobruchus maculatus; assembly: GCA_951848785.1. Classification (NCBI taxonomy): domain Eukaryota; kingdom Metazoa; phylum Arthropoda; class Insecta; order Coleoptera; family Chrysomelidae; genus Callosobruchus; species Callosobruchus maculatus. The sequence goes on from CATOUR010000113.1 coordinate 501,441, forward strand.
TAACAGATATGTTGTGAACTTGTAAAATGCATTAAGTCGAAGCTAAAGTATTGCCGTCACGAATATTACCAATACTTTTGAGAACTGTAGCTCGCCATCTTTCGCGATTTACTGTCAGTTCAGTGGCGCTCTTGATACTCATATCCATACAACGGGTATTATGAGTGAAATTATAAACTACTATATACTCTGAATGGTCTCGGACTCTATCGTTCCCCAATCACATACAGGCAGATTCTACAGCGTCTTTTTCCAAGTTAAAACTGGGGACAGGAGCGGGAGTAGTTGGTACTAATCCAAGTCGAAATCTCAGTAAACCTTGGGAGGTATACCACAATCTTCCAAGCAGAAATGATAGACATAGAGTTGGGAGTCTGGGAGCTGAACAAAAGACCACTGATAAACAAATCTCTAAAGATCCTTAGAACAAGGATCAAAGTAACTTTGATTTGGGTTCCAAGTCACAGCGAATTTCATTCTTGGGGGGGGGGGGCTAAGCCCTCCCGAGCCCCCACCTAACTCCGCCTATGCCCCCCCCCCAAAGGATCATAGAATGGAACAGGAATGACCTGCACCTTCTGGTTTATCTGTTGTTGGGACATTGTCGTCTGAGGAGCCACTTGCATAAGTTAGGTCTAGAACAAACAACAGACTGTTGTTTCTGCTATGTGGAGCGCAGTATGTGGTCATGTCCAGTACTGGAAGGAGCTAGGTTCCAGACTTTCTGATTCACCCAACTGAAACCTACTGACTTCAAGAAAGTTTCATCCAACACGATTGTCACCTTCATCGAGAGATGTGGATTGTATGGTGCACTTTAAATAGGTGTGAGCCACCATAGACCAAATAGGGTGGTAGTGGAATGAGGCATAATCGCTCCACTCAGTTTCAACCTAACCTAACAACTGAATGTTCTTACCAGAGCCTCGTTGGCTAGTCGCATCTCTTCCTGGTACTGCAGCAACCTCTGCTCCATGGTGGCCCTTTCCCTCTCTGCTTCCTCTCGCAGCTGCTTTTCCCTCGCCAACCTGTTGCGCTGCACCTGCCTCCTCTGCTTTTCCTCCTTCGCAGCCGCCTTCATCTGCTGCAGCTCCATCGAGTCGGGCTTCCGACGACGCATGAACAGGTCATGGTTGCCCATGCATAAGTCCAGTATCTGCGGATGCATCACACATACTTGGTCAAAAAGTCTAACAACCCATGATAATTTTTGAAATCTTAAAAATCCACCATGGATCTCCAGGTACTGACATATCAAGCTGTACCCTTCAAACAATACATTTCCATCTCCTTGGCTTTTTCCTTTTTTTTCGTCTCATTCTTCCCTTAATTCTACTCTGACAAATATTGGCAAATTGAGTAGAGCCTTGCACAGCTCATTTATGCAATGAGTGATCGCATACTAGCTCTGAGCTAGCTCTGAGCTAGTATGCAATTACTCATTGATGGCAAAGTCCAATACAAATATAAGTATAATAACAGTTTGCCAATTATGCACACCCTTCAAATGCAATAAACATTCAAAGAGAAATAATTTTGGTTACATACATTTTTTGCTTAATACTGGATTTGCTATCACAGATGTTTCAAGGTAAGTAGAAATTGTTAGATCTATTAAAAAGCAGCAGATCTGGCAATCCTGTTTCGAAGGTGTTACTACTACAATAATTTGAGTATTTGAGTCAGTGTCCAATATTTTAGCCAGATAATTTTAACTAAGATGAGCCAAAAAAATATGCCCTACAATTTAATATCAATAATATCAATTTTTTCCTAGATGACAGTAGTTTGGCATAACTATATTGTTGGATATACCCAGCAAAACTCGCAACCAATTTTTTTTTAAATACAATTTGCATTTATTAACAGTTTTAAAGGCATTCCTGGTTGTGTAGTAAAGTTCTCTCACATTCTCCTTTTTTTAGTATATGCATTGATTAAGGTATTAACGTTAATACCTTAATCAGTAGTATATGGCAACACTGTTACCTTTGCTACAAAGTACCCAAATGCAAGTGAGTATTATCAAGAATAAGTAGCATGTATTAACATAGCCTAAGCCCACAAGGAAATATAATGAATTTGGTTTCTATTTGAAGCAACAGAAGTGCACTTTGGGTTAGATTTAAAAAATGGAGTCAAGTTGATTGACTCAGCACTTCCCACACATTACGGTGATACCAGTTTATTATTTTCCCATAGCATAAAGATATAGTCTGAGATCCCCTTGCAACAAAATCATCGCCAGTACCCCCCGCCCCCCAATTGTCATATGCCGCTAGGTCTGTCCTGCACAGGTCAATGAACAGCCTATTATCAATAATACAAACTTTTCAGTTTTACAACCCCCACCCAAAAAAGGTACAAAACGGTCAGGAACCCCTAAAACATCTAAAAACGAAGTTTGAGCTTTTTTCATATTTTTCGTTTTTTGATTATTGCTACGCTGCCACTGACACGATTTCTAACAAGCATACGCGTTTTCCATCCTCACCACAGTAATAATAATGTGTCAAAATTTCATTAGAATCAATTTAATAGTTTCCACGTTACAAAATACAAAACGATCTAAAGCAATAAATACTCGTATGTAGACAGAAAATTCTAAGTCCCTTAGTTTCGGTAATAGGCAAGGCAATGTTCAGATGGACCTAAAAAGGTGATTTATGTCGCTAGGTCTTCCATCACAGGTCAGCGGACAGCCTATTATTAATACAGCAAATTTTTCAGTTTTTCAACCCCCCACCCTCCAACCACCCGAATTTTACCCCCACCCAAAAAAACTCCGTGAATGATCAGGAACCTCTAAAACACTTAAAAAAGAAGTTTGAGCTGTTTTTATATTTTTAGTTTTTTTATTGTTTCTGCGCCGCCACTGGCACGATTTATAAAATCCATACGCATTTTCCATCCTCGCCACGGTAGTAATACTGTGTCAAAATTTCATTAAAATCAATTCAACAGTTTCTTCGTTAGATAATATAGAACGATCTAAAGCAATACTCGTATGATTACACCAGAAAAAATTCTAGTCCTTTGGTTTCTGTAATAGGCAAGGCAATGTTCAGATGGATCTAAAAAGGTGATTTATGTCGCTAGATCTTCCTTCACAGGTCAGTGGACAGCCTATTATGAATACAGCAAATTTTTCAATTTTTCAACCCCCCACCCCCCAACCACCCCAATTTCACCCCCACCCAAAAAAACTCAGAAAATGATCAGGAACTTCTAAAACACTTAAAAACGAAGTTTGAGCTGGTTTTATATTTTTAGTTTTTTTATTATTTCTGCGCCGCTACTGGCACTATTTATAAAAACCATACGCATTTTCCATCCTCGACACGATAGTAATACTGTGTCAACATTTCATTAAAATCAATTAACAGTTTCTTCGTTACATAATATAGAACGATCTAAAGCAATACTCATATGTTTACACCAGAAAAATTCTAAGTCCTTTAGTTTCTGTAATAGGCATAAGGCAATGTTCGGATAGACCTAAAAAAGTTATTTATGTCGCTAGGTCTTCCCTCACAGGTCATTGGGTAGTCTATTATGAATACAACAAATTTTTCAATTTTACAACCCCCCAACCCCCAACCACCCCAATTTCCACCCCCACCCAAAAAAAGTAGAAAATGATCAGGAACACCTAAAACGCCTAAAAACGAAGTTTGGGGAATATTTGAAATTTTTCGTTTTTTGCTAATTACTCCGCCGCCAATGCACCGATTTTCAAAATTATAACAGCATTACCTACTACGACCCCACAGCACATCGCTTCCTAAATTTCATCAAAATCCATGCAGCGGTTACTGAGATCACGAGGACAGAAAAACGCGTACAGACAGGCCGACAGACAGACAGACCGACAGACAGATAGACCGACAGACAGACAGACCGACAGACAGACAGACCGACAGACAGACAGACCGACGGAAATGAGTGACGTGGATTTTCGTTATGTAGACATCATGAAACGCCCAAAAAGTGTATTATCTCAAAATCGAAAATTTTCGCGATCACAATACTCCCCTCACCTATCGGTGTGGGAAGTAAAAGTACACAATATTACAATCATCCATTTATTTTATTCCTTACAAAAAAAAAATGAAAATTGTCAGGGACCTCCAAATACCTGAAGTCCTGAAAGCATCAAAAACTGAAATTTGAGCAGTATTTCTGCTACTGGCAGAACATTCAAAAACTATGAACATTTTCTATCCCTGCCATAGTAGTAATGTTGTGTCATAATTGTTTTTTCAGGTACTGTACATAAAAAAGTTAATTCCTATGACAGTATAAATTACTATCCAAATTGGTTTAGGGGTTTTTGAGATTAATCAGATAGGAAAACAAAGTTGGTCACACACAAAAGGTTCAAATTACAAATTAAAACAGAAAAGTATGCCAAGTTTTCTAGTCTTGTTACATAAAACTACCAACAGATAAAGATAAAAGATGACCAGTGCATATTTTTGTGGAATTCATATTACATTAACCAACTGTTTATTATTGTTTTCACAGTCAATGACTCAATAGAATGACATCATGCTTTTAATAATTAAGAATGTTACTCATGTTTAAACTGAACAGTTCAGTACCTGCAAGGAATGTGGTATTATGCAACCTCATTTTCTCTGCATCTATGCTTCACTTTTGTTTGTTCATCCTAGCCTTTTAACTGGAAAGAGGCAGGCATTCTACATTTAGTTTATAGGTTAAATATTTAAGCAGTTAGTAAAATTGAAATTTTTGAAGTAGTCGGCTAGTAGGGTGACTCAGTTATTCCTGTATATTCAGAAACTTAATATTAATTCAGAATTGTGTGAAAAAGTATGTATATAAAGGAATATAAACTTATAACTACTGAAGTAATATTGTTTAATGAATTATAATCTCCAAATAGTTTTCTCTAAGCAGCTTTGCTCCAATAGTACACAAAAATCACTGATTCTTTGCTTTTAAGGATTGATTCAGAAACTTGCGGATAAAGATCAAATTAAGACTTACCAGTTTGTTCATTCTTACTTTCTGGCTGAAGAACACAAAATTTGGTGCATTTTTGTCAACTGGCTTGATGATGAATTTCTTGTCATCAAAACTTATATGCCTTATTTCAGACCAGGTGAATGTTGTTTTTGGTTGAAGTTTGTTCTCTTTTTCATAGATGTTCAGGCCTAGTGCAGTAACACCAAGCCACAAATCAGTCTCCTTTTTGTTCTAATAATAATAATACAAAAAAATATTAAGACATAATTTATGATAGTAATATTTAAAAAATATAACAGGAAACATTGCAGCACAATAAGTTGTATATAAGAAAATTATAACCAATAACTTACACAAATGGGAAAGTAGTTGACTCCATACATATCCAGGTCTTGTGCAATTTTCAAATACTCCATCTCAGCCTCATCTCTGGACATACCCCGATGATCTGCATACCATACTCTTATCCTCTCCTCCCACATCTCTAAAGTCATTTGGTATTGGTCTATGACCCTTTGAGGTAAAAGGTCTTCACTTGCCAACATACCAGGTTTGTAAGTATCTTCATCAAAGTCCCCAAACTATAAACAGTTACAAAGCATTTTGCTCTATTACTTAAGTGAGCAAATAGAAGGGCCTAAGACAAATTTTCATAAGGATATGGTGGTCGCACAGACAGATAAGTCATTGGTAGATAAAAGAAGAGAAAATATGCAATGTTTTTATGCTCTCTAGGAAACAGGATTTAAAACCATTTTTCATCTATCTTCACTAGCCAATGATTAAAACCAAATATATTAAAGTATTTACAACCCTTAAAATGATATGCCAGTTATGCACAATAAATCAGAGAAAAAACAATAGGTTAAAATTTAAAATATGTATCATCATCTGTTGTCATCTGAGAAGAAAAATAACTAGCATCTGTTATTTGTGTGACTAGAAAAGCTTATAATACTCATTAGAAAAATGGCATTGTACATAATGATTATGTAGGGGCCTGAACCTTATACTTGCCTCTAAGCTCTGGTGGACTAGTTTTTCAGAATAGAGTAATAAGCTATATTATCAAATTAATGTCATGTCATAATAATTATGCCAACCTACTCATACAAGGTCATCCTTCAAGGGTAGTAATATTTGTACTTATTACAAATAAATGAAACAAAAAAACTACAATCTACTTAAGACAAGTTGTTTTTATATTAAAAAATAACAGTCATTTTTCCCAATGATATTAAAAAGTGTGAAAGTTCCCTCATTTGCTTTTATATATAAAATATAATTAAAATAATTCCAAAATATATATTTCCAAAACTCACATTTTTCTTGTCCTGAATAATTTTTGGTCTGTTATTTATACATACATTTTTTTTCTATGTACTAAATCAATTTTTATCAATACCTTGGCTTGGACTGCATAACTAGCTAACAAAACAGAAGCTTCAGGTGGACAATACACATCCATAGATAATATGGCCTGTTTAACTTGTAGGAAGAACAAGTGTTGAGTCACTTCTTGCACAAGCTCTTCTGCTACCTCTTCTGGATAAAACTTAGCAAGGAACATAAATGATGCAGTCTGATGATTCTTTTGGATACTTTGGTCTTGCACTACAATGATGCAAAATTAACAATGTTTGGTAAATACACATCTGAGTGCACAAACCTTTTTTGTCCAATTTGAGCCATGATATAAAGCCTTTAGAGTCTTCATACTGTAGTCCAAAATACCAGGTTTCTCTCAAGCCTATTGTCCTGCAAACTAGCTCAAATAGGTCCCTGCCTGTAGCCCGCCACTGAAATAGTCGTGAAGGTTTATAAATACCTTACGATATGGCGACATTCATAAACAAATCTAATGAATGGGCCTGGCTGCACCTAAAGGTTGCAGTTAGCCAGTATTCATACCTCCAAATTAAACTCCAACTCTGCATCCAAGGTGCAGACCTTCACCGGAAAGCTTTTCCCGGATTTTTTTCGTCTAAACGGTGGCATACTTTCCAACATTATTCATCGGAAACAATAAATTTTATTTACAAAATGAAAAATTATCACATTTATTACAAAAATATTTCTAATTGTCACTGTCACCCATAGCTGTCACCCAAACCTGTCACCGATATTACAAGACATAGAACTAGACTGCACATCACATATGGTTCTTGGATTATCTGACAATGGAAAATAATAAATTGTTAAAATATCTGCTGCAAAGGAAGTTTTGGGATACAACTCTATCCAAAAAAACATCCAGTGTGTTCAGTGAGGTTGAGGAATATCTGCTGTCTGATCGAAATAGAAGTTTAATCCAGTTCTACATCTATATGCCTTTAACCGTAGAGTCGGCCATGCTTTAACCTTATCCATGGCCGACTCTACACTAGGCCGGAGCCTTACATGTGGCAACGTGGCTTAGCTGTCAAATAGTTGGCCTATAGTTTCAGAATAATTATTACATTTTATATGTATTAGAGTTCATCTGGGTTAATAAATTAAGAAAAATACTTTTTAGAACTACTACTACTAATACCACTTACATCTGATGTCTATTTCATCACAGTCAGACACTACAAAATAAAAATGAACGCAACCTGTTTCCTGCTGCCACTTCCACTTCCACTTAAATGAACACTCAATTTACTTTGTAAATTGTCACTTGAGCTAGAAAAATTCACTATTAGGTCACTGTGAAGCTATTCTTGCTGGTCTTGATTCCCTTTCACTATCAAATCCTTTCGTAGGTATGCCCCAGATACATGCCCAGATGAGTTCTATTAACTGTATTTTTCTGTGATATTTGGGAGGTCCAGAAAACATTATAGGTACTACATTGTGCTTTAAAATAGGTCTTATCCTTTGAAATGTTTGTAAATTATTTTCTTTATCCTTATAAATATAACCATCAAAACCAGCCCTTCCGAGGAATACCTTTCACCCACTTCTGTTTATATCCCTTATTGGACGCACAATTGCTAGTGCAACCTGGTACTACACATTTTGCAGGCATCTTTTTATCTTTTGTGGTGATCCGGAACGCGCTCCTGGCTGTCATACGTTAGAACGCACCTTTAGCTGTCAGGCTGCCAAAGTTTGATATTGACGGCAGTGACAGATGGTAGAAGGAAAAGATTAAAATTTGTTGTTGTAATATAAGTGTACGAGTGTAGTCATTTGATGAAGTTCAGTTAAGTAATTTATTTGTTTATCCTATATTGTTCAGATATTTTGATACTTGTCAGATCATAAGTGACTTTCTATATTAATTGTCAATCCGTGTTCACAGAAAAAGATATTGTTCTGTGATGCTTTTGGTTGTTGTGTTTGGTCACTCTGTGTTGGTCACTGGAATAAAGTAGTGGGTTGTGGGATTCGTTGCCATAGTTTTGTTGATAGTTTGTTTTATTAATTACGAGAGGGGTTGTTTTTGAAAAACGTAACAAGCTGGAGACCAAAATTTCAACACAGGGGTTTTTGAGTCTTTTTCACGAATATTTGCAGGTATGTTGTCTTTTGAGTATGTATTATTAACTAATGTGGTCTGGCTACTATTTTTGGAGTATTTCACAAGGTATATACTATACATCCTACTTTTGAGACGATACTATATGGCGTTGGGTCTCTGATTTACGTCTACTCTAGGTATTGGGGAACAGAGGCAACTCTGTCTTATTTATCTGTATCTATTCCAACCTTTACTGATTCTCTTTATATATATACGATATTTATTTTATGGTTGTGTTATGGAAACCACGGTGACTGTTCCCGTAACTGACTACCCAATCACTTACCCAGAGTGGAAGTGGGGAACGATTCTACCGCGCGTTCACACGTTTCCTCTAACCAGCCCTTTTATGCGTTGTTTATGGTTTATATTTATTTATTGATCTATTTATGCGCTTAGATATCATGCTTGCTATGCTGTTATGATTGCGATGCTATGTTTATATTTTATATCCTCTATCCCATTTATCCCATTTACCCCATTTACCCCCTTTATTTACTCCTTTATATGTTTGGTTATATTTATTTATTTATATATGTTGATATTTTACATTTTTCCACATCCTACCCATATTTTCCTATTTGACGTTGAACAGAGACCTAGCCCACCTTGTATTATTATTATTTATCACTTAGACTGTGAATGTTTATAACCATTTCTTTATTATACAATATTGATAACAAGAGCCAGTTTACCACTATTATTAAGACATTTTTGAATCTTATATTTCAACAGATCAATATAAAACTACACCAGTAAAATATATGAAATGCAAAGCACTTATGATTTGATAGATACAAGAATCAAGTAATAAAATCATAACATAAACACTCAGCACTCATGATTAATAAATACAAAACAAATGTTAAGAAACAAATAATAAAAAAAACCATATCACAACATTTCTGTGTATTGATTTCATTCTCTCTGAGTTGGTACACATGCATGCTAAAAGAATCTGGTTACCACGGGCACACATACAACATTGGGTTTTAAATTCCACCACTAGACGTCTTGATCACTTTGGCTATTTCTAAATTTGGTATCGGTTTTGACAGTGACCAGTTGCTCACTACACTTTATGGTTTCATTTGTGCAGGTAAATAAGTAGAAACACATTAAAAAGCACCTTGCCACGTTCTTTTTACTCTGGAATAAGGTTATGTTGGGCCATGATTTGGTATGTCCTCTACTGGGCTGCAACCTGGTACTACACGCTTTGCAGGCATCTTGTTATCTTTATAGTTTCGTTTGTGCAGGTAAATAAGTAGAAACACATTAAAAATCACCTTGCAACGTTTTTTTTACTCTGGAATAAGGTTATGTTGGGCCATGGTTTGGTATGTCCTCTACTGGGCTGCAACCTGGTACTACACGCTTTGCAGGCATTTTGTTATTTTTATAGTTTCGTTTGTGCAGGTAAATAATTAGGGACACATTAATAATCACCTTCCAACCATATTTTCTGCTCCTGGAAGAATACACATGACATAACGACAAATGAAAACTCGGCCCGCTGATTCAGTGTTGCCATATTTCATGCTCCGGCCTGGTGAGTAAAGTCGGCGATGCCTTATCACTTAGACAAGGAAAGAGAGAGGACGGAACCCGCGACTGACATTTCTGATACCAAATGGCACCAAAGCGCTATTCCCAGTGGCGTAACTAATGGGATTAACGTTATGGTTGAGCTATTTGTAGAAATAATCTTTTTCAAATAAAATTTAATGAAATATTGTTATTCAGGGTTTCTATATGGCCAAATTAAAATTTAAGTGACTAACATTACTGTAACCGTGATTTTCATTCGACTGCTGTTTTGTGGCCAATAATATATAAAAATTGATAATGTATATATTTTATTCAGTCATGAACATGTTATGTTCATTTGCAGTATATGACTGATGAAAGACACGATTGTACTTCTACCCAGAAAGAAAAAAACTGCTTGTAGTTTGTAGTAAATCAATTTTTTATTATTAAAGAACACATAATACCTATAGTATATTTATATTTATTGACATTATGTTTATATATAAAATACTGTCTATTACATACTGTAAACAGAAGCAGCAATAAAAAATTTTTATTATTATAGATTAGCTTACGAGATTGAGGAATTTGATGCCTTCAATCTCGAAGTCCCCATATGCAGTAAAAAAATCTACTTGCTGTTACGCTGTTACTTGCTGTTTGTAGTGTGTAATGAAGAGCAGTATTTTTAATTACTCCAACGAGGCTTTTTTATACTTAACTTCTTTTTGCGACGGTGGCAATAATTAATGAAAAAGCTGGAGGGTTAAACATAAAAATTATCTCAGACATGAAATAAAGTAAGTTTTGGGCTAGAAATACAAAGGTCCTTTATTCTTATCCAAAATCAAAACATTTACAAAATTAGAAAATGACCCCTAGATTAGCTAGTAGTAAATAAAAACGAACAATTCATTCAATATAGGTGAGGTCCTATAACTTACATAGAAATTACAACTCTATTTTATCACTTAACCCCTTGCTTCCAGTAAGTTCTAATTTATTGCAGTTATGTATTTACTTATGGGGAAGTTTGGGTGAAACTCAGTATTGTGTGCTTCAACAAAAATAAATTTTTTGTAGGAACGTGGCATTTCGCTTGCTCCTACAATTGATGGCAGTCAATATTACAGTCATGAAGGTCAAAAACTACCAATATTTTACTGCCCTTTAAACAGAATCATTTTTGTTAATTGGCTCCGAACTGGATTGTCCTGTTGTGATCGAGATTTTACAATAAAATGGATTCTGATATTTAAGTATTTTGTGCATACAGCTTTTATTAAAAAATATATATGATTTACATCATTTTCTAATACGTGACGTTCTAAGCAGCTGAAAATAGGGGTGCCTAGAAAACTTGATATTATTTTGCTTATCAGCAAAGGTACAAAATGTTTGGTGTGAATACAATTTTCATTAACTCTCAGAAAATGTTCCGATTTCAAACATATCTTGATAACATCATTTGATGGGTAAGTCAGACCGCCGTGGCTTTTAAATTCAATTAGGGAATTGAGAAACCGATCTCTAGTACCAATCAATGCTGTGACACATGTTTCATATTTTATTGTTTTTTGTAATTGGTGCGAAACATAACCAGCAATATATTGCACAATTTGGGATGAACATTCACTTATCACAGGTGCATTCATGATGTAGTCATGATCCTTCCAAATAGTTTCTAGATCATCAGAAGGCTCATTTATGTCTATTAAACTATGGTTCGATAAACTACTATTAATTACATCTTCAGACCTTACATTTTTTGTAGAACTACTTAGAATAGGGATTTGATCTAATGGAATACAGTTACCCGTACCGCCCTCTCAATTTCTGCTCGAGCCAGAAGCCTTTTGTAAGCAGCTAGAAACTGTCGAGCGGTTGGGTTATTATTCCAGCCACCTCTTGATCTAATTGACGAAAAGAATAATTCTAAATGATCTTGACTAATCTTATACAACGGAAGGTACAGTAATGTTTTTCTCTCAGAAACAAGTTCTTTGTATAATCCTAAAGAACTTGATAATGAAATTATTAATCCAATAAACCCAGTTTTTCTGTTAGACATGATTACTTGCTCATTATTAGATAATTTCAACTTTGAAAGATAAAAAATTGCACTATTGATAAATTCCGCAGATCGATCTAAATTTTTTTGACATAATGCTTTTTTATAACCTGGTGCTACTAGGTTTCTGCTGTTTAAAATATCGAAAATGCTATTTACAATTCTAATAAATTTAACTGTTGCCTGACTACCTTTAAAATCCTCAAGATTCAGGTTTTTTTCGCAATACTCAATAGCATCGGCTACTGATGCACTAAGTAACTGAACTGCAAGCCGAACCTTCATTTTTTGTTTGAAAAAAATAATATGAGCGCGACGTAACTTATTCCCTAAATGTAAGCCCTCGCTAGTTTGCAGCTTCTCTAGAAGCGCTATGTATTTCCATTGAATAAAATTGTTATCACAATCAATTAGGATTTTCTTTTCACCAAATGCATTGCGAACAAGTTTTATCATATGACATGGATCATAAAAAATATATACATTGTGATCTGTAACTCTGAAACTTGTCTGTATATTTGAAATGTTAAATAAGAATCCAAAGTTATGACACATAGCGGTATTAGATGGAGCAGCATCGAATGTGATTGACATAACTTTGGCTCCCGTATCTTCAATCAGATGGATGCATTGAGATACAATTGAATGTTTTTGACTGCCTTTCAAAGAATCTGTAAGAAAGTAACCGACAGGTAATTTCCAAGTTCCATTGATGCAAACCAACATTATAACAAAAGCTTCTTTGGCTAAAGCATTAGAGTCATCGTTTAAATTTGTACCACAGTTCACATAACCATGGAATTTTTTTCCATCCCATTCTAAATGTTTCCGTATGGCTATTTCATCGATAATTAATGAACAAATTATTGGCCTGTCAGATGATTGAACCTTATTTCTTAAGGTATTTATTGATTCCTTGGTAAAACCAGGCTCAGCATCCACATTCTGAAACCATTTAGCAATAGTTTTGCTATGCGGGAGACAAGTGTCAAAAACATCTCTCACATAGTTGTATGCCTTTGGTAAAAAAAATTTAATGTCATGGCAAATTTCCTAAGTTCAGGTGAATATTGAACATTTCTCCCCATTTTTCTGTTCAATATTTCTATATTAACCTTGCTCATATTTTGAACTAAAACTAAATTTTCTTGAGATAGTAAATTTTGTCGCTCTAATTCCTCAGCAATTATTTTTAAAGAGGCTACTTTTTTGTGTGCTCTTTTCAGTGACTGACCAAGGGCACGGATTTTTTTCGTTTTTTCCTTATTCTTATCTTTTTGCAGCAGCAGTTCTCTTCTAAGTTTCTTTTTCCGGGGAGAGTCGTCCTGTGCAGCCAGAGCTGAGGTTGATGGCGATGGTTCTGGATGAACATCACGTTCACGGGGTCTTTTTCTTTCTTTTGCCTAAAATAACAGAGCTGTATATTAGACAATGTTTGAAACATTATTTCCGAAAGAAAGACAGAACAAATTAATTTATGATTTAATTAGATGTGAATGAGTGACTGAATCTTATAGGAAAAGTGACAGTAACATTTTGTTTTGATTTCGTATCGAGTAAACACACCTAAATATAGTTGTTTAATAATGTAACTGTAACACAAGAAATTATTACATTTTTGAGGTTAGCTGCCTTTTGATCTTCATAGCTATCAATTTTTAAATGGTTATTCAGCCATTCGTAATCGTATTTCTCCTTACTTTATTGCACTGTTTATTTTGGAAACGTCATCACTAATACTCAAATATAAAACCAAATTTGAGACCATAAATATAGAATATAGGCATAAGGCATAAGAATGATTTTAAATTAATATCACACCCAAATCATAACTCATTAATGATCCAATTATATACAATGGAGTGAAGATTTATAACAAACTTCCTCCTCACAGGTTTTAGTGAATATCCCAAAAGTTTTGTTTGTTATTATATAGCTTTGTCAATAAGAATCTTGTAAATTCTTAGACTATAAAGTATATCTATCTATCTATCCATCTATCCATCTATCCATCTGTCCATCTATCATAATCCTAGGATGTTTATTATTTTAATATTGATTAAGCGTAAACAATGTAAGGTAGGAATTATAACTTACAATTTTTGGACGCAAGTATTCCGGAAGCTTGTCAAATATGGTGGGGACTGCTCCTTTCAGAAGATATACTTTCTGATTTGTTTGATGAAGGAAATTCTGTTCAAAATGCTTAGAACAAAGCCTATCGTTGCTTGTAGGCTTCCAACCTTCGATCCTCATATTTTTGATCCATAAATCATGTCTAGGAAGATCTTTGGGAAACCTGTCGAGGAAGAAAGAAAATTAATTTTATTATTCATACAACTACAAATAAAGGCCACCCTTGAAATGCACACCTTGTATAAGGGTATTGGTATATTATATATTACAATGCAAAGTCATAATATTTCTATTCAAAATGTAAGCTATAATAGATACGCCACTGGAAAACTGATTGTATTTGAACCAAAAAATCCCTTAAAAACATAATTTTTAGACTTTACGTACTCAAAAACATTATGATTCGCATGTTAGTGGTACATTCCAAATTATATTTCGGATACACATATATCTTTGAACTAGATATCGAGATATCTGCATGAATTTCGGATACACCAAAAAATATGAACATAAATTTACCTGTGAAAAGTGATTCCTGGCTCCTTCCTGCTGCTGTGGCTTTTACAACGGTAAGCTGCACACCCCACCATTACGCTCACCACAATATTCCACAATGATTGGTCTTAAAAACGTTAAGTATCGCAAAAAACACCACCTTGACACTACCGTCAGTTTTCCACCAACATTTTGACAGCTATTCATTTTCGGTATCAGCTAAGCCATATAGCATCAAATGGGCGTGCGGTATCCCCTCTCTTTCCTTATCTAAGCCTTATCAGTTGTCACGGTGGTTGTCACTTGTCAGTGTCATACTAGAAAATAGATCCCCGAGCGACGCGCAGTTTATATTGGATATACTGTGGCGCAGTTCTACTACTTCTACTATGCTGTGGTTCTACCTTAACCATTTTGTGACGTTAACCTTAACTTTTTGCTTTTTGTATTTAAAATTTACATTATTTTGGTGCCGGTTTTATGTTATAGATTTAACAAGCTAAACCATTATTAAAGTAACTCTAAATGGAAAAAAGCATAGCAGAAGTGTTGGAGTCAAGAAATGAGTTCATTAGTCATCTAGAAAAGGATATTCAAAGAAATATAAAGACTGTAGAAGCACATCGAAAGGAAAAAGAAAACTTGGAAGAGCTGACAAGTCATATAAGGTCGCTGAGCGTGTACCCTGAAAAAGAAGCTCTGATACCCCTTTCTAAGAACATCTTCATGAAGGGGCGAGTGGTCCACACAGGTGAATACTATGTGAAGAGGAAATGCCACCCTGAACCACTTGTAATGTTGCAGTCAGCACAGCAAACTTTGGATTCTCTTGGACATCAAGTGAAGTTGAAAGAGACTGATGTGAACAAAGCAGAGTATGTGAGGTATCAACTGGAAGAAAGATTGAGAATTTTGAAAGGTGACGATGAGGACCTAGATGAAGAGAACACTAAGGCTGCTGATTTGCCAGAAGAAATAAAATCTGATCGAGGTGTTGCTATCAAAGTTGGCAACTTTTATGAAATATTAGAATTTGAAGAATGATGTACCATGACTGTAAGGCCCTACATGAAGCATAAACTTATTGTACTTTTCTCTCTTGAGAATTGTGGTGTATGAAATATTTTCATAGATATGGTTGAATTCTTCAATCAAATAAAAGACAATAGTGTATAAAATTTATATAATAAAATGTTATAAAATGGACGGACAATTTACTTACAACAAAATGCAAATCATTATAAAATGAACAATATAATTGTACATAAAAATATAGTTTCTTAAAACATATAACAATACACTTTAAAAATGTGCATCAGCACTTAAAATGCTATTTGTAGAGTTGAGATTCTTAGAGTACGAACATAATTTGTTAAAAAATTATATATGTATAAGGTAAAGTGGTACAAAATTATGTGTTAAAAAGGGTGCATAGGCACCCGAAAAGTCTTGAATAAAAATGGATGCTAATGCGTGCAGCAGTTTGAAACCACTCTGATATGCCTTTCATATATTTCCAAATAAAACCATATATCAAATATATGGCACAAAGTCATTTGATACCAACTGGTTATTCAGCTAGTGACTTACTATGTTTACACATCCCCTTAAAACATATTTATTTTGAAATGCTATAATGCCTTAAATCATTTTAACAAGCATTTATACATAGGTTTTAACTAGTGTTGTACAGAAAACCTTTTTAAGGCAAATGTAGTAATTGTTATCTGTGATATCTCCTTATCCTTTCAATCTTTTAAACGAGAGACTGTGAACTTTCAAATTAAACCTAATATATGGTAGAGATGATTGGAGACCTGAGGATCTGCCTTGTGCTCCTGGTAGCTGGCGGAGATGTGGCAGGAGGTGTTGTGGGGCTGAGAGGGATCTCCACTAGACTGGCATCGTCGATACAGTGCTGTGGGGGGTTGTTGGGCGAGATCCGGCTAGGGATGGGACTGTTGAAGCGTTCAGGGACTGCAAAGTGCCAATCTAAAAAAATAAAAAAGTATGAAGGTTATGATGGGTACTAATTGGTGGTACATTTGATACATTATACTGAATAGGGAAATCTCTTCAAGCATGGTAGTAGAGGTTTTATATGACTTGAATAAATTGAGTATTTGATCACCTGCTTGAGGATATTGAAAAAAGTTTTTATAGTCATTTCAAAAAAATGACCAAACTATAAACTTGCCTTAAAAAAATACTTAATAAGGTGTAGGTTGACTGTCATCACAACTGTCAACGACAAAAGGATTTATTGAATATGTTTTAAAATTATTCCAAATCTCAAAAAACTATATATTTTATCTATACTTAATCATCTGTCTTGGATACATACCCACATGACTTGGAACCTGGTAGCATGGAAGAATGAAATTGTAAAGGCACATATCACAAAATTACCTAATTAATAATGAGCAGCATTTTTCAAGGACATCACTTACCCTTAGATGTGCCAAATCTTCAAGCTTAGTCAAGTCAGACAGCTCAACATATAAAGAGTAAACCAGAACCCATCCATATATGCTAAATACAAGGAAGACTGTCCATAGCAAGCACATCAAAATGTTGTAGGCAAATATCATATCATTAACTATGGAAAAGAAAAGGTAGCCCAATAGTCTGAAAATTGTGAATGCAGCAAAAGCATACAACCAAGGAACCATTTTCTTCTCATGCTCCTGCAAAAAGAAAAATAATTTATAGGTCATTTAACTTTTACAAAACCTTAGAACTAAGTAATATGTTGCATGGATTTTTCTGAAATTTACATAATTTTTCTGAAATTTGAACAAATATTTTAAATGGTGTATTGTCCAACTTGCAAATATTGTCCTTTTAACCCCTAAGTACTACTAGCCAATATTCATTCCATAACTGCTACTGTTGGGTCCCATGGACCCATTTCCATTTTCTGCATAAAAAAAGAAACTGATAGAAAATTAACCTTTATTTCCTTTAGGTTAGTCAAAATACTGTAATGATTCACAAACGTAAGCAGATCTAATTAGCTGCACAATTTATACATGTTATCTTTGAGCACTGGAGACAAACCGGTATTTTACAGGCTGAACATACATTGCTGGTTTTCCGGTCCTTGTTTGGAGGACAAATTCGACACCTCGGTCTTTTTGATCTCTGAGGCATTTCAAGTGGTATAGAGGGTTCTTCCAGATGCAGTTTCAAAATGTCAGCAGCTTTCATACGGATCTTACGGGGCACGTTTTGATTGTAAATTCTAGCTGTCACATAAGGAGTATATAATTGCCTTCCTAGTTCTTTCAGGTAACTAGAGCGGGAAATAAATTCACCAGCTTGAGCAAATTGGTATAAAACACGGGCATTTACACCTGCAATATCCAAAATTGCATGAAAAAGGACCATAGGCCAACGTCGAGTTCTTCTTGAGGTCGAATACCTAGCACATTTCTCATCAAGTGCATCTACCCCTGCTTTTGTTTCATTGTAAAATAAAACAATCTCCGGTTTCTTAGTGGAGTCATCAACAAAAGCATTATGGTGCATTGTTGACAGTAATACTACAGACCTGCCACGCCTAGGTACATAAGAAACAATTGTGCTTTGAGCAGTGAATCCAAAAAGTGAAGAATCAGTTGGTCGGGTACGATTGGGGAGAAATTCAGGTGGAATTGCACGTTTATTTTTTTTCATGGTGCCAACGTATGTAAGCCCTTTACTTCTCAGGGCATCGGCAAGTTCAACTGAGGTGTACCAGTTATCGCCAGTTATATTACGGTTAGTGTTTACAATTGGTTCCACCAAGCGTAAAACAACATGGGTCGGATGTGTGAACTTGGTTCTATCTTCAGATGGGTTTTTTCCTGTGTAAACTTCGGCATTCACTGCGAAGTGTGTCTTTGTATCAGCTAGAATCTGAATTTTAATGCCATATTTGGCAGGTTTATTCGGAATATACATGCGAAATCTGCACCGCCCTCTAAACGCCACTAACATTTCGTCCACAGTTACATTCACACCAGGAGAATAAGCTTGTTTACAATTTTTAAAAAATATATCAAAAACGTCGGAAAATGCAGCTAGTGGGTTGTTTTCAACTCTTGTAGATCTCGTGGTATGGTCATCAAATCGAAGAGCACAGAGCAAAAAAGAAAATCGTGCCATCGACATGGTACATCTGAAAATTTCGCGGCCTGTACCGTCTGTAGCCCATAAGGATCTCAAGTCTTCATGGTTTGATTTGAAGACACCTTGCATATATAGCAGTCCTATGAATGCCTTGATTTCAATTAGATCCGTGTTATGGATAAAAGTTGGTGAATACTTCTTTCTTGAATTTTTTCTTGTTTTGAATTTCTTGTATCTACGTTGCATGTCGTCAATTTTGGTATTTGTATGTTGTACAACAAGTTCCAAAATTTCATTTGAGAAGAGAATTTCCCACGCATCTAAGGGTGATTTTGGTGGATTTTTGTGAATGGCGTTCTTTAGGCCAGGCAATACAGTTACAATGTTGTGAGATAACGTTCTTGTGCGCCCTGGAGCTTCCTTGGACCACTTGGTATTATCCTTTCCATACCAGTAATTTTTCGCACGATTGGAATCCGCTTCATCAAGCTGTACTTCTTCCTCATCATCAGTTGGTTGCCATTCCAGATCACTATCGGAGTCATGTTCACTAAGTATCTCATCATCTTCCTCGTCAGCGTCACTTTGATCCCCAGCATCTACTATCTGTTGGAGGGTATCTAACTGATCGTCTGCCACAGCATGTATTTCTTCATTATCGCTTGTCTCAATATCATTCCAGAAGTCATCACTTTCAATTATTTCTCTCAACTGTTCATCGGATAGCTTTGATCTTGACGTTTGAGCCATATCTGAAAGTGGATGGAAACTAAGTAGGTCAAGATATAGTCGTGTTGTAATTGAAAAAAGGGTGAAGATTTCAAAAAATTCTTTCTATTATAGTTCTTTGGTGATCAGGAATGATATAACAAGGTATTTTTCAAAAATCAAACTAATGACAAGAATCGGAGTTAGATCATTATAATACTCACTTTGTAGGAATATGTGACAGTGCTACTATTATCGGGTCCGACGGACCCAGGCTACGTGACTGTACAGAACGACTAAATCACACAGATACACACACTATCACGCGTGACTAAATACTGACGGTAGACAACATAGCTTGACGGGCGTTACCCCACTCCACGATTTCTGCCGAGCACAGATCAATTTCGTATTTAGTGGGTCCCGGGGACCCGATAGTAATACTTAAGGGTTAATTGCTGAAATGGATTGTTTGCATCCAGTTTGTAATAATAGCACTGTTTGTTCAAGTTTTTTTCTGCCTATGTGGAGTGAAAATAGTGTTAAGAGTATGCTTGCAGATAGAACTTACTGAAATGTCTTGTGTAAATGTATAATAAGAGTAAATTTAAAAATAACAAGCTGAACTACTAGGAAGAACTGATTATTTAACTTTTGTTAACATAAATAATTCTTTCATACAATAACTTACCTTTCTAAGCGCGTTTATCAAAATAATGCTTGTTACAAACACTGCCAGGGATAGTAAAATAGAGAACACAGCAAACATCACTAAAGTATTCCTCACTAAAATGAAGCATACATGTAGTTCAACCTGAATAAAATGTGAGAAGGAATCTCTTACCATGTCTTGAACCAACATAAACGAATTGGTATGATATGACATAGTAGCCATAATGGGTAGATCCAGGAGCTGCCATTGAATAACAGTATACATCAAATGAAGCAGTGATGATAGTGAATATTGATAGCAGCTGAAAAATCAAATAAAGGAAGTTACAGACTAAAAAGGTACCTACAACATACACAAACAGTAATTGAATGCAAGACAATGAACTATATTAGTTTCAGGATTATGCTTACCAACGAAAACACTGCCGTGACCAAGGAAGCCCTCTGCACATCTAAAAATAGTGCATCTTGAACCAAAGGCCTTTGGTACCATGGTATTTTCAGCGATTTCAGGCTTCTTGAGCCTCTCAAATTTGCACTGCTTCTTGTAGTTACATGAGAATATACTGAAGGCGTTCCGGTTGTAGGGGACTTCTTTCCGTATGGCATGGCAGTATTAAGTTTCTTTATTCTTTAGTTGAACGATTTGTTGAGATACTAAAATTCACCTAAAATTAGTTCAAAAATGTTATTCTACCTGTAAACATAAAGGTGTGGCGTTGACATTTAAAACGTCATTGCTATGATTCGTATGGGTTGTCGTCAATGTTGTCAGATCCGCTAATTATTCAGTAGATCTACAGATTACATTGAAATAAAAAAAATTGATAAAAGATGCTCGTCGTCTAGATGCCAAGGTAGGTCTAGCGCATGGTCTAGCGCTTATATTAATGCTACAGTGAAGTGGAAGATTATTTTTGGTTTTTATACTCCTATAGGAAAGCTTCGTACAGAAACCCCTTGCCCTTGTTCCGCATACAAAATTGCATCGAGAATTTGGTATAGTTAAAATTAAAGATAATTAAAGCATTTTACGAAAACTAACCAAAATCAAAATCTCGACGATATTTTAAAAAATTGCCGAAACATTTCAAAAATAAGCGCCTCCTGTTCTTAAAGATTTTCTTCCCCTTTTCTTGGCCACCACCTTATTCTTCCTTACTTTCCTCTTCTCTTCTTTCTTTGACGTTGTCTGATTCCTGAATTCCCAGACCTGACAGACTTACGAAGATACTAAAGCCACGGCTCAACAAACAATCAGCTGTCTTACTCACGGTCGGTTCCTTTTGTGCAAATATCTGACGTCAGCGGCGACATTTTGGGATAGTTTCATTCGCCCTGACAGGGGCGGAGTAGAAAAATAAAGTGTACACCAGGTCATAATTAAGAAATAATACGAGAGACCGAGACTCGGAATGCGCTGAACAGCTGACATCAGCTTCTGAGGATGCCGACCTCTCGTGTTGGCGAAACGTCAAGCAGCGAAGCGCGCCGACGGCGACGTCAAGGCGGCGCAGCATGTCGACGCCGGCCGAATAGAACCAACAGTTCATCTGATCATGGCCGCGAAAGTCTTATACCCGTTTTAAATCGACATTTCTCGTGAATTTATTCATTGTTCAATCCATGATCGTCTTCAAGGTCAAACTGATTGTGTTTACATCTGTGAATAAAATCATGGATTTTGTCTTTTGTGACAGCATGCATGGCTGCCAACACTGTTGCTGTGATATGATTAGAGGTTTTCGCAAGATCTATTTAATTCGTATTTGTTTGTGGCCTTTTGACAGTAAAACTCTTAATTTGTTTTTTTTTTTTAGAAAATGTTTAATAATAATATACAGAGACGCAGGGCCGGCGCGTGACCCGAAAATGTGGGGGGCCAAAAACAACCAATATACGACAATCTTATAGAAATGATAAGAATAAAGTGATGCAGAGTGCTGGAAATTGGAAAACAATGCAGTAGCGGGTGCAATTATAATATACTTTGTAATAATAAAAAAATAGGTATGTACGTATACAATAAAATTTAATAATATACATAATGAAGTTAAAAAATGGACACGTAAAAAATAATTTCCTATTAACTTTTTTAACTCCTCCAAAAAAGTGGGGGAGCTTTGGCCCCCCATGCCCCCCTCCCCCGACGCACCGCCACTACAGAGACGGGACGTATATTATGCAACATGCCTGACATGCATCGTATGATTTTTAAGGTTGGCACTACCGAATTTTACGTCAAATTTGAGCACAGATTAGAACTGGAGGGTGATTCCAATTCGCCAAGCGAGGGTCGCTTGAATTAGAATCAAAAGGCCCAGGGTTCTAAACGGTGGTTCTGAATCAGTGAAGAAATCCAAGAATAAGAAATCCATTGACTTATTTGACGTCAAATTCCTGTTTTACACTATTTTGTGCTTGTCAATTTTTACCACGAATTAAAACCATGGATTCGATGGACTTATTGTTGATGTAAAACGGGTATAACACAACATGTGGAATGTCGTTATACAATGTATATTGAAAGTCCCTGCCGATAAGGATTTGATTCTTTCAGGGACCTACTGTTGTATGTGTCTTTATATCATGCCAAGTGTGGCTTTGTTTTGTTTTATAAATCAAAAATAAAGGGGCTATTATGCCACTGAAAATAATTTTAACGATCAATAAATCGTATCTTTAATCGGTACAGCAACCATATTTCATATTCTGCCAACGTAAATACGACTTCGGCTGGATTCGTATCTTTCCTAGGTACCGTGAGCCGTGAAGAGCATCGCAAATCGCAACCCCACGTTGTCACTTTATGTCTGATGTTTAAGCAGCACGTAAAATTTGAACAATTTTATAATTATATGCACAGACGTTTGTACCTACTGAACCTACTGTAAGCATACTTTATTTTAACCTTGTTGCTGCATGAAACTCACCCTGTAAATACCCGCCTATGTATACGAAGAGTTTGTTGGACGCCATATGTTTATTTTTCTAACACACCTCATAAAGATAGGGCCGAGAGTTTATGGTAAGGTCTTGATGCCTTACGCCTGTGAGAAAAATATGAAAAAAAAGTAAACACAGTGTCCGTCTAATGCTCGTGACGTGTGGTTCAGTGAGTTTTACTTGTTGTTGCAATTTGGTGAGTTGTTCACTGAGTATATTTCTGCATTTGTCCGTATATCATTGCATGCATGTTCTAACCATTGCTTTGAGGCCATTATTGATTGAAATATTGAGATACAAGGTAGCTAACATAGAATCTCTGCGGAGGACCCCCTAATGGGACCTGGGGTACTGTTTAAGTCCCTAATATGACCTGGGACTTAGTAACAGTTAGGTATGATCATGGGATTGCTGGGGAGCACGATGAAACACACCTCATCGTCTCTGCAGTAATCATTGGTATTAGCGTACCTGTCTGGCTCCAGCTCAATTAATGAATTAAGGACCCCCTAATAGGACCTGGGGTACAATCAGACGAGTCCTGGGGAGCACGGTGAAGGTGGTTAGTAATATAAACACCTCATTATGTCCGCAGTAATCACTACCTGGCGTACTTGTCCGGCCTGGGAACAAGATATATTAGACAATTCGTGAAGGTGGGATGCTGTCCGCCCATTGCACTCATGGATTCATATCTTGGAGGTCTTCCATGCGGTAGGAAGCTACCGTTCTCCTTGATATGGGAGGTGGATCGCACTAATTCTACCTGTGTCAGTTGTAGGGCATGTTCTCAGGTCAAAGTCTTCACTTATTTATAGAGGTGCGTACCTAGATAGATCTAAGCAGATATGAGTTGCGAGTCACATTCGTAGGTAAGGCGCCGTAAATCGATGTGGCGGGTGTGGTCAGTTGTGAAGCCAAGACACACTTTTTGCCGTCCTTGTGGCACCTTTGGGTTTGCGCTCTCCTTTGGTGTGCACATATAACGGACGAGTACCAAAGTGGCGGTACTGAGGGATTGCGCCTTATATCTTAGAAAATACTGAGATCATCCTTAGGCTATGTTCGAAGCCTTGGATGTAGTTCGAAAGCATCCTGGGCCTCTCAGCATTGATTGGGAGATAATATCAGTATCAGAGCAGACTAACATAACAGTAATTTTGTGCATGTAATGTAGCGGTTGAATGTGGAAGTTACTCATGAGCGTTTTCAAAATACAGGCCCGTTTCCGACTGTTTCCGTCACCTCTTGTCCAGCGGATCTTTCCTGTCGTCTTTTCACCAAGTAAGTGGTATTTTCAATTCCTGACTATTCGAGAGTATCAGAGTTCTTTTCGTATCACCCTCGTAAAACAAATTTCATGGTACAGGGTGTTACGCTGGAATTTTAATGTGTCTTTTATTATTCTATTCTATTATTTTGACATTCTACATCATTCTACGTCATTATATCTACACTACTCAATTAGCGAATTCGGTAAATGACCGAAATTCAGCCACAAATTGACCACAATAAGTTTCAATTTTCTCCTGAAGAAGGAACAGCATCCTTCCTTCTTGTTCAGGAATGCAAAATATGCAAACTTATCAAAGTATCGCATACGTCGGGCATAATGAAGGGCGACATACTAGTTAGCTTGTAGATTTTTTTTAAAGTTTAGAGCTTGTACATTTTCTGTTTTGCAATTTTTACCCTTAATGATTTGTTTGTGAAAATAAAAATAATTGTTTGCATTTTTGAGACTTTGTTATTTACCTTATCAATTATTTTCTTTGCATCCCCGTCATTTAGGATTTTCTAGGTTGACGGTAGCGATTATTTTAGATCAATTTTAGATATCATGGACTGCAGCTACTGTAGCATGGACCACCGCCTATTGATTTAATAGTCAGTCATAGACAAAATAGACAAAATCCACTAATTAACAGAAACATAAAATTCGCTAATTTTAAACCGCGTCAATCCATATTTGTTTATGTGTATAGGTATGATATATGTGCATATGGCCAACTCATTCTTATTTATTGTCGGTGGGCTAGGTATTATCATTGATTAACATAATAAATATTAATAACTATCTATGGCGAACGCCGAACGCGGTAACAGATTAAGCTTACTTTCCTTTTCTACTGCAAAAATATAGATTGATCTGGCTACACCGCGGTGTCAAAATGTTTATGTCATAACATCTCATAAGTCATAACATATGACATATGCACCTTAACCTTAAATTGTACTAAGATATTTGAGATTTTTGTCTATTTTTCATAGTATTTAAGGCGACAGAAGAACAATGATGAGTGGCGGAAACCCTGGTTGTTCATTTGGTTAGGAGTGAATAATTTTATAATCAGCAGTGATTTAGTGATACTCTGTTTTTAGATCCTGATTTGTTTAGTAATGTGAACCTTACTTCAGTAAACCAGCTTGCTAAAAAACTTTCACTTAAAATGGATTTATTTTCTGAATGGTTGCCATCTTCAGATGGAAGGTTGCACAAAAATAAACACAGGGCAGCTTGGATACTGAAAGCCATAACACTTATTGACCTAACAACCTTAGCGGGTGATGACTCTATGAGCAATGTGTCTAGGCTCTGTTTTAAGGTGAAGGAAAAAGTTCATTCTACTAAAAATATCTTTGGAGAAGTTTGGATATATTGCCATCATTTTTAGGCAGCCAGACCTGTAGCGAAAGATATATTACAGGAATTAGGCTTTGATTATGAAGAAGATAGCCCCATTCATACTGCAGCAGTCTGTGTTTATCCTAACAGAGTCCATGAGGCTGTTCATGTGTTGGAGAAAATTGGAATGTCAACAAAAATCAATATTGCTTCAGGTAACTACTCTTGCTCATAGAGTTACCAGATGAAAACCAAATAGTGTAATTTAAATTTTTAATTTAAACTAGAGTTGTAGTGAATATATCAGACTTAAGTCCAATTCATAAACTCAACGTTGGCATTGCCGTTGCCGTTGGCGATGATGATCGTAGCACAAGGCTGCTATTCATAAAGTCAACGTTTGCACTGTTAGCCTAGCTTTCCCATCGTGTTTGTAAACATGTTCTATTGCGATTTATCATCAGTGTTTTTGGCTTTGTGACAGATCTTTGAATTTTCCTGGTGAAAATGGACATAGTCAGAACCAATAATCAATACAGAAGACTTGAGAAAACCCAGAAACCTTTTGACAGCTAGACCTCAACAATAATAACAATATCACATGACTGGTACCCGACGACTATGATTGACTTATACCCCGGCTACGACAGTGGCTATGAATGGTGGATGGCAGGAGCTGAAAGATAGTTATGTCGAACGGGGCGCCCAACGGCATCGCCAATGGCGGACATCGAATATGAATGGTCTTAGGCATTTCCATGTATTTATGTTGCAACGGCCAACGGCAACGGCAGCGCCAACATCGAGTTTATGAATTGGCCTTTATGTGTGGATGTTACATTCAAAGGTGATATGTCTGTCTATAACAGTATAGGACAGTCAGTCTTTTAAATGCCCTATTACATTAGGCATTACTGATAATGACATGCTAATAGCTGAAAATAACAAAACTTACTAAAAGTGACAGTTGGTGGTGGCATATTTGATTTTCCTTTGATGTCAAAGGGCTATTTTCGATGACCTTGAATGCCTCATTTTTATGTTAAAACAGCATATTATGCTGCTGACAATATTGTAGCAGGTATGGAGTATGGGAGTTTGACCTGATATGAATATTGACACCCCAGACTAGAAGGGGTGATACACGTACGAACTTTAAGTACGCGGTTTTTAAGTTCGCGAACTTACTCGGCTCGACGCGGTGACACACGTGAAGCTGAAATCACTCATTTTGATGATTTTCCTAAATAAACAAAACTTTTAACAAACTCCAAACACAACAAGCGTTGCGGATCGATCGCCTGCCGAAGCAGAGTGGTGGTTCGCGGCTCGCAGTACGAGCCGAGACAAGCTACGAGCAAGATTTCAAACCAGTTGGCTCGCCGGCTGTTTGCGCGACGGTTTTAAAGTACGCGTACTTAAGGTGACACACAGGCGAAAAAGGTCGTCGAGCCATAAGTACGCGTACTTGCTCGTACGTGTATCACCCCTTTAACAGTGATAATCTTAACTGACACTGGACTATAAGCAACTAACTGTAAAACAACATATTTGGCACATGCACATGCAGGATTGAAATTATGCCACCGCGTCTCATTAGTTTTGTTATTCTCTGCTAGTAACAAGAACATCACAAGTGGGGGCTGTCATGATTTGAATAAAATAAGGGTTCTTATCTGTAAGATTTAAAGTCAGTCAAAGACTTGAAAAGTTTATATGATTAGAATACTTTAGTATTATTCTTAGAATAAAAGTAATTTCACTTAAAGTTGCATTTTTAGTGTTGTGTGTTGTGTTGTAGTGTTGCAACTGCAAGAGTGCATTGAAAACCAAAAATATAATTGATGTGCTAATAAATAAATGTGCAAATTAAAGTGTCATGGACCATTATCATGATCACTTAAAAATGTTTAGTAAATATTTTCCTCTTATTTTCCTGATTCTTATCTTTTGCTATCTTGCTGTTTATTCTGGATGTTGGGTAAGAATTGACAATACACTCTTCACTACGTTCAGGTGTAATTATATGAGATGTTGGTCATATTGTTTTTTTTGTTTAAATTTAAAGCCTTATTTTTCCTTCATAAACTCATGACCATTAAAAATACTGAATTGGATGTATAAATCTAAAATAATTGAATCAATCGTAATTTATGCTGTTTGGAAGGTAAACCAGTTTCAATATTCTAAAATCATTATCTACATTCAATACAAATATCAGGTATATAAGTATCACATAAAAAAATAAGAAGTGTTGTCATGTTGATGACTTCAAATCTGGGTACAAATCTGGGAAACAAAGATATGTATGTAAATTCATGCTGTTATCAGTTCTATGTTTATTTTCTATTAGCATCACATCTTCATCACATTATCAGTTTTTATTGTTACTCCAGTTTAAAAAAATGGTGGAATGATTTAATAAAATGTTTTGCTCTGAACCATGTATGTGCATTTTAACCAAATTGATCTTGGTTTTTATCATTATACTACATATCCTATGATATAAATGAGAGGTAAGAGTTCTTAAAAAGCTTTCTTTAGTTTTTATCTTGATAGATGAAGGTTCTGCAACCTCATAGTCGATTATTTAAATTTTTGTGTACCTCTTTTAGGTAAATATTGTCATATTTTGACTAAGCGCTTGTTTTACAGTTGCCACAGGCTTTCCAGCAGGTCAAACTCCTTTGAATGCTAGGTTGGCAGAAATTCGGTTTGCTGTAGAGAATGGTGCAACAGAAATAGATATCGTAATAAACCGGCCTCTGGTATTGGCAGCAAAATGGAAGGCACTATATGACGAGATTGGAGCAATGAAGGAAGCTTGTGGCACTGCACACTTGAAAACGATTTTAGCAACTGGTGAACTAGGGACACTACAAAATGTAAGAAATACAGAGCTCTGAGTAGATTTTATTGTAAATATTTAAAAAGTATGACGCAGCAAATGAAAGCTTTTTGAGTATAGAGTTAATTTATTCATGATTTTCATATTTTAAGGTATATAATGCATCTATGGTTGCAATGATGGCTGGTGCTGACTTTATAAAGACATCAACTGGGAAGGAATCAGTGAATGCTACTATACCAGTGGGTATAGTTATGGCAAGGGCAATCAAAGATTACCAGCATAAAACAGGATTAAAAGTAGGTTTAAAACACAGATTTATTTAGGAAATATTTAGGATAGGTTAGTCTCATTTTATAACTTCCCTCCGACCCCTGACAGAAAATTCTGTTATATTATTATTTTTCCGAGTAACCCCCACCACCCCCCACCATTAAATCATAGATTTGCACCAAAAGTGAATCAAGAGATAGAGAACAAAAACTTCTTTATGACAGTAAAGTTTGAAATTATTTGGATTATTTTTGTGACAGTTAGTGCCATTTTTTTAAGTTCGAAAATTTGCTACTTTTTATGAATACATTAATCGGCCATTATGAAAATTTTGCGGCATGCGCGGTATCGTTTCCAACATAAGAAAACATGCTCTTTATTGCGGTAGCATTAGAATTTCACATTATGACATTATTTTTTTAGTTATCCCCACCCCCACTGCGGATGCGGGATCCCAAAAACTAGATTTTTGTTCCTAATGATATCATTTTTATAGTGAACAAGTTTGAAGAAAATCGATAACTTTGGTTTTTTTGATGACGTGTGTGGTCTGACTATGTGTGTACGTCTACGATTTCGTTCTCCAACGATGACTCAAAAAAGCCTCATGTGATTGCTCCCAAATTTGGCCAACTTCAATTGATAAAGGTTCTTTCGAGTTGATAAGGTTTTGGTGCTGATCGGACAATGGGGGGTGGAAACTGGTGGGGGGTGTGCAAAAGAAAAATGTAATGCAACATATGAATTTGATAGCACCAGTTGAAAGAGAATGATGATGATTTTTCTGAAATGGAGGCTTAGAAATGAAATAAATTGAAATACTCAAATATCATTAACTGCTGTATTTGTGCACTGAAGGGCTAAAGGGACTAAGGGTTGCACAAATAAATTGTCTAAAGGGGATGAACAACAACTACTTTAGTCGGAGAAGTTCCTAGAACGAAGTCTACCTCGTTCAACGTTCAACAACAAATATTCTGTGTCTGATCTATCAAATCACACTGCTTAGGTGGACATAACATTTTTGGATTAATAAGATTCCGAAAAAGTATAAGTTCAGCTGTATTTGGAAAAATATACAGGGAGTGTCCCAAAAGTCATGAAATATATTTGGTCGTGTTCAGTGGGGAGAAAGCTTAGCTTTGAATTAGAGCACATCTTTTTTTTCTAAAACCTCGTCACGACGCGCGATGGCTGATTCAGACGAACAATGTTGGGTGGTCAAATTTTGTCCAAAGCTCAACAAAACATCTACAGAAACACACTCATTGCTTAAGGAAGCGTACAGGGATACAGCTTTGAGCTAAGTAATTAAAGGAACGCGTTTTTTGGATGCTTTTTTCTCCACCTGTAGGTTATCGATATTACGGTTTAAGCGTGAATGTAGCCCTGCATGGGCGCCGCCAAGGGGGTGCAAGCGGGACACTTTCCTCCCCCTGGCAAATCAAATCGAACATACATACATGGAAACTGTTACTTCCCCTCCTCCTGTGAGGGCAATTAAGATTTTCCTCTCTTTGCCATCTCAGACTTGTTCCGTTGAACGTTCATTCAGTACGGTAAGGAGGGTTAACACTTGGTTGAGGTCAACAATGAGCGAAAATCGATTGACTGGTTTATGTATGCTCAGCGTTCACAGAAAAAAATTGACTGTGATAAAACGCAATTCATAAAAACAGTAATCAACAAATTTGCCCAAGACTGAAGGAAGCTAAAGTTCGATTTCGAATAACTTCTCTAGTCTTTTTTTCTAACAGTAAATACAAAATGCAGATTTATGTTTTATAAATAGTTATTTTTCAGATGTTTTTTTTCTTGTTCTTTTATTATTTTTGTTCTTTATTGTTCTGTATTTTTGTTCTTTTGTGTTTAATTTAGATACTGTACTGAATATGGGTACAATCCTGTTGTTCATGCATTTCTGCATATATTATTTAAGATGTTTACCTCTTTTATTTTGCATATGTTCTATGTTATTATTTGTTTAAATACAGAAAAAAAATCATGACAAGAAATATTCTTTTTGCCTCCCCCCCTGGATTTTTTTGTCCCCCCTGGCTTTTTTTTCTGGCGGCGCCCATGAGCCCTGAGTTCTCTCTAAACAGTAGTGTGATTTGCGTCGCGATCGCGTAAAATGTGCCGCTATCCTCGGTCAAAAGAAGGTGGAAGCACTAAATAGAGCGACATATGTTGCGTGGTAGTATGACGTCACGGAGGTGTTGTAAACCTTTCCACCGAGAAGACGTGAAATGAAACAATGGAGTGAAGAGGAAAGTTAAACGCTCATACAGAGATATTGGGCTAGACATCTAACATTCATCATAAGTCAGTTTCAGCCATTTAGACAATTCACGGGGATTCCAATGGTGCGCAATCGTAGGGGATTCGTGGTGACGCGTCAAGTTCACCCACTTCGGTGATGGTGGTGAATATTTTTCACATCGAAATGTAGTGCCATCTCTGGCAATCCCTTTGTACTGGATAATGTCCCGTTCCATATACGCACGAAGCGAGATTTCTCGGCTAAAATTCGAAAATGCAGGGTTGCGGGGTAGAGGTGGGTCGGAGACCTGGGAGTCACATACGGCGCTACGATGATACGAACAGTTGTAGGGAACTTCATACCATCTGAGCATTACAAAAGAATCATGAAAGTGGCTCATAACTCAGTGAATTTGATGGTCAAACTCGCAGCAAAAATCTTGCATCTTTTATTTTGGACACTTAGTACCTCTACTTGTCTTAGCAGCGGCACATTTTACGCGATCGCGATGCAAGTCACACTACTGTTTAGAGAAAACTCAGGGCTATATTCACGTTTAAACCGTAATTTCATCGAGAACATACATACAGATGGAGAAAAAAGCATTCAAAAAGCGTTCCTATAATTAAGTTGAGCAGTTTGTAAGTAACGAGGTAGGTGAAGAAGTCTAAGGGGCGGGGGGCGACCAGGAAGGGGTGGATGACCACCGACTATTAAATGGATGACGACCGAGAACCGAGAAAAATGTCAATCGTGTTAGTGATTTATTGATTATTTACCGTCCATACTACGTAGAAGTTCTGGAAGGACTAAAGAAGAGCGTCCTCCCCGTGCGAAAAGTCAAAATTCAAAAGTAATTAGTCAAGCCACACTTCTCTACGCGTCCGTGAGTTCCTGGCGAAACACAACGTGGCAAGGCTGGCAAGGCTCATTTTCATATTTCGTCACAAGTAGGCGTACCTGGTGGGCGAGCTCGTATAAAGGAGCGCTCAAAGTCACTTAACGTAAGACGAAAGGCGTAACGTAAGACAAGAGAAATCATATGAGAGAGTGCCATAACGAAAGACATAAGAAATTCATTTACATTAAATTGGAAATGATTTCGGGTGGAAAGTCGGCCAGGTTTACTAGACATCGTGCGGAAAACTTCCGGGAATTTAGAAATATGCTATCAAATATTGCTTTAGTCTAAAATAAACCAAATCCACTATTTACGTTACGACTTTCGCTGTTAAGTCTTACGTAAAGTGACCCTGAGCGCTCCTTTATACGAGGTCGCCCATCAGGCACGCCCATTTGTAACGTAATATGAAAATGATCTAAGAGACCTTTACGGAATCCATGATCGCGTTAACCCGATCACAAGGATCACTGATCCTGACGTTCGGAAAGTGATCTACGATCAGTAAGAAATAGGGTCATAAATTTTGTACTGTAAGTGATCGCGATCGTATGACTTAGATCAGTAGCTGTTTTTCTTAACCATCTGTTTTAACCAACGACTTAACCAACTTTTTCGTTGTTCGATGTCCGTTAAATCGATGGAATCATAAATCTAGGGCGACCATATACTTCATAGATCAATTCCGGACGCTTGGCTTGCGGGGAGGGGGGACTGGGACTGTAAGACAATGAAAAGAGATAGGCCATCAAGCGACAGTAGTGCCTTTTTGTATTTGTGTATTTGTTTATTATGCTATATGTTGTGCTAACTATTTTCAATTGGAGCTCCAATTCTGGACATTTTACCGATTTTTGTAATTCCGCCCGACACGAAATTTAGCCTCAAATTTCCGGACATGTCCCCCCTACCCTACATAAATCCCACTTGGCAGGTGTTTGCCATGATACTGATCGATCCGGATCCAGATCACTGTTTTCGTAAAGTCCTATAGTCATGATTCGGTTCCTGTCAGGCACGTATTTAGAGGGGGGGGTCTAGGGGGTCCGGCCCCCCCCCCGAAACGTTATAAAATGCCGTCTAAAAAATGGAATCCACAAATTTGCACCCCCCCCCGCAAATTTAAGGTGGCAGCTCTAGTCTGGACCCCCCGGAAGGTCAACCAAGTGACACCCATAATCTGGACCCCCTCCCCAAAAACCAAATCCTGAATCCGTGCCTGGTTCCTATCCACTTCTTTGTTTTTCCGAGAATCAATAACGAACTCAAAGGGAACCGTTTTGACATTATTCAGCATATCCAAAGAGCTGTGTGACAATAACTTTAAATAAAGGTACTGTCGAGGCTTACCAAGCATATGAAAGCCGGCGTAAAAATGTGTAGATACTAAAGGTGATTACTTTAGGATATTATTAACACTTTGTACAAATATATCCAATAAATATTTGTAAGACAATATATTTCGTGAGTTATGGGATGTTCTATCTCCTATGCTCAAGTTTGTGTGAAATTGTCCTTGGTATCATCTGTAATTTTTTAGGTGGGGCTCAAACCAGCTGGTGGGGTACGGACATCGACAGATGCTTTGCAGTGGCTGATTTTAGTGAAAGAGTTATTGGGGAATGAGTGGCTGACTCCAGAGTTGTTCAGATTTGGTGCATCTGGACTGCTAGGCGATCTAGAAACTCAATTATATCAGTATGTTACTGGGCGAACTCCCAGTGGGTATGAGTTTACTATGGGCTGAAATTAGGTTTTTGCAATTTTTATTGTGACAATAAATTGTTTAGTTTTTGTTGTGGTATAATGATGAGGTGGTGTACATTGTATATTTTTGTAATTCCTTAGTATAGATAACATTTTATATTTGAACTATGAATAAAATTTTAAAACACACTATCTTTCTATACCCATGAAAAGCAAAGTACCTATTGACGCTGATTATTTAATTTTCCCCACTGCACCGTCAATACCCGAAAGATAAAAATTTCTAAAATTTTAAATTTTGATAGTCTTCAAAAAATCTGACATGAATTAATTTTTAATTTGAAGAGTTGGTGTAACTCTACTACTTGGAGTGGTCTGGACGACCCTTATATTAATGACCGTCGTTTTTCCATAAACGAAAAAACTTAATACGTACAACGTAGATATCAAAACAATTGTCGAGTAGGGATTAGTAAATAAAGTTTATCGTACAGAAAACTCAGACAACAACACTGACAAAGAAGTCTCACGTTGGCTTACCAACTGTGGAAATGGAGGTTCACCCAATAGTCGAGTAGTCAGCTTCCGTTAAGCTTTTGGGAATCAACATCAACAACGACATGTCCTGGCACGACCACGTCGTCAGTATTGCTAAAACGGCATCCCAGAAACTTGGAGCTTTGTTTAGCTGTAGGAAGCTGTATACATCAGAGCAACTACTGTTGCTCTACAAGGCACAGATTCAACCATCGTTGGAGTATTGCTCGCATGTGTGGACATCTCGCTCTCTTAAGCTTCTGGACACTATTCAGAAGAGATCAATTAGACTAATCGATACGCCTAACTTCACAAAGGACCTCCACAGCCTGGAACATCGGAAAAGGGTGGCCGACCTGTTCTTGTTTTACAAATTCTTTCAAGGAAGATATTTGAGTGAGCTCTCCTAGCTAATAACACCAAAGGCCGTCCGAACGAGGAACACTAGAGAGGCTCTGCCAGCTCATTCTTACCAGGTCGAGGTCTCCAAAACTCAAACCAGTCTCCTCCAGCATTACTTCTTCGACGCTGTGCAATGAGCTGCCGGGGAATTTGTTTCCCGATGGCTACAACCTGCAGCGCTTCAAATCTAACGTGCACCGATACTTATCCTCTCGCAGCGCTTCTACAGCGCCATAGGCTTTTAGCCTTTGCGGAAGGCAGACCATAAAAAAATATCGATCGATTTGATACTCTTATTGAAAACTCAAGAAATCCTGCTTGTAGTCATTTTGATAATTCCGTAAAAAAACTAAAAATAGTTGTGAAGCTACAAAGAAACCTACCAAATACTCCTACCAATTCGTCAATATAATTGCGGGATAAACCCGTACCCAGTACTGAGAAATCGTTTTTCGAGTCCTTACAAATGTTCAGATACCCGGCTGAGGATGTCAGGCTTAAACAAGATGGATTTATCTAGTACACAGCTACAAAGGAATCGATATCGGATTTTTTTAATTGGACATCAGTTTTATGTTTAACGTCTCTTTTATGTAAAGCTATTGGGTTTTATACTGAATAACTAAGAAACTGTACAGCAAGGCAGTCCAGATTAGTGAACATTTGATGGAAACTGGTCACTAACATTTTTCAGCTTTTATTATAGGATGGCCTAAGGTTAAGTGTAAAGGAGGTAAACGTGAAAAATGGAACTAAAGAAGTTAGAGAGAAATACAAAGGTCCATCTTCAGAAAATTATTTGAGAACATTATTCGTCCAAATACTAAAAAAAAATGATTTATGAGATTATCAGCTTTAAAAAAAACATGTTCAGCTGCTAATTAGAAAATATCCTTGTGTCCAAGAAACTAAAAAATTAAGAACAAGCTTTTCTCATGTTCTGAACATTCTGGTCTGTAGCTAAGGCTGTCAGAGCTTTTGTTATTGATCAATACGACCATTGACCAGAGTGGACAAGTCCATCTCTTCTACTCTAAAGAAAAAGTAGATATCTTGGGGAGTTTTTCGCAGCCAATTTTATTGTATACTTCCAAGGAAGTACTCTGACCACCACAATAAACGTGGACTCGAGAATGGTAGAGGTCAAATTTCAATATCCAGATGTAAAAACCACCCTCCAAAAACTAAACACGCAGAAAGCTACTGGTCCTAACCAAATTCCAGCCATTGTCTTTAAACGCTGTGCCGCTGAGCTTGCACCTATTCTTTGCAAGCTCTTCAAACTATCGTATCAGCGAGGCGTGTTTCCTGCTACATGGAAGATTGGCTGCGTACAACCCATTCCTAGGCAAAAAAACCGATCCCATTAACTATAGACCTGTGGCCCTTTTCAGGGTCATGTGTAAGGTTGTGGAGACTATAATTAAAACAGCTCCTGAAATACCTGGGCAACAATAACATCTTAAATGGTCGCCAGTATGGCTTCCTTAAGCATAGGTCTACGGGTGATCTCCTGGCCTACGTCTCTCACTTGTGGAATAGAGAAATTGAAAATCATGGCGAATTCAGTGTTGTTGCACTTGACATATCGAAAGCCTTCGATAGAGTGTGGCATGAGGGAATTCTGTTCAAGCTTGCTGCTTAGGACACCAGTGGATGAATAGCTTTTTGAACGACCGATCTCTGTTTGTTGTAGTCGAAGGCTATTCATCAGACCAGGCGCGTACACGGGGTTTTCGTTGAGGGGGGAGGGGGTTTTTAAAAAAACGAGGTATAATTGCAAAATAAACAAAAAGCAACATATCACATATATGAAAGGATAGTTATCAGTGCTGGTTAGTCGATACAGGTCCACATCCAGCCAACAAAACAAAAACTGCCAACAAAACTGAACATTTTCGAGAACAAACACAAATTGTCAACTACTGTCCACGTATAGACAAGAATTAGTCAACTCAAAGGTCCCCGATAGAAAATTTAGCTTGCCCAAAATTGCGAATTGGGTTTTCTATTGTTAAAACAAAGGACGACAAATTTTTTGGGTTAGACTCAGCTTAAAGAACCGACACAAAAGCTATATTGAGGAACTACTGGAAGGTTTACGAAAAATTGATGAGAAATGCGATCTAGCTTTAAAGACTGTATAAGAACGAATATAGTATATAATGAAATTATAATACAAATCATCGGACCTTCAGAAGAAGTATCACAAAATATTCCTAATTCCTTTACGGCGTCTGCCCTTTTATAGCGATTTTATATTCAGATTACATAAAAACCCAACTTCTTACATAAACACCTAATTCTGTATAAAGTTCAATTAATTTGCACGTTGTTTAATATTCCGCTGTGATTTGCTAATACTTAGTTACTAATACTTACGTAAATATTTTTAGATGCATTGAAAGTGCGAATGCGTCTTAACCGTTGATATTTTCTATTGAATTTTTTTTAAATTTCGGAAGGGAGGGGTTTAACCCGATAACCCCCCCCCCCGTCAGGTACGCGCCTGCATCAGGCGTATTTTCAATAAGCGCCGGTGGTCCTCAGGGGTCAGTCCTATCCCGTATACTGTTTCTGTTGTACATCAACGAGCTTCTGGAAATAACATCCAATCCAATCTACAGCTTCGCAGATGACAGTACATTAGTGTCGTGCATGTAACCAGGCAAGCTACTATCCTCCCAGGAGACGTTGGCTTACCAACTGTGGAAATGGAGGGTCACCCAGTAGTCGAGTTACCTACCGTCAGCCTTTAGGGGATCAACATCAACAATAACATGACCTGTCACGACCACGTCGTGAGTATTGCTAAGATGGCATCCCAGAAGCTTGGAGTTTTGTTCCGCTGTAGGAAGCTGAATAGGCTAGAGCAACTATTGCTGCTCTACAAGGCACAGATCCGACCATCGTTGGTAGTATTGCTCCCATGTGTAGGGATGCGCTCCGAAGCACTATCTAAAACTTCTTGGACACTAT
Organism: Callosobruchus maculatus; assembly: GCA_951848785.1. NCBI lineage: Eukaryota > Metazoa > Arthropoda > Insecta > Coleoptera > Chrysomelidae > Callosobruchus > Callosobruchus maculatus. Next base: position 539,148 of record CATOUR010000113.1, read on the forward strand.
CCAGAACAGAGCAATATTAGACTAATCGATACGTCTAACCTCACAAAGGACCTCCACAGCCTGGAACATCGGCTGACCTGTCCCTGTTCTACAGATTCTATCACGGAAGATGTTCAAGTGAGCTCTTCCAGTTAATAACACCAAAGGCAGACCGAACAAGGAACACTAGAGAGGCTTTGCGAGATCATCCTTACCAGGTCGAGATCCCTACTCCCCGAACCAGTCTCCTCCAACATTCCTTCTTTTGGAGAACTTCGACGCTGTGGAATGAGCTGCCGGAGAATTTGTTTCCCGACGGCTACAACTTGCAGCGCTTCAAATCTAATGTGCACCGACACTTATCATCTCGCAGCGCTTCTACAGCGCCATAGGCTTTCATCCTGTGCGGGAGTCTGACCACAAAAAAAGTGTTCCTTACTTAGGCGAACTGGTGAGATCAAAAAGCATGTGCATTTTGATATTTTATTTATTTGCAGTAAAGAAACGGTACATTACAACTAGAACACCACGTCCAATTTATATCCAGCAAAATAGTTAAACATTTATATCCTGGAATAACCTAAATAATAGTAATTTATTTCCAAACGACATATTGGATAGTAAAATAGAAAAAAAAGGGCTAATACATAATATGAGACCTTTAAGAAATAAGAAAAACAACCAAAAGCGAGCACAGTCAAATTGAAATGTCAATCTAATTGAGATGAGCGTAGTATTTCACCAACCAGTATATTTCGGCTACGTTCATTAAGTTGATTCGGGGTCCTTGAATCACCGTTTCTGTTTGAACAGGGAGATTTTGTAGCTGATAGCCAACCGTTTGGGAGACACATCCTCGTATAAAAGCGAAATTGAAGAAATTATGTTGTTACACTCTGCCTCACCAATACCGAACGAAATTGCCAGATAAACGAGGTACGCAGTGGTGGAGTCATATCGGGAATTGTGCTGTTATCGAAAATATGCCAACCAAAAAGATTGTATTTCGGTGTATAAGGGTATAGAACTGAATATACCACTTCTTGACATTTACATAGAGACAGAGGCAAAAATGGCTGCATACAGAATGCAGTGTCATGGCAATTGGTTTTACCACCACGCTATGAAACACATCTCGATACTTGACAACCTGCATCATCATCATAGTCACAGTGTCTTAACAGACATGTTGTGAACTCGTAAAATGTACCCATTTTCTCTTGGGATATCTTTAAGATATTTAATGCAGTAGTTTCCCATTTGCTTTCTGCATCCTCATGCCGTTGACCAGATGTATCTACTGGTTCATGCGCCTTTAGGGGCAGTTTCTCACCCCAAGGACAAGAAGGTGTCCTGACTCTTCTCAACTCGTCCACCCAAAGCTGTTGGTTGAGAAGAGGTTACTGCTCATACCGACAGTAGTTCGGTTCCTTTTAGTCGCCTTTTACGACACGCAGAATATACGATGGGAGATATTCTAACCCGCCCCCTCAACCTGCATACTTGAGATGAAATCTGACAGAATGCCAATAGTCGTGGACACCAAGATTCCATACAAGGTCAACCCGAGCGATCGATTGGAATGGGTTCTAGAAGAACTTTGACATATGTCGAATGGAGGAGGAGACCTGGGCGAAACGTAGGTATCCGCCCAGGTAAACTGGCTATCGTTTTCCAGGTCGAAATAGCTGCAATTTTGGATTGCGGCAGAATATTCATAGATAGAGGATATAGCAAAAAAGACTATACACATTATCCGACACGGAGCATTATGGCTAAAGTATTTGATGAAAAAGAAAATAATAATCCTGGATGGATAGAATCCCATAAATGCTACATTTCAAAAATATTTTCATATTATACAGGGTGTCCCAAAAACACGAAATGTATCAAAGTTATGTTTTTTTAATGGAACACTCCACGTACATTATTGCATATTCAGATTCCTTGATGAATTCTAATGTGACTTATATATCATACATGGAACTTAAAGCCAACCGTTTAGGTTTAAATCACCATTTTCGGTATAAGTAAGACTTTGCCGTATTATTAAGCATAAAATGCGTCAGCTTTGATGAGACTGTCAAATTTAAATTATGTTTATGCTTGGAGAAATTGGGTCGATTAATTAAGGAAACTTCGACGAGCGATAACTTGATTTTTTTAAATGGGAATGCCTAATTTTTTTATCCGGTTAATCGTAGAATTTGATAACCTTTCTAATGATATAAGGTTGTGAATATCAATCTCTGGTAGTTTTCATTTAATTTTAAATTTTCAAACAAATCGGCGTTTTTCAATTTTCCTACCTATAAGCAACGTAGCAGGCCATGAAATATAACAAAAACGTTAATTCAGATGGAAGAAAACCAGTAACTTAGAAAAAAGATACAGAGGAAATAGAATAAATAGACAAGATGATAAAAATTCCTTACAACAAATCAACTCTCCCAGAAACAACTGCGATAGCGTCTCTAAGCTCAAAGAGAAGCTGTAGTATGGCAGTAATAGATATTTTTTACAGTCTACTGACTACCGCAATTTACTAGAGGTCAAAAATTTCCAAGACAATTAGAAACCCTGATATGGTGTAAAAAAGTAGTATTTGCGTCGAAGTCGATACCGCCAAAGTTTACGGAATACATATAAGTTGGATCACTCCGCAAAAATATCAAAACAGCCTGTCCCTTGCCCCGTCTCCCCGGTCCACCGGTAGCAGTCTACCGACGTCAGCCGGGAGATACGGGGCGGCGCAAAGTAGTGGTTGAACGTGTGTAACGCGAAGTGTATACAGTGTCTCAAAAATATCGGATTTTGTTATCTCGGATTTGTTTGCAGGAAATGGATAATATTTTCAGAAGTTTGATTTTATCAATCAAATTTATTAACGGATGGAAAATGGCAATCAGATCCATCCTTATTTTGTGGTAAACCTTGAAATATAAAGGATATAAATACATGTTTCACGACGATTAGGACACGCAATAGGTCGGAACTGGGCAGTAGTAGAGAATTATATATCTAATTATTACTTCATTCGTATTGGTCTATACAAATAGTGCCACTCTGAAGGCTATGCCTTGTGTAGAGCATTGGCTGAAGTAATTTATATACAACTGAAATTGATGTCCCTAACCTACATGCTGCTATTTCGCCTCATGCCATCATCTGCCACTGGTGTTTGAGTTGTTTCATTTTATATGTCAGGTTATCTGCAGGATATACGTAGAGCCTCTTAGTATTCCATAATATCCAATTTCTATTTGTAGCCTTTTCTTCACTGATGATTTTGATCGTAATATTTTGAAGGTATGTGTTTTTGATCACGTGACGTCCGATTCAAAATTATTAATGGGACACCTGTACATTTGTGCCTTTCTGTGTTCCACCCGATAAAACAATTCCAACAAACCAGCATACGTCTAAAGTGATTAATTCGAGGCCTACAGGCCTACAGGTACTTAAAGGATTGTATCACGCTAAAAGCGTATAGTGAGACAAAATATTCATTCGGTGGTCTTACCATACCACCTAGAGACATTCTGAATTATATTTTAGAGCTCGGAAATACTTTTATTGATAACTTTAACAATTTAGTTTCTACAGTAGCAATTAGAATGACACTGAAGAGCAAAATGTCAATAATATTTATTCACATCCATGTAAAGCATTTCCACAACATTATCTTTTAAAATTGTACATACGAGTTCCTATATATTATACCATAAATTTTATAAGCTGTGGTCTCAAAAATATGCCAAATAAACAAAGCATTAAGCTAAATATACTTCAGCACCTTTGAACCAATATTTACGTATCTACGAAACAGCTACAATATGTGAAATCATTTGAGATTCATTAGTAATAGTTTTACTTTACTTTAGTTACCTAGTGTATTAGCAAAATAAACGTTATATTTGTATTTGTATGTCTAAATCGGCTGTCAACACATAGTCTTTCAATGACCCTCGTATATACGTAAAACCCTGGCGTTAGCAAGTCCCCGCTAAAAGACCCTCGTACTTGGGCAAAAACCAACGCAAAAACTAACTAGCGCGTGCGGCCGCGGCATCGCTTTGATGTGAGATCTTCAAAGTGCCGACGGAGAGTGATCCAACTTATATTTATTCCGTAAACTTTGATACCGCTGACTGGAGCCCTTCTATTTTTCATTATCTATTAGCAATATAGCAAAAAGGAATACTGACAAATCAGATTTAAATTTTCTGTTGTGATGTTTTATAATTTGAACAAATGTTTATTCTTTCTTCATTTTCTGCGATCTTGCTAATAGGTACTGAAGAATTTTCAGAACTCCAGTCAGAGGTACTTTTGACTTGAGTTTTGACAGAATTGCATACTTTTTTATATCATTTAATGTGAAATTTTATTATGAAAATTATAAAATGCCTATAACATTGTCTAGTAGTTTTCGTTTTTCAAAATTTTTAATAGTTTTGAAAATTGCCAATCTCTAGTTCATTGCAAGAGCTAGTAGGCCGTGAAAAAATCCATTTCTGCCATACTCCAGCTTCTCTTTGACCAAAGATGTGTTATCACCGTTGTTTCTGGCTAGACTTTGTTTATTGTGAGTAGTTTTTATAATCTTGTCCCTTTAGTCTAGTTCGTGTGTATTTTTCTGCTAAGTTAGTTGTTTTCTTCTACCTGAACAGGTTTTTGTTTATGTTTTATGGTCTGCTAGGTTGCTTATAGTTTGGAAAATCGAAAAACACCGATTTGGTTGAAAATTTGAAATTAAATAGAAACTATCAGAGATTGATATCCACAACCTTATATCATTAGAAAGGTTATCCAATTCTACATTCAACCGTATAAAAAGAATTAGACATTCCCATTTGAAAAAATCAAGTTATCGCTGATCGAAGTTTCCTTAATTAATCGACCGATTTCTCCAAGTATAAACGTAATTTAAATTTGATAGTCTCATCAAAGCTGACGCATTTTATGCTTAGTAATACGGCAAAGTCACAGCCTTCCAAATTTTATAATCTCTGCGATATTCAATTTTTTCCTGATATCTACTTATACCGAAAATGGTGATTTACACCTAAACGGTTCGCTTTAAGTCCCATGTATGATACATAAAGTCACACTACAATTCACCAAGGAATCTGAATATGCAATAATATACGGGGTGTTCCATTTAAAAAGCATAACTTTGACACATTTCGTGTTTTTGGGACATCCTGTATAACATAAGGATATTTTTAAAATGTAGCCTTTATGGGTCTCTATATATCTGAAATTATTATTTTCTTTTTTATCAAATACTCGAGCCATAATGCTCCGTGTCGAATAACGTGAATAACCCTGTATATGTAAACACAGCTAGCCGGGCGCCTCTGATGGCCTTGGCAAGTAACCACTATACTTCAAAAATAGTGTGGAACTGCCATCATATCCTAAAGACACTGGCGAAGACCAACAAGGTAACATTATCTTGGGTGCCTAGTCACATAGGAGTGGGCGGTAATGAGAGTGCCGACAGGTGTGCCAAGGATGGCGCAGAACTCCTTCTCATGGGGCCAGAGCCAGCTTGTGGTATATCATACAACATAGTACGGACAGCTGTCACCAATTGGGTGTCAAATGAAAGCCAAAAGCGCTAGGACAGAGTGGTGGGGATTGTTGAGTCTTAACAGGCTGCTGAGGGGACCCTCCCCCTCTTCTAATACTGTAGACGCTCTCATATTGAGCAGGAAAGAACTATGGATGGTGGGGAAAAAGCTAGGGATTGAAGTGACAAATCCATTATGCAGGAAGTGCGGTGAGGAAGAGGAAACAGCTAAGCATGTTATCTTCGACTGTCCTATGTAGGCCAGAAGGGAAGACAGGAGAGCATAGTCCAATGCAACTCAAAGTTCGCAAAGAACTTAGGAGGGGACTCTCTTTGACTAAGGGTGCACAATTAGCCTTAACGCGGCGGGGCAACTGAACCCTAACCCCCTCACTCAAAAAAAAAAGATGAGTTAAGTACGCTTTTCTTATCCTTCTTCTTGCTACATGTCCCTACGTCCCTCTGCTTCTTTCGATTTTAAAATGCCTTGAACTATCTTATGTACCATCTTTCAGCATTGCTTGCTCGATATCATTATAGGCGTCATCTTCTCTGGGGTCAGGTCATCAGGCGTCCATGGTAGCAAACACTTTCATCCCAATCAAGTACGTAGTTTCCAAGTTACACGTTATAGGATTATGATATGTAGGTATCAAACTATTCCACAGATATAAAATTCAAAGGAAACCGCGCAATGTAGAGTATTTTATGGATACAACAAATTCAAGTTTTCAACCCCCAACCCCGATTTCACCCCTTCACCCCCTCCAAAACAAAAAAAGAAGTTTGGAGCGGCTCTGATGATTTTATGTTTTTTACCAATTTCTCCGCCGTCAATGCACAGTTTTTCAAGATTATAGCAGCATTACCTACTACGACCCCACAGCATATCGTGTAAGCACCAGTTCAGGTTAAGGAGTTTTAAATAATAGAAAGCTGATTAATGACCACACCTTTACTTCAACATTACTTTTACAGTGTATTTTTTAACAGTATACGGTTCCAACCAATAAATCACTGTGTACTTACTGCTATTCTGGGTTACAGCCAACAAAATACAATAATACAATAATTGCACACCCAAAAATACCTTCACCCTCCACGCGTAAACATAAACATCCAACAACTCTTCAAACGGTACGTCCTACACGACGTCTCCAAACAATCTGCCCACCGCTACCGGCGCAACTATCACCCGATAGTGGGCAGTACCCGAAAGAATAGCTCGCTCAAAGACGTTAGACGTCAAGAATAGACGACTGAATGACCGAACATATGGATAAACGGTAATAAAGCTAACAATCGCTACCCAACTTTCGTAACACTCAAAGCAGCGGTTACTGAGATTACGCGACAAGAAGAACGCCATTACACAGACAGACAGACATACTGATGAGAATGAGTGACGTGGAATTTCGTTATGTAGATATCACAAAACGCCCAAAGGGCGTATGATCTCAAAATACAAGTGTTTGCGATCATAATACTCCCCTATCCCCTATCGGAATTAAACTGTGGAAAACGATTAGAGACCGCCAAATCACCTAAAAACGATGTTAGCGTTGTTTTTATATTCTTAGTTTTTTTTTATTATCGCTGCGCCGCCACTGACGCGGTTTCCATCGCTATGGTGATAATCCTGTGTCGAAATTTCATTCAAATCAATTCAATAATTTCCAGGTTACACAATACAGAACGATCTAAAGCAATACTCGTATGTATACATCAGAAACCTCACCTAGCGGTGTGGGTAGTAAAAATCAAAGTACTCCGACCGTTCCGTGAATCTTCTATACGTTTTTTTTTATTATTAATGCTTTAAAATGCTTTACCGTTAGCCATAAAAAAAAAACAAAATGCGATCAGTAATGACTCGGAAAAGCTGGTGATCCGTTTCCAGCCCGCGGCACTGAGTCGAGTCGTTGAGTCTGCACGTCGTCGTCAGGATGAATGGGCGCCGAAAATCGATAGGATCCTGGAAAACACGCGTCGCGGCGCGTCGCGGCGTTGGAGCGTCGGCGGCGGTGACGGCGGCAATCTAGGTGGCGCTTGCCTGCCCCTTCATCTGTTCCGTTCGCCCCGTCATCAGTCTGCCTCTGCCTAGCCAGAAACGCGCGCTCCAGGACGCAGCCGGTCAATCCTGACACCCTCCTCCCACTGACACCTCGTTCGACTATAACTTTGTAAGTACCCTTAAAATTTCAACAAATTATTTATTATTCGGCTTCCTGCATTGCCGCTCCCATCACTGTGTCAAATCCACTTGATCAATTCAAACTTTGAAACGCTATAGCGTATGTCCTCTCAGCTGACAGATCTATTCTCAGATGATCGGACATCACTTGGGTTAGCAGAAGTTTTTAGCTTGGAATATATGGTACTTTTTACACATTTGTTTATTGAGAGAAAACAATCTTAAATGAAAATCTCAATCTTGAGTGGCCTGTAAATCGATTGTTTCTAGTGAATCATAATGATACCTTATTAGATATCGATTATTAATTTTGATGAACCTACCATCAATCATTTTTTAAAACAATTCAAATTGGCTTATTTTGAAATACTGTGAGATATCAGACGTATGTGCAGGTATCTGCTTCTATCATCATGTTTCAATACCTCTTCTTGAATTCCTATTACTCAATTGTTTGCCTTTTTATGCTGAAATTAAAAAACGGGCGTATATATGAAGACATTTACTTCCACTATCATGTTTCAATGTGTCTTCTATGAATTTTTGTCACTCAATTGTTTGCCATTTTATGCTTAAATAAAAAAAAAATTGGCATTGGAATCTTTGTTGTATCTGGCACTTTGCTGTACCTGTAGAGAACAGATCGGTTGTTGATTATCATTGGCATAATAATAATGATTTCGTTTTTAGAATTTCATTACTAATTGCGATGAAATTGGTAACAATCCTTTTATAAAGAAATAAAAAAATAGGATTGCGCTATAGGACGCAGTCGGTCATTCCTGACACCCTCCTCCCACTGACACCTCGTTCGACTATCACTCTGTAAGTACCCTTAAAATTTCAACAAATTATTTATTATTCCATTTTTCGCATTGCCGCTCCCATCGCTGTGTCAAAGCCACTTGATCAGTTCAAACTTCGAAACGCTATAGCGTATGTCCCCTCAGCTGACAGATCTATTCTCAGATGATCGGACATCACAAGTTTTTAGCTTGGAATATAGTACTTTTTATACGTATTTATTGAGAGGAAACAATCTTAAATGAAAATCCTAATTTTGAGTGGCCTTTAAATCGATTGGTTCTCGTGAATCATAATGAACCATAATGATACCTTATTAGATATCGATTATTAATTTTGATGAACCTACCATCAATCATTTTTTATAATAGTTCAGATAGGTTTATTTTGAAATACTCTGAGATATCAGACGTATGTGAAGGTATCTGCTTTCACTATCATGTTTCAATACCTCTTCTATGAATTTCTGTTACTCAATTTTTTGCCTTTTTATGCTGAAATTAACAAACTGGGCATTGAAATGTTTATTGCATCTGGCATATCTAATGATTTCTTTTTAGAATTTCATTACTAATTGAGATAAAATTGGTAACAATTCTTTTATAAATAAATCAAAAAATAGGATTGCGCTATACGACGCAGCCGATCATTCCTGACACCCTCCTCCCACTGACACCTCGTTCGACTATCACTCTGTAAGTACCCTTAAAATTTCAACAAATTATTTATTGTTCGATTTCTTGCATTGCCGCTCCCATCACTGTGTCAAAGCCACTTGATCAGTTCAAACTTTGAAACGCTATAGCGTATGTCCTCTCAGCTGACAGATTCTCAGATGATCGGACATCACAAGTTTTTAGCTTGGAATATAGTACTTTTTATACGTATTTATTGAGAGGAAACAATCTTAAATGAAAATCCTAATTTTGAGTGGCCTTTAAATCGATTGGTTCTCGTGAATCATAATGAACCATAATGATACCTTATTAGATATCGATTATTAATTTTGATGAACCTACCATCAATCATTTTTTATAATAGTTCAGATGGGTTTATTTTGAAATACTCTGAGATATCAGACGTATGTGAAGGTATCTGCTTTCACTAGAATGTTTCAATACCTCTTCTATGAATTTCTGTTACTCAATTTTTTGCCTTTTTATGCTGAAATTAACAAACTGGGCATTGGAATGTTTATTGTATCTGGCATATCTAATGATTTCTTTTTAGAATTTCATTACTAATTGAGATAAAATTGGTAACACTTCTTTTATAAAGAAATCAAAAAATAGGATTGCGCTATAAGACGCAGTCGGTCATTCCTGACACCCTCCTCCCACTGACACCTCGTTCGACTATCACTCTGTAAGTACCCTTAAAATTTCAACAAATTATTTATTATTCGATTTCTTGCATTGCTGCTCCCATCACTGTGTCAAAACCACTTGATCAGTTCAAACTTTGAAACGCTATAGCGTATGTCCTCTCAGCTGACAGATCTATTCTCAAGTGATCGGACATCACAAGTTTTTAGCTTGGAATATAGTACTTTTTATACTTATTTATTGAGAGGAAACAATCTTAAATGAAAATCCTAATTTTGAGTGACCTTTAAATCGATCGGTTCTCGTGAATCATGATGATACCTTATTAGATATCGATTATTAATTTTGATGAACCTACCATCAATCATTTTTTAAAACAGATCAGATTGACTTATTTTGAACTACTGTTTGAAATATCAGACTCATTATGAAGATATCTGCTTCTACTGTCATGTTTCAGTACTTCTTTTATGCATTTTTGTTACTCAGTTTTTTCCCTGTTTATGCTGAATTAAAAAATGGGCATTGGAATATTTGGTGTATCTGGCACTTTGCTATACCTGTAGAGAACAGATCGGTTGCTAATTATCATGGGCATAATAATAATGATTTCTTTTTAGAATTTAATTACTAATTGCGATGAAATTGGTAACAATCCTTTTATAAATAAATCTAAAAATAGGATTGCGCTATAGGACGCAGCCGATCATTCCTGATACCCTCCTTCCACTGACACCTCGTTGTCTTATTTATTTAGATAAAAAAAGAAATATGAAATGATAATCCGAATTTCGGGTGGCTCTAGTACATATACATAGTGCTCGGTAGCGTGCCAAGGTCTTCGGGGCCCCCCCGCAATTTTTTCACGGGGCTACCCTCTGTATAAAAAAAAATAATACTTCAAATCGGTTTATAGATAGAAAAAATTTGGTGTGACCTCAACTTTATATTTTTATTTTTTTCTTTCGAGTTTTTGAAGATTAAGAATTCATACCTTAGGTACAATATAATTATACATCACATAATCACCTTAATGTAACAAACTCCATCTATATTACATGGCCACTATGAGTTTCAGGTTTAAAAGGCTACAGAATTTGAGATATAACTTTACAGGGGCGGATTTAGGATTTCTTCTAGGGGAGGGGGGCGGGCGGCAATCGAATTTCATGTTGAGCTTGAAATTGACCCACATGGACGCGCTATAATTTTCTGAAGAGCAAAAAAAAGCTCTCAAAACATTACCATTACACTTTCCATTATAGTTCTGGGGGGTGGGGGGACCAGTGCCGCGGTCTTAAGAGCAAAAAAATCTTAACTTTTGGTTTTTATATAAATATAATATGCTTCCGTAGAGCTCTAGAGGGGGTCCCCCTCGCCCCCCTTTAATCCGCCACTGTAACGTTATTTAATAAACATTACTAACACACAACAACAAAAAACTATAACAAAATCCAAAATAAACAAATAAAACATTTATAACACAAAAGAATATAACCAAAATAAACAAACAAAACACCTTAACTCTAAAAATTTTATTATTACGATTTGACTTGCATTTCATGTAAACTGTAAAGAAAAAAACTATATATATATATACAAAAATGTATCAACTATTTGGTCTAAGTCTATGCCTCCTGCCGTTCATTTTCTATAGAAATTAATGCCAAACAACTTAGGCGCGATTCACCCACTGTCGACCTTGCAAAACCTTTTATTAGTTTTGGTTTTGAAAATGAGCCGAACATGAGCGCCAAGGCATCGGCATTGACTGTCTGGGATTCCCAGAAATAACTTGTCGGCACCAACGAATTCGAATAGGTTAGAAGAAGTAAACAATCCAAAGTAGTGATTCAGCGGCAGCTTGATGATGGTATTTATAACATACTGGCCGCTGATAAACCCGTATACCCTTTGTTTCTACACTCTCTTCGAGATAGCAGGTAAAGAACTCTAAAAATAATGGCATGAATACTTGAATAGTGGAATAATATAAATAGCAGCCTTGTTTTGGTTGATCGTTTCGGGATTATTGTTATAGTTTTGAGTAAATTTTGGGTTTTAACAGTGCACAAGTTAAAAGACTATTTTAAACACTTCCACAAGATTTAAATACTGCAGATTTCTGTGAAAAATAACATCGTGTTTGTGATCACAATAAGTAATAACAACGGGGTCCTGAGAACATACATATGCCTGTAGAGCATTTTTCTATGACCTATTCGAATTCGTTGTCACAGACACGGGTCGCGCAGTGTAACGTTGCACTTATTCTTGCCGTTTTGGATTCTACGTTCGACTACGTTGTCGTATTGTCAAATTTTGCCATAAAATAAGTCCTGAAAATGCAAAATATATTTAATCTACAATTTACTATGTACAAAGCTCGAGCAGTAGTCGAGGTCGTGGCTAAGCGGGGCCCCCCGGATGCCCGGGACCCCTCCGCACCGCGGGCCCTTTCGGCGCATCACTGAGTGCTTGATGTGTATAGATCGATTGGTTCAACATGTAACATACTGGTACCTTATTACATTGTTATTTTTTCTTTTATCAAATTTAGTCAACATTATTTAAAAAAAACTCAGATTTGAAATAGCAGACCTACATATGGTTCGACTATCGCTCTTTAAGTATGGTCCCGTCTTCCTTACGTATCAATTTTTGATGCGATATTTTGCCCTCTTTTGGCATATGAACTCCCTGCGTGAATTTAAAATTTAAAACAGTACGGAAAATGTCGATTCAGCTAACATATATTTTCTCCGATGACTGAAAAATACTTAGGTTAGCAGAAGCTTTCAGTTCAAGACGTGATGCTTGATACATTTCACATTTATGTTGAAATGTGTTAAGTGGCTGAGGCACTACGATTTTCCTGTACAATGCAGATAGATTGAGAATTATTATGGAAATAATGATTTCTTATTAGATATTGATCACTAATTTTGTCGAGATCTACTAGATTCCGGTACAGTATGGATCGATTGATTATTATCTGGACCGTCATAGGCGTAGTTAGGTGGGAGCTCGGGGAGGCTTAGCCCCCCCAAGAATGAAATAAGCCCCCCAAAAATCCTAAAATAATTCATTCTGTTAAACTTATTGTATTTAGGGCGGGAACTTGAGCGCCCCAGATCCAGGGACTTAAGCCCCCCAGATTTAGGGACTTAACTACGCCTATGTGGACCGTAATGATACCTTATTAAATATTGACTACTAATTTTGAGGAATCTACCAAAGGACCTTTTTCAAAATAGCTCAGATTGGCTTGCCTGGAAACAGCCTAGAAAAAAACAGAGGTATATGGAGGATATTTCCGGGTTCGAAGTGTTCAAGTACGATTCCTTCTTTGCTTTGCGCCTTTCTGATCATAGTCACCATCAATTTAAAATTTAAAAAATTGCGGAAAACGATCTTTCAGCTAACATATCTCTCTCTCTCAGATTATGGGATATCACGTAGTTAATGGTACCTACTTATATATTTCAAACTTCTTTGATCATTAATGGAATAATTTAAAAAAACAGTCATTCGAATTCGAATTTTTTGAGGATGTGAAACTTAGCTTGCCGATAGAGTGATATCGAATTGATTACTAATTTTGATCAAATTTGTAACAATACTATAAAAGATGTTGAAAACTGCAAATATTATCTAGGATGACAGATATTTATATGAAGTATACTTTCAGTTTAGAAAGTCAGCTTGTAAGTTCCTTTCTCATTTTGTTATATGATTTCTGGGCATGTCCTGACTATTATATAGCTACTACATCATATTTGCAAATACTATAGAATCATTCCTTTCAGCTAAGAGATCTGTTCACTTGCATTGGCAGAATATTTTAACCCATAACATGATATTTGTTGTATGAACTCGTATGATGAAAATAAAGAAAACATAAAAAGGCATTCAGTTGTTGGGTGACTATGGTAACTTACTTCCATCAATTGGTTTATCACGGCTCATCACTAGCCTTTGGCAGGCCTTGGGTTTGGGTATAAAGTAGCTGGAGCTACTAGTTCTTTCTGAGAAGCAGCAATAAGGGTTGTATCGTCAGCAAATCTTAAGTTGGATATTTTGCTCCCGCCGATAGTTATACAGCCATTCCAGTTTTCCAATACCTGTCTCATCAAAAATTCAGAGTAAATGTTAAATAACATCGGAGATAATACACATCCCGACAAACTCCTTTTCTGGTTGCAGTTTGACCAGACAGGTTACCATCAATTCTTAGACGAGTCGAATTAAACTCGTTAGAGTTGCGGTATGAGAAACACTAGATGATAGGAACTCACATAGAGATGAGGATTTCCCACAGTTTAGGCCACTTTACGTTATCAAACACCTTAGAATAGTCCACAAAGCAGATAAAAACTGGAAAATAATGCTGTCTGGCTTTTTCAATAATTTGTCTTAAGTTTAAGATCGGTTCACGCGTACCGCGTCCTTTCATGAAACCTGCCTGCGCCTGAGAAATTTGCCAGCCAATAAAACCCTCCAAACGAGATTGTAAAATATATAGTAGAACCTTACTTGCATGAGAGATTAACGAAAGTAGGCGGTAATTGTCTGGATCTGTTGGAGATCCCTTTAAATGAAGTGGAACCAAAAATTGATGTGCACCATTCGTCTGGCCAAACACCGGAGGACCAGATACTCTTACAAATATTATGTGCTTTACTATACCTTATTAGATAACGAAATTTGTGACAATATTGTAAAAATCACTTCGAGCTATCCTGTCAATATTATATAATATAATATGCTATATATCTGGGAGTATCTGCAACGCAAACCAGATGCAATGTTTATTCAAAAGTGAATAAGTTAGAAAAGAAGGAAGCGGTTACAAATTTCGAACTTTCTAATAAACAATAATATTCACTAATTTTTGTGGAGACAAGTTATTCTGTAGCTTATTTGTATCACATCACCCAAAGAAAAAATGGATTTTTCAGACATCAGATACTGTTGTAGTATGGGCAGATCGAGAGGAATGATAAATGCGGTCAGGCAAAGCCCCTATTCCAAGTATTCTGTATGTATCATATTTATTTCGACATTTTATCGATAAGTATGTAAGTTCATGCTATAAATCTGCATATACCCTGAAAGTATTGAACTTTGGAGATTGAGGTGTGTTGGTATAAAGACATCTTTTAAATCAAAATATGTATGATCTGGAAGGTATCTATTTATGTATATATACAGAAATGACGTTTTATGTGGCCGGCAGTTAGAGCGAACTGTTTTTTACGTAATAAATTTTGTGTTTGATGCTCTATATATATTTTATTTCCTACGCATAAGACATAAAAAGCCCTTCAAGATGATGGCAGTTCACCCTTACTAAAAAAGTTAGACAGAGAGCTTTTTATGATCGCCTTGCACTGAATGCTAGTATAGACATAATACATACTACTAGGATACTAATATAGTTGTGAAAGCCCTTTGTAATTTCCGAAGAAGCATTTCAGAAGCATCTAAAGTTCTAAAAAATCGTAATAAGTTAGAGGGAGCTGTTTTTTTTTACGTAAGAAATTTTGAATTTGACGTTGTATGTATTTTCCTTCCTGTGCATAAGACGTAAAAGCAAGAAGGATGATGGAAGTTCGCGCTTACTAAAAAATTTAGACAGATAGCTTTTCTTGACCGCCTTTCATGAATGCTAGTATGGACATAACACAATTGACTCTAATACTAATATATTTGTGAAAGGCCCTTATAGTTCTGAAACAAACATTCTACAAGCATTTCAAGTTCTAAAAATGCAAAATAACCTAAATTGAGATTGCAGAGTCTACTTCCACAATACCTGGAAGTCTTTGTATTGGCATTTGGTACCTATTCCAAATTGATAAACAGCTAATGATGTTTGACCATACTAATCCACAAACCCTCCCTGAAAGTAGGTCTTTGTATACACGTTAGGTAAGTGCAAAAGGTAAATCTCATTTGTTGAAGTTCTAAAAAACCAAAACAACCTAAATTGATGTTGCAGAATCTACTTGGACAATACCTGGTAATCTTAGTTTCTCAGCGGTATTCCATGTTCATAAACAGCCAATGACACATGATCATACCAGTGCATAACCTCTCCTGAAAGTAGGTTTGTTTACAAGTTAAGTATGTGCAAATGGTAGTTTTCAGTGTTGCTGTAGTGCCTTCAGTAATGGCCTGAGGATGTCCCGCCTATTCGTAGACGAAATGTCGGCGTTTATCGTAAATTAGACGCAAGTTCTATCCGAAAGTGCACAATTTTTCAAATAAAAAGAAGTTCTGAATAGCGTTCATGCTCCGGAGTGATAATGTTTACCTACTCCATAACGAATTATTATATTTGTATGCAGATCTTGAAGAAACGTTATTCTATCATTCTACACCATCTGAACTGATGATGCAGATTTCAGATACTGTTGTAACATGGACAGATTGAGCAGAATGGAAAAATGGGGTCATGCAAAGCCCCATTCCCGTATGTATCATATTTGTTTGGACATTTTATCGATAACTATGTAAGTTCATGCTATAAATCTGGATAAAGCTTGGAGTTATTAAATTTTATTTAGTGTTGGTGTAAAGACGGGATTCAACACAAAATGTATCTGTATGTGCTCTGAAGGGTATACATTTAAATTACAGAAATGATATTTTATGTAGAGCTGTTACGTATTTAATTTTGAGTTTATCGTTGTGTATTTTGTATACATGTATTTTCCTTCCTATGCATAAGCCGTTAAGAGCCCTTTAGAATGATAGAGATTCGCAGCAGCCCTTTGCTCTTTTTTTTCTACTCTGTAAAAATAGCTTACGTTTCAAAATATATGCTTTAAATCATAGGACAGTGAAACAGAGAGGCGATCGCAAGATTAGTTTCTAAAATTAGAACTCTTATCGTTGCAACAGCTCTCCAATTTGAATTTCTGGGATTTTTATACATATATTACATCAGGTTCTTCAAGATCAATAAGCCTTGATCATAAATGATCTTAAGGTTGCGAATGTATCTATCTAAATCGTTTCAAGAAATCATATCTAACAATAAAAATAAGAAATAAAAAATAAAATAAGAATTGTGATATCCTTGAGCTCACTTTGGGTAAGGTGGAAATCATTTTCTTCACGTTTCCTCAAATGGAGCACTTGAGGCAATAGTGTAATTCAATGCCGATAGGGTATTTGCCATCGGAGTAGTTGTTTTTGTTGGTTCACTGCTTGCATGTCAGCCTGATGAGATTATTTTTTTTTTAATTTTATGGCCAGCCTCCCGCAAAGGCTGAAAGCCTATGGCTCTGTAGAAGTGCTGCGAGAGGATAAGTATCGGTTCACGTTAGATTTGAAACGCTGCAGGTTGTAGCAGTCGCGAAACAAATACCCCGGCAGCTGATTCCACAGCGTCGAAGTTCTCCAAAAGAAGGAATGCTGGAGGAGACTAGTTCGGGGAGTAAGGACCTCGACTTGGTAAGGATGAGCTCGCAGAGCTTCTCTAGTTTTCCTGGTTCGGACGGCCTGTGGTGTTATTATCTGAGAGAGCTCACTCGAACATCTTCCGTGATAGAATCTGTAAAACAGGGATAGGTCAGCCACCCTCCTTCGATGTTCCAGGCTGTGGAGGTCCTTTGTGAGGTTAGGCGTATCGATTAGTCTAATCGCTCTTTTCTGGATAGTGTCCAGAAGCTTTAGAGAGTGCTTCGGAGCGCATCCCCACACATGGGAGCAATACTCCAGCGATGGTCGGATCTGTGCCTTGTAGAGCAGCAGCAGTTGCTCTGATGTATACAACTTCCTACAGCGGAACAAAACTCCAAGCTTCTGGGATGCCTTTTTAGCAATACTGACGACGTGGTCGTGCCAGGACATGTTATTGTTGATGTTGATTCCCAAAAGCTTGACGGAAGGTGATTCGACTATGGTGTGACCCTCCATTTCCACGGTTGGTAAGCCATCGTGAGACTTCTCTGTAAGTGTTGTTGCCTGAGTTTTTTGTACATTGTTTGTACTTTATTTGCTAATCCCCACTCGACAATTGTTTTGATATCTGCGTTGATCTGTGAGGCGTGCTGTTGTCGCCGACGTACCGTCTCCTGGGATGATAGTGGCTTGCCTGGTTCCATGCACTACACTAATGTACTGTCATCTACGAAGCTGTAGATTGGATTGGATGTTATTTCCAGCAGCTCGTTGATGTATAGCAGAAACAGTGTAGGGGATAGGACAGATCTCTGAGGAACACCGGCGTTTATTGAAAATACTTCTGATGAACAGCCTCGACTACAACAAACAGAGATAGGTCGTTCAAAAAGCTATTCAGCCACTGGCGCAGGCCAGGTGGTAGTCTATAAGCAGCAAGCTTGACCAGAAGTCCGTCATGCCATACTCTGTCGAAAGCTTTCGATATATCAAGTGCAACAACACGGGATTCGCCATGATTGTCTATTGCTCTGTTCCACAAGTGATTGACGTAGGCAAGGAGGTCACCTGTAGACCTGTGCTTACGGAAGCCATACTGGCGATCATTTATGATGTTATTGTTGTCCAGGTACTTCAGGAGCTGTGTGTTAATGACAGTCTCCATAACCTTAGACATGATGCTGAGAAGAGCCACAGGTTTATAATTGGTGGGATCAGTTTTTTTTGCCTTTCTTAGGGATGGGTTGTACGCAGCCAATCTTCCACGAAGCGGGAAACACGCCTCGTTGATACGAAAGTTTGAAGAGTTTGCAAAGAATAGGTGGAAGCTCAGCGGCACAGCGTTTAAGGACAATGGCTGGAATTTGGTCAGGACCAGTAGCTTTGTTGGTGTTCAGTTTTTGGAGGATGCTTTTTACATCTCGATGTTGAAATTTGACCTCTGCCATTCTCGAGTTCACGCTTATGGTGGTGGTCGGAGTACTTCCTTGAAAGTCTACAGTATAATTGGCTGCGAAGAGCTTCCCCAAGATGTCTGCTTTTTCTTTAGGAGCAGAAGCGATGGATTTGTCCTCTCTGGTCAGGGGTGGTATTGACGAATAGGAAAAATTCTGACTAAGCCTTAGCTACAGACCAAAACGTTCTGGACGAACTGGGACATGAGAGGAGCTTGTTCTTAATTTTTTGGTTGTGTTCCTCCTTGCTGCTGTCAATCACGCGTTTACAGTAATTTCTGGCGTCGATAAAACTGCGGTGGCTCTCAGCATTTGGATTTTTCCTCCATTCTGCACGTTAGATTTGAAACGCTGCAGGTTGCCGACGGAAAACGCATTTCCAGGTAGCTCATTCCACAGCGTCGAAGTTCTCCAAAAGAAGGAATGCTGGAGGAGTCTGGTTCGGAGAGTAGGGACCTCGACCTGGTAAGGATGAGCTCGCAGAGCCTCTCTAGTGTTTCTCGTTCGGACGGCCTTTGGTATTGTTATCTGGGAGAGCTCACTAGAACATCTTACGTGACAGATGTAGAACAGGGACAGGTCAGCCACCCATCTTCGATGTTCTAGGCTGTGGAAGTCCTTCGTGAGGTTAGGTGTATCTGTTAAGAGCAAACACCGATTTCGGCCAATGGACGAAAAATATGGCCAAAACGCGTTTTGGCTGCTACCATTTTACCAATGTCCGAATTATCGCTTTCTGACTGTTTAATGTAGACCAGAACGTGTTTTGGCTCAACTACGATTGCCAAAACGCGTCCTGTTCTACTGCGATTGCCATAACGCGTGGTGGATTTTGTGTCTCAGCTTGTAAACGATACCACTGGAGCTAGTGTATAGTGCGGGTTAGACAATAGCTAGAGAGTGCCATTTAGTATTTGATCTTTGTGCGGGTTAGACAATAGCTAGAGAGTGCCATGGAAGACCTAAGGTTATGTTTTAATGGCGAACTGCAAAAAGTCATAAGTGGTAGCAGTGATCGTAGTAATATTTGTACAAGAGAAAGATACGACCAAACACTCACAGAGGTAAAGGCGTCAAAAGCTTGTAAAAGTAGCGGTGATACAATATCTTCGAAACAAAGACAACGATTGAAAAGGTATGATATTTTAAAAATTGGCTAATTGAAAGAAGGACAGACGAAACAGCCGAACTGCGTTATTTTTGCATGACGCACGAGTTATTTGACATTATTCATTCCGCTCATGTGGGAGCTGGACATAAGAGATTGTGAGGTATGTTCCTTTCAGTTTTTTTTTCACGAATCTAAGATTTACAAGTTCTTTTATTCATTTTAGTTATGGATTCTAAGCTCAGAGGAAATATTGTAACACAAAACGGAAAATAATTGAGATTTATTTATTCGTAGTAGAACATAGAACGTGTTCTGGCAATCGTAGTTGACCCAAAACGCGTTCTGGGCTACATTGAACAGCCGGAAAGCGATAATTCGGACATTGGCAAAACGGTAGCAGCCAAAACGCGTTTTGACCATATTTTCCGTCCATTGGCCGAAATCGGTATTTGCTCCTAACATATCGATTAGTCTAATTGCTCTCTTCTGGATAGTGTCCAGAAGTGCTTCAGAGCGCATCCCCATACATGGGAGAAATACTTCAACGATGGTAGGATCTGTGCCTTGTAGAGCAGCAGTAGTTGCTCTGGTGTATACAGCTTCCTATAACGGAACAAAACTCCAAGCTTCTGGGATGCCGTTTTAGCAATACTGATAACGTGGTCGTGCCAGGACATGTAATTAATTGCCCATGTTGATCCCCAAAAGCTTGACGGAAGGTGACTGGACTATTGGCTGACTCTCCATTTTCACTGTTTCCACGTGAGACTTATTTGACAGTGTTGTCTGAGTTTTCTGTACGTTCAGCTGTAATTTATTTACTAATCCTCACTCGACAATTGCTTTGTTATCTACTTTTACTTGTGAGGCACGTTGCTGTCGCCGACGCACCGTCTATTAATGTACTGCTGTTTGCGAAGCTATAGATTAGATTGGATGTCACTTCCTCTCTGGTCAAGGGTGGTATTGACGAATAGGCAGAGTTCTGACTAACAGCCTTAGCTACAGACCAGAATATTCTGGACAAACTAGAACATGAACGAAAGATCTAAACAGCGCTGTCGAGGACTGAGGACATTGTGCCTGATGCGATTGAGGACACGTTCCAAACAAGGATTGTGATGTCCTTGAGCTCAATTTGAGTTGTTTCCCCAAAGGAAGCATTCGAGCCAATAGCGTAATTCTATGCCGGTAGGGGTAGTTGCCCTCGAAGTAGTTGTTCCTGTTGGTTTACTGCTTTACCATCACTAAATTTAAACGCACTTAATATATTTTAAAGAACTCTACTATAACCTTTGTTTTAAAACAAGTGGATGAAATATTGTTTTAATGGTGCAAAACATTAAGGCGGCAATGAGAACATGGTTATAAAAAACGAAAATTATTTTAAAACAGATCAGTAAGATTTACATCTTGTTTCAAAACACTGTTTTGAAACATGTTCTTTCACAACTTGTTACATACTTTAAATCTGCCTTTAGATACATCAAATCAGACCATTAATACTTACGTCATCTCACTTAGTGACAATATCTGTATATCTTGACAGAAAAGCACTAACCTACCTATTTATAGACTTTTTACCTTTTATGATATCTTTTTAGTAAATTCTAGCTTGAGCTGTGCTCAAATGAATGTACTATATGAATTAAACCATGTTGAACGATATCGAATAAAACTATATTAGATTCACTGCAATAATTCCATTCTCATGATTTTCAATTATGCACGACTAATTCTCCATGAACTCAATTAAGGGTAAAACACGGTGTGCCTGAATTTCCAGGGCAAGCTCACAAATTCAGCGTTCTTTCTTATTGCGGAAACAGCTCAGCCATTCATTCTAAGTACGGCTGAAAAGGTTACATTTTACATAAAACCCTAGAAATTTTAATAAAGCATCATAACTCCGAAGGAGCGAAAATCTACGCTATTCAGAGCGATAAGGTACTTGCATAGTTCATAACTCTGCTCGCCTATAGGTTATGTAGAATGAAACGCTCGGGAACAAGTATCTGTAGAGGCGAGGATAGCTGTATAACTGTCCTTTTTCCCGGATTAAAATGAAGTAACACCTAGTGGACTCTGGAGAGCCATAAAGAAGGACCTTAATGTTTATTTAAACCGGTTCATACATTTAATGGCGGAAGGCGAGTTTACTTTTTTTTTAGTCTTTTTGGGTATCTTAGGCTGCGGTTATAGTGGATGCGTACTCGTACGACCATCGAGTCGTACGTAGTCGTGCGACTGAAACAAACACCGGCCGATAGATCGAAGCGGTTATATTGGATACGGGATGGTCGTCAGAGTACGCACGTGTATGCACGACCGAATTTTAGACTAAGGCCAAGCTTGCGACCTGGTCGCGGCGACAGAAACGTTGCGACCTGGTCACAGTGATGTGCTCCATTGATTGTTATGTAGGCGGCCATGCTAGCGACCAGCGACAGCGACTGATTTTGGAAAAGCATCTATGAGCGTTTTCGGAGCGCCGCGACAAATACGCTGTCCATAATTTCTTATGCAGGTGGCCATATTTGCGTTCCAAACGTGGCTGTCGATATTGGAAAAAGCACGTAAACCACATTTTCAGTCTCTTTACGATCGGGGTGAAAAAGGGAGTGAAAGTGTTTTACACCGGATTATTTATAAATAAAATTCAAACACGGCTGGCGCTGTGGAATACAAAGTTCAAAGAATACATGAATAGGGATACAAACAGAAAATTTTGGATAGAAGTAAGCAGTACTATACTCCCAGACTGGGGCAGACCCGTTAATACAGATAAAAACAAAAAAGATAAGCAAATATTTGTTCACACATTTTATCTTCGAACCATTTCTTGATGCGATTATAATATTTATTGTAAATCTAAATACATACTGTCTCTATACACCGTTTCCCAGGACGAATCCCGAAAACTTTAAGGGATGATTTCTGGCACCGACTTATGATATAATATGATTAAGTTATACGTTTATGCTCAGTAGTAAAAAAGTTGAAATTGCCTTAATTAGATCGCGGAATGGTTAATGTTTGAGCCCCTTTATCATATTCGTACCGTAAAAGTAATACAACATATGATATTTGCTGTAAACGGTCGACCAAATGATTCAAAATACCCGTTAGCGTAATCCGACCTTCTCCGTTTTTGCAAGGAGTTTCTGAAGGTGACAGTGAAATAAGGTGGGCCACACATGTTTCAGTTATCTTTACAACCAAACTTCAAAGGTTGATTTCTCTAAAACAAATGGGAATTTCAGAATAATTCCTTTTGAAATCCCTTGGCATTCTGAAACTCTAAGTGCGATTTCTTTTTTCGGGATTCGTCCTGGGACACGGTGTAAAGTGATGTGCTGTCCAGATTGGATCTACAGGTACGGGCGTGTTGAATATTGTGATTATAGTTTTTAGATATGAAACACAAAAACTAAAAAAGTCAAAGTTGACGATTAACGCGATTACGTCATTGGAAAATAGTTAGCTGCTAGGCTAATTTTTTTGACCTCCCAGCAAAATTCATCGAAATCGACATTGCCACATTAAGTTCTCCTACAGAAGATGCGGAAAATATAGATGTTTAAATAAGTGCTTTAAGTAAAATACAACTACGTACATATTTAAAAACCATATGTCTTGTCATACTGCCAAGCTACGATACATGCAGGGATAATGAAGGACTCAACCAAAGTGTCTCTGACGTGTGGATACTATATTTTTTCACTTCGTTTCTTCTTAAATACCTCAAGGCAATGATTACTAACGGAAGATCATTATTATCCATAGTTTGGTTTTGAGTTGAAGTTGAAAAACGTTGTCGCAGATTTATAAGCGTGGCCATGTGTAAAGAATGTACAACACAGCGACCGGGTCGCAACGTTTCTGTCGCCGCGACCAGGTCGCAAGCTTGGCCGTAGCCTTAGAATCAAACTTGTTTGATTTTCGTCCGACCACGTACGACTCCTATTCATGATGAATGTAGAAAAATTGATTTTGGGAGTTTTTGAACGCAAGGTTCGCAACTATTTAATTCAGTGGACAGATACAAGCAAAAAAATGGCTGTTTTATGGCATATAACGTCGAATAACAGGTGAAACTCGCCATTTCTTACTCTACTTTTGTATGTCGTTTACCCATGTGCCTTTTGCATTTTCTAACATCAAAAGACGTAGAAAATCGTTTTCCAATAAATATTCGTCATCGTCGGCTATGCTCTCTGATCTTAACTAGTCAACAACAACAAAAACTCGCCGTTCCATCAAGTCTAAATGTCGCACACTGCACAGCGCAGCGTATGCATAGCAGAGTCTCGGCTTCCGACTGTGGCTGCCGCGAACGATTCATGATATGTGACGTCATAAGGCATTCCACCACCGCGATCGCTTTCCGCAAATATAAAATTGAATAACTCTGCCGTTTTTTGGAATATTTAGATGATTTTTTCGACATTCTTCAAGTGAAGAAATAGACTATCAGATAATAATGAATTTTCCAAATTTTGTTTTTTAGGAAACTTCCCCATCGAACGCATGCAATCTAACCGCCCAAGTCGTACGAGCACGTATGTCCGTTTTTGTACGACTCGATGGTCGTACGAGTACGCATCCGCTATACCGCAGCCTTATGCATGGTGTCTCACGACAATTAAGACAAGCAATATATCGGAAACAGGAAAATAAAATTTGGGTATACCCGGTATATCTGGTATATACCCAGTATATATCCACAACATTTACAGTATATTATAACGTACAACATACCTATTGTGCAATTTTGTGACTTTGCTGAGACCCAGTGATGGGCAGTAGGTAAATACACAGCGCAATTGGTTACATATGTAAAATTTGTTTTATTTTTGCGTTTATAATGATCCATTCTAATAAATATTTGCTCAAGTATCTTCAAAGATCAGAAGCAGTGTGTACTCGGGTATATACCCGGTATTTACCCAAGTACCAATATGGTATTTACCCATTGGGTATCTACCGGGTAAATACTTATGGTTATTTACCCAAATTTCAATATACCGGGTATTTGCTCATTACTGATCGGAACTGGGCAGTAGTACAGAACTATAATTTTGAGGGTCTAATTTAGAGCAAATGTTGTGTCTTTTCTTGTTATTGTGTTTCCCAATGAGGTATTTGTTTTGGGTACGTGACGTCCAATTCAGATTATTAGTGGGACACCCTGTATATTTGTGCCTTTCTGTGTTCCTCCCGTTGAAACAATTCCAACTATCTTGGGGTCTAAAGTGATTAATTCAAGAGCAACAGGTACTAAGACAAAACATGAAACGAACACTAGCAAAATAATTTAACTGTAGAGGTACATGTCAGGTGTCGTGGTGTGTTTCATAGCAGGGTGGAAAAATCTATAGCCGTGTCACAGCATTCGCCACGTGCCAGACTGATGCTATATGAATTAGCTGAGACAGAAAACGAAAAGCTGTCAAAATTTTGGTGGAAAACGAATAATTTGGTACGGTAGTATTTTTTGTGATATTTAGCGTTTTTAAAACCAATAATTGTGAAATATTGTGGTGTGCATAATGGTAGGGTGTGCAGCTTACGGTTGTAAAAGCCACAGCAGTAGGAAGGAGCCAGGATTGTATTTTTTGGTGTATCCGAAATTTATGCAAATATCTCGATATCCAGTTCAGAGATATATGTATCCAAAATATAATTTGAAATGTGCCACTAACATGCAAATCATAATATTTTTGAGCAAGTGCAGTGTAAAAATTATGTTTTTAAGCCAGTTTTTGGTTCAAATACAATCATTTTTGCAGTGGCTTTTGAATAGAAATATTACGACTTTGAATTGTAATATAATATTCTTTCATTAAGTACTACTGCAAACTCCCCAAATTAGTTATCTGACATTCAATATGTATGTTAATAAATATAAATAGACGTAAGTATTATGTGTTCTTTAATAATAACAAATTGATCTACTACGAGCAGTATTTTTTCCTGGGTAGTACTAGAAGTACAATCCTGTCTCATCAGTCATATATGCTGCAAATGAACTAAAGCTGAACTTAAACTAACCTTGGGACATTTTGGATAGAGTATATTATTATACATTATGTATTTTTTATATATTTCTGGCCACAAGATATCGGTCGAATGGAAATTCACGGTTTAGGTTATATTAATCACTTAAATTTTAATTGTGGATGGTGAAGTTTGCCATACCTCCCAAATAGTGCGACACTGGTGCATGTAAACACGTTAATTTGTGCTGTTCAAAAATCGCCAGTTTTGGCTGAATCCTTCAATTTATAAATTTTGTGTAGTCGCTCATCCTACTTGTAAGTAGTTAGTGCACCTATTACGTTAGTTAGCTGCTTTTTTCCTTCGATTCTTCATGTGGAAAATTTATATAACCTGAGAATATTTGGAATTTTTCGGCTGCTAGCGAACAATTTCTACGGTGGTACCACAACGATATTATAGTAGTACTTCCAGTGGCGTAACGCAAAATGCCATCCAATTTAATTTGCGCGTGTTGCAGCAGGCCTTATAAGACCAATCTGATGGTAAAATGTGCGACATGCACAAAGTCATTCAGGCATATGTGCGTTAATTTGTCACTTGAGGAAATTAATGTGCTGAATGATCCTGATAAGGGTTATTCGTGGTCATGTACCAACTGTAGGAGGGTGGGAAGTCAGATCGACGATTTGAAGAATTTGATTTTGTCTTTGCAAGATGACATCAGAGCCTTGAAAGTTGAAAATAATGCGCTTCGGTCTGCTGCTCCTAATTCTCTCGACTTCGAGGAGATAATAGAAGAGATTCATGAACGAGACTCTCGCAAGCGCAACATAATAATATTTGGCTTACCGGAGCAAAGTCAAAGTGTACAGCCACAAGTCAGATTAGAAAAAGATAAAGCGCAAGTTGCTGAAATTTTGAAAGTGGTAGACCCAGACTTCCAGGTAGAAAACATTACACCTGTTAGACTTGGTCAGTTTGATGCTAGGAAAAGCAGACTAGTCAAAATCACACTCCGCGATGGAATGCAAGTTGTTAACCTGATCAAAAAAGCTAGCAATTTGAAAAACAGTCCGTTCAAGGACATATACCTATCGTTTGATCGGACTCGCAGGCAGATTGATCTTTATAAGAATCTACAAGAGGAGGTTCGCGCTAAAAATGCTGCAGGTCCGCAGAAATTTAGAGTTAGGTAGGTACGTCAATGGCACTCCATAAATAGTAAAATCTTTAAAGTGAAGAACTCCAGCAGTTTCACAAGTTCCAATTCTCACAATCTCGTCTGCTACTATCAAAACGTTCGTGGGTTAGATAGTAAGGTTGACATCTTCAGTGCGGCGATAAGTGACTGTGAATATGACTTAATTGCCTTGAGTGAGACATGGTTGACTGAAAGTGTTCTTAGTTCTGAGTTGTTTTCGGACTCGTATTTTGTACATAGGAAAGATCGTCAATTTGAATTAGTGGGTAAAGGAAGTGGTGGTGGCGTACTCGTAGCAGTTAAGGATTGTATTATTTCTGATGTTGTTGATGTCTCGGCATTTGATTTACAATTCCCTCAAATCGATTTGTTGATAGTGAGATGCCATTTAGCATATAGGAGCTTTTTTGCAGTTGTAGTCTATATACCTGACAAAATATCAGTCGCTGATTTTGAGTCATTCTTTGACGCACTTCAACAACTCGATTATTTGCACGGCAATCATTCAATATTTTTGGGCGATTTTAATGTACCACAATTTGTCAGTGGAAATAGTTACGATTCAAAGACACGAATAATCAAAAGTTTCATGGACGTATTTAATTATAAACAGTCGAATACTGTTTTCAATCAATTGGGTAGGACATTGGATCTGGTCATTGCTCAATTTATTTGTGAAGTGGAACGGGATGAACTTCCTCTTGTGCCAGAAGATGATCACCATCCGGCCCTAATAGTGAATTTGTCTTCAATGTTCATCAAGGAACCTCAATTCAACTACCATCATGCCAAAAAGACTTATAACTACAGAAAAGCTGATTTTGTTTCTTTGTATGTAGAATTAGGTGAGCTTGATTGGGTTAATTTGTTTATTTCACCAAATGTTGATAATGTTTTAGAAAAGATGTATGACACGATCTTCAGTATTTTTGATAAGCACATCCCTCTACACAGGAATCATGCTCACAGATACCCACGCTGGTATAACTCTGAAATCATTAGGAATGTTAAGCTCAAATCAAAATATAGGAAAAAGTTTGTCAGATTTGGCCGAAAAGTCGATTTAGATGAATTTCGGCGCTTGCGCCGACTTTTATAACATCAGATAAAGTTAGCTTATGAACAATATATAGAAGATATTCAAAGTACGATAACTAGTAACCCAGGTGCATTTTGGTCATACGTTCACTCTAAAACTGTACTTATGACCAACCTTAAGATATTGTTGATGCATTTAGCGAATTCTTCAGTAATGTATACCTACCTCCTGAACAACATAAAGATCATAAGTATAAACATAGCGATCTGTATGTTCATTTCCATTCTATTGAAGAAAGCGAGGTAAGAAATGCCATCAAAATGTTAAAAGATAAGATGACTTCTGGTCCGGATGGCATTCCTTCCTTTTTAGTGAAGGATTGTGCTGGAGTGTTTACTGGTGTTTTAACGAAGTTTTTCAATTTGTGCTTGACAACAAAGAGGTTTCCAAATGTCTGGAAAGTAGCTAAGGTATGTCCGGTTTTCAAAAATGGTGATAAGATGCAAGTTGACAATTATAGACCGATTTTTGTCTTATACATGTTCTCGAAGGTCTTTGAAATTGTGTTGTATAATCGTACTTATACTGCGGTCCAGCATCAGCTGTCATTGTATCAGCACGGCTTCATAGCTAATCGTTCAACTATCACAAACCTTTTTATATTGACGCAGTACATATCTGAAGCTCTCGATAATAATGAACAAGTGGACGTTATCTATACGGATTTTTCAAAGGCCTTCGACAGGATCAAGCATCATACCTTGCTGAATAAGCTAAGCAATTTTGGATTCTCGGACGATGCTAGAGCGCTATTGTCTTCATATTTGTCAAACCGTAAGCAATTTGTGACTTATAACGGTTATCAGTCAAGGAGTTACATAACACCCTCTGGAGTCCCACAAGGATCTAATTTGGGACCGTTACTTTTTTTATTGTTTATTAACGACCTGTGCGACTCTGTTGAATGTGATAGGCTTTGTTTTGCTGATGACCTAAAGATATATACAGTGATAAATAGTGTCAATGATTGTGAATTTCTTCAATCTCAATTAAATTTGGTGCATGCCTGGTGTATCAATAATAATCTTCAACTTAACATAAGTAAGTGCAAAATTGTGAGTTATACCAGAAAAAAGCTGGTTTGCGACTATAATTATTGTATTGAAGGCTCTAGCTTAGACAGGTGTGATACTGTATGTGACTTGGGTATAATTTTTGATCAAAAGCTGACTTTCGGTAATCATATATTGAAAAAAACATCAGAAGCACTGAAAGCATATGGCTTTATAGTAAGGAGCTGTAGAAATTTCTATAACATCAACTCAATGAAACTGTTATATTTCTCGTATGTCAGATCTAAGTTGGAATACGGTAGTGTTATATGGAATCCGTACTATAACTGTTATAGCATTTTCATTGAAAAAGTGCAGCGCAGGTTTCTGAAATTCATTTGTTTCAAAATCGATGGAATTTATCCTGAAAGGGGTATTAGCAATGAAGAGCTTTGTATTAGAGCTGACCTCTCAACATTGAGACAACGGAGAAGCTGTGCCTCATCAATTTTTGCTTACAAGCTATTAAACAATTTAATTGATTCTCCAACAATTTTGGAACAAATCCAGTTTCATACACCTTCGTTTTCTTCTCGTAACCATGTGATTTATAGGCCACCTCGAGCAAGGACAAATATATTATTAAAGTCACCACTAAATGTTATGTGTACTAATTTAAATAAGATTGGTTGTTGCTGTAACATTTTTTCGACGACTATTCATAACCTGATAATAGCCGCGCGTATGTATCTAGAATGATTTTTTGTTTTTTTTTCTATTCTTTTATATGCCTGTGTTCGCATTTGTTTTGGAATATGTTTGATGCTGATAATTCTGTTTCATCTCTTTATATTAATTTTTTTTTGTTGTACTATGAATTCGCATTGTCCTGTAAATGGGTAAAACTGGTGGACAATAAAGCCAATATTATTATTATGTTTTTTCAAGCTTCTCTCGCATGACTGCGGTGACGACAAATGTTGACGGGCTACGCCAAGTCAACACCTGAACTATTACTGATCGGAATTCAGGAAAGATCGTACTATGTTACAGGTCTTAAGGATTACAGACTTTTGGAATATTTTGTGTAAACTTTCGTCCAGGCCTAACTGTTGTAGGTGTTGTGTAAATGTATTCGGTGTGAGGCCTGAGACCGACATAATGAGGGGGACAATAATAACTTTATCTTGTTTCCAAAGTCGCTTCACTTCTATGGCAAGGTCAGTGTATTTGGATATTTTCCCAATGTAGGTGTTTTGAACATTCACATCATTGGGAATAGCAATATCTATTAAGTAGGTAACTTTGTCTGCCTTTGCGAGTAAGACAGAAGGAATTATTTGTCTGCCTTTGTCTGAAATACCATATCTGGTCTGTTTGCAATGGTGGTTTTGTGTGTGTGTATTTCAACGTCTCAGTATAGTTTGTATCTGAGTTTTCGATTAGTTTGTTTCTTGTGGCTAATGCTTGATGTATGATTTTGGCTGCCGAGTTATGTCTAGCCGTGTACTCAGTTCCAGCGAGAGTTTTGCATGCGCTTTTTATGTGGTCTATTGTTTCCTTCTGTTGGTGACACTTCCTGCAATTATCGTTGGTTATGGATGGATCTTTAATTACGTATTTCTTGTAGTTTTTCGTCGCAATAACTTGGTCCTCGATAGCAAGCATAAATCCCTCAGTTTCTGGAAAGAGCTGGCCATCCTGCAGCCAGGTGTATGACTGTTTTTCGTTTATGTGGTCGTGCGTAATACGGTATCTATGTTTGCCATGGAGTGGTTTCTGCGACCAGGTGTTTATTTTTTCTTGTTGCGATTGTGTGGGATTGAGTGTGTCTGCGACGTGGTCTGGGCATGATAGGTTGAGTGGTGTATAGTTTTTGTCTGCTTTTACTATTGCTCGATGTAAATTTGTTTGTTTGTTTTGGAAGAAATGTCTGAGTGTCTTTATCTGTCTTGTGCGAAGCGACTGTATATCTGTAATCCTTCTGCCTCCTTGCTTCCTGTCTATGGTGAGCCTTTCTTTGCGTGCGTTTGGATGTGACATTCGGTGTTTCGTGAGTTCCGTCCGTATGAGGATGTGGATGTTTTCTATATCAGTGTCTGCCCACTTTATGATGCCAAAGGAGTGAGGACTGGTATCGCAAATGTGTTAATGGCTTTTGTAAGGTTTCTGGAATTCAATTTGGTTTTTAGTAGCTTAATAAGGCGATCTCTGAACTCTTGGGTTAGTTGTGCCTTGACTTGTGTGTGGTCTATTTTAACGTTCTGATTGAAGCCCAGGTACTTGTAAGTTTCGTCCTTGTTCATGTTGTTTAGTGTTTGGCCAACTACTGTTTCCTGCTGGGGGTGGTTCTTCCATTGGCCTTTGCTGATGTGGAGAACCTTGCATTTACTCAGTCCGAATTCCATCCTGACGTCTGACGAGCATGCTTCTGTTATTCTGATTAACTCTCCCTGTGGTACTTCACTGGCGGCATATAGTTTTATATCATCCATGTAGAGGAGATGATTCATTTTGTGTTGATTTAATTTCTCGTGTCTAATGTTGAAACCGCAGTTTGTGTTGTTAAGTTTTATTATTATTATTATTATACCTACAGAACTCGTCAAAAACAATATTTTAATAAATTTTATTTGAAGTTAGGTTATTCGTCCAAATGACCCAACCACAATGTTAATCCCATTAGCTACGTCGCGTCGCTGGGACTAGCGCTTTGGTACTTTTTGGTAACAGAGATGTCAGCCGCGCGCTCCGTCCTCTCCCTTTCCTTGTTTAAGGGTGGGATATTCAGCAGTGCCGCCAATGCTGCTGTTGGTGTACCCTTCATGGCGCACGCTGCAGTTTTGTAAGCGCTTTAAATGCTGTGCCTCACACATTTATCACTAACGGCTGGATGAACAGTGGCGTGCCAAGGTATTCAGCCCCTCCCCGCAATTTTTTTCAGGGGGCCCCCTCTACTTAAAAAATATACTGCCTATACCCGGTGGAAACAAAACTACTATGATATTTCAAATCGGTTTATAGATAGAAAAAATTTGGTGTTACCCCAACTTTATATTTTGATTTTTTTCATTGGAGTTTTTGAAGAAAAAGAATTCATAGACCTTACGTCAAATACGATTATACATTGATTAACGGCATAGAATACGCGTCGCGTCAGTGTAACGTTGCCACTTGTTCAAGGCGTTTTGGATTCTACGTTCGACCACACACAAATTTTGCTATAAAATAGGTACTGATAAGAAAAGTATTATAGTTATTACTATGTAAAAAGCTTACTCGAGGTAGTCTAGGCTGAGCGCCCCCCCCCGCACTGCGGGCCCTTTTGGCGCGCCACTATGGATGAAGACATAACTATGCGGTTGTAATGGTGGCTCCGAGTATCAGAAATTAGAAAAACCTGAATAATTTTTCGCCCGCTAACAGCTAATTGAAACCGTATCTGTTTAAATAAAGGCCTTCACAGACTGGCGCGGATGATTCGCGGCGACTGCGTATAACTCGTTTACGTAACTGTTTACGTAGCGGCATACGTGCTTGTTCAGATCTGTACGGTTTTTTCCGCGCCGACTGCGGATCTGATAGCGTTTGTTTCGGCGCAGATTATTCCATTTCGCATTCGACAGCGTTTTGGTCGCTGCCGCTCCTGATTCGCCATGGCAAAACCAGAGAAATTAATCGAGCTGGTTATAAATTATCCTATATTATTCTATACTTATCCCACGAAGATTATAGGAATGTGCAAAAAAGATGAAATATGGAACCAAATACCAAAAGAACTTGGTGTAAGCGGTAAATACCTATAATTTAATAGAAGATAAAGTGACACTAAATTCTGTAATTCTCACGTGGTGATTTAAAGGATTTGAAAAATGGATGAAATATATGAGAAACATATATTATTCCTAGTAATATTTTATTTACTTAAAGGATAATTTACACATGCATGGTTTTAGTGCCAGTAAAGGTTTACACTGTATGTGCCAAAATTTTTGGGATCGACAGTTTCATATTGTTATAGTTCGCAATATGACGACCGAACTTTGCGAAGCCTGCAAAGTAGTCGCTAAATATTTAACGGAAAACAAATAAAAGAAATATGTACGTAACAAAAATGCTACAAAGTGATTTCATGAGGACACAGAGTTTTTCAGTTTATTCATATATAAAGATTCAACTTGCCAGTTCCTCCTACGCTACTAAATATTTACATGTGTAAACACGCCTTAAGTCTAAGAAATAAAATAGCATACACTTTTTGTCGGGTGAGAAATGAAATTCTTGCTGCCCTGCTTGGATCAGTCTTAAAACTAGTAAAAGTTTCATTTATACAGGGTGAGTTTTTAGTACCGGCTCGGCCAATAACTCCACCACTCTAGAAGGTAGCGAAAAAAGTTGTATATAGAAGTTGTAGCCACGGATATGTTCCTTGCTCAGAAAATATTTAGATTTATACAGGGTGATCCATAACTACGTGGTGATGCAAACATGCATTTTTTTAAATGAGACACCCTATATATTATTCCATATTCAAATTCTACTAATGATTTCCATTCTTAAAATATAGGGTATTATTACATTATACAAGGTATTTCAAAAGTTATGACCATTTTTATATCCAAATCGCGGTCAAATGAACGTACTGTATATCAAAAAGTAATAAATCAAAAATCATTTTTTTTACACGGGAAGATTAAAAATATCCTCTAGTTATAAAATCGGCTATAAAAAAAGCCCGTGACGCATATTCGTATACAGGGTGATGTAGAAGCAAAATCTAGATTTTCTCTTTTTTTTTAAATGTAACCCCCAATATTTTATTATACCAAAGTATTGCTTTTAATATGCTCTTTCATCTTTGTATAGCACTTGTTGTACCTAAGTCATCATAATCAGTTTCCGAGATATTTCGATTTTTTGGTAAATTTAAAATATAGCTTCTATTTGTGTACCGAAATTTATTTATTTTGAGAAAGTACTATCTAATTTGTTTTTTGTTCAACGAACAATTAAATTACAAGGTCACGATACTATTTGATTGAGTCAAAACCCTAAATCGTCGAGATAATGAAGTCAAGTATGCTGAGGAAACAATTTTGTAGGCGTGATGCATAATTATCAAGCAGATTTATCAGGTAGGCTTTGAAAAATTGACAGTTTTTATAACCTGCTCAATAATTGCGTACTGTGTGAAAAAGGAGTTTTAAAAATTAATTTTTCCATTGAGGGTATTCAGGAGAATCTTTGAGAAATTGTCTACTTGCCTCTAGAATATATCAACTAAGAACAGCAATATCCAGAACGGAGGCACTCCAAAACTAATGCGTTTGGAAGATTGAAGAATCCTTTATTTGGACTGTGTCATTTAATATTTCATAGCCTACCTGATACATATGCTTGATAATTATGCATGACGTCTATAAAATTGTTTCCTCAGCACACTTGACCTATGTTATCTCGTAAATTCAGTGTGTTGACTTGATCAAGTACTATTATGGCCTTAAATTTTAGTTGTTTGTTAAGCAATAAAATTTGATAATATTTTTTCAAAATAAATAAATTTTTGTAAACAAATAGAAGGTATATTTAAAATTTGTAGAGAAATCGAAATATCTCGGAAACTAATGAATCCAGCCATAAAAAGGGCTATACAAAGATGAAAGAGCATATTAAAAGCAATTCTATGGTACAATAAAATATTGGGGGTTACATTTAAAAAAAGGGAGAAAATCTAGATTTTGCATTCTGCATCACCCTGTATACGATTATGCATCGCGGGCTTTTTTTATAGCCGATTTTAAAATTAGAGGATATTCGTAATCTTCTTATGTGAAACAAATAGTTTTTTATTCTTTACTTTTTGATATATAGTACGTTCATTTGACCGCGATTTGGATATAAAAATGGCCATAACTTTTGAAATACCCTGTATAATGTAACAATACCCTATATTGGAAGAACGGGAATCATTAGTAGAATTGGAATATGGAATAATATATAGGGTGTCTCATTTAAAAAAATGCATGGTTGCATCACCGCGTAGTTATGGATCACCCTGTATAAATCTAAATATTTTCTGAGCAAGGAGCATATCCGTGGCTACAACTTTTGTATACAACTTTTTTCGCTATCTTCTACAGTCGTGTAGTTATCGACCGAGCCGGTACTAAAAACTCACCCTGTATATGTTTTTTAACAATATCTACCTTCTTTGCGACACCGTCTGCGTTATGACGCCTGAGTGTGAACAGGTAAGCGACTATCGCTATCGCAGCTAACGCGAAACTTCCGTAACTAAGGCGAATCCGCAACAGGCATGAATAATTCGCGCCAGTCGGGCGATGACCAATAGAGACAACCGCAGGATAAGCTTAAGAGGGTAAATTTTTTTCGCGAATTGCAGGCTTTGTGCTAGCTCAAACATGTTCTTCTAAACAAAAACGCCTGTTCTCTGTTGGTAGAACTACTGCTGGAGGGTTCGATTTTTGTTGTTTTCCATGTTTTTTTTGTGTGCAACATCCTCTCACTAATTACAAACATCGAGTTTCCGCAGTTAAGCGTGGTAGCGACCGAACAGCTGCAATTTTGCCTTATTTATCGCCCACATTCCACATCGAACCCGATACCGAAGTTCAGATAGAGCTCTGATGTCTGAATTTATTCTGATTGGTTTCGGAAGCGAATTTATGTTTGCAGGGGGGTAAGTGATAGCTGCAGCGGTCCCACTACTGCAGTTTAATAGGAAGGCATTTCTCATTCGCTTTGGTGGTTGCTTAAGGAGGTATGCTGCGCTTGACGTGACGGCCTCCTTGCATATTGAGGATTAAGCTCCTAAGTTTGGCGAATGGAAATCTGGAAATAAATTGAATAATATTAGGCTAAGTTAGGGGGGCTCCAGAAAACTAAGCCACCAAGAACTGTGTTAGGCTCCAAAAAATAATAATACAATAACCCCGCGAGGGGTTGCTAGATCCCCTCAGTGGCGGATAGGGGAACGCCTCCCAGATATGGGTGGTACCGGGGAAATCAAATAGCCGGGGCGGACCAAAACTAGCACGGTGGAATAGCGTCTGCATCCAGAGGATCGGCTATTCCTCAACAATTAGGACACGACGGATCTCCATGTGAGGAGCGGTACTCCGACAGCGTCTGACTCCATGTTAGGGGCGGCTGATCATACACCCGCAGGAAGCCACCCAACATCAGTAGGCTATCCGGTGCGTGGCGACACCGCAGGGTATACCGAAGCCCAAGGATGTAATCCAGCCGGCAACCTTCGCAGGTGCATCCTCAGGAGGCAATTTGGGCGGCTGCCTCCGGAAATGTCGTCTGGGGGCCCTAAGGCCAACCACCTGACGGGCCCTATCTTCGGGTTCGACCACCCCGGAAGAAAAGCACCCACACCGAGTCGGTTTCGGAAGCCGGCGTTGGGCAAGGTGGCGGTGCTTCGAATTGCCCTGTTGACGACCCCCGCAATGACATGGACCGTTTTAGGTGGACGACGGAGCTCAAGGATGACCTACTGAGCTGCTACGAGAGCAGTAGCCCGCGCCGTAGGGGATACATGTCCCGCATGTATGAGAGGTGGTGTGAAATGCACCCAGAGCATAGCACGCTTACCTCCCAGAATTTGCGAGATTATGTATCGTACCTCCGGAGGCAGGGATATGTTCGTGCTCCAGCTCAGCCTGCCCCTTCGGCGGACGGAAGGCCTGTTAACCAGGCTGAAAGTTCGCCGGTAAGGCCCGCTGAGAGGGAAATCGACCAAGTCGTCTCACCTGGGGATTTCAGAGACCGAAGGGCCTTGCATAACAATGGAAGGTCCTTGAAGCTGGCAGATTTGAAGAGAGAGGATGAGGTTGTGGGTGAACGTCTATCGGAGGCCTCTGACATTTGGAGCATCAATTGCGAAATTTACGCTGCGGCTCTGAGGCTAGCTAGACAGGGGAGAGTGAGAGACTCTCCTGTTGAGAGAGCACAGAGACGGGTGCGCCAAATGGAAGCGAAAATCCAGTTGGCTCGCCAGGAAGCATCCCGTATCCAGTGTGTGATGGAATATAGAGCGGCTGGGAAGCCTTTTACGCGCCGAGTGCGCCAGATAGCCTACGGGTTGAGGTGCGACCATCATACACTCAGTCAAGCGGTACTGGTTGTTGTCAGGCAACACTGTCTTGACAGGATACGGATGCTAATCGCCGCTAAGCGATCGTTGGTGGCGCGGGCGAGAGGTCTGGAGCAGAACAGAATGTTCTACGAAAGACCTTCTCGCCTTTTCCAACAGCCGCCTCCAGCCATAGAGCAGCCGCCAACTGCTGATCGCGTGGAGGCCTTTTGGAGGGACATTTACGAACAACCCAAACCTCTCTCGGCAGACACTCCGGCCTTGGCGCAGTTTGAGTCCGTTTGTAGGAGGACTCCTAACTTGAATGTACTGCGTCACCCGATAAACACGGAAGAAATTCTTGACGCCTTACGAGGCGCAAAGAATTTCGCAGCTCCTGGCCCGGATGGCATAAACACCTACTGGTGGAAAAAATTCCCCAGTTGCCACCGGCATTTAGCTAGAGTTTTTAACTCGTGGCTAAATCAGGAGCAGCCAATTCCGGCTTGGTTTGTCGAGGGTCGAACCGTGCTTCTCCCGAAGACCGGAGATTTGTCTGATCCCAAAAACTACAGGCCAATAACATGTCTGAACGCGTGTTACAAGCTCTTCATCAGAATCTTGTACATTCGTATCCTTCAAGTTGTGAATCCTGTATCTCTCGACGTGTACGAACAGAGAGGGTCAAAGAAAGGAGTAGCTGGCTGCAAGGAGAACCTGTTGATTGACCAATGTGTCACGCAGGACTCTGTGCAGTACAAGCGAAACCTTTCTATGGCCTGGATTGACTATCGCAAGGCATTCGACAGCACGTCTCATGAGCTCATTGTGCGGCTGTTGGAATGTCTTTCGGTGGATAATCAGATAGTGGGGTGCATCAAACAACTGATGCCACTCTGGAAGACCCGGTTCACCATAACATCAGGTGAAACTCGGGTTCAGACGGAGTTGGTGTCATTGAAAAGAGGTGTCTTCCAAGGAGACTCCTTGAGTCCCTTGCTCTTTTGCATTTCACTTTTGCCTCTGTCCATAGCGCTGAGAAATACTAAAGGATACAGCTGTGGCACGCCCAATAACCGGAGGCACAAGGTCACCCATCTGTTTTATATGGATGACCTAAAACTTTATGCCTCCGGCCAACGCGAATTACAACAATCGCTGAGGGTGGTGCAGGAGTACAGTCATGCTATCGGAATGGAGTTCGGGAGAGACAAATGTGCATTGGTTCATCTCAAGAAAGGACGAAGCGGAGATAGTGGAGATGAGGAACAGCTCGTTGATGGGAGCATCTTGCGACAACTGCATGCCGGAGATACTTATACCTACCTTGGAGTGGCGCAGCGTCATGTCCAAGAGGCAACATTGGTTAAAGAGTGTCTCCGCCGCAAGTATTTGCACCGACTCCGGCAGATCTACTCGTCAGAACTGTGCGGCAAGAACAAAGTCGCTGCCACAAACATGCTTGCGGTCCCATTGTTATTATACACCTTTGGTGCTATACACTGGAAAGTGAACGAGCTGAAGGAAATCGACACGAAGACCCGCAAAAGGATGAATATGGAGAGAAGCCTGCATCCTAAGTCCTCTGTCCCGCGAATATACCTCCCGCGACACCTGGGAGGGCGTGGACTATTGAGTATGGAGCGTCTGCACAACAGAGTAGTACTGGCCACTGCCTGCTATGTAACGAACAGCACCGATCCCCTGATCCGCTTTGTGCGAGAGCACGAGAATGCGGGAAAAGGAGCCTTTC
The DNA here is from genome assembly GCA_951848785.1 of Callosobruchus maculatus. Lineage (NCBI taxonomy): Eukaryota > Metazoa > Arthropoda > Insecta > Coleoptera > Chrysomelidae > Callosobruchus > Callosobruchus maculatus. The sequence continues at coordinate 578,155 of CATOUR010000113.1, forward strand.
TTTTTAGCGCAGCGAAACGAGCAGCCGAGGAGCTCAGCCTCACACTCGACTTCAAGCGGAGGTGTCAGCAGTCCATTACGGAACTTGCTCCCGCAGAATTAAAAGCCCACATTAAAACTGCCGAAGTCGACTTCCTCTTAAGACTTCATAAAGATAAGCCAATGCATGGAATCTTCTACAGACATCTAGAAGAGCATGGCTTGTCTGAGCAGTTGACCTTCTCTTTCCTAAGGTCTAGTGGGTTGAAGTCGGAGACTGAGGGCTTTATAATGGCTTGCCAAGACGGTGTCTTCAACACCTTGGTATACCGTAAAAGGGTTATGGGTGTAGATGTACCCGACACCCATTGTAGAGCTTGCCGACAGGCGCCAGAGACGCTTATGCATCTCTTGTCGGCGTGTAAGACGTACGCTGGGACGGCTTACGTCCATCGGCACAACGCGGCTCTACGAGTGCTCTAATATCATTTAAGGCACTCGTACGGTATCGATGAGACACCGGTGCTGCCATACGCTCCAGGGGATATAGAGTCCGTTGTGGAGAACGAGAGGTGCCGGATTTACTGGAACTACTCGTTCCCCACGCTCGAGCTTGTACAGGCAAACAAGCCCGACATAGTCCTTCTCGACCACCAACAGAAGACGATGTTCGTTATTGAGTTTTCGGCGCCTGCCGAAGTGAACATCGTCTCTAAGGAGGAGGAAAAGCGGACCAAATATCAGGAGTTGCTCGGACAACTTCGCAGGCTCTGGCCAGACTACACTGTAAGTCTGCTGGTTATGGTCATTGGATCCCTAGGTGGAATGAGGAATACGCTGCTCTCTGCACTGCGCAAAATACCGGTGTGCCGTGCGGCGGCGCACATCTTAGCCGCCAGAATGCAGAAGGCAGTCATCCTTGGGTCCCTTCGTCTACTTAGGGCGCACGATTCGCGGACCCAGTGATTGCTCACCTCACGGTGTGAGGAGTAGTCATTGGGTAATGGAACAGCAGCTCGGTGTGTCGGAGCCCGAGCTGCACCTTTTTGTTTTTAACATATATATAAAGGTTTTGTACATACAGTCGATGAATCGTTGTTAGGAATATTTTGAACATTAATTTAATGAATTGGTGATTGTTCGTGATTTCTGATCTAGTAAATTATTAAAACCATATACTAACGGGAACCTCTTTTAGGGTCTAATCGCCCAGATTTCAGATAGTTATTGAGAAAGATTTGGAGAAAGAGGACAGGAGTCAATTAGGAGAGAGAAGAGCAAAAAGAATGAAATCTTTCACTTGGAGGACACATTGTCAAGTAGGATTTTGAAATTTTAGGTTTATCCAAAAGGTTAAATTTAAGTATTTATAGTATTAGATATACAGGGTCGGGAGGAACGCACCAAAATCTATGAGTGTATTATACACGAGGAAAGAATGTAAAAAAACATATGTTCTTATACGATTCTCGTTTGTTTTTTCAAGTTATAGCATAGTAACAAATAAATAAATTTCACACAACATTTTCTTGATCATAGCGTTCTTCTAATAAATGTTCGAAAATACTGCCAATGATCACTAAATATTTTCTGTTTCGTCTACAAATCCCAACTGACTCATTTCTTTCTTCTTTAATATCTGCTACGGTTTTCTTAATTCGTCGAATTAGTGCATCCGGTGATGTGTTCACTTCTATTTTGTACACTTCATTCTTGATCCAGCCCCATAAACAATAATCTAGTGGTGTAGGTTATGAAGAACTTGCAGATTTTAATAGGATAATAGGACCTCCAATACTGATAAATTTGAGTAGGTGTCTCCTGTCTTACCACACTACACGTTAAAGAAATATCACATTTGCATGTTCTAAATTTGAATAGGTATCTGGCGTTTTGCAATACTAATAATCACATAAATTACAAAACAAGCGTTCAGTTACCGTCAATATACATCAAAAAATCAGATATTATATTAAATGTCTTTGAACCTCTAACATCGCATTCATTGATTATGACAACATTCAGATAGGTACAAGCGGAAAGCTAGACAGATATTTTTAATTAAGCTATAACATGGAAACAAATGAGAATCGGATGAGAACATATATGACTCACCCTGTATTAGTGTCCGACCGAAACTAGTTTTTACGGCCGAAACCGAAACCGAATTTCACCCTCCGTCTCAGTTTCGGCCGAAACCGAAACCGAAACATCAATATAACGTCAGTAATTTTTTCGTGGATGTAAATATGAATAACGTTTCTTCAGAATTATCACACCTTATTTCAAATAAATTATTTATACTTTTTCAAATAAGAAGTTAATCTGAACCAAATATCAACTATTTTATATTTATATTATATTTTGTATCTACTAAATAACATTCTAAACTTTGGTCAATCTTTATGACACTGTTATCAATTAGCTGCCTTAAAACTAAATTTCTGAAGTACCTACGTGCTAAGTACAACTACTAAGTATTTTTGAAAGTAAGGAGTTTTCTCTGAATTTATGGGCTATTGTTAACTATCAGTATTCATAACTGAACAATCTAATATTGTAGCATTGTAAGCGAGAATCAATAATTTATCAACTTTCTTTGCAAATAGCTTCCTCAGTCTGAATAAATTTGACTAGTAGCATTAAGTAAATGTTCAGTGGAAACAGCCGTCGGTAAGGCAGGCGTTTATTTATTTATTTATTTAGCGTATGGCTACATGGATTAATTGGTAATAAGTCTTAAACAATATAACAAAATACAAATATTAAATTTAAAACAAACAAAAATAAATAGTTTTTAGATTTTAAAATTAAGACCATTTATCCAGTCAACTACAGACTTCGAGGCTTCGAAGAAATCCGACTGTTGTCCAGCATATGCGGTAATCGGGCATTCGGTGACAATATGCTGAACAGTCTGCCGGGGCTCTCCACAGTCGCAGGACGGTGATTCAGATATCCCCCATTTAAAGAACGAGTCACGACAGATGCTATGCGACGTTCTGACTCGATTAAGGGTTTTCCATGTATGGCGAGGCAATTCCATTCCTGGCAGGGTTAAAGTGGGGTCCATAGTTGGTGGAGCCTGTACCGGCTTCTGGACTTCCCAGTCCCTCCTCCAGTGCTCATCAACTTGGAAGCCATCCCGCAAGAGCCGTTCTGCAAATGGTAATGGGGGATTTCTAGATTTCAACCTCCGAAGATCTGCATCATCTAGGTCAGTATGCAGTGGAAGTTGGGGATTGGATAGTATTTTGTTGTATTCCTTCACCAGTTTATCCTGTCTACGAATATGAGGAGGAGTGATATGGCACAGAACGGGCAGCCACGGTAGGGGGGTAGTTTTTAGACAGCCACTAACTATTCTCATTGTCTCATTCAATTTGGTGTCAATCATTTTTGCATGAGGGCTGTTTAACCATACTGGGGCGCAGTATTCAGCAGTAGAATAAACAAGACTGAGGGCAGATATTCTGAGGGTGGTTGCGTTTGCCCCCCAAGTGGTACCGCACAATTTATGAATAATATTGTTTCTGGTGCTAAGCTTTGCTGCTGTGTTTTCTAGATGTTTTCTAAATGATAATGTTCGGTCCATTGTTATCCCCAAGTATTTTGGGTGAGGATTGTAGCGCACTAAGTTGTCATTGAAGTATACCTGAGGTTCAGTTCTAGCTTGCTTGTTATTGAGGTGAAAGCATAACACTTCAGTTTTCATCATATTTGGAATCAGCCTCCAGTCTGCAAAATATCTTCCCATCACACTAAGGTCTTCCGATAAGATACTACTGCCCTCCTCTATTGTATTACTACGAGCGGCTAGAGCAATATCGTCGGCATACATGAACTTCTTTGAAATGGTGTTGGGTATATCAGAAATGTATAGGTTGAATAAGACTGGAGCAAGAACTGAGCCCTGGGGTAAACCATTATTTAGGTGCCTCATTTTACTTCTGCTGTCACCCGTTATTACTTGGAAGGGCCTATCGCAAAGCATGTTGTTTAATAGCGACGTTATTCGGCCACACGGTACCACTTTCAGGAGTTTGAAAAGAAGGCCTTCCCTCCAGACTGTGTCGTATGCTGAAGTCAAGTCGACGTACACTACTGTAGTTTTCAGCCGTTTCTGAAACCCAGCCTCAATGTGGGTTGTTAGGCTGAGTACCTGATCCGTGCAGCTACGGTGTGGCCTAAAGCCAGCCTGTTCAATGGGAATATGTTCCAGTATTGTTGGACCTATCCGATTTAGTATCATCCTTTCAAGAAGTTTATAACATGAACTCAGTAGGGATATAGGCCGATAGCTCTCAGGTAGATTCTTTGGTTTGTATGGTTTCAGCACTGCAATAACTTTTGATTTTTTAAGCTTCGTTGGTATGTTTCCTGTTTGTAAGATGTCACTGAAAAATTTGCTCAGCCACATTCTGGTATGTTTCCCAGAGTTTTTGAGAAACTCAGGGTGAATTCCATCAAATCCAGGGGCTTTGCCAGGCTTAGTGTTTTCCAAGGCGTTATTTACTTCTTCAACAGTGAATGGTGTGGAGTATACAGGGTGAGCTAATGTTGCCTGACGACGTTCTTTCAGTTGTTTCTTAACATCTTTACAGTGCTGTCTATTAGTTGGGACCTTAGAGAGCGCTACAACTCGTGCTGCGATTTGGTCAGCCGATATTTCATTATTTTGGCGTGTGGGTGGGTTAGAGCTCCCTAGTTTCCTAAGAAGGCTCCAAGCTTTCCTACTTGACTTTTTGAAGTTCATGTTACTGGCTGCTTGTTCCCATTTTTTGCAGCGTTCTGCATCTAGAGAGTGAAGGAGTTCATCAGCTATTTCAGAATCTCCGCTGTTCTTAAACTCTTGATAAAGCCTCTCTATGTCATCGTTCCATCCCGGAACATATTCTCTTCGGAAACCTCGGGGGATGCACCTTTTAGCTGTTGTTATAACAGCTTTAATGAATCTATCGTAGCTGCTACTTTTTGGGGGGATCCATCGAACGGCTGAGTCCAGCTGCGCAGCAAACTTGTCCCATTGGGCTTTTCCAAAATTCCACCTCGGTCTTGGTGTAGAGCGGACGATTGGAATTTGGGTTCCAACTTCGAGGATAATCGGACGATGTTGACTGTGTGGAAAATCGTCCAGAACTTTCCTTGAAACCGGTATTTGACGATTTTGAGCGTCAACTGATGCGAAGCACAGGTCTGGATTAGACTCGGTGTTCCATGCAGCTGATCTAAAGGTTTTACGCTCTTTGGCGTCAAATATTAAGTTGAAATTATTGGAATCAGCCCAGTCTAACAGGTGTTCTCCATTTTCGTCTGTGCTCCGGTATTTCCAGATAGTGTGGTGACTATTGAAATCACCGGCGTATACCACAGGGTGTTGATGTACCTCTAGTGTATTATCAGGCCAAGATTGCTGCGGTGGCTTGTACACATTGACTATGGTGATGTCTCCTATAGGCAGGCGTGAATTTTAGGGGAACCCAAACACAGAAATGGACTGAAATTCTAGTGAGAGTAATATCTGCGTTACTTTGCAAGCTTAGCTCCGATAAATAGGCTTCTTAACTTGTGATAAGTTATTACCATCATCTACCCAGCAAAATGACACTTCTTCGCTTGAAGATTAGTGCTCCGAGGGCGTCCGATCGCAGTGCCAAATCCACCGAATTTAGTTTCGGTTTCGGCCGTAGTTTCGGCTGGATGGCAACCGAAACTAAACCGAAATCCGTTTTTTTGGCCGAAACTAGGCCGAAACCGAAACCGAATGTTCAGTCGGACACTACCCTGTATACAATATACATTTGTCAAATTGTGCCCTCTTGGATTGGTATTATGAAGTCGGATTATCTCTTGATACCTTCAATTTATGATTGTCTTGTACTTCTTCTTGATCTCTTTTTACAACAGTGGACATCCGTATTTCTCGAATATTTGTTCCCTTTTTCCCAATTTTGATTTTGAAATATTTGACAATATTAACCGACACATCTTCTTTATCTGTCTGTATTTTTGTCAAGTCTAGCTCCCGTACTACAATTGTCAGCAGCAAATATGCTGTTTTAACGCCAAACGAGAGCATTCGAGGTCATCGAAGATGGCGCCTGCGACATCAAAAGAAGCCAAATACGCCGCCACTGGCTGTTGTTTCTCTCGGATTGTACTGTCACGTAAATGTACATATTTTGTTTATTTGAATTGTCAGTCTTTTGAACGCACCGTTGGGAAATATGGTGGATGCGTCAACTCGAAATCACAGCATATTTTCAAAAATGGTGAAAGATCTAGTTTTACTACAGTGCTGTCGCCAATGTTGAAACATTGTAATCGCAGAAAATGAAATTAAAGGATATTATTGACATCTTATGATCATTTTATGAAGTGTGATCTACAAGGCATGATTTTTCTAATCTGCATCGTACTGTATGTCTATCACTGGCCTATTGATAACACGCGAACACAAATAACTTTTGAATTTGAGTGAGTCAATTTAGGCTGCAGAACCCGTCATAGGTATATCAAATATTTAGTTTTCTTTAACATACAAAGCACAAAATGATTCAAAAGGTTCACGTTCGTACCCAAATTGATGAATTTTTGATATAGCACATACAGGTATGTACTTGACACTTTTTTCTTTGCTAGAGATCGCTTTACAGGTCGCAATTCTCCGTAATTTTCAATTCGTTGCGGCAATGGCTTGTGGAAATTATTGTGGTTTGTTTTACAGTTTGCAATGTTCATTCCATTCCAACCAACATTGTAGAGTAAAATAGAACTTGAAGGGCATCGAAATTAACAAATCACATTTGTCAAATGCCAAAACGTAATTGTGGTCGAGGTGTCCTCCACTTTGTTTGTATTGCATTTGCATTGTTGTTTGTGCTTTATTTAAAAGTCATGAGAAGTACAAGCGGGCACCGAAGTTATATCCATAGCCCTTGGCAATTAACATTATACTAACCTAATAGGTATTTTGCTTGCTTTTGGTCACCGTGAAAAATCACCAAAAATGATACCAGAATTGTTTCTAGTGTCTCAGAAGCTTTAAAACGTAACGTTTTGCTGGAATCTGTGAACGCAAATCTATTTAATCTGCCATGAGCAAAGTATAAACCCTTTATAACCCTTTGTAGCCATCGGGGTGCGATAATATTTACGTTATGCATCCGTGACCGCTTAAGCATGGTGATGCTCACTACAGAACGCATGACCAAACTGTAACAAATACCATCCTGTATGAATCCTCTTGCTGCTTTCGAATTGATTCGAAGTGAATCACCCCCCGATGAGTCACTGTCTCCCCTACAAGGTTTCCCCCTACGAGTGTTTAAGCTTCCCCAAAAGTTATCCACCAGCATGCCAAACAAGTAATTCAGGTCTGTAATTGGAACGAAAACAACTTTTGGGCTGCTCTCATTCCGAAATGGCTCAGAAGTAACGAGCTGTATACTTTGTTAGTTTGAAGCAATGATGCGTATCTTTGATTTCAATTTAATTTGTTTCACGCTTACGAAAAACAAATTTAATTCCTGTATAGGATGAGCGAACGATAGTTTAAAGCTCATTATCCTATTATTTTGGAGAATTACGAGAACATTTTAGATACAGTGGTTATAGGCAACGTTAAGGTGCATGGTTTAATTTAAGCAATCTAAGAAGTGCCTAAGTCACATTTTCAATTTCAATTTTTGAGAAAAACGTTTTTAAAGTTTATTTTTCTTTCTGGAAATATTACCTTTACGAATAATAATTTGATTTGTTATAATATTGTATTTAATTACTTTTAGAGTGAGCAACTTATGTAAAAGCTAGTTTAGTGGTCTACGTTCCAAGATTTAGTTTTTTCACAAATGGACTTAAGCACTTTTATCTTTGGATTTCAAAAGGACATGAAAACCTGTAATATACTTTAAAGTATTTTTATTTTATAATATATGAGAATATAAAATATATTACAAATACAAAAGTTATTTATAAATATCGATGTCAGTGTCTATTGCTTCATAAAGTACTCTGGTTTTTAAGTCAGGACACAATGTCATATCAGATGTACTATTATCTGTAGGTCTAATATGTGATATAAGAAAGAAATTGACAGTTTTGCTGTATACGATAAAATGTTTAGGTTATCAGCATAAAACAGGATTTTCCCATACAAACACAATATTTTCGACATTATAAGAAACCCATTTAATTGTGTTCCTTGTACTATTTCTCCTGAATTTTTCAACTATATATAAACGATTAGACAAATTGAGTGAAATAATAAATCACCAGGAGTAGGCTTCTATCAGTGAATGGAAAAATGCATGATTAACCACGGCAAGGCAATTTTTTCGTTGACGTGGTCATTCATAGTGACTTAACAGACTGTGTACTTCCACTGCTGCTCATCTTCCATTGAATGTATTTTATCTAATATTTGGCTGGACTTAAGCACATGTTGCCTTGAACGGAGGACTATTTTAAAAAACTCATATCCTCATTATAGTCACTTAGGTATACCTTACAACAATTTTATATACACAACCAGAGAAGATGGCACTGATAGTCTATAAATAATTGATAAAAATGTGACATGGGCACTTCATGCGTTGGGCCCTTCATTTCATCCTAAATTTCAAATGATAATACCTATATTTTTTTTATCGTGGCAACTATGATAAACTATTATAGGTCAGGGCTCACCGAGCTTACTCTACTACCGCGTTATACAATCGTGGTTTTATGCAGGCAATAAATTCAATCCGGTTATACGTTAACCAGTAGGTTATATTCGTGGGCGGTCGTCTGAGAGATAAGATAGTAAAAAAACCGAAATAAATGAAAAAATGTCTCTCGTATTCCGTGTAGGCTTTGTTACTGTTTCCCGGTGCCACTCTAGGAACAGCACTTCTAATTAGAAGCGAACAGCGAAGGCTCAGGTGGGGATTCTCGCTGAGCTTTTTTTATGGAAATTTATTTCTGATGGAAGAAACCAGAAACAAATTTCCGCATTGGCGGAAATCGAACCCGAGACTTTCGAGTCACGAGCCCTCGGCTCTAACCACTGGCCCAACCTACCCCCAATGTTTCTGTTTTACTCATGCTTTCTATACCTTTTTAGACTCGACATGATAATGACGATCGCTACCTGAGGAAACCTCCCGCTCCTTTTCCTCATGCCACGTTGGTCAATGGGCCTATACCACATTTTTGGTTTATTGGATTAAACGAACCCTGACACCACGTAAATGCCATAAATAATTTTACAAAATTTTTCTATCGTATTTATGACCGAAAAAAAATGCTCTAAATATTGAATTTTTTGAATCCATACATCACTTCCCGCCCAGGTCGTGTCGTCACGTGTAGGGAACCAATAAGAGCTCACTGGTACAAAACAATAGCATCTGCTCGTAGTCATCGGACCACGAAAGGACGCTTTTCATTGGTTTCCTACAGAAAGGACGCTTCTCATTGGTTCCCTACAGGTGACGTCATCATCGGCTATTTCAAATTACAGTACAATTTTCTTTTTAGTGTTATTCTCATTTGGATCAAGTTTTCTGCTGACTTTTTACAGTAAACGACGCTATGTATCATCAAAAATAATACCGCAGTAAATAAATTGATCAATTTGAGATCACGGTATAGGCCCATTGACGATGGCCACATAGGACTTTGGATGAACTCTGGAGTTCCTTATTGTTTTCTACATTTTTTAGAGTGGGGTAATATTGGGGTAGTTTGGTGATGGGCGGTTGTGAAATTGAAAAATTGTTGTTTTCGCAGTGGACTCTTCATTGTCCTGCAAAGCAACGACACAATATACTTTTCTGCTTTATCCGGATGCTGCCCTACCTTAGACAACAGATATTTTTGTTGTAGACAATGTTGTAATATGTGTAGCTCATCACCAAACAGCTAGCATTGAAACTTCTGAACCGTACCGTGTTCCGTAGTAGAGATCGATAAAGTCTAGAGGTTTCGAAAATTGTGTGGCGGTGAAACTTAATTAAAAAAGCCGTTCTAACACTGTTTTTAGATACTATAAACTGATCATTCTCTTATTATTTCTTGGAGAGATCAGGGTAGTTTCAAAACCCCTTTGAAGATTGATACTGGTAATATAATCTGTTTTTAAATATCGGAAAATCGAGTGGTCCTAATTTCTGCGGAAAGAGATGCAAGAAACTATTTACGAGAGTTTTTGTGTTGGACGTTTTTTTGCGGGCGGGCGGGCAATGATTTGGTTCCAAGGGGATTTCAGCCTATAGCTTCATGCTGTGGGAAATAATAAAATCGTGTTACACTATATTACCCCATAGCAACTACTGCTGTTCTACTAGGCACAGATCAGGCCATCGTTGGACCATTGCTCCCATGTGTGGGGATGAGCTCTAAAGCACTCTCTAAAGCTTCCGGGTACTATTCAGAAGAGAGCGGTTAGATTAATCGATACGACTAACCACACAAAGGACCTCCACAGCCTGGAACATCTAAAAAGGGTGGCTGACCTATCTCTATTTTACAGAGTCTATCATGGAAGATGTTTGAGTGAGCTCAGCCAGATAATAACACCAAAGGCTGTCCGAACGAGGAACACTAGAGAGGCTCTGCGAACTCATCCTTACCAGGTCGAGGTCCCTGCTCCCCGAACCAGTCTCCTCCAGCATTTCTTCTTTTGGAGAACTTCGACGGTGTGGGATGAGCTGCCGGGGAATTGGTTTCCCAACGGCTACAACCTGCAGCGTTTCAAAATATAACGTGCACAGACACGTATCCTCTTGCAGCGCTTCTACAGCGTCATAGGATTTCAGCCTTTGTGAGGGGCGGACCATAAAAAAACCATAATGTGTGGGAAGTACTGAGTCAATCAACTTGTCTCTATTTTTTGCCTTCGATGAGATTGAGATCCTTTCTGTATGCTCTATCATTTCGAAAACGAAAAAAAATCAAATGACAAAAATATAGAGAGATTGCTGTGAAAGAATTGAAACTGCTGTCGGATTTCCAAGCCGGCTTAGTTAATTATTGACGGAGTTTTGATATTAGGGCCTGTCTATACATCTCCACGTCACGACGTCGTCAACGTAGAACGGTGCGGTGTCGCAGCAGGGTGCGTTGCCACGACGTGCTAGTGACGGTACGGCAACGTCACCGTGGAACGCCACGTCTAACGACCTCGCAGACGTGTGGCTAGTTCTTTTGTTTACGATGCACTCGCTCAGTTAATGTTTTATTGGCATTATAATTTTTGTTAATAATCCTTGAAAAGTTGATATAAACATTCGAAAATAACTGTAGAATTTGTGGTCACATGTTTTCAATGCCTCGTATTTTCTAGTGAAATGATTCCCATCACTATTCATAATTGAAAGATGTCTTTTCACATATTTTTTTTCAACCTCTCTCTCCGTCTTTTTCACAAAGCAAAAGCAGAATACGTATTGTGCGGACCGTATTTAAAATGAAACTGCAATTTTTTATGTACGTTAGTGAAGAGTGTATAGAAATTTTACAAGGCACGGTGACGTGCACAATAACAAAGTTTACGGAATACATATAAGTTGGTTCACTCTCCGTCGGCACTTTGAAGAACTCACATGAAAGCGATGCCGCGGCCGCACACTCCAGTTAGTTTTTGCGTTGGTTTTTGCTCAAGTACGAGGGTCTTTTAGCGGGGACTTGCTAACGCCTGGGTTGTACGTATATACGAGGGTCATTGAAGAACTATGTATTGACGGCCGATTTAGACGTACAAATACAAATATTACGTTTATTTTGCTAATGCACTAAGTTACATAAATGGATATCAAAAATAAAGCCTAGTAATACTATTACTAATGAATCTCAAATGATTTCACATATTGTAGCTATTTTGTAGATAAGTAAAAACTGATGGTTCAAAGGTGCTGTAGTATTTTTACCTTAATGTTTTGTTTATTTGGCTTATTTTTGAGATCACAGTTTATACATTTTATAGTATAGTATATACGAACTCGTAGGTACAATTGTAAAAGATAATCATGTGAAAATGCTTTACATAGATACGAATAAATTATTTTTGACATTTTGCTTTTTAGTGTCATTCCAATTGCTACTGCAGAAACTAAAATGTTAAAGTTATCAATAAAAATATTTTCAAGCTCTAAGATATAATTTACAATGTCCCTGGGTGGTATGGTAAGACCACCGAATGAATATTTTGTCTTACTATACGCTTTCAGCGTGATACAATCCTTTAAGTACTTGTAGCTATTGAACTAATCACTTTAGACCCCAAGTGTGCGAGTTTGTTGGAATTGTTTTACCGGAAGGAACACAGGCACAAATATACAGGGTATCCCATTAATAATTTTGATTCGAATGTTACGTGACCAAAAACAAATACCTCGTGTAGTATAATGAAAAAAAAAAAGACACAACATCTGCTCTAATTTACATGCCCAAAATTATAATTCTCTACTACTGCCTAGTTCCGACATATTTCTTGTCTTAATCGTCGTGGGATACCCTGTATTTATATCCCTTACATTTAAAGGTTTACCATGAAATAAGGATGGATCTGATTGCCATTCTCCATCCGTTAATAAATTCAAATTTATTGGTAATATCTTTTCTCGCGAAATTGATTACTCTCAAACATCTAAAAAGATTATCAATTTCCTGCAAACAAATCCGAGTTAACAAAATCGGATATTTTTGAGACACTGTATAGACTTCGCGTTAAACACGTTCAACCTCTACTTTGCGCCGCCCCGTATCTCCCGGCTGACGTCGGTACACTGCTACCGGTTTACCGGGGAGACGGGGCAAGGGGCAGGTCGTTTTGATATTTTTGCGGAGTGATCCAACTTATATGTATTCCGTAAACTTTGGCAATGAGGTGTCATGACGTGCTGTTTTAGGATACGGTAACGTAAATTGGTACGTTATGACAACGCACCGTGAGACTATACCGCACCGTTCCACGTCGACGGCGTCGTGCCGTGGAGATTTGGACAGGCCCTTACCAAAATGGGACAAGGGAACCAAAATTAGTATTGGCAAATGGTGATTTTGGGCATTAATGGACTGTACTATCTACCCATTTATAAATAAATGTTCAGCGTTAATATTCACCGGGAAACAGAGCACCGCCAGCGTAGTTATACACCGAAGCCCGAAATAACGATGAAGTATTAATGGACGCATGAAACTGATATTCTCGACTATCTGACAGATATTCAAACATCATCCCACTCCACGCCGCGAAGCATCGAAAGGTCGTTCACAGATTATCCATCATTATGGACATTATGGTGTTCTCATCGGAAACCCGATGCACAGATGCATATGGATGCAATTATTACGGAATTAGCATGTGCGCTGGATTATATTTTACTGGAATTTCGTTACTCGATGCTTTCGCTGAATGACTATTATATATTATTTTTCCAAATGGATTATTTCGAAAAGTGTATGTAATTTCGCTACATAAAGCGAACTGCACATTGCGTATGAAACATGCTTTCAGTCAATTTGGCCGAAATTTTAATATACAGAGCGAGCCTTAGGTAAGGAAACGGTTTTCATTAATTTTGGAGTATGGGGTTTTACTTCCCACACCGATAGGTGAGTGGAGTATTGTGATCGCGAAAATTTTCGATTTTGAGATATAATACGCTTTTGGGGCGTTTTATGATGTCTACATAACAAAAATCCACGTCACTCATTTCCGTCGGTCTGTCTGGCTGTCTATCTGTCGCTTTCTTCTAGCCTCGTAATCTCAGCAACCGCTGCATGGATTGTGATGAATTTTGGGCAGCGATAAGCTGTGTGGTCGTAGTAGGTAATGTTCCTATAATTTTGAAAATCGGTGCGTGGGCGGCGGAGTAATTAGCAAAAAACAAAAAAGATTAAATATTGCTTAAACTTCGTTTTTAGGCGTTTTAGGGGTTCCTGATCATTTTCTACTTTTTTTTTTGGGTGGGGGTGAAATTGGGGTGGTTGGGGGGTGGGGGGTTGTAAAATTGAAAAATTTGTTGCTTTCATAATAGACTGTCCACTGACCAATGAAGGAAGACCTAGCAACATAAATAACTTTTTTTAGGTCCATCCGAACATTGCCTTGCCTATTACAGAAACCAAAGGCGAACTTTTTCTAGTGTAAACATACGAGAGTATTGCTTTAGATCCTACTATATTATTGTCTTACGAGGAAACTGTTGAATTGATTTTAATGAAATTTTGACACAGTATTACTGCCGTGGCAAGGATGGAAAATGCGTATGGTTTTTATAAATTGCGTCAGTGGCGGCGCAGGAATAATAAAAAAACTAAAAATATAAAAACAGCTCAAACTTCTGTTGTTTGAAATTTGTAGACAAGGTAGATGTTTCAAAAGGTCTGCTTCGGACTTCCATTGTCTATATAATTTTTGGATTACAGCGTTTCGATTGATGTGGTATTGTGGTATTGATGTGGATTGATGTGGTATCTTCAGGATTGAAGGTACCACATCAATCGAAACGTTGTAATCCAAAAATTATATAGACAACGGAAGTTCGAAGCAGACCTTTTGAAGCTCAAACTTCGTTTTTAATCGTTTTAGAGGTTCCTGATCATTTTCTGCGGTTTTGTATTTTGTAACGTAGACACTATTAAATTGATTCTAATGAAATCTTGACGCAGTATTATTACCGTGGTGAGGATGGAAAACGCGTACGTTTGTTAAAAATCATGTCAGTGGCAGCGTAGCAATAATAAAAAAACTAAAAGTATGAAAACAACTCAAACTTCGTTTTTAGACGTTTTAGAAGTTCCTGATCATTTCCTACCTTTTTCTTGGGTGGGGGTGAAATTGGGGTGGTTGAGCGGTGGGGTGTTGTAAAACTGAAAATCTTGTAGTATTGATAACAGGCTGTTCATTGACCTGTGAAGGAAAGACCTAGCGGCATAAGACAATTTTAGGGGAAGGGGGAGGCTGTCGATTATTTGGTTGCAAGGGGATCTCAGACTAAAGATTCATGCTATGGGAAAATAATAAACTGGTATCACAATAATGTGTGGGAAGTACTGTTTCAATCAACTTGACTCCATTTCTGAAATACGACCGATCTTATGACAGCATTTACATTGTTGTCAGATCTTCCGTTTTTCTGAAAATATAGTGAACTTTTTTATTTCAAATGGAGCACCCTGTCTATAGTTTATTTTTGAAATCCTTGAAAAACGCTAATTATTTTTTATCAGATATTCACAATACAGAAATGCTATAATATCTGAGTTACCACTAGATCTACAGTATATCCATCCAAGTTAATATAGGACATTAACTTCGAAAAACATAATGTGAAGAAGGTAACAGCAGATGCTCAAAATGTTGTCAGTTTACTTCAATATAACAAGTGCATTTGGGCTTGTGTATCAAGACGTAGCTAGTTTGCTTATGTTCAGCTTTTTGCTCGGACTTTTATTAAATAGATTAGGAATTGAACCTGTCAGATAATGCAATTACTTGTTGTTTATCGTTGTTAATTTTAAACTGGTAAATCCTAAAAGTTTTACATTATTATGAAACGACTTTTAACATTTACCAATTCAAAATTAACTGAGATAAAATGAAAGTGGCTAGTGCACTAATTGACAGGTACAATGGAGGAGTAGACATTCAAAATGCATTTTGTCCAAATTCTCCATATTTGAGATAGAGGTGGCGCTGCATTCCTATGGTCAAATGCTTACTGTTTATGAACATTCGGACAGTCAAAATGCATTTTATCTGCATGTTATTAGGGGGCAAATAATACCTACACAAACAAACTGATTTTAGTCCAGTGACATTGTACTATCAAAGTGAATTATGTCCATAAACATCGACAAAATGCATTTTGATTGGGATTTCGTTGATTTTAATATATAACCTCTTATAGTTCGGTTTCGTCTAGAGACTTCAACAGGTGTTGCTATAATTAAAAAGCATAGCAGTGTTGTTTTCGGTTGAAAATGCAAGATTTAGATGGGGAGCACATTGTTGGTGATGCTGTGGATAGGGGAAGTAGGAAAAGGCAAAAGAACACAACAACCCGTGAAAGAAAAAAGCAGATAAGGTATTTGTTAGGTTATGAGCTTCTGAACCGAATATTGTTTATTATTTTTCTTCTACTTTTCAAGGTACTCAGATCTAGACATTAATCTAGATAATTTCGATTTAGTCTGTGAGCATAAAAATTCCAATCTTGATTGCAACGAGCTATCCAAAGAAGCCATGCTGAAAATACGACAAAAATTTTTTATGCGGCCTGACAAAATTACACAGGACAACATCCTTGCAAGCTATATCGAAATTCAGGAACCGAAGCGAAAACGAAGCAGAACGGGAAATGGAAAGCTACATAATTTTTCCGTAAATTATTTCGTAAGTATACTCACTGAAAATCTGTTTCAAGTTGTTTCTTAATCTTATGTTTTTTTTCAGATATTTATTGAAGGTAGTAAAAGACAGGTTTGCCAGAAACTATTTAGAGCTCTGTTCAGCGTGTCTCAAAGGCGAATAAATACAATATGTCGAAAAATAAAAACTGGATCAAGCATTACTGAAAAAAGAGGCGGTGATAGAAAGTCCCACAAATTCATCAGTAAATTTAATAAGGTGAAAAGTTTCATAAGCAAGCTGAAAGGTAACGAAAGCCATTACAGCCGTAGTAAATCAAGAAGAATTTACTTGCCTCCCGAATACAGCACTGCTAAGCTTTGGAACATCTACAATAAAGAAGTGACCGATGATAAAAGTAAAAGTAAATTATAAATACTTTAGCAGGATTTTCGATAATCACTTTAATATAGGTTTTGGTAGCCCGGCTACAGATGTATGCAACTTTTGTGTTAGAACAGCAACACAAATCAGTAATGCCAGAAATATTATCGATAAAAGTCAACTGCAGACACAGTTGAAAGTTCACAAGGTTAGAGCATCTCAGTTCCATAAAATAATGAAAGAAGAACAGCCCAACACAGTGTCTTTTTGTTTTGACTTGCAACAAGTGCAGGTTCTACCAAAAGTTCCTATACTTGTATGCATTTTATGCACAACAGCTGTCATTTTACTTTTTTTGCGTCACGGCCACAAACTGTAAAAACCCAGTTTTTTATTCATGGATGGAAAGCCAAGCTGGCAGAGGAGCGACAAAAATATCTTCAGCCCTGCTTGACTTTTTACAAAAGACCAATTTTGCCCCGGATATACACACTCTTCGGCTCTTCTCAGATGGTTGTGGAGGGCAAAATAAGAACAGCTTCGTCATCCACATGCTAATGTTATGGTTATACCACTTTGCTCCAGGAACGATTAAAAAGATAGAGCTTATCTTTCCAGTGCGAGGACACCCCTATCTCCCAGCAGATAGAATTTTGGGAGGGTTGAAAAGATCTTAAGATGACACGCGGTCATAAAAACACTTGAAAAATATTGGGAACTATACCAACAAGTAGGAGAAATCATAAAACTGGGAAGTGATTGGTCATTGGTCAATATCAAAGGAGCTTCATTGAGTTTGAAAAAACTCCAAGGAATTAGCTCAAGTAAAAGGATAATCATCAAAAGAGGAAAGACTTAAGGGGTCGCGGTGAAATCTGAAGTACTGTATCGCACAGACGATCCAACAAAAAAATATCAAACTGCTAAAACCTAAAAAAAACGATTGGATCGTATTGAACTGTGTGAAGTACCGTTTGGACGTGAAATAAAACAGAAAAAAGTTGTCAGTCTAAAAAAACTACTTGTTGCGTTGTCTGGTGCGCAATGGTACAATACAGACCCGGAACTGAAATGGTTGGGTGAAATACTTGAAAGAACTGGGATAAACTATAATGATGGAGATGATCAGTACGAAAACGGCGAAGAAGCTTGCGAGTGCGTTGAGAATGATGAGAATTATTTCATTTAAAAATGTTTTAAAATGACCTACTACTACTGTCATATTTTGCTTTGTTTAATGCTAATCTTTCAGTATAAACTTTTTTTCGAATATTTTTCAGGTTTTTGTTTTTTTTAACTCCACAATGACATTCAAATTGCATTTTGTCCACTAGAGACAAACAAACTGCACTACGTCCAACAATTTTTTTTGTTTTTCCAAGTTGTCTTTCCACTTTCTTGTTCCAAATTTTGAGATAGAGTTCCACACCATCATTATATTATCCCAAAACTGTTTTCCTATATGTAATGTATCTCCTGAAAATTGGTAAAAATGGAGACAATGCAATTTGAAAGTCTGCTCCACTCAGGCTCATCGATCGAGCGAAAAACTAAACCTAAACATACGAGGTACGTCTTGATACACAAGCCCCGATTTACTTTTTTGATTTTGCAGCTCGTTAATTTTTCAGTTTTCGGAAAAAAGCTATTTGAAAAAGTTGTTTATTTTAACGACTTCCATACACAGTTAAAAAAAGTATCAACTTGGCACTCACTCATCCCGTATACTCGTATATAAACTACCGAAACATCTGCTTTACGTTCAAGCTTCGAGAGAGATTTGATTGTGTTTTATACATATTAACTTGTCTGCTAGACCCGTTTTTGCGGATGCAGCTTCTCTTTTATAGGTGCAGAAACAGGTATCAAGCAAACAGCTTACAAGCTTTAGCCGCAAAAATTGAGCGGCACACCGAGACCAAAACAAAAGAGCCTCGGTTTTGCCATATACATCAGAGTGGTGGCCAACTTGACGATTTCCATTTGAAAGGAATCCGCCGCAGTATTACTGACTAATCTACCTCAAAGCTCCGTAATTCCAGAACTAAGCATTATAACAACGCGGCCGACTTTTAGCTATAGTAGTTTCGGAGTGAATTAAAAAAGGTTTGGCTTTTCTGGTGCATCCATAGGCGTCGGCTTGATTTTTGGATTACTCAAAAAAACTCAAAAATAGACATAAAAAATATACATTTCATGTACGTTTGTCGCGAGCTTCCACATCCATGATACATTCATGTACTTTTAATGTACATGCATAGTATATGAAAACATGAAAACTAACAATAAACCTTATACTTGCTTGCATTATCTATTGTTATTAATTCAATTTTTAGTTACAATAATAATAAATAGCAAAAGCAATTATTATTGTAATTGTCATCTTTTTCCTGTTGAATGGCATGTCTGAAATCACAGAGAAATCAAGATTATAAAATTTGGTAGGTGGTTTGCCCCGCCTACGACTTACCGTCAAACGCTGGATGCGAGTGTTATCAGTAGCCAGAAGATAGGTAACATTGCACAATAGTTCACTCGATCAGGTAATCAGGTACAACCAGTACCAGCACACACATGCTAACTACGGCTAAAGACGCGAACGGCGGAATGGCCGGAAATCAGTAATGGATGCGCTAGTTGTCTTTAGGCACACACTACGAGATGTATATATGATACTTAGACCAATATCTTATGTATATTCACATATGAATATACCTACGTTAATATACATAGTATACCATAGTATACCATAGTACACCAGCGTATATCATTTTTCATATGTACATAAAACGTCCTATGAATATTCAGACGTACATATCCATATAGTTATATATGGTGTGAGCCGAAGAGTGACTCAACTGAACTATACCGCACCACGTTCTCCATTATCCGCAAGCTCAGCTACCTGGGTACCTGGCTATATTACCGGTTGGGTATACATACAATTTGTCAATGCTTGTCAGAGCGGTCTGGTGAACCTTTGCTCTTAGTTGCGATCATGGGTGTCGATTGGTTTGTCAAGTCTGGTTACCCAGAGACCAGACAAAGTCATGGAGAAGTAAGGGAAGAAAAGAAAAGGAAGGAAGGAGAAGAGCAAAGAGGAGGAAGTAGGTGCGTCAGTTGGAGGGTATAGCTTGACATAAAAGAGCAAAAATTTAGTTTCTTCAAAATTGCACGTTTTGATTTTTATCACAGTGCGAGCCATGGCATTGTATACCAGAGGGCGTTAGTGATTGTGCGCAATGTCCTGCTCTGCAGAACCTGTAGGTTTTCATGTGCGTTTTGGCGAGAAAACACTAAGTCGTACATGCGTAGCTAATTGCTGGTCTTATAATCATCTTTATCGAATTTTATTCATCAAACCATTGATTAACATATTTAGGTATGTCTACCTAATATAGAGTAGACTTGACGAGAGGTAGTTCCTAATTTTAGTTATAACGCTTCAGTGTATTTCTAAAAAGTCATACTCGTATCCAGGGTAGCTCCTCTGGGCCTACATTTATCATTCGTGCAAGTGATACAACACCTAGCCTGATTCATACGCTGGAAGAAGATAAAACTTCCTTTTACTTCCTGGGTGGTGGCTGTGCTAAGTATCGCTACTTTAGCGTTGAGATGCTTTGCATGGCGGAGTTTTAAGCAATACGCTCAATAAACTGGTCGCACATACGAAAAAAAGCTCAAATGTGGCCGTCCCCGTCACTAGTACTATTACTACTACTAGCTACAGTATGGTCTAACAACTTATAAAATGTCACTTATGATATAAAAGTCATCTACCTACTTTTTTTTACTTCCCACACCGACAGGTGAAAGGAGTATTTTAATTATAGTATAATAAGTGACTTTACTTATAATGATAGATTATAAATGGGCGAAGTTCAGCCTAGCCTATTCTCCCACTGAACCCTTTTGGAAAACATACATACATACCTACATATATACATACACGATGTTCGCTTGAAAACTTCCCATCACTGATTTATCAAAAACCACTGATTATAAAATGAAAAACGCTGAGACAGGTCAAATGATTAATAAGAGGGATAACTTTTTAACCAAAAACTACTTCACTCCCTTGTACCCTCTGACCCCCAAGGTAATCCCCTTACAAATTTTAAATGACAAAGGGTATCGAGTAATACCTCGTTTTAAAGGTGTGTCGAAGTGCTTTATTTTGACGTTTAATTTTTTTAAAATCGAACTGTTCGTTTCCAAAAAAATTAGAATAACATTTATGTATCTTGATTTGTTCAAATAAAAAACAAAAGCACACGAAAATTTCACTCATTCATCATTTCATTTATTATTTTATTATTATTATTTATTACTATAAGTGATCAAAATGTTGCGCGTTATTGCCAAAATAATGATTTAGGCGATGTTTAAATTCCTTATGGACAGTTGCAAAAATATATTGTGGGATATCATCTAAACTTTCAGATTTTGGACTAAACACAATATATTTTAAATGGCCCCTTGGAAAAAAGTCTAATGGCGCCAAATCAGGAGATCTAGCAGGCCATTCTATAGGCCCTCTTCGCCCTATCCATTTATCTGAAAATGCGTCGTCTAGTCTTTGTCGAACCGGAAGAATATAGTGAGTAGGAGCGCCATCTTGCTGGAAATAGATTCCAGTCTCATCAGGTATAGAGTTTCCATCCTCTTCGATTTGGTTTCCAATAGTTTTAGTGACAGACGGATTGATGGTATATTTTAACATACCCAAGTAATCAACTCCATTTAAATTTCCTTGGTATTAACGATTCTCCAAATCCCACCATTATGAAAATCATGCTTGGCTCTCTATTCACCGTATTAATAGTGCGCCCATGACAAGCAGCAGAAAGAGAAAAAGTAAATGAAAATTCAGGTCCATTGTCACTGCACATTGTTTCAAGGAGTCTGATACGTTGAAGGATTAAGAGCTAGATTTATGAGGATAATATATTGTTCCGGTCGTTTTTCCAGATTATTAAGGGAGAGTTGTTTTTATATATATGGAGGAAAGAGTGCGCATTGCATCGCAGCAAAGTGACGTTGTTTCACTTTTTGTCCTACTTTCAGGTCTCTGTAGGATAGTATAGTGCAATTGCCAGAGAAATGTAGCTAAATGATAGCGAGATAGGAGAATAGGAGTGTGATTTGAGGAAAGAGGTGTTGTAAGTGATGAAACCTATTCCTATATGTACGTATATCGCATATTTAATCAGCATCGACTTTAATGTCTAATCTATAATCAATAACTTATCTGTGGTCTTACTATATTTTTACAAAGCAAAATGAAACCAAAAAAATTGTTTCTTTTATTTTGTCTTGTGGAATAGGTGCTTAAAAAATAAAGTTCTAGTTTAAATTTTTTGCGAAGTTTTGATGACTCTTATTTGTTGATAAAAAATGTAAAAGCCACCAATTGTGTGCCCAAAATATCCATACAATTTAACAAAATCAACCAATGATCCCCGTATTTTCTGCAGTGACGTAAACAATAAGGTAGTTAATAATTCCAAAGCAGTACACTGTTGTTTATTTAATCAAAAATTATAGAGCCACAGTCATCAGTTTGAAATTTAATTTTCTTGGTTAAATTTGTGTGTGAAACACGGGAACGTGTCTAGTGAGATTTTTTATAGGTTTTCCAAGGCTAACAAGCAAAAACTGTGAAACTCCACTTATTTTTTTAAGCGAGATGTGGCACCTTGTGAGAGAGCACAAATTCACTGTGGGACTATGTTTCCTCTTAATGTCATAGTTAATTTCTAATTTTATCTTTCGACCTAGCTATTACGTGAAATAAAAAACAAAATATAGATAAAATAGATAAAATATGACTAAAAAATTCATTAAGCGCATTATCTAAAAGGATAGAGCTGTTTTTAAGCCTACACGACAAAATTACCTTGCGAACAATAATTATCTTGGGTTAATACATATCATAATCTATTTCTTATACCTTTTGGACGTTTGTTGAAAAAGCAGAAATAGAATGTAGTTTAAAATGATGTTTATGCAAATTAATATACAAAACTCCCATACATACACAACCTTTTTGACCTGCTTAGTTTTTCAGTTTTAAGTAGGTTAAACGTTACGTACGTTTTCAGGATAATTAAATTTTCAGACACATTTTGTGTTTTTTTTTATTTTTGCCTTTCATCATTTACACATTAACCATTACAAAAAAATGCCAAATATGTACAGTTATTCTTCTTTCCCAAAGAGTTCAACCCCCCACGCTAAGATGAGCTTTCCTCTCCCTATAGTTAAAATTTAGATCCTAATTTCGCATAATTTAAAGACGTCTTTAGGACAATGCGCGGTAAATGGTAAGTACTTTCAAGTGTTTTCTTCCAGATTTAATTTGAATACAGAAACAAAGCATGACATGCTGATATATCTCATTGTACAGCGCACCGTAAACCGAATTAAACTAGAAAAACAGGAAACATAAATACTAAACAATGTGCTCGTAGTAATAAGAGCATGTAGCATGTGTAGGATAACGACCATTTTAATTCATTATAACAATCACTTCGCTAAGATTAAGACTAAGTTCGTGAAATAAAGGTTGCAGGATCGTGGAAACTGTATCTAAGAACTGCCAGAAAAAAGTAAGTGAGTTATAATATTCATTATTGTCACTGATATTGGATAGGAATCTTATTTTTGCATTGTGCAGCCTTTAATTACGCTTTTAAATTGGTGTTCAAATAAATATACCATAGTGCTTATCTTCTTATAACTAAAAAATTGTATCAAATACCTTCCCACACATACTGGTGATATTATTAAACTATAGTCTGAGATCCCCTTGCAACCAAATCATCGCCCGCCCAACCACAAAAAGACATTCAACACAAAAACTCTCGTAAATAGCTTCTTGCATCTTTGCAGGAACTAAGTCGACACAGTTTTTATTCTACAAACTTCAACTAGATGAAACAAAATGATCAGGAGCCCTCAAAATTACCTGAAAACGAAGCTTGAGCTTTTTTAGTTTTTTTATTGCATATGCATTTTCAATCCCCGCCACGGTAGTAATCCTGTGGCAAAATTTCATTAAAATCAATGGATGGACCTGAAAAAGAGTACTATGCCATAAGGTCCTTCTTTCACATGTCAATGGATAGCTTATTATGAATACAACAAATTGTTGAGTTTTAGAACCCTCCCCCCAACCATCTCAAATTCACCTACCGGTGTGGGAAGTAAAAAGTATATAAAATCCTTCAGCTTTACAAATATCGATGCAGTGGCTACAAACTAAGTATCAAAATAACAAAAAGTGCCCAACCTAGGATTTATGCAATACAGAAGGCTGATATTTTGCCAACACTTTGGGAAGTAGGTTAAATGTAGAGGCAGTAGAGGCTAGCTATGTAACGCTGTAAGTTGTATTTCAAAGAACCAGCAATCCTTATGTTAGGATTAGTGCGTTCACGGAATGTGGCATTAACAAGACCTTATATTTGTTACAAATAAACGGCAACATCCGAATATAAACATTTTTGGTTTTACTTTTCCGCTGTTGCTTCACCTCGCATTAGCTTCTTTAATTCAAGGATGTTCCTTCTAAGCTAGATTGGGAAAATGTTAGAGCGGTATATACAGGGTGTCCCACGGCGATTAAGACAAGCATTATATCGGAACTGGGCAGTAGCAGCAAATTATAATTTTGGGGATGTAAATTAGAGCAAATACAGTATCTTTTATTATTATTGTGTCACCCAATGAGGTATTTGTTTTCGGTCACGTGACGTCCGATTCCAAATTTTTAATGGGGCACCCTGTATATTTGTGACTTTTTGTATTCCTCCCGATAAACAAATCCAACAAACTAGCACGCTTGGGGTCTAAAGTGATTGATTCAAGAGCTACAGGTACTTAAAGGACTGTACCACTACCATTATTAAACACTACCGAAGTAATTTAATCTTCCTATGTAGGAATTAGAATGACACAGTTTTTATTCTGCGAGCTTCAACTGGATGAGATGGAATGATCAGGAACCCCCAAATTTGCCAAAAACGAAGTTTGCTATTTTTATATTTTTAGTTTTTTTACTATTGCTGCGCCGCCACAGATACGATTTCTAAAAACCATACGCATTTTCCATCCTCGCCATGGTAGTAATATTGTGTCGAAACTTCATCAAAATCAATCTCAGGTTACACAATACAGAGCGATGTAAAGCAATACTCGTATGCAACATACATCAGAAAAAAGTCCCTTGATTTCTATATTGGCAAGGCAATGTTGGGATGGACCTAAGAAAGGGTATTATGCCGCCAGGACTCTCTTTCAGATGTCAATAGACAGCCTATTTTAAATACAACAAATTTTTTAGTTTTACAACCCCCCTCCCCTCAACCACCCCAATTTCACCCCCACCCAAAAAAGTAGAAAATGATCAGGAAATCCTAAAACGCCTAAAAACGAAATTTGAAGAATATTTAATTTTTTTGTTTTTTGCTAATTACTCCGCCGCCAATGCACCGATTTTCAAAATTATAGCAGCATTACCTACTAGATACGACCTGACAGCATACTGCTGCCCAAATTTCATCAAAATCCATGCAGTAGTTACTGAGATTACGAGGCTAGAAAAACGCGCACAGATAGACAGACAGACAGATAGACCGACAGACAGACAGACAGACAGACAGACAGACCGACGGAAACGAGTGACGTGGATTTTCGTTATGTAGACATCACAAAACGCCCAAAAAGCATATTATCTTAAAATCGAAAATTTCCGCGATCACAATACTCCCCTCACCTATCGGTGTGGAAAATAAAAATAAACCAAATTGATAGTACAAAACAAATCTCTTACACCCGTATGCACCGTTTGGCGATTCTAATCCTAGTTCCCTAATCGCGCTTTGCAAATCTTCGGCATCTAGCCATGCACCGTCAAGAGATTAACTAATCCAGATTGGAGATACGGCAAGGTTGTGTTCGCAAGATTGTTTTGACAGTGACAGTGTCAAAATTGTCAGCTTGCGGTGCATAGTAAACAAGTAATCTAATCCAGGTTTACGTAACCTACGTAACTAATCGCGCAATTGACTTACGGTGCATACCGGTGTTAATCTTGAGGAATATTTTGAGTAGGATAAATTATTTTTATATTTATTAACAAAAAGAGAAAAGCAAAATTGGGACAGTTAAATGGCTCATTTTGAACAACCAGCTGCTTAAATTGAACTCGTGGTCTCTTAAATTGCCGGCCCTCAGATTTTGATAAAGTAGATATAATACTTCCAGGAAAACAAATTAAACTGAACTAATGTCTCTTTAAGAAAAGTTGGTAAGTACCGAAACATAATTTTTTTCTAATAATTGCTACAAAGTGTGTAAGAGAATTCTGTACTGCATGATATGAACACTTGAATATTTTCTTTTTTGGTCCAATACATATCCAATGAAACCAAGTGTGGCAGTTACGCCGCCGCTAATGCACCGATTTTAAAAATTATAGCAGCATTACCTACTAGGACCCCATAGCATACCGGTGCCTAAATTTCATCACAATCCATGCAGCGGTTACTGAGATTACGAGGCTAGAAGAACGCGCACACACATACAGGCAGACAGACCGACAATCAGACGCAATGACGGAAAAGAGTGATGTGGATTTTCGTTATGTAGACATCATAAAACGCCCAAAAAGCGTATTATCTCAAAATCGAAAATTTTCGCGATGACAATACTCCCCTCACCTATCGGTGTGGGAAGTAAAAACAAACTAAACCACCGTATATGCCTCCTCCTGTACCTGATGAATTTTTGGAGCCATCAGGGGTCCTATGTCCAGATTTTCCTAGAGCCCAAAATGATTTTGAGGGAAATTCTTCAAATAAACTCACGTTACCCGTATAACCTGCAGTCATGCAATGTGTTAAACTGTTAAACCAGAATATTACAAATTTTCTGTTTTTGTTCTCCAGAGATAACAAATTCGCTGGACGAATGAAACAGAAATATTGCCTGTGTTAATTTGACTCATAAATATTTGAGTGGTTCCCAGGGGCACGCTATGAAATAATTACACATCACATAGCAGCGCTGCAAGAGAAATATTGTTATTTACTTCGTCTTTGCCCTGCGAAGCACCGGGTTTATGGAAAAAGAGGTACGCTCTACCAAAATGCAATTACGTCGCTTTAATATACAGCAAATATTAATTTGCCTCAGCGTTAATAGTTTATTAAGTTTATTACCACCGTTCCGTGGATTAGCCGGGTTGGCTGGAATATGAAACTTATTAATTACTGAAAAATTATCAGGTGAGGTCATTATAATATTGAAGTGTATTAGCAAGGGTAACATTGGCAGTTTTCGCAAAATCATTTAAAATAAGCTATACCATTTTTAATAATATTAAACTTCAATTGAAGCTGATTACAAGAGGCTATACAAATTCGTCAAGCAAAGATGGTAAGAAAAAAACAGTGTGAATGGATTTTAAAAATTTAGGCCAATTACCAGCAAAATAAGATGGTAGAACAACAAGGTTAACAAATAAAATACATAGCAGCAACACATAGATATTGGGAAGCAGTACTTTGAAAAAGTATTGGTTCGCCATCGACAGATGGCCGGTACCTGAGCGTTTAATCTGAGGAACCGAGCACTGTTTATGTGACCTGTTTAAAAGCATCAGGTATAGGAACCTGCGGATACGACAACAAACTGACCACAGACCATAAAACAGAGGAAACAGACTCTTTTTTGTGGAACATTCATTTAGCACTCCCGACATTCAGTTTATGCTAAAAAGCAACTATACCTGATGCTTTTAAACGGGTCACATAAACAGTGCTCGGTTCCTCAGATTAAACGCTCAGGTACCGGCTTTGGCAGATAGATGGCGGACCAATACTTTTTTAAAGTAATGCTTCCGAATATCTATATGTTGCTACTACTAGTACGAGTTTTGCCAGCTAGGCACTAACAGGCAATTTCATTTATTTCATTCATTTAATAAAAACGAAACGGCGTCGGTGATTGGTTCCGGATGAATGAATGAAACTGCTACTCTCTAAATTAAATACATAAACCTAATTCACACGCGTATTCTATACCTACTTGTTTTCAGTATTATTGCTCTAGATGTTGAAACTGGCATGTTGATATATCTAACTCACTTACTCTATCTAAAAATATGGACGCCATCGAACATCTAGGGCAACACTGACAATAGGTATAGTATGCGCATGTAAAATAGGTTTTTGTATTTTTTTTTGTTATCCTTGTAGCTATAACACCTTATTATGCTTCATTTTGCTGTTAATTGGCCTTAATTTTTAAGATCTATTCACCTTATTTTTTTCTTACTATCTTTGCTTGTTGAGTTTATACATCTGGTCTATTTTGTGACAGCGAATCAGAGAACTGACTCGTTCTTGGGTTGTTCGACCGGCGTCGACACGCTCCGCCGCCTTGAGGTCGGCGCGCTTCGCGCTTGACGTATAGGACTTTGTGACGAGCTCAAATTTACGTTTAATAATAATAAAAATAGGGCACCAATTGTTTCTGAATCTCACAACAGCACACTTATCGTAGGTCATCATCATCATAGTCATAATATCTTAACAGACACGTTGTGAACTGTTAAAGTGCATTCACTCATTTTACGAGTTTCTCTTGGGATATCATTAAGCTTTGCTCCCTGGCTAACCAGCAATTTAATTTGTCTCAGAAAACAGAGAGATAAAGCCTTACAAAAATGTAAACGAACTCGTAATATTGATGACCATAATCGGTATAAGGAACTTCGGAATTATACACTGACTATAACCAGAAATGAGAAAAAGGCTTACCTAGATCAATTAACTCGACAGAACAACTCAAGGGTAGTTTGGAAAAATTTGAGAGACATGAATATTTGTTCCAACCGCTCTAGAACTATTCCTCCAAATTTATCTGACCCTGAAGCTATAAATCAATATTTTTCATCATTTCTTCAAAATGTTAACAACAATTGTGACGAGAAAATAGATTTTTATAATAATAATATTTTCAATGAAAATTTGAAGTTTTCATTCCGCCTAATACAGGTCGACGAAGTTGGTGTTTTTTTGAATAGCATTAAGAGTGACGCCTTTGGTGTAGACAATATAAACTGTAAAATGATCATATATTGCAGTCCGTTTATAGACAGATTTATTACACATCTAATAAACTCGTGTATTGAAAATTCGTATTTTCCAATTTTATGGAAAACTGCCGTGGGAATTCCAATTCCTAAAAAACATAATCCGACAGAGTTTTCTGATCTGAGAATCATAAGTAAGTTGCCTGCAATTTCTAAAGTCTTCGAAAAGTTTCTATATTCGCAAGTATTTCAGTATTTCACGGAAAACAAAATTATACCTGATAGTCAGTGTGGATTCCGATCTGGAAGAAGCACTTCAACGTGTCTTGCAACTGTTACTACGGACCTTCTTACCGCATATGATCTGGGACTATCCAGTGTTTTGGTATTATTAGATTTTTCCAAGGCATTTGACACTATCAATCACGAACTTTTATGTGCTAAATTCTTCGATATTTCTTATATGGAGCTATTTCTTGCGGCGATCACAGTGTATTTCAGTAAATAATACATATTCTTCATCAGTCGATATTTTGTCCGGAGTTCCTCAAGGCTCCATCCTCGGCCCACTCTTTTTCATTATCTATACTGCAGATATTCTGAATAATGTTAAAAACTGTAGAGTCCAAGCGTATGCTGATGATACGCAAATCTACCTGAGCTTTCATATTTCTGATGCCGCCACGGCCGAGGCTCATTTGAATCATGAACTACAGTCCTTAAGATCCCTATCAATTGAGCATAACCTACATCTCAACTCTGATAAATGTAAGGTACTGTATTTTGGCAACAAAAACAGTATCCAACTTTTGAAAGATAATTTTACGTTGACTATAAACAACCAGATTCTTGAAGTATGTAATTCATCTCGTAACTTAGGACTAGTTCTGGACTCGGATATTCGTTTTAGGGAGCATGTCCAGAATTTAATCAGCAAATCGTTTGGAACATTAAAATTAATTTATAATAGTAGGCATTATCTCAATAAGAAGCTTAAGACAACGTTATGTGAATCTCTTGTTCTAAGTAATTTCAACCACTGTGATTTTATCTATGGTCCCTGCCTCACACAAACAGACAAATTGCGAATCCAGAAGGTTCAGAACAGCTGTTCTAGGTTGATACATGGGATTAGGAAGTATGATCCAATATCACATAAAATTAAGGAAAGCAATTGGCTCAATATGGAGAATAGACGGACGTTACATTTATGCGCGTTCACACATAAGCTTTTGAATGATCCTAATCCGCCCAATATCTCAGCCAAGTTTATCCCCCGTTCTTCAATACATGCTAAAAATGTCAGACAAAATTTCTTTTTCACTATTCCTCAGCACAGAACTGCAATGTTCCAAAGATCGTTCATTTACAATGCTATACGTATGTACAATCTATTACCTAATGAATTCAGGGCTTACAAAATCAATAAATTCAAATATAAATTGAAACTTCTTCTTTTAAGTGCTCAGTAGGTTGACCAAAGCAATGTAAGCCCTTGTCTCGGTGTGCAACAATAACCAGGGATTGTTACCCAGAAGATATAGATTGATGAAATAGAGAGAGATTTATGTATATATCTGTATATGTGTGTATATATGAAGCATCTGCACTGTTTCTTTCAATGACGGTTTATATATATATATATATATATATATATATATTTTTTTTTTATATGGTTGAGTAGAATAGCTTGTAGCTAGACTCCGCCATATTGTTCTTTTTCACTTTTTTATTCATTGTGTTATTTATCACTAATAAAAGACGGTTATTATTATTATTATTATCTTTAATGCTGTAGTTTCCCATTCACTTTCTGCATCCTCATGCCGTTGACCAGATGGTATCTACTGGTTCATCAGCCTTTAGGGGCAATTTCTCACCCCAAGGACAAGAAGGTGTCCTGATTCTTTTCAACTCGTCCACCCAACGCTGTTGGTTGAGAAGAGGTTACTGTTTATACCGACAGTAGTTCGGTTCCTTTCAGTCGCCTTTTACGATACGCAGGATATACGGTGGGAGATATTTTAACCCGCCCCCACACGAGCTAATCATAAGTCATAATACTTGTTTCATTGATGTCTCCGGTTAGAAATTAATTTTTTATTCACGTTAAAAAGGATATAGCATACGATTAAAAATTTTGGTAATAATGCGTAATAATTGTTGTGATGTCAAATACCGCCTTCTAGTTACGAGGGCAAGATTAACTTGAACAGGTTTTATATAGCAGATGATTAGGTAAGGATAAGTCTTTCAAACGAGACCTATCTCACTTAATTCCGTTGACTTATACCAAAGCCATTGCCATTTAAATGAAAACGTCTTTGACGTTCTCCCACCTCTACATCTAACAAGAGCAAAAAAACGCTTAACAAAGAAATCCAAAATTGCCCACTCTACATGAAGGTAATATTATTAATATACCTTTATTTGCATATTTTTTGGGAAAAAGCTTTTTTTCTGCGGAACTTGGAAATAATTTCCACCAATTTGTCTTAGCCAATTTACCTAATGATATTCTTTTATTCTTTGTAGGTCACCCGGTACAGCATTTATTTCAGTGACATAACTGAAGTTAAGGTTTTAATAGTTCGTAATCATTATGTATTTTAATCGTAATAATAACTGCTCTGGTCTTAGATAAAGTATTCAACTCGAGGTAATTATTGGAGTTGATTTGAAACTTCAACTGCGTGAGTTATTACCATTATTTTGCAAATTTTATGATGAAATTCAAGATTGGCCTTTATCTTGGGCTTAGCGGATAAGTGGGATCTGCAGCTCTGGTATTGTTGTCGATAAGGTACCCAAACATCTAATTTGAGGGGTCGTATTTTGAAAGAAAAACTATCAGAGCAGTTTTAGAAGATAAAAAAAGTTGATCTATCAGTTTTATCAAGGACAGTCTGAAGATCCGTTGTCATAAGCTTTGCATTGAGCCACAGAGTCATTTATATCAGAAACCAAGATTTGAATCTGTCCACCATTAACTTTTAAGAAATTTTACGTCACCTAGCTACAAACTTAAATGAAAATCAGAGATGAACTTTTTTAATCCGGAAACTTACCCTTAAACTTAAATGACTAGTATCTCAAGGACAAGGAATTGAAGGTCGTTTTAGGTTCAGCTTTAAGTTTTCCGAAGATTTTACAAAACTTGTTTCTAAAAAGTAATTTTTTGTTGGATGTTCAATATATATTCTGTATATATGACATCAAAAATCATACGTATATACTATATATCCAGCATACGTATTATTTTGTTAGATAAGGTGGAAATATATTCAAATATTTTTAAATATGACGTATCCACTATGAACCGTACCGTGTATCATGTTTTATGTAAAATGCTGGTTGACTGTTCTGTTGAATAATTGAAAAACGTGCACGATATTTAAAACCAAATATGCACGAAAATCTATGGTATGCCGTAAATAATAAACAGGGAAATGTACTGTATATTTTTTATAAAATACCATCATGAAAATTTGAAGCAGTTGCAAAGAGAATAATTTTATTTTTCTGGAAACATACATATACCCTTTGAGCTTAATAATTAAAACAATAGTACTTTTCCATGACGATTACTGAATGTATTCCAAAATCATATTTAGTAATGTAAGGTGACCATTCTTACAATAGACAACGATAAATATCTAGCGCCGGTACTCTGTAACTCAGAAACGTGTTTCTATGCACTATGTACTATGGGATTGGGTGGCTTCGTAAATATAACAGCGTGCCGTGACAGTGTAGTAGACACGTGATAGGCACCCGAAACTGCCCGATCGTCGTGGTCGTCATGGTGATAGAAACATGTTTCTATCTCTTTAAGTTAGACAGTACCGACGCTGATATTTTTGCTTCTCATGTGTTTTGTACTATGTATCTTTCTTCTTATACTTGTGTGAGAGTGAACAATCCGTGATTGTCTCCAACAGACATTCTTGTCAAAGTTTTAAAAACTGACAGATGGCAGATGGCGACCTGTGGATGAATTCTGTAATTCTAAGCCCCCGTTCACATCGGACGCGCCTCGCTTGGAGCATCGCGCTTTGCTTACCGCCTAGCGTAAAGCGAGGGGAAACCAACCCATACATTTAGATGCAGCCGTTCACATCGAGCGCATAGCGCTACGCTTACCACCTAGCGTAAAGCGAGGGGAACCAACCCATACGTTTAGATGCAGCCGTTCACATCGGGCGCATAGCGTAGCGCTAAGCAAAGCGCGATGCTCCAAGCGAGGCGCGTCCGATGTGAACACGGGCTAAGCGAAGCGATAGCGACATTTTTCCAACGCTTTCGCTCGTTTTATGAAAATCGAAAGCTCGCTCCTTGGTAACAGCTTGCAGTTGCTGCAATTTTATAGTCATTAGCCTATTCGGTTATTTCTAGAGAACTGCGCATGTCACAAACAGCCGATAACCTGAAATAACGTCAGACAACGGACTTGCAAAAGATCCCTAATATGCTGCTGTGCTTGGGGCAGAGCCTTTGAAATGACGCTGGAATTCTTGATCACCAAACCAGTTGTTTACTTTTCTTTTGAAATGCCCATTTTATCGAAGCCTCCCTCATAAAAACATACTTTAAGATGACTTTATCGGTAATGTCTACTTACTTTAAAACTTTTCAATCTCGTCATAAGCATCCTTATAGCCAACAAGTTTGAAGGAAGTTTTTAATTGTGCCTATTTGAGTTTAACTTGGAAAATATATAGTTTTGAGGCGGCTTCATTGAGTATCTCCCTTCAACAGTGTAAAATCAATACGCTTTCTTGAAAGCTTTCAAGTCGGTAAATCTTAAGACAGCTGTAACGACAGAATAGCTTTAGCAGAATCTATATGAGATCACCATAAAACTTCGTTAAAACTTTACAGTTTAAATTGATTATTCGCCATAAGAATGGGTTTTATGAATACTCCCTATAACCTGCTCATAGGAATATTTGATCTTGAGTATATTTGGCCATAATCAATGCAGTCATAAAACACAAATCTTATCAAATGCCACTTTAAAACTTATTTAAAACGTCTATGAAGCTATTAGGCTGCTGAATTGTTTCTTGGGACTGATGGAGCATCGTCCTAGGTTGCTCATTGATGGCTGCCAGATTTTACTTCCCACACCGATAGGTGAGGGGATTATTGTGATCGCGAAAATTTTCGATTTTGGGCGTTTTATCATGTCTGCATAATGAAAATCCACGTCACTCATTTCCGTCGGTCTGTCTGTCGGTCTGTCTGTCTGTTGGCGTTTTTCTAGCCTCCTAATCTCAGTAACCAATGCATAGATTTTGATGAAATTTGGGCAGCGATATGGTGTGGGGTCGTAGTAGGTAATGTTGCAACAATTTTGAAAATCCGTGCACGGGCGGCGGAGTAATTAGCAAAAAACGAAAAATTTTAAATATTTCTCAAACTTCGTTTTTAGGCGTTTCAGGGGTTCCTGATCATTTTCTACTTTTTTTGGGTGGGGGTGAAATTGGGGTGGTTGGGGGGGTTGTATAGCTGAAAAAGTTGTTGTGCTCATAATAGGCTGTTGAGGGGTGGGGGTTGTAAAACTGAAATTTTTTTGTATTCCTAAAGACCTAGCGGCATAATACACTTTTTTAGGTCCATCCGAACACTGCCTTGCCGATAACGGAAACCAAGGAACTTTCTGATGCATAAAAATACATACGAGTATTACTTTGGATCGTTCTGTATTGCGTACGTGGAAATTTTTGAATTGACTTTAATGACATTTTGACATTGGATGATTTATTACCGCGACGAGTATGGAAAACGCGTATGGTTTTTAGAAATAAACTTCGGTTTAGACGTTGTAAAGGGTTTGATACCCGTACGAGCAAGTACGCGTACTTATGGCTCGACAACCTTCTTCGCCTGTGTGTCACCGTAAGTACGCGTACTTTAAAACAGTCGCGCAAACCGCCGGCGATCCAACTGGTTTGAAATCTTGCTCTTAGCTTGTATCGGCTCGTACTGCGAGCCGCGATCCACCACTTTGTTTCGGCAGGCCATCGATGCGCATCGCTTGTTGTGTTTGGCGTTTGTTAAAAGTTTTGTTTATTTAAGAAGATTATCAAAATGAGTGATTTCAGCTTGACGTATG
Source organism: Callosobruchus maculatus (assembly GCA_951848785.1). Lineage (NCBI taxonomy): Eukaryota > Metazoa > Arthropoda > Insecta > Coleoptera > Chrysomelidae > Callosobruchus > Callosobruchus maculatus. Next base: position 613,080 of record CATOUR010000113.1, read on the forward strand.
TCACCGACGTCGAGCCGAGTAAGTTCGCGAACTTAAAAACCGCGTACTTAAAGTTCGTACGTGTCCCACCCCTTTTAGGGGTTTTTGATCATTTGCAATTTTTTTGGGTGGGGGTGAAATTGGGGTGGTTCGGGGGTGAGGGTTTATAGAACTCAAAAATTTGTTGTATTTATGATAGGGGAGTATTGTGATCGCGTCCATTGGTATGTGAAAGAAGCACCTAGTAGAATAAAACACTTTTTTGCAGTCAGGCGAGCGATGATTTGGTTGCAAGGGCATCTACACTATAGTTTCATGCTACGGGAAAATAATAAAACTGGTATCATCGGAATGTGTGGGAAGTACTGTGTCAATCAGATTGACTATATTTTTTTGTTCGCTGCAATGTTTATCGATTTCTACGTATACATGTTCTTGAAATACGCCTTTATAATAATGTTCTTCCACTGTGTCATGTAGAAGCCATTTTTAACCCTCGTGACTGTTTTAGCAAAAAAAAATCCTTATAACGCTCATCCTGCAATCAAGAAAATGGCGAGACTCTGTTTTCTCGACCGACTAGACAGCTCTGGAAAGTAAATAACGGTGCACCTATCTTTTAAATTACAGCCTGGCACTCGAACTTTTGCTGTAACATTAACTTTCGTTCTCGTGTGTTGTGAGAACTTTCAAGCCTCCGTTCTCGGACCATTTATATATGTTTCTTATATTTTTTGGAGTGCCGTAAAACACTTAAGCTCGCTCGTAAACTTGGTCGGGCTTTATTTGGAGGAACGTTTATCGAGCTTCACTTTTATTCTCTTTTGTCACAACGTGTACCAGCAATCATTCGACGGAGTGTCACGATTTTTAGGAGTTTCCCCACAGATAGACTGAAATTGCAATTCCCATAAAAAAAACAAGTTTCAAAAAGAATAGCTGGAAGGGAATCGTTTAACCAAACAGGTTGCTGAATTTTTTAACGAATAAATTTTCAATGCTTAAGCGGCCTGAGTTCACACATTTATACATATGTATTTGCCATGTAAAACACGGATTCGCAAGTAAACGCACAACTCACTTGTTTTTCAAACTACACCCATATTTCAAAAATGTGATAGTTAAGGCCTTAATGAATGACATCTCAGAGTATCACTTTTTTAAAAAAAATTTTAGTATGCAAAAAACTCACAATGCAAAATAATACAAATGTCTCTAATTCAACAACCAAACACGATATCAAAATAAGGCCATAGAAGTGACATAGCGCAAGCTTTCTTCTTCAATCTGCTTTTTGAATTATTGCTGTAAGTTTAAAGGTAACGTCAGGAACTTCTAAATGCGAAATTCATTTTTTTGGCGATTTTTGGACCCTACCTTTAGACCTTTAGACCTTACCGTTGGACTTTTGGACTTACTTGCCTCATTTTAGACACACGTACTGGAGAGAGAGTGTACGTATTTTATTGGACTCTCAGTTTCGCGCGCTGTACTCTAGACCCTTAATACTCACTAAAAAGAAAATGATTTCCACCTTACCCAAAGTGAGCGCAAGTATATCACAATCCTTGTTTGGAGCATATCCTGAACTGCATCAGACACGATATACCTAATCCACAACAGCGCTGTTTCCGTTTTTCGCATCTCATCAGACAGACCTGGGTTAAAACCCAGTATCAGGCTGATATGACAGCGGTTAACCAACAGAAATAAGTTGCCGAAGTGAAATAGCTTCTGAAGATGCCATCCGCTCGTGGTGGCGAAACGTCAAGCCTGAACGCTAAACGACGCCGGCCTAAAAACCCAAGAACCCCAAATTCATTACCGCGATATCTCTAACATCATCATCTTCGTTATACCTGAAGTACAGTATTTTAAATTAATCATCACTCATAGCTCAACAAAATTTGTAATACTTCCTAAAATATTCATAATTTCATTCTCAATTCCATTCACAATTTTCAATTTGAGTGGAAATCTATATACGTATAATATACAATATAGTGGAAATCTATATTGGTCTAAAGTTATCTGATAAAAACAGTTCTTTGCTGCATCATCAACATAGTCACAATGTCTTAACAGACATGTTGTGAACTCGTAAAATGCATTAAGTCGGAGCTAGAGTATTGTCGACACGAATATTATCAATAGTTTTGAGAACTGTAGCTCGGCTTCGTCGCGATTTACTGTCAGTTCAGTGGCGCTCTTGATACTCATATCTAGCAACCGTTTCGTCGTATCCACCCAGCGTGTAGGGGAACGGCCACGGCGCCGCCCACTCGAGGCGTGACCTTGAACTACAAGTTTCTCCATATTATCGCTTCTGTGAATATGTCCGAAGAATGTAAGCATTTTCATCGACACAATGGGGGATAGTCTCTTTGGATTACCGAGCTCATCCAATATGGAAACATTACTTCGATGGGCGGTATAAGGAATTCTCAGCATTCTCCACCACGTCCACGTTTCAAAAGCACGACATTTTGGTAGCTTTAGTGATGTTATGGTCACGCCATATTTTAGTAAGCTTTGTCATGGCCACCCGTGCCTGTTGAATGCGCCGTCGAATCTCATTCTCACAGCTACCTGAATTGTCGATCAAAGAACCGGGGTACACAAAACTTTGAACTACCTCACAACGGCCTATTGACTTTATTTCTCGATGATTGTCATGCTCTCTATCTACGATAATAACCTTGGTCTTGTTGTAGTTAATACCAAGACCATATGCTGCACTGTGTTGTTCTAAAACGTTCAATAGAGCTACTAGTTCTTCCTGAGAAGCACCAATAAGGGTTGTATCGTCAGCAAATCTTAAGTTAGATATTTTGCTTCCGCCAATAGATATACCGCCATTCCAGTTGTCCAATACCTGTCTCATCACAAATTCAGAGTAAATGTTAAATCTCTAACATGGATCTGTATATTTGCCTGTAACTTAATTCACGATCTATTTATTTTGGGTCGAAATAGCAAAACTCAAGTTTTCTCTGCGTTGTTCACTAGACAGTGATCAGCAGATAAGTTTACATATCTACCGATATCTGCGTTCGCCATATCACAAGCGATTTTAACGTTTTCAGGTTTAAATGAAATATAGATTTGTGTGTCGTCAGGATAAAAATATAATTTTGTATATTCGAAACTATTTATCAACTGGCTTGTATATGTTTATGTAGAACAGCAGAGGCCCCTATACTGAGCTTTGTGGCATACCGGATGTTAGGAATAGGAATCTTGATCTATCTTCGTTCAATATGACTCTTTGTACACGATTAATCAAATATTCATTAAAAAACTGCCGAAGCTTCAAAACCCTTGAAAATCCCACTTATACTTTTCTTTTTATCTGTTTTTCTTACAAAAGAATTACGCCTCAAACAAATACTTATATTGTATATTTTATTTATTTTATGTTTATGACTTTACGAAAAAATTGAGTCAAGTTGATTGACTCAGTACTTCCCACACATGATAATGATACCATTTTATTGTTTTCCCATTGCATGAAGCTAGAGCCTAAAATCCCCTTGCAACCAAATCATCGCCCAACCGCCCACAAAAAAAACATCCAACACAAAAACTCTCGGAAATAGTTTCTCGTGTCTCCCTCCTTAGCAACTAGGACGCTACAGTTTTTATTCTGCATGCTTCAACTGGACGATGCGAAACGATCAGGAGCCTCCAAACCGTCTAAAAAGACCTATCGGTGTGGGAAGTACAAAACAGCTTTTTGTATAAAATAAAAGGTACCACAAGACTTTAAATAAAATAAACATCACGGGTCAAGGAAATCCAGAGACACCCTTTTTATCCGCATGCCGTTGGTGCCATCTATTGGGATAAAGTTGTAATTTTGTATATTCGAAACTATTTATCAACTGGCTTGTATACGTTTATGTAGAACAGCTGAGGCCCCAATATTGAGCTTTGTGGCATACATGATGTTAGGGATAGAAATCTTGATCTATCTTCGTTCAATATGACTCTTTGTACACGATTAATCAAATATTCATTAAAAAACTGCCGAAGCTTCAAAACCCTTGAAAATCCCACTTATACTTTTCTTTTTATCTGTTTTTCTTACAAAAGAATTACGCCTCAAACAAATACTTATATTGTATATTTTATTTATTTTATGTTTATGACTTTACGAAAAAATTGAGTCAAGTTGATTGACTCAGTACTTCCCACACATGATAATGATACCATTTTATTGTTTTCCCATTGCATGAAGCTAGAGCTTAAAATCCCCTTGCAACCAAATCATCGCCCAACCGCCCACAAAAAAAACATCCAACACAAAAACTCTCGGAAATAGTTTCTCGTGTCTCCCTCCTTAGCAACTAGGACGCTACAGTTTTTATTCTGCATGCTTCAACTGGACGATGCGAAACGATCAGGAGCCTCCAAACCGTCTAAAAGGACCTATCGGTGTCTGAAGTAAAAAACAGCTTTTTGTATAAAATAAAAGGTACCACAAGACTTTAAATAAAATAAATATCACGGGTCAAGGAAATCGAGAGACACCCTTTTTATCCGCATGCCGTTGGTGCCATCTATTGGGATAAAGTTGTAATTTTGTATATTCGAAACTATTTATCAACTGGCTTGTATATGTTTATGTAGAACAGCAGAGGCCCCAATACTGAGCTTTGTGGCATACAGGATGTTAGAGATAGACATCTTGATCTATATTCGTTCAATATAACCCTTTGTACACGATTAATCAAATATTCATTAAAAAACTGCCGACGCGACATTGACAGTCCGATATAGTTCAATATTTGAACAATTTATGGTGTCAAATGCTCGGCTAAAAACTAATACAGTACACATCCGAATATCCCACCAATCAGCCGTATTGGCACTACGATCATTTTCGTGCAACTTATTGAACTTTTCTGTGTTTGAAATACATCTATAAGCACTCTTAAAGGAAACGTTCAACTTCAACTCAAAGCGCAGATGGGCCGCAAGAAGTTCTTAATTTACGTTCTTTGTTTTCAGGGTTGATGAGTTTTATTATTCGACCCTCTGAGTCATTAATAAACGTCGTTTTCTCAGGACTTATCTCATTCAGTTATAATTTATCATTTAGTACGCGCTTTAAGCTCGAGTATATCTTTGTCTTGCCTTAGGCTTATACAGAAAAAATTACTCTTACCAGATTTTCTGCGCATTTTTCGCTGTATTAAATTTAACGTCACCCTAAAAATAGGGTATTCAAGTAAGGAAGAATTATAAATTAAGTATCTTATTTACTTATTCATACTTTGGTGATATGCGGCATACTCTATGTTATAATTTTATCTACTCCCGTTAGGTTATACTGGTAATCGATACCAAACTACCTTGGAACAAGTAATAATTACTACCTATAAACAAACGACGGCGCATTCAACAGGCACGGGCCATGACAAAGCTTACTAAAATATGGCGTGACCATAACATCACTAAAGCTACCAAAATGTCGCTGGTTCAGTCAGTCGTGGACGTGGAGGAGAATGCTGAGAATTCCTTATACCGCCCATCGAACTAATGTTTCCATACTGGATGAGCTCGGTAATCCAAAGAGACTATCCTCCATTGTATCGACTAGAATGCTTACATTCTTCGGACATATTCACACAAGCGATAATACGGAGAAACTTGCAGTTCAGGGTCACGCCCCGAGTGGGCGGCGCCGTGGCCGTTCCCCTACACGCTGGGTGGATACAACGAAACAGTTGCTAGATATGAGTATCAAGAGCGCCACTGAACTGACAGAAAATCGTGAACGACGGCGAGCTACAGTTTTCAAAACTATTGAGAATATTCGTGTCGGCAATACTGTAGCTCCGACTTTAATGCATTTTACGAGTTCACAACATGTCTGTTAAGACATTGTGACTATGATGATGATAAACAAACAGCGTGAATTATTTTTCATAACTCAGGCTCCAGCCGTGGGTTTGAACAGCGTCTACTAGATACCAGTACCGATCCATTGGAGAAGCATACGATTAAATACACGCTATAATAGCTTCACAGGTGGCCATGCCATAAGACTCCAAACGCTATTTCGACGGTGTACAGTATGTATTTTACAAAAGTGAGGTTAAGTTTTCAATAATAATTTATTATGTATTGAAGTCGTAATTGCTTCGGCCGTAGATAAAATATAGTATTCAACTCGCGCTAACGGTCATGACTCACTTGTTGATTTACAACACTTGCCTACGGATTGTGCTGCAAACTTCACCTGCGTGAGTTATTACCGTCATTACCTCATCGTTTCCCCGTGTGGGGGCGGGTTAGAATATCTCCCATCGTATATCCTGCGTGTCGTAAAAGGCGACTAAGAGGAACTGAACTACTGTCGGTATAAGCAGTAACCTCTTCTCAACCAACAGCTTTGGGTGGACGAGTTGAGAAAAGTCAGGACACCTTCTTGTCCATGGGGTGAGAAATTGGCCCTAAAGGCGGATGAACCAGTAGATACCATCTGGTCAACGGCATGAGGATGCAGAAAGCAAATGGGAAACTACTGCATTAAAGATCTTAAAGATATCCCAAGAGAAACTCGTAAAATGAGTAAATACATTTCACGAGTTCACAACATGTCTGTTAAGACATTGTGACTATGATGATGATGACCTCATCGTTGAATAATGTACTATCAATTGTTACATCTGAGAAAGGTAAAAGTACTGCTCCAACTTCGTCTTCTTTGTGTGCCATGCGCTTTGCAGCGTGTAGGCGGTTATCTGCTCTCGTGGCCACGATGTGAGAGTGTCGTCTTCTGCTCTTCTCACTATTGTTGAGGTGTCATTGACGTGGCACCAGTTTTTGATATCTCGGAGCCATGAGTGTTGTTTGCGACCTAGACCTCTCCTTCCCTCAATTTTACCCATGAAAATTTCTTTCAGTAGCCTATGTTTGGGGCATGTGAACCAAGTAAGCTACCTTTGGTCTTTCTATGATTTCCAGTAACTCTCTTTGGGTGGAGGCTCCGTTCAATACATCCGTTCGTAGCAAGATCAGTACATGGGATTCTCAAAAGCCGATCCAACCTCCACATTTCGAAGTCTTCGATTATGTTTATCGGCTAGACTTTGAGGGAGCAAATTTCAGCGCCGTACATTAGTATTGGCCATATATACAGCGTGTCCCATGACGATTAAGACAACCAATATATCGGAACTGGGCAGTAGTAGAGAATTATAATTTTAAGGGTGTAAATTAGAGCAAATGTTGCATCTTTTCTTATAATTGCGTTACCCAAGGAGGTATTTGTTTTTGGTCACGTGACGTCCGATTCAAATTTTTTAATGACTTTTGTGACTTCTTGTGTTCCTCCCGATAAGACAATTCCAACAAACTAGCACACTTGGCGTCTGACGTGTTTAATTCAAGAGCTACAGGTACTTAAAATATTGTACCATTATCATTAAGACAAAAAATTATGTGTTATAATGAATGGTAGTGGTACAATCCTTTAAGTACCTGTAGCTTTTGAATTAATCACTTTAGACCCCAAGTGTGCTAGTTTGTTGTAATTGTTTTATCGGGAGGAACACAGAAAGGCATTGATATACAGGGTGTCCCATTAATAATTTTGAATCGGACGTCACGTGACTAAGAGCAAATACCTCACTGGGTAACATAATAGCAAGAAAAGATACACAATCTAATTTACATCACCAAAATTATAATTCTCTACTACTGCCAATTTCCGATATATTGCTTGTCTTAATCGTCATGGGACACCCTGTATGTATAGCATTTTACCACTCACAGTCTGAGGTTCAGTGGTGTTTCTTGGCGTGAAAAAAAGCTGTTAAACTTTATAAAAGTAGTCCTGGAAATCGCAATGCGTACTTTGATTTCTTCGTCACAGTTTCCATTTGGCATTTACAATACAATACAATAATCTTTATTCATAGGATCATCACAGAAATTATATTGAACACGTCAAGAGCAGATATATCATCACATAATTTATAAATCATATGAAGAATAATACAATAAGTTTACAATACTAAGAAATATAATATGTCGAAACGCGGTTTGTTAGAAAACTCACAAACTCGTCAATAGTGTAAAAACATTCATTAATTAAAATTTCTTTAATTTTTTTTAAACATAATCAACAGATGCAGCATCCTTAATAATTAAAGAGGAAACAACCTACATGAAGAGGTAACTTTTTGTATAACGAAAATTTTTTGATAACCAGGTCATCTTTCTTCCTAGTATTATATTTATGATTGTCACTGTGCCTTTTCAATTTTGTTCTGTTACAAAAAATATAAGTTAAAATCTTAAGTATATAAATATTAGTTACCGTTAGTATTTTATAATGCCTGAAGGTTTCGCGACAGGATTGGCGATAAGGTAATTTAAATATTAAACGGATAATTCTTTTTTGTAACACAATAACACGCTGAATCTCTCTAGCTTGACCCCAAACGCAATACAATAAGAAATAGCGGGGTACACTGTTGCTTAATAAATATTTAAAAGAGATTCTATATCCAGTATTTCCTTAAGATTATTTATAAGATGATGGCTTTTGCCAAGTTTAGACCAAACATAATGTACTTGTTTATCCCAGAGTAAATTAAATTAGTATTGAACCTAGATATTTGAATTTATCTACTCGTTCGATCAGTTGTTTGTCTATGAAAAGTTATTCGTTGATATGTTGTTCTCTGCTTACAACCATTAATTTAGTTCTTGTTATATTAATCTGAAGGCCTGAAGGCCATACTCTTTTCCGATCTATTTACTTTGTCCACCATAAAATTTAGGCCTTCCATGTTGTCTGATATGATTGCAGTATCATCACAGTATCTCAGGTTATTTATAGGGAAGCCATTCATTCTGATGCCTTTCGTTTCGCCTTCAAGTGCTAACTGAAAAATCTTTTCGACGTATACATTAAATATTAAAGGTGAGAGTGTACAGCCTTGTCTCACACCTTTTGTGATTGGTATTTCATTTGTGCACATTGGGTTATTAATTTTAAGGTCTGCTTTTTGGTTCCAATACAGGTTGTATATTATTTTTAGATGTTTGTCGTCCAGACCTATGTCTTTTGATATACTGGAATAAGAAAATACAAAAATAAGCTAGGAATTGAAATTTGGTTGGTTAATGCTAGAACTGACGGTTTCCGATGGTGTAAAAATGAGAGCCAGATCGTGCTCAATGATAAAACAGATTACACGATTTACTTGTCCTGTACCTTAGTTCGTTAGGAATTTATGTTAAATGACATATAACGACTGGCAAGGGTCCTGCAGTCTATATCCCTGTTCTGGTGTGCTAATTTCCACGAAATTCCAGTGAATTTGTTAAGACAAATATTTTACTAGTGATGTTATTAGCAGGCAACCTCTGTCAGACCTAAGCACCCTGACCAGGGAACTGGTTAGCAATATTTTCCTAACAGATACATGCACGCGATTGTTTTTCTTCATCTAAACATACCAACATCTGTTATGTTATAGTGGCAATAAATAGCCAAAGAAATAAGGGACTAGAAAACGGTAATGATCGTCATCATCATAGTCACAATGTCTTAACAGAAATGTTGTTAACTCGTAAAGTGCATTAAGTCGGAGCTAGAGTATTGCCGACACGAACATTATATCAATAGTTTTGAGAACTGTAGCTTGCAATTGTTCGCGATTTACTGTCAGTTCAGTAGCGCTCTTGATACTCATATACGGCAACTGTTTCGTCGTATCCACTCAGCGTGTAGAGGAACGATCACGGCGTCACCCACTCGGGGCGTGACCCAGAACTACAAGTTTCTCCATATATCGCTTCTGTGAATATGTCCGAAAAATGTAAGCAGTCTTGTCGACACAATGGAGGATAGTCTGTTTGGATTACCAAGCTCATCCAGTATAGAAACATTAGCTCGATGAGCGGTATGGGGAACTCTCAGCATTCTCCTCCACATCCACATTTCAAAAGCATCTATGCGAGCTCGATATGCCTTTTTAACCGTCCAAGTTTCCGAGTCATACAAAAATATGGAGAACACAAGAGACTGAACCAGCGACATTTTGGTAGCTTTAGTGATGTTATGGTCACGCCATATTTTAGTAAGCTTTGTCATAGCCACACGTGCCTGTTGAATGTGCCGTCGAATCTCATGTTCACAGCTACCCAAATTGTCGATCAAAGAACCGAGGTACACAAAACCTTGAACTACTTCACAACGGCCTAATGTTTAATAGATCTACTAGTTCTTCCTGAGAAGCGGCAATAAGGGTTGTATCGTCAACATCTTAAGTTGGATATTTTGCTTTCGCCAATAGTTATACCGCCATCCCAGTTGTCCAATACCTGTCTCATCACAAATTCAGAGTAAATGTTAAATAACAACGTAGATAATACACATCCCTGACGAACTCCTTTTCTGGTTGCCGTTTGACCAGACAGGTTACCATCAATTCTTACACGAACCGACTCCCATAGAGATAAGGATTTCCCACAGTTTGGACCACTTTACGTTATCAAGCGGATAAAAACTGGAAAATAATGCTGTCTGGCTTTTTCAATAATCTCTCTTAGGTTTAAGATCTGTTCACGCGTATCGCGTCCTTTTACGAAACCTGCCTGCGCCTGAGAAATTTGCCGGCTAATAAAACCCTCCAAATGAGACTGTAAAATGTATAGTAGAACCTTGCTTGCATGAGATATTAACGAAAGCAGGCGATAATTGTCTGGATTTGTTGGAGATCCTCTTTTATGAAGTGGAATAAAAATGGATGTGTACGATTCATAATGATGGTATCAACTATCAAAACTAGCCCTAATTTTAACACCCACCGTAGCACGCCTATTCTTAGAGTGAAAATCCTTGCGGGCCAAATGCTGGATAACTTTTTTTTTGAAGGTGATTACTTGCTCAGTTTCTGTGCCATGGTTTCGCATCGTTTAAATAAACCAACTCAGAAATTGGAGATAAAACGGACATTTAATTACTCTACCCCAGTCCGTGATGATAATTCACGTTCTACAAATAACAAACATCAGAGAATTCGGACAGAATCTGTTACGGAATTAATTTTTTGCTCCACCTAATACAAAAACCAGTCAGCGAATGATACTCCGAGCGAATTAGATCTCAAAGACTTCATTCTTGCTTTCTTTGAGGAGAACTGAGTTGTCGATCTGTAGGAAGTTGTGCACCATTTTTAACGTGAGTCAATGGCCGCTAAGCGATCAGCAAATAAAAAATATCCGAACATCTCCAAACTTCAAATTTTTTTACGGTTTGTCTCCCGCAAAGTCTGAAAGCCTATGGCGCTGTAAAAGCGCTGCGAGAGGATAAGTATCGGTGCACGTTAGATTTGAAATGCTGCAGGTTGTAGCCGTCGGCAAACAAATTCCCCGGCAGCTCATTCCGCAACGTCTAAGGTCTCCAAAAGAAAGAATGCTGGAGATGACTGGTTCAGGGAGTAGGGACCTCGATCTGATAAGGATGTGCTCGCAAAGCTTTTCTAGTGTTCCTCGTTCGGACGGATTTTGGTGTTATTATCTGGGAGAGTTCATTCGAACATCTTCCGTGATAGAATTTGTAAAACTGGGACAGGTCAGCTACCCTTCTTAGATATTCCAGGATCCACAGGTCCTTTTTGAGGTTAGGGGTATCAAAAAATCTAATTGCTCTCTTCTAGATAGTGCCTCCAAAGCATTAGAGAGTGCTTTGGAGCACACATGGGAGCAATACTTCAATGATGGTCGGATCTGTGCCCTGTAGAGCAGTAGTAGTTGCTCTGGAGTATACAGCTTCCTACAGCGGAGCAAGACTTTAAGCTTCTGGGACGCCGTTTTAGCTATACTGACGACGTGGTCAAGACAGGACATGTTATTGTTGATGTTGATTCCCAAAAGCTTAAAAGGTAACTCGACTATTAGGTGACCCTCCATTTCCATTGCGCATTTTAGGGCTTCGCAATATTTCACATTTCTTTGGGAGGAGATGGAACTGAGGTCGTGGCTTTCAATTGACCTCAAAAAACTGATCCAAGTAATATCAATAGTTCAGACCTATCTGAATATTGCATTGACGGCATACCACTGGACCTGATTTTTTCACTTTCGAACTTTACTTATTATTTAACTGGAAATAGTGTATATTATAGTTTCCAAAATTGGTGCCAGTGGCGCCAGGATAAATAAAAAACCCAAAGGTATTTTTATACGATAGGATGACGTTTCATACTATGTGTATGTTTTAGACTCGATAAAGCCCTGATTGATTTCTAGTTTTGAGAGAGGTTAAATCAGGGCAAGGGTAGAGGAGGATTGGTATAATAGCTTAATTGGCTTTGTTATGTTACATATTTGAGCTATATCTTTGTGCTACAAAATATAACGTACATTAATCATACATTCCAGGAAAACTATAAAAACGCGATATCTTCAAATACTTGCTTACTGAAATAAATTCTTTTTCGCATGAACCGTAAATTTATCATCATTCTTTTCAGGGTGAAAGGTTTTCGGTATTAAATGGTTTTTTATTTTTTTTAAGGAGCTCCAGTTATTGACTCACTTTAAAAAATGGTGAATGATATCTGTATAACACTGAACAAATGCCTATAAATTAAAATAAAAATATTGTATATTTTATCTTTTAATGTGTTTATCCACTAAACATGTGATAAAAATTAAGGCAACATATAATAATCTTATTCAATATGATAACGAAAAAATTGGTTTAGTCCACCGGTTTAGTCTAATTGAACCAAATTAAACACTATTGCAGTTGCAGTTATATGACGCATGTCGCATCCACCATTTTTTGACATTATTGATACAAAACTATAATAAATAGGGTGTCCCAGCTAAAGTGCACAAATGAAACTAATCCACAATTTATCGAAGAAAAACGTATTTAAAAGAATCTAAAAAAATATGTGGCTTTAACTGGCAGTTTAATTTTTTTGACCTTTTTATTTGAAATCGTGAAATCATGATTATTTCAAGTAAGGAAGAAAAAAAATGAACGGTCAATAGGCAAACAAATTTTTTGAGATTTTTTAATCCTTTTTTGTCGATAAGTTGTGAACTAGTTTTACAAAGATTCTTTTGTGCACCTCATGCAGTGTCAGTCTGTATATGGTGTACAATAAAACAGAAAGCTTATGTCCATGTGCCAAATATTGGCGAGGAGCTTATTAGCAAAATTATTCAAGTCGGAAACGAATTACGGAATAACAAAGCGATGATTAGTCGCTCTACGCAACATGTCTCAGTACAACAGCATGTCTGCAATATCAAGGAGGACATTTCGAATAGTTGTAACATTTGTCTCCTTTTCACAAAATCAATGTCATGACCACTAAGTATTTTGTTTAACTGCCTTCTCAGCTGCCGGATTAGACAATAACGGATCACACTCAAATCATCATAGCTTCTAAACTACTTTACTTAGGGCTAAGATGTACAGGAATTTTATTTTGGAAACAATGTACTATCGCTTAGAAATAAAAACACTAGGTTAGCAGCTTGAATTTTTTCGCTTTCAAATGAGACTTATTTTGTGTTTGTAGAACCTCTACACAGGTGGCTATGGCTAAATTATTACAACACTCTTGCACCAATTAAACAAAAAACAAAATGGCTGCCATTTTATTATGGTGGGAGAGAAAAACTACTTATAGGGGGTAATTTGTCGATAAAAAATACTGTATTTCATCCTCCTAAAGGCTCCGACGCTGATGATCGGCCACATTATATATTGAAATCTTGAAACATCAAATGCCTCGTTCTCATGCCTCCTCTACTCTCTCTCCAATATGTACCCAACCCCAGCGCAATGCCACTATCCTCGCCGTTTGCCTCTTACCTCACTGCTCTGCTACGTTTGTACCCTAATTCTCCTTGACTATAAAGGCAATGGGAAGCAGAACGACGGGATAATGGAAATTACAGAAACGTATTATAAATTACGTGACATATTTCAGTATTACATCGTGTATACTAAAATGAAGCGATAGCATATTAGAGCTCATAGCTGAAGACCCAGTTATTTAAAATTTATATTTACGAGCTGAGGTCCCCCGGCATCAACATACTTCATACCTACTACCTCTCGTCGTAGCAAAAAGCTGGTCCTATATCATGTAACTTATTTTAGGGCCTACAACATAAAGGCCCCCACAGACGTTCTTTTTTGGCAGTTTTACCCACGCGGGTAAAACGGTACGGTTAAACATGAACGACGACCATGTCTACACACTACTCCTTTTATCCAAGAAACAGATGGTTGGGTTTAGGTCAAGAAAAAGAGTCTCTTTTACTGTTTTGCCGACGTTTCGGCCTTTATTAGGCCATCTTCAGGGCACTAAAAAAATTATTGTTTATACTTAAACAGACAAATATACATTACAGTTATAAAAAATTGAATATATAAAATGACAATATACAATAACGAATTAAAAAGGAGGGTGATAATTGCTATAAAAAAACCTAATATGCAATATACAATAGACGGGTAGTAGGGTAGTACTTACACCAGTGATGGACTCCTTGAGACAAATATGGTAAAAAGGCACATGTAGTATAAAAAAGTATATAAGAGCAAAACGACACGTAATAAATAAATAAGACAATAAGACGGAGACTGTCTGTTCACAATCGATGTGTATGCTGGACTGGCAAAAATCATAGGTATTTTTAAAGGAATTCTATAGGGGCACAAAAAGGTTAAGCAAGAAACATAATATTTCAATATTTATAAGAATAGACATGGAATACAGGGCGCAGTTGAAAACAGAAAATGTAGAAAAAGGGGTGGGATGGGGTAATGTAGAACAGTGTTAATTATAAAAAAGAAGAAGCAAATGTGTGGTTAATTCTTCTTGGGTATTTTGCTGATAAGGTTAAAATAACTACTAATTAAATTTTGTATGTCTTGTTTCTTGTTAACAAGACATACAAAGACATACATCTTGTTAACAAGACATACAAAATTTAAATAGTAGTTATTTTAACCTTATCAGCAAAATACCCAAGAAGAATTAACCACACATTTGCTTCTTCTTTTTTATAATTAACACTGTTCTACATTACCCCATCCCACCCCTTTTTCTACATTTTCTGTTTTCAACTTCGCCCTGTATTCCATGTCTATTCTTATGAATATTGAAATATTTTGTTTCTTGCTAACCTCTTTGTGCCCCTATAGAATTCCTTTAAAAATACCTATGATTTTTGCCAGTCCAGCGTACACATCGATTGTGAACAGACAGTCTCCGTCTTATTGTCTTATTTATTTATTACGTGTCGTTTTGCACTTATATACTTTTTTTATACTACATGTGCCTTTTTACCATATTTGACTCAAGGAGTCCATCACTGGTGTAAGTACTACCCGTTTATTGTATATTGTATATTAGGTTTTTTTAATAGCAATTATCACCCTCCTTTTTAATTCGTTATTGTATATTGTCATTTTATATATTCAATTTTTTATAACTGTAATGTATATTTGTCTGTTTAAGTATAAACAAAAATTTTTTTAGTGCCCTGAAGATAGTCTAATAAAGGCCGAAACGTCGGCAAAACAGTAAAAGAGACTCCCTCTTTTTCTTGATCTAAACCCAACCATTTGTTTCTTGGGTAGTATACAGTAGGTCACTAAACAATTGAGCTGACTACTCCTTCTTTTGTTCAGTCTTTCTGAAATGGTAGTGCCATAATCCGCGTCGAATTCGTTATGGATAATACGACAACGTTGGCAGTGGCGGCCGCAGTGGCTAAATATTCAAGGAAAAAATGAAACAATTTTCACACGTGTATCTTTTAAGTGAGTTACTACTAGAACCGGGAGATTGTTATAATTATCTACGAATCGACGAATAAACGTAAATGACACTGAACAAATCCGTCCTTAATCAAACCCACACAGACAGACTTGAACGAGCACGCTTAAAAACGGACGATTAAGATCAACGCTGTACTTAAACTGCCGTTCAACGGCAGCCCGCTAAAATGCCGTTAACAGATGTGACGTCACTGAAATGACGTATTTGACGGCTTTGTAATCGATGTACTTAAACTGCCGTCAAACGGTAGCCCACTGACATGACGATCCAACAGCCTCATCAGTATGTTGCCGGTTAAATTAAAGGTTCTGCTATGAGCTATGAGGAGCAAAATTTCAAAATGCATTTTGTCTAAACTTTAAATATTTCAGATAGAGGCGGCGCTGTATCCCTATGATCAAGCAATAAGACAGATAAACGCATTCTCAGTACTATTCGGTAGGAATCATACTTGGACAAACAAACTGATTGAATCTATGGATAAAAAGTATTTTGATTGCGATTTTATTTTTGTATATTGTTCGTTCGGGAGCTGAAATGATAGAAATACGTGAGAAAACTGTGCCAAACTAGTGATGTACCTATGGAACTGGAGTAGAACTAGATGTTTTTGAATGTGCTGAAATTAATCAAAATGATTTTATTGAAGAATTTTAACGTCTACACATACATGTTGTTTCATTCTAATATGCTGCAAATATTTTCCAAATTTTTGTTTTTGCTACTTAACAATTAATCTCAAATTAGACAAACAAACTGCTCTATGTCCAAAAGTTTTTTTTTTTAATTTTTACAAGTTGCTTTTCAACCTTTTTTCATATGATTATATTATCCCAAATCTTTTTTACTCTATGATTTGGTTTCTCTGTACTGGATTTTTGCTTCTCCTGAAAATTTGTAATACTGAATGAAATGCAATTTGAAAGTCTGCTCCTCTAATTGTCAATGAAATTTAAAATTTGGCGTTTGGTTCTACACTTTTATTGAAAACTATACCGAGAAGAACACATCATGCAACATTATGGGATCTTTTCACAGATGTTACAGTACTTATTTTCTTTTTCTAAGATAAATCTCCTTGTCTTGTCTTCTGGACGGCCTCGTTTTTTTATTGCGAATCTTGATTGTCGGCCATGTAATATCACTGATACCAACTTTTCAATAAAATTATTGCTGAACTGCTGACGTCATTTGGAACTGATTCTCTGATAGAAGCTTCCTCAACTTCAACTGGATCAGATATTATACCCTCCTATACAATCCCACATCGTCTTAGAGACTAAAATTTTTCAATACATTAAGTCCTTGCTCAAACAACAATATGTCTGCCCGTTGAGCTGCTCAAAACTAATCGGAAAGCTTGCCCCAGTCAATGCCAATGGTATCCAGATTCCCATAATTCAGCAAAAATTGTCACAGTTTCAATGCAAAAAAGTCGAAAACAATATAACCGATAATGGAAAATAGCAATTTTTACAAGTATTCCAATATGCTATTAGCAGCATTTCAGTGGGCCACCGTTTGACGGCAGTTTAATCACAGCGAATATAAAGCCGTCAAATACGTCACTTCAATGACGTTACAGCTGTTAACGGCATTTCAGTGGACTACCGTTTGACGGCAGTTTAAGTACAGCCTAAAATCAAATAGGAACTGATATTTTCAAACGCCAGCAAGAAGAACAGTTTTTGGCCACACATCTGTACCGTTTTATCCGCGCACGTAACACTGCCAAAAAAGAACTACGTCTGTGGGGTCCTTAAGATCTAAATTACAAACAGCCCATGACTTTGCCTAGAAACTTGTAAAGTTTTGTATTATAACTCAGTTTGTAGAAATGCTTGAAGTAAGGGAAAATAACTTATAATAATTGTAGGTCTGTTCTGTAATTGAAAAGTAACAACTGTTTCTGTCTCACGCTTCATTACACTTCTAGGAAAACTCTGCTTCAGTTTGACAGAAGTTCCTGTTTCAGTTATACGTCTTACGTTGTATATACCTAAGTTTAAGTGAAAACCCGACTCGTCTGAAAGAGGAATATTTGCATTGTCAATTGAACTTTGGTTATTTAGCTAGTGCATTGATGTTAATAAATAGGTACCTAGTTCAGGGTAAGGGTTCGTTTTAGTGAAACTTGAAATGGGGGTTGCGATTGGTGTCAATAGAATTGGACACCACTCCCAGACTGAGGTAACACTGGTGAAAAACTACAGCATTTTGAAAATGTAGAACCTAACCTAACTACAAGGGACGTCAAAAGACTCTGCTTGACTCGAATTATATCTAATATAGACGCAAGGAACGTTTATCTTGAAGCTCAATTAGAAATTAACCAAGAAAGTCCTCCTGGGGTCTACCCTGACACGTTATGAAAAAACAGAACAGGTGACAACCCTACCTGGGGAATAAATGTTGCTTAGAGTATTTAAAATGTTCGAAGTTAGCGACGTATGAGGCCTGGTGGCGTCTGGAGTCGAACGCGGTCAGAGATCAATGCTGACCCAACAGATTTCCCTCGATGCACAGATACGAATCGCTCTGTACTTCCAGAAAATGGCGGAGGTGGAGCTATCAGTGGGCGTGACGAGAAAAATGCTTCTTGGGATCGCTTCGCCAGCTGGATTGCCATGACCATTATGGCTCAGCTGGTAAGAACGCCAGACCAAAATTTCGGAGGCGCGGGTTCGAATCCGGCTGGCAGTCGGTTTTTAGTCCGGCATTTTCTGTTAGCACCGTGATTTGAAAGCCCGGCATACGGGCAATAGCATGAAAGATGGTATGAACCACATTTGTTGAAAAATCAAAGCTATTCAGCTTGGCAAGTAAAATACCATGATCCACTCTGTCAAATGCCTTCTGTGTAGATAACGTCTACTTGTCCATCTCTATCTAAAGATTCTGAGAGTTGCTGCGTAAACAGTACTAAGTTCGATTAAGTAGACCTACGACTCATAAAGGTTCTTTTTTAGGTTGATGCAAAACTAGTACGAATTGAAGGAAATATATGGTTATACATGACGATTTCTAGAATTTTCGCAATATTTTAACGAATGTATATGGCGTTTCAGATATGTCATATACCTACCTTAAAAACAGTGATAATTTTAATCTTCCATTTTTCTGGAAAAGAGAGAGACTGTATTGCTAAGTTGAATGAAATGAAAATACGCTGAAATAGACACGCAATCCATAACTAAAAACGAAGGAATATTATCACACATACAGGGTGTCCCACGACGATTAAGACAAGCAATATATCGGAACTGGGCAGCAGTAGAGAATTACAATTTTGGAGGTATAAATTAGAGCAAATATAGCATCTTTTCTTATTATTGTGTCACCTAATGAGGTATTTGTTTTTGGTCATGTGACGTCCGATTCAAAATTTTTGATGGGACACCCTGTATATTTTTGATTATTTGTAGTCCCCAAGTATGCAGTTTGTTGGAATAGTCCTATCGAGAGGAACACAAAAAGTCACAAATATACAGGGCGTCCCATTGAAAATTCGCCACGTGATCAAAAACAAATACCTCATTGGGTGACACAGTAATAAGAAAAGATACTATATTTGCTCTAATTTAAACTCACCAAATTATAATTCTGTACTACTGTCCAGCTCCGATATATTGCTTGTCTTAATCGTCGTGGGACACCCTGTATATGAGCTTCTCTAATAATTTTTAGATCGTATATAAAAGAGGCACTTGTTAGTAAGTGCTTCCTCAGCACGGATCGCCTATTTTGTACAATATCTGTACAATATTCCGCAAAATGGCTTTAAACGGATATACATGTTAACAGGGGTGGCCGCTTTCAGACTACAAGTATGTCATTGGCTCAATCTCCTTCTCAAGCGTCACCGGCATCACTTTCTCAAACATCCTTTGTGCCGTTTGGCGTCTTTTTTGACTGCGAAGGCTGGCAAATTGGGATCCTCGTCTTAAAACCACGTTCAGATAACGTCCCCTATCCGAATCTGTGTATTTATAAAGACATCCTCCTAACGGCACGCCAGCACGCTTGATTTTGCCAATTAATTTAGGGTCTCCATTAGTGTCTGACATGTCGGGGAGGGGACGCAGTCCTGCTCATGTTAACCTAGCAAATTGCTCGAAGCTTAGCTCAGCATTTACGCAAATTATATAGCGTGTTCCAAAACAGATTCAGAAAAGTTCAGACGTGACTTGTCAGAAACATGGATTGAATCATAAATGGAGATATAGTTTTTCAGAAGTAATGGTGATTTTGGAAAATGAGGGAATGATGGTGGAGTAATTATCAAAAAAAACTACCAGTAAGCCCTAAAACTTTGTTGCTAGCCATTTTCTCTCTTCTCACTTTCATTTTTTTGGGGATCATGAATTTGTTTTGGTTGGGAGGTGAGGATGATATACTGGTACGTAAGAAGTAAAAATCTTGAAGAACAAGGCTGCAATAGCTAACTACTCACCATATTTGTTTACCTTCTAAAACCTTCTTATTTGTAGGCAATAAAAATACTAATGTTATACTGACAAATTTTTATTTGAATGCGCAGTTTAGGTAGCCTATTAAGTTATTCAACGAAATGGCTTGAATGACAGACACACGATTATGAGAAATATATTTGAGCAGATAAGGGTTACATTATTTTACTGAACAAGAGGAGCATGTCTCGATATCCTCTCACTCACCATTTGTGACAGCGGTGGTTGAACAAGGTCTAAGATTAAATTCCAGTTCCACATATTGGTGCGTCTCTGTCGGACTATGCTATAAGGACTATGGATTTAGTTAAATAGGCCAGGAAGGCAAAGTTGTACACCGAAAGTTTGTTTTTGGGATCTGCATGCTTGATATTTAGGCAGAATTACTCTCCACATCGATGTAAGTCTCGAGGGGAACCTTGTTAAAAGTCGCTGTCACAGCTTTTTAGATGTGCTGGATGCTGTCAAAACAGTTTCCTTTGAGTTCTTTCGTGATTCGGTTCGAAAAAATAAAAAAGTCGAGCAGAGCAAAGTCAGGCCTATAGGGACACATCGTTCACTCCTTCCTGGTTATCCTTAATGTTTTTTTCGCCAGTCTCTTAGCTCAAAGCTGTATCGTCGTCATCAGTTATGACTTTCTGGAGCAATTTTGGGTCGTCACGGATAGAATCCAACAGCTCCTGAGCAATGTTAATGCGATGCTGTTTTTGTTCGAAATTGAGCACCTTTGGTACCAATTTTGCGGTGACCTGTCTCATGCCCAACCTTTTGGTAATATCGAATGTCACGAGCCAATCGATATATTTGGCTTCTCAGCAACTTCTCTGATGGTGATTCGACGATTGGCCAATGCTAGTTTCTTTACTTCATCAATGTTTTCATCTGATGTTGACGTGCTTGGGCATTCCGAACGCTCTTCGTCGCTCACACCTTCTTGGCCCCATGAAGACCCTGAGATCCACTATCGGACTCTCTAACCACTGGGCCATCCTTAGACTGAGGAGATCTTTTCAACGAAACATGTTTGATTAGGTAAGTACTTACTTACTGGAATCTGTAATCCGACTTCAACTTCAAACATTCAAGAACATATTTATTTCGATCTTAGACTTCGTCTCGAGCTGCAAGCTTCATTTATCGACTGTATTGCAACAAATATCCACTAGTTACCAGTTTACCAGTACGTATTTTCGCGTTTGGTTGGAAATCTAGAATCTAGTGTCGGAGTAGCACGTCGTTGTTCAAAGGAGCATCCTGACCGCCATGGTAACGTCACATGGGTTCGGGAGCCGTCGGCATGTTTTCGGTACTGGATCCAAAAACCCATTATTATTTTATATAACTTTTGAATTATTGCGTAAAAAAGGAAAATAAAAACAGTTTTGTTATAAAACTTATATACCTATATGATCTTTCCATTTATGACAAAAAAATTTTTATTCAAAACCTCAACCCAAGTGAGGATCCTGAGTAGCTACATAATGCCACCAAAAGATCAAAAATCGAACATACGTAGCTCGCGATAATTCAAAATTCTCGATACCAGTTATTGAGCAAAACCTGTATCCAACAGTATCCGCCGTAGAGGCAGTTGCACATCTCCGAGTTGTCAGAGGGTACAATAACCCAGCAGTGCTATGCATGTCTAGCTGCGTACCACATACATTTTATTAGCATGTCGAAAAAGCGAGTCTCTTAATCAGTCACATGCATATTGAAAAGGCAGCTGCGCAGCGAAGCGTGAGGTTCGTTTGCCACACTCCTCTTCCATTCCAAGCCAACGTGAATTAATTATACGGGCGCAGGCAAGCAGCATGCTTTAGAAGCATGAAGGGGCTGGTAGTGCATTATTAATTATTATTTTTCAGGAATTATTGTGCCACAAAGATTACGTGACATGGATGGCACGAAATAATTTACACCTCGGACAGCAGTCTCTCTAACAGAATTTTGCTTGGAAAGCTCTGAATAATATATTTCCTCTAGTTGACAGGAGTAGCCATAGCCTTCATTAACATTCCTCTGACCTCTTACCCGCTTTCTAACTTAATCATTTGCTATTATGAGTAGATTGTGTTTCTATCTAGGCTGTCCTTTCATTCTCCTCCGCAGCCGTATCTCGTGTACAGTCAAAAAGTTTAGATGAGTAAATCTTGGAGTTGTAGCCAAAATTCTTCTGTCTCCACATTTTACAAAGTAACTGCCATTTTATCACCTGTTAGACCAAGAAGGTCTTTATTAAAGAAAATTTAGATCGTAAAATATGTGTATTCAAACCACGAATCTCACATTACATTCGGGTTTAAGTTTAACATCTAAAGGTCGTTGTGTATATTGTAATTTTACATTTATATGTTGTTTGTTCCTGACCTGTTTGTGGAAGACACCCTGATAGCATAGTTAAAATTTTAAAAATTGTGACGACTATTGTAGCTGGCATTTGGAAGTCGGTTGCACTCAATGCAGTTGCTGTTTTTTACATTGACAAACCTCAACGTTAAAGCCCTGAATATGGCAATAATCATTGCCGAAAGCTTGGCTGTTAGCACCAGAGTCTCCTTTATGCAGTGACCCAGATTTTTTCAAAATTTTGCCACAACCCCAAGATTTTCTCATCTAAATTAAGTTTTTTTGGCCATAAGCTCCCTTCGTATTAGGAGTCAAAAAGTTTATGTAGTATGGATGACACGAAGTTATTCACAGACGGCAATTCCCTATAACAGCATCCTCCTTAAGCCTTGTACACACTGATAGACCATATTGCATGATTTGTCTACAGACAGTCTAGAGATACGGTTTACAGACCGTCTAGTGACACCATTTTTTGTCTCGTCTAGCGTCTACACTACAATGTGCCGATTTAGACGATACAAAGAATTTCTTATCTGTCTCATCTTCGCTGTCCACTACGGAGGTCATTATGTGGAATCAGTTCCTGCTTAGGGATAGTAGTGAGAGAAAGAGGAAACGTAGAAGTTGGTGGACGCGAGAAGTGTTAGCGAAAGGACATACATTGCTAAACTAATTGGGTTTCCGGAATTTCACCTGACTGACGCCTACTGATTTTGAAGAATTGCTTCTGGTGGTCGGGGGGTTGAACTAAGAGCCGAACACAAAAATAGTCGAATCGCAACACTCGGTGGCTGGAGGCAGACTAGGACGTCTTGTCTCTAGATTTCAAATTACGTCCACATTGTCAAAGTGTTGCGCAACATATCTAATGTTAATGAAGTCTCCCATTCCTGTCGGGAGACCCACAGATTCTCAGAGTAGGTTTAGGGAGACCATAGACCTGCAATTTTTTGTCTCGCAACAGGCCCGTAGAACTGAAACAGTCTAATAGCCATGTCCACGTAGCCAACCTTAGACACGACTCTGAGACCAAAATCGCGCAACATGTCCACTAGTGTATACAAGGCTTTAGAAGGGACTTGATAATGTATATTGTAATTAACATTTCTTCCACCCGTTAGAAGCGAAATATGTACATATAACATGTACAATAATTAGACAACAAAATTAGAGGTATATGACATCAAATCCATTTTCGTAGGTAGCCAAAAACTAAGTACAGTTAGGCTACTGTATGACAATTTGGGGCTGCTATTACAACAACCTTTCTAACTTTCCTGGGCATTTTATGATATTTACATAACGAAAATTCACGTCACCCATTTCCACCGGTCTGTCTGTCTTTGGCGTTTTCTTAGCCTCGTGCCTCGTGCTCTCAGTAACCGCTGAATGGATTGTGACAAAATTTGGGTAGCGATATGCTGTGTCATCGTAGTAGAGATAATGCTGCTATAATTTTAAAAATCGGCCATAGCAAAAAACAAAAAAACATCAAATTAGTATTCCCGTACCTATTTAGGCATTTTAGGGGTTCCTGATCATTTTCTTCTTTTTTTGGATGGGGGTGAATTTGCGGTGGTTTTTTTTGGGGGGGGGGGGGCGATTATAAAATTCCATCTATTGACTTGTGTAAGAAAGACCTAGCGACATAATACACTTTTTTCGGTCCATCCGAACATTGCCTTGCCTATTACAGAAACCAAGAATTTTCTGATGTATACATACGAGTATTGTTTTATTTAGACGGTTCTGTATTGTGTAACGTGGAAGCTATTGAATTGATTCTAAAAAAATTTTGACAGTATTATTACCTTGGCAAGGATGGAGGACGCGTATGGTTCTTAGAAATCGTGTCAGTGGCGGCGTAGCAATAATTAAAAAAAATAAAAACAGCTCAAACTTCGTTTTTAGGCTTTTAAGGGGTTCCTGATCATTTTCTACTTTTTTTTGTGATTGTACCGAGAAATTTGGGATGGCGCTCAGCCGTTGAGCTACCATGGCGCCGAAAAAATTGCTACAACGAAACATATTTGATTAAGCACTTTATTACTAGAATTTGTGATCTAATTCCAAACATTTAAAAGCATATTAATTGCGAGCGTAGACTTCGTCTTGAGCTGCGAACTTCATTTATCATCTATCGTGCAATAAATATACACTAGTTACACAAGTAACTATTTTCAGGATTAGCTGGAAATCTATAAAAAATGATGCTAATAAGGTACAGCAGGAGATTCTTGGTAAAAACTAACATTCTGACGTCACACGCGCTTGGTTTTATTTGGGAGCTGTCGGCATGTCTTCAGTACTGGATTGAAAAATAAATTTTTATTTTGATATATCTTTTGAATTATTCCGAAAAAAAGGACAGAAGTAGCTTAATAGTAAAACTTATATATGATCTTACCATTTATCAATTTTTTTTTCAAAAACCCAATTAGATAAACCACATTCTCCTGGCGAAAGCTTGTCTTTGTACCCATTGCCCCCTAAATGTACCTACTTGTCTTACTTTTCTGTTTTATGGAGTTGCGTTAATTACCGTTACAAGCTCATTTTCAATATTTCATTTGAAAAATACAATCAGCCTCTCCGCTTGCAATATAGTTACTATTCCAACATTTTATACATTTCCCACAAAATATACACGTGCAATTGAAATTCCACTTATACAATGTTTATTCAATACACGTTATTTAAACGGTATAACATTTAATTGTGATATACATTTCAGTAAAATTAAACCACGTTTTTGTTTGTTTACAGGAAATTTTAATGGTGCTATTCTGTTAAGGATAATAAAACATGGTGTATCTGCCGCTGATCGTGGGATTTTCATTGGTTGCTTTCGGATACTCGCAAGACCTTCAACTTCAGCAATCAGTAACAACAAATGCATATAGAGGTGCGTACTACTATTTAATGTCATATATCACTTGTAATGTTTTTATATGGTTTGTTCTTGAATCTAGGCTTTGTCTTGTTTTAGAGTCTCAATGCTTCTTGTTAACTCACCAGCACAAGGTACAATCATCATTATGATCCCTCATCAATGGATCATATTGTTCGATATAGTAAAAACTTTGGCATCCTTATAAATATGGCTAAGACTAAATTCATTGCATTTGCCAAGTCAGCGGGGGAGTGGGGGGCGGGGGAGTATTAGGTACAAATAATGAAGTATGTGAGAAGCATTCATGAGCAAGAGAAGATTTTGTATAAGGTCTGATTTTAGCTTAATGCGGGTACGCATACACAGATTCAAATTTTTCTCATACAGATGCGAGCGTTGGACTCTGCACCGCTATGAAGGCAAATAGACGCCTTTGAAACGTATATTTACCTCCGTATACTCCGAATATCATGGGTTTAAGGTGGTCGGTCACCTTTTAGAAACACTCTATATTGTGTTTAATAATTACTCTGTAATGTTTTTATGTATTCGTACATACCAATATATTGTGTTTGATCAGTAATTTTGGATTTTTTTTGAAATTTTGAATCTTTCTTGTGTAGTATTTCTCCGATATTACTTCCGCGTTTACTTGAAATACGCTAGAAGGTTGTAATTCAGCACCTATAATCAGCTGCACTGTATCTGTGATAAGAATGTGATACTTTTTATATAGCTCAATTTTTCAAAAAAAAAAATGGCTGAACGATGACGTCCTTAATCGCATGAAGAAACCAAAAAAACTCATGCTTACCACCAAGGAACTAAAAACAACTTATATGGGTTGTGTGATGGTGAGGAGAAAAATGCAAACTTCAGCGGTTCTAGAAGGAAAAGGTTCAATCATAATCGATAAACGGACAATGTATGTTTAACCTCAGAGGACTCGTACCTCCCCTGAATTCTTGGTCGAAGGACATCTGAAGATGGTTTGGTTGCTCCTCGCTAGACATTTTCCGCATGGCTGTATCAAGAACTACGTTAGCAATTTGGATTGCCATCCTCCGAAAGGAGAGGGCGTCTCCGGCGTTATACAGATGCAACACTGTGTTCATTGAAAGTTCACATCGCCCTCTCAGCTAGGAAGCTTGCTCTCAAGAAAGCAAAAGTAACAGATTAATGTTTTGAAAATGCGATATGTGGTAAAAGGAGTTAGCTCCTTTTTTGGTGATTGGACGACAGGGCCGGGAATGCTCTAAGTCAGCGTTTCTCAATCTTAGTTAGCCCGTGGACAACAAATTTTGACTAAGTATTCATAAAGAACTACCACGTAAGTTAGCTGTAACATTTTTATTATCATTTGCTACAGTAATATTTAAATGTAAAGATATATAATTATACGTGCATGTAATAATAAGTATATAAACCTTTAACAAAAATGACAGATAATTATAAAAATATCTCAAACTCATGGATGTAGGAGCACAACGAAAATATCATTCTTACGAAAAATTACAATAAAAAATCAGAAATTATAAAAATAATCAAAAACTCATTGCATATGAACATTTGGTTAATTAGAAGATTGCTGCTGCTCTTCTTTTATCAACTTGTCAATTGTTGGTTCCAATTCGATAAGCTAAGTCGGACCGGTTAAGTAACGAGAAGCCGATTTTTAAATGTATTTTTTGTTACCGTTATAGATGAAAAATCCAGATTCACATAAATGTGTAGTTGCGAAGGAGACTAACATTTTCATTGCTTTCTCGTATAGAGATGTATATTCATTTTTCAATTTGGTCCAAAATTTATCTATGAACATTGCTAAAAGACTAGCCTTTAACATAATATCTCCACTAATCTCAAGAAGGGATTCATATTCTCTGTCATTTAAATTTATCTCACTGTACTGTCATATGTTATGGAAGGGTTTTTTATCCACACATTTCCCTCACACGTGGTCAATTAAGTAAAATTTTTTCGTGGATAGGAGAAATGTCCGCGGACCAGTAAAATTTCCCTGCGGAGATGCGGTTGAGAATAGCTGCTCTAAATGATTCAACTCGGGGCTTAAGAACAGGTACTCTCTACAATGATTTTTTGAGACGACAAATTAAGAACTTGGATTAGAATTGCGACGAAAATCCTCTGCGACGTGCCAAACGATGAGGTGTTAGTTCGCTACTGCCCTTGATCCCGCAGATGGCTCTTGTTCCCCTGTCTTGTCTTGTGACATTTTTGAGTAAATTATACTCAATTATAAATGTGATGATTGATCTGGATGAACCACCAGTTATGTAAGTTCTAAGGAAGAAGCATCTCAACATTTGTTTGCATGACAGTTTTGAAGATATCACATTAAAGTCATGAAGTACAAACTTTGATAGAAGTATACTAATCGGTAGTGAAATTCGAATACTAAGAAAATAAGGGATGTGCTTCACGAAATGCGGCAGGACTAAAGACAATAATAAACGAATTCATTTGCCATAATTAGTTTATAAAAAATACAACAGTTCAACAATATGGGTGGGCTTTCTATGTTGACGAGTGCATTCCACTAACCTACGCTCCTTCTCGTAACCTGGTTGTTAATAAGTTTTTGGAGGTACAGCCTACTAAGCTGCCGTCACAGTAGGTGCCAGTTCGTCCAGCGTGGTCGGAGAATTGCGTAAATCGCGAATGCAGCGACCCATCCAATCCCATACTTTTTCACTTGCCGATAAGTCGGATGACCATAGTATTGAGGTTTTGAATTAAGAAAAAAAATATTTTTTTTGTGATAAATGGAAAGATCATATATAAGTTCTATAGCAAAACTGTTTCTGTTTTATTTTTTTTTCGCAAAAATTCCAAGGTTATATCAAAATAAAAATGGGTTTTTGAATCGAGTACCGAAAACACGCCGACGGCTCCCAAACCCATGTGACGTCACCATGGCGATCAGGATGCACCTTTGACCAACGACGTCCTACTTCGATACTAGATCCTAGATTCCCAACCAATCGCGAAAATACGTACTGGCAAACGGGTAACTAGTGGATATTTGTTGGAATACAGTCAATAAATGGAGCTTGCAGCTCGAGACGAAGTCTAAGATCGAAATAAATATGTTTTTGAATATTTGAAGTTGAAGTCAGATTACAGATTACATTAAGTAAGTACCTAATCAAATATGTTTCGTTGAAAAGATCTCCTCAATCGAAGGATGGCCCAGTGGTTAGAGAGTCCGATAGTGGATCTCAGGGTCTTTGGATCGAAACCCCGGCCTTCCAACTTTTTTTTTATTTTTTTCATCAAAAAATTTATTGATGTGCTTTTTGCACTTGTTACGCACATTTTTGCTACGATCAACATAAATATGTGTTTGAATCAAATTTTGTTAGACTTGCACTGCACAGTGCAAAAACTAAGTACAGGAGGTGATGGACAATTCAAAAAATCAGTGGAAATGAGGTTTGTCCGTCAATATCAATCGCCATTGATTTTTTTTAAATGTAATAGTTGGTTAATAAAACAGAATCCCTCCATCCATTCAATTCATTCATTTTTAAGTTATTTAATGTAAAAAAAGTAAGTCAAACTCTTAATCACATTATGTTTATCACAATAAATTTTTTGATAAAAAAAATTAAAAAAAAGTTGGAAGGCCGGGGTTTCGATCCAACGACCCCGAAATTCACTACCGGACTCTCCAACCACTGGGCCATCCTTTAATTGGGGAGATCTTTTCAACGAAATATACAGGGTGTCCAGTTAGTGTGTAATTCTTTGATATCTCGCAAGGTATACCTGACAGAAGAAAATGTCAAATACAACAGTTATTTGGCTACTTAAGGCGCATATTCCAAAAATATTTTGAAATATACAGGGTGTTGCGGGAAAGTAGGATAGTGATAAACTTGATTTTTTTATATAGAATTATAACCTTTTCTTAAATTCTGCTAGTTTCCACCATTGATTGCTAT
This sequence comes from Callosobruchus maculatus, assembly GCA_951848785.1. Lineage (NCBI taxonomy): Eukaryota > Metazoa > Arthropoda > Insecta > Coleoptera > Chrysomelidae > Callosobruchus > Callosobruchus maculatus. Next base: position 642,583 of record CATOUR010000113.1, read on the forward strand.
TCAACCCTAAAATATTTTTGGGATCAGTTGCGACGTTGCCAAGTTATAATTTATTTTCTATTAATTTCCGGATTTGCAAGGTCGCAAGTAATACGTCCAAATTGATATACTCCTTCAACTTTTCGCAATAATATTATACACCGAGTTACTTGATATTAAGTGGATATTATTTTGGATATTATCAGCAATTTGTATCTACAGGGTGTTTTTGGCAGAGTTTTAAATTACGGCAATTTGAAGGTCATTTTACTTCGTTTTTTTAAATGTAACACCCTGTATGTTTTATTTTAAATCAAAATATCTACTAATACCCTATCTTGCCTTGTAATATTTTTTTTTGCGTTTGCGCCGTTGCCAAGTTATAAATTATTTTTCCAAATTTTTAAACAGGTATCCCCGATTTTTATTTATTTTAAATAGAATCCTCTACTTATTTTTACTGCAATGAATTGCACATATCCAACTTAGTAAGATCTCAGAATTTCAAAATTTTGTTTCTGTTAATTATTGAGATACGGCAACACCGCTTTTTCAGTAAACAGTACCGGAACGTTTAAATATTTCCAAAACTGCCACAGCTGGAACGGTGAAATTCAATACTTGAGGGTTTTTGATCATACAGAATTCAAAAAAATTCAAAAACGCTAACATCAGTGTTGTCAGATTTACCAATAAAAATCGGGGATATTTGTTTAAAAATATGGAAAAATAATTTATAACTTGGCAACGCCGCAAACGCGAAAAAAAAATATTACAAGGCGAGATAGGGTATTAGTAGGCATTTCGAATTAAAATAAAAAATACAGGGTGTTAGATTAAAAAAAACAAAGTAAGATGACCTCCAAGTTGCCGTAATTGAAAATTCTGCCAAAAGCACCCTGTGAATACAAATTGCGGGTCACATCCAAAATAATATCCATTTAATGTTCAAGTAACTCGCTGTATAATATTATTGCGAGAAGTTAAAGGAATATATCAATTTGGACGTATTACTTGCGGCCTTGCAAATCCGGAAATTATTAGAAAATAAATTATAACTTGGCAACGTCGCAACCGATCCCAAAAAATATTTCATGGTTAAATAAAGATCAGTGATAGAAACTAGGAGAATTTAAAAAAAAGGTATAGTTCCATATAAAAAAATTAATCTATCCTACTTTCCCACAACACCCCGTATATTTCAAAATACTTTTAGAATATGCGTCTTAAGTAACCAAATAATGTTTGTACTTGACATTTTCTTCTATCAGGTATACCTTGCGAGATATCGAAGAATTACACACTAACTGGACACCCTGTATTTGACTAGGTACTTACTATAATCTGTAATCTGACTTCAACTTCAAACATTCAAACGCATCTTTATTTCGATCTTAGACAGCATCTCGAGCTGCAAGCTCCATTTATCGACTGTATTCCGACAAATATCCACTAGTTACCAATTTACCAGTACGTATTTTCGCGATTGGTTGGGAATCTAGAATCTAGTATCGGAGTAGGATGTCGTTGGTCAAAGGAGCATCCTGACCGCCATGGTGACGTCACACGGCTCGGGGGGTCGTCGACGTGTTTTCGGTACTGGATCCAAAAACCCATTTTTATTTTGATATAACTTTTGAATTATTGCAAAAAAAAAGAAAAGAAAAACAGTTTTGTTATAAAACTTATATATGATCTTTCCATTTATGACAAAAAAATGTATATTCAAAAACTCAATACGAGTATTTACAAAAGCGTAAAAAATCTCAACTTTATCTAACTTGTTTTTTTAAACAAAAATTGCTTGACTAACTATCCACAAAACTAAGTAACATAACCTTCCTTTTTGAAATTATCACCACAGTTTAACAATTAATTAGAATAATCACCTGCTACATCTGAACATACTTTATTTTCATCGATTATAACCAGCAATTGTCAGATTGGGCTCCTTATTTAAAACTAACTACCGGTATCCCGTTTCACCAGACTATCCTGTTTTGGCTAACTTGCCTCTACTTAGATGATACTGCCAAGCTGTGTACATATTTTTACTGCGAAAATGCCTTTTTTATTTTCACTTGCGAGTAGCATACTTACTTGTCCTTTTGAGGCATTCAACTTGTCCACCAATTTCAAACTCTAGCTCACCTTTTCATTCATCCTTTTTTTTCATTTAGCAGACACATACAGTGTTCGTAGAGTGCTAGAGTGATTATACTCCAGGTTAGATTAAAAAGTTAACTATCCACCACGTCTTTCCGCTCAGGGCATTCGATCTTCCTTTGCTAGACTTAATGGCGTTGGCCGAGCCAGAAAATAAATGAGGTATTAAAATTTCACGACGTCTTGCCTTCTGCCGTCCTATCGAAATCCAGGGATTTTCAGCAAACATTTACAGAATTTAAAATAGATTCAATGCCACCACCGTCACATCATCAGACAACTTAGTGGAAAATAAGTTAGATCATTTGGCAAAATTAGAAATCATAATTGGTCTAGATAAAATGATTACATTACACAGGACTTTAATAACAGCTCTCAGTTTTATAAGCGTTGCGGCCATGTAAGCTTGATAGGCTTTTTCACATCATACTTAAATGACAGGCCTCAATATGTGTTTGATAACGAATAATCATGCTCTATATATTTTTCCAGATCAGGACTGCCACAAGGATCCAGTTTGGGACTACTGTTATTCATTATGTTTATCAAGTGAAAATTGGATGTAAACGGATCATTTTAACTAATAATTTGAAAATATACTTAGGGATTTTTCCCAATTACAATACATTCATACATACAATAAATTATTCTTGAATGCTATTAAGCGCAAGACTGGAACACTCTCTAGAAAGAAAGCTCTAGGCTCTAGTACCTTATTGCTATAATATACAGATCATCCTATTATATCCTTGTCCGAAGCTAGTAAAATTTATGGTTTTACTGTAAAGGAATAATTGTCTTGAATTCGATAATATTGCAGCCTTGGAATGTTTATATTTTTACTATATCTGATCCAAGCTGGAATAGTGTTCTGCAGTATAGAGTCCAGATTACAAATATCGTATAGTTAGAATTGAATGCACACAAAGAAATTTCCTCAAATATCTATCATTCAAGATTCATCATATCTATTCTGAACGAGGTATTTTTTTACAATTGCTGTTAAATCGAAATAACATGAAATCCCTAAAATTCAGAACAGTACTGTCCTCTATTTTGTTTTTATATAAGATAATGGTAGCGCTTTAGGTAATTGAACAAAATTATATATAAAACTCTATTTCTTAAAATGAGTACCATATCTGGTTTTGCAGTGACTCATTTACAAATGACGCTTCAGTAATGTAGTAGTAATAGTGATCGCGAGGCGAAGCCAGGCAAGTAGGCCACCTTTTGGCCAATCCCACTGAACCAACACTGACAACACTAAACTCTACGTCCTAGAAAGCCCGTTGTTAAACCTACCAGACCTCCTGACGAAAGTCAGTATATCCGACCACCTCGCTGAATATAGTAACTCCTCCCCGAACTCCGTCACGCAGAATATCTGAACACTAAGGTTGCGATACACTGCACATCTGCCCAGGAAGTGGAACGCTGTCTCGTCCACCTCTCAGTACCTGGAGCAGATGAATTTCCCTACCACTCTCATGAGTGCCAAATGTCTATTAGCTGGCAATGGCCAGTGAGAATTCCCACCAAAAGGTTGAGGGCCTCTTTGCCTTTATTCAGAAGCCATAGCGTTCAGCCCTTATCAGGGCCCGCTATGAATCTTTTGGCTTGCCTGCAGCCTTCTATCTCTAACCCGGCTTTGGCCAGTTCCTTATAGGCCTAGTTGTCCAGGGCTAGATTTACCTGGCGCCTGCTAATCCCAAGCACAAGTTCTGGGCCGATGCAGAGGCTGCCGGCCCCTATCCTAGCTAATCGTCCACTCTCTCGTTACCCGGTATACAAATGTGTCCGGGGACCCATAGCAGGATCACCTTCTTATGGCTTGCTAATTGAGGTTTTGGATAAAATCGTTTTTGTCATAAATGGAAAGATCATACATAAGTTTTATGACAAAACTGTTTTTGTTTTCTTTTTTCTCGCAATAATTCAAAAGTTATATCAAAATAAAAATGGGTTTTTGAATCGAGTACCGAAAACACGCCGACGGTGATGGCTCCCGAACCCGTGTGACGTCACCATGGCGGTAAGGATGCTCCTTTGTCCAACGACGTCCTACTCCGATACTAGATTCTAGATTCCCAGCCAATCGCGAAAATACGTACTGCTAAAGTGGTAACTAGTGTATATTTCTTGCAACACAGTCGATGAATGAAGTTTGCAGCTCGAGATGAAGTCTACGATCGAAATAAATATGTTTCTGAATGTTTGAAATTGAAGTCAGATTACAGATTCCAGTAAGCAAGTACCTAATCAAATATGTTTCGTTGAAAAGATCTCTTCAATCAAAGAATGGCCCAGTGGTTAGAGAGTCCGCTAGTGGATCTCAGGGTCTTTGGATCGAAACCCAGGCCTTCCACCTTTTTTTTTATCAAAAAATTTATTGATGTGCTTTTTGCACTTGTTACGCACATTTTTTTCTCCGATCAACATAAATATGTGTTTGAATCAAATTTTGTTAGACATATTACTTGCATTGCACAGTGCTTGTTAAATTTTTATGGAAATTTAATATTCTTAAGCTTCATTGCCCAAAGTTAAATAAATAATAATACCAAGTGATAAACAGAATATGATTACGAGTTTGAGTTACTTTTTTTTACATTAAAAAACTTAAAAATGAATGAATTGAATAGATGAAGGGATGAAGGGATTTTGTTTTATTAGCCAACTATTACATTTAAAAAAAATTAATGGCGATTGATATTGACGGACAAACCTCATTTCCACTGATTTTTTTAATTGTCCACCGCCTCCTGTACTTACTTTTTGCACTGTGCAGTGCAAGTAATATGTCTAACAAAATTTGATTCAAACACGTATTTATGTTGATCGTAGAAAAAATGTGCGTAACAAGTGAAAAAAGCACATCCATAAAATTTTTGATAAAAAAAATAAAAAAAAGTTGGAAGGCCTGGGTTACGATCTAAAGATCCTGAGATCCACTAGCGGACTCTCCAACCACTGGGCCATCTTTCGATTGAGGAGACCTTTTCAACGAAACATATTTGACTAGGTACTTACTTACTGGAATCTGTAATCTGACTTCAACTTCAAACATTCAAAAACATATTTATTTCGATCGTAAACTTCGTCTCGAGCTGCAAACTTCATTCATCGACTGTGTTGCAACAAATATACACTAGTTACCAGTTTAGCAGTACGTAATTTCGCGATTGGCTGGGAATCTAGAATCTAGTATCGGAGTAGGACGTCGTTGGTCAAAGGAGCATCCTTACCGCCATGGTGATGTCACACGGGTTCGGGAGCCGTCGCCGTGTTTTCGGTACTCGATTCAAAAATCCATTTTTATTTTGATATTACTTTTGAATTATTGCGAAAAAAAGAATACAAATACCTCAATTTCTGAAGGGCAGCAAAGCATTACTGAGCCAGAACTGATCTGGCCCTCGGAGCTGCCACCGCGTATACAGCTGCCTGACTTTCAGAACATATTATATATATGCTCTGTTCAGAACACTGTTCGACTTCCATCGAGTATGCCGCCATCACTATGGCATAGAGCTCCGCCTGGAAGACAGTCGTGCAGGTTCCCAGCGCGAAGCTTCGGTACACTTCTTTTCCCTCCAGGCAGAAGCCTGTTCTTCAGGCTCCTGACTCCTTTGAGAGTGATCCGTCAGTGAAGCACATCAGACTATGGAGCGAAAATTTGGCTTGAGGTATCTTTGACTTTTTCCATTCTGGAAGACGGTATCGGGACATTATTCTCCACGAATCGCTCTATTCTAGTGTGGCCAATTAGTGGTTCTCGTGCTGTTCACGTTTCCCCGTCACGCATTCTCAGGCAGGCCGACATCGCCTCTCTTGTCTTACAGAGACGCCAAGCCCAAGAGTACCTCCAGGGCAGCAGTGGGTGTTGTCCCCATGGCACCTGATATGCTCATTGTTGCAAGCCTCTGAATCTTAGCAAGCTTGAGTCCAACAAATACCTTCTCTACGCTCGGCCACCAGACCGAGCAGCCATACTGGATCCTGGTCCTGACTACTGCTGTATACAGTCAGCTTAGGAGCTTGGGCTTGAGGCCCCAGGGTCTACCGACTACCCGACGCAGTTGCCACATAGTAGCTATAGACTTTTTGTGCACATAGTCGATATGCTGTGCCCATGTAAGTCTATTGTCAATGAACACCCCCAGGTACTTGACTTCCAGTGTTAGGGTCAGTGGTACACCGTAAGGAGTAGGGGCTTTAAAATCATCCACCTGTCCAAAATATGCAGGCCGTCTGCATCCTATCGCAGACAACGCCCAGCAATCTACCAGAGACTAAAGCGTCGTACTGACGTTGATACATGCTGCGATGCAGGCATCGACTACTTCGTTCCATGATGCAAGTAGCAGCCTGTGTAGTACTGAATCACGTATTTTTTTTTTTTTATGGTCGGCCTCCCGCAAAGGCTGAAAGCCTATGGCGCTTTAGAAGCGCTGCGAGAGGATAAGTACCGGTTCACGTTAGATTTGAAACGCTGCAGGTTGTAGCCGTCGGGAAACAAATTTCCCGGCAGCTGATTCCACAGCGTCGAAGTTCTCCAAAAGAAGGAATGCTGGAGGAGACTGGTTCGGGGAGTAAGGACCTCGACCTGGTAAGGATGAGCTCGAAGAGCTTCTCTAGTGGTCCTGGTTCGGACGGCCTGTGGTGTTATTATCTGAGAGAGCTCACTCGAACATCTTCCGTGATAGAATCTGTAAAACAGGGATAGGTCAGCCACCCTCCTTCGATGTTCCAGGCTGTGGAGGTCCTTCGTGAGGTTAGGCGTATCGATTAGTCTAATCGCTCTTTTCTGGATAGTGTCCAGAAGCTTTAGAGAGTGCTTCGGAGCGCATCCCCACACATGGGAGCAATACTCCAGCGATGGTCGGATCTGTGCCTTGTAGAGCAGCAGCAGTTGCTCTGGTGTATACAACTTCCTACAGCGGAACAAAACTCCAAGCTTCTGGGATGCCGTTTTAGCAATACTGACGACGTGGTCGTGCCAGGACATGTTATTGTTGATGTTGATTCCCAAAAGCTTGACGGAAGGTGATTCGACTATGGGGTGACCCTCCATTTCCACGGTTGGTAAGCCATTGTGAGCCTTCTTTGTAAGTGTTGTTGCCTGAGTTTTTTGTACGTTGAACTGTACTTTATTTGCTAATCCCCACTCGACAATTGTTTTGATATCTGCGTTGATCTGTGCGGCATGCTGCTGTCGCATTTGCGGCTTGCAGCGATGCAGAGTCTGGAATCCTATTTTGGTCGGTGAGCCATGACCCCGATTCGGTGACGCTGATGCAGGTTTCAACGTGTATAGTATTGCGGCGATGCAAAGACGATATCCATTTAACTCCACTGCACTATTCTTGTGTTGCATGAACCGTGAATAAAATATCAAGTCGATTCAGGCATCGCAACAGGTTTCGATGTGAGTAGGAACTTTATGCAACTGATGCAAGTTTCATGAAACCTTGAGTCAATTCAGGATCCACAGCATGCATAAACGTCTGTAGGCCGCTTTACATCAGGCCATCATCAGCGTAGACTTGCGTATAAAAGAAACAAAGAAATGTAATTTGATCCTTCTGAGACTAGTGCTGCAAAAGCTATAGACAGTTAAAAAGATGTCTCAACTTAGGAATTGCCCAGTATATCCTCGTACCTTAGAGCCAAACTACACGAGCGGACTTTCCGCGGTGTATGTTACGCGGCGGTTTGCACGTCGTAATAAGAAATGTGCCATCAAACGAGCGCAACACCACGAACGCTTCTTTCCGTCGCGTCGGCGATGAGCGTATACAATGCTCCCGACTGCGTTAGTATAGGCAGTTTTCGTTACAAAGTGATGTTCCGTTTAACGCTATTTGACAACTTTGACATTTCCATTTCGTTTTACATATATCGTAACCGCTAAATGCTGGTATTGTACGGACGATAGCTATAGCAATTAACGAAGTGACACGGATGCGCAGCACGAATAAACATTAGATCATATTATTAATTATTTTTGATAGAGCGGTCATTGATCGTCCAAAGAATGGCTCAAGGTCAGCTAACCTGTTGGGGTAGCTCAATCTCCTAAGCAAAATACAAAGCGCTTCTTGCCCAGAAACCTTATGTTGGCTGTCTGTATTAAGCTCATCTGGAATTCTGAGTGCTTGTACCGATCTCGGAATATGCCGTTTTTCGAAGAGGAAATTCACTTTACACTCCTGTTCCGAGAGCATATCTAAGTTGAATCTCCCGTAAAGATCAGCTCTGTAATCGATGTTGTTGTTGTCAAATACTTCCAACAAGATCGCCTCCTCAAAATCATCACTGGAGTCCAATAAAATCAACTCGTCCATCATTTTAGGGCAAACTACAGCGAGCACTATTGAATTATGATTTTCTTTCAAACAATACCCATCTATTTCTATATTATCTATTTTGACGTTATGGTGTCAAAGTTGTAGCTCAAAACAAGGTTAGGGGGCATCTTACAGTGGTGTCTTGCTCCGAAAACTATTTATTTATCTGTCAAATAGCGGTTCTTACAACGTATTTGTTAACCGAAGCGGTAAGATTAATTAAGAACAACGAAATTTACCTAATATCGTCGCCGCCACAACGCAACGTTGTGCAGTACGGAGTAAGGGCCTGGCCACATCTCCACGTCACGACGTCGTCAACGTGGAACGGTGCGGTGTCGCTGCAGGGTACCGTTGCCACAATGTGCTAGTGATGGTACGGCAACGTCGCCGTGGAACGCCACGTCGAACGTCGTCGCCGACGTGTGGCTAGTTCTTAACGTACGTGAAAAATAACAGTCTCGTTCTAGATATGGACCGCACAATACGTATTCTGCTTCTGCTATTGTTAAAAAGACGGAGAGAGAGGTTGAAAAAAAAATATGTGAAAAGGCAATACTGGGTGCACCCCTATCTTTCAATTATAAATAGTGATGGGAATCATTTCACTAGAAAATACGAAGCATTGAAAACATGTGACCACAGATACTGCAGTTCTTTTCGAATGTCTACATCAACCTTTGAAGGATTATTGACAAAATTACAATGACAATAAGACATTAACTGAGCCAGTGCATCGTAACCAATATAACTAGCCACACGTCGCCGACGACGTTCGACGTGGCGTCCCACGGTGACGTTGCCGTACCGTCACTAGCACGTCGTGGCATCGGTACCTTGCTACGACACCGTACAGTTCCACGTTGACGACGTCGTGACGTGGAGATGTGGCCAGGCTCTAAACTAGACGAGGTAACGGCACGCGACGGATACGTTAACGCTACAGTCGAAGAAAAATGTTTGACACGGAAGTTTTTATTGGTGAAATTGAAAAAGGGACTGCAACTTACAATATAAAAAATGAAGTCAAGTTGATTAACTCAGTACTTCCCACACATTAACGGTTATACCAGTTTTTTATTTTCCCATAGCATGAAGTAGTAGCCCCCCTCCAAATTCTCTTGTGCCGCTAGGTCTTTCCTTCACAGGTCAATGAACAGCCCATTTTTTTTACTTGTGTGTCATCGGCATCGACTGCTTTTGGTCATTAGCCTCGTGTTCTGTGTAGGCTTTGTTACTGTTTCCCGGCGCCACTTAGGAACAGCACTGTTAATTAGAAGCCAACAGTGAAGAAGGCTCACGTAGGGATTCTTCGCTGAGCTTTATGGATATTTATTTTTGATTGAAAAAACCAGAAATAAATTTCCGCCTCTAGCGAGATTCGAACCCGGGACCTTTCGGTCGACGAGCCCTTAACTCTAACCACTGAGCCAACCCACCCCCCCATGAACAGCCTATTATGAATAATACAAACTTTTCAGATTTACAACCCACCCCCCCCCTAACCACTCTAATTCCACCCCCACCCAAAAAAGGTAGAAAACGGCCAGAAACACCTAAAACATCTAAAAACGAAGTTTGAGCTGTTTGATATTTTTAGTTTTTTGATTATATTGGTACGCTGCCACTGACAGTAATAATAATATGTCAAAATTTCATTAGAATCAATTTAATAGTTTCCACGTTACAAAATACAAAACGATCTAAAGCAATAAATACTCGTATGTATACAGAAAATTCTATGTCCCTTAGTTTCGGTAATAGGCAAGGCAATGTTCAGATAGACCTAAAAAGGTGATTTATGTCGCTAGGTCTTCCTTCACAGGTCAATGGACAGTCTATTTATTATGAAAGCAACAAAATTTTTCAATTTTACAGCCCCCAACCCCCCAACCATCCCAATTTCACCCCTACCAAAAAAAAGTAGAAAATGATCAGGAACCCCTAAAACGCCTAAAAACGAAGTTTGAGGCATATTTAAAATTTTTAGTTTTTTTGCTAACTACTCCGCCGTCCCGACGACAGACCGACGGAAATGAGTTACGCGGATTTTCGTTATGTAGACATCACAAAACGCCCAAAAAGCATATAGTATTATCTCAAAATCGAAAATGTTTGCGATCACAATACTCCCCTCACCTATCGTTGTGGGAGGTAAAAGTAAAAATTATAGCAATAGGGATGTTAAGGCAAAAATGTGGGCAAAAGTGGCCATTGTTGTGTACGAACAGCAGCGCAACTTAACACATTTTGTACCTACTCAACGGAAAACAAGCTTTCTGTTTGCTGCCAACGGAAATGCCGCTGCCTGAAATACGCCGCGGGAAGTCCGCTCGTGTGGTTTGGCTCTTAGAAATCACATTTCGGATGAAAGCATAATCTGAGATCATCCATCCAATCAGCAAAAAACGTTACACCGGTAGCCGGTACATTATGCAGAGAGACCTTTTTCGAAATGTCATCGCAAATAGTCCGCGAAGTGCTCCGGAAATGCCAGCAGCCCGGAACGGAGCCGCCCGGCCTGTTTCCGGTGGCCTATTTTTAAAAATCCGAAACTGACCCGCTGACATTCTCGCGCTCTCTGATTATAAACATACAATTTTATATTCCTTGTTCGCCATTTGTCCGTGAATGCTAGGCACTGCGAAACTTACAAGCACCCGTCCAAATGGGGACAATGAGGATAATCCACCCTCGAGCCAAGATTATGTCTGATCTGAATATACTAGATAATGGGGCTTAAACAGGAGATGAGTGAACTGGAACTATTAGAAGGTAATAACGCGTTGCATAAGGATAAAGGATGTGTTTCGGCTGATCAAGCATTTTGAGAAACATAAAGAACTTTGGTAGCTTGAATTTTGGAACTTCTCACATTGTGGACATTAATCATAGTAAAAGTAATATGAGTAGTGGATAAGGTCCTAATACGGGCCCTGCTGTTAATGTGGGACACCTAGATATTTTTGCAATCCGGGTGGCGCCATTCTTTGAATCTACCTTAAAGCTCTCTTACCAATTTGCAGTGTACTTCCTACATGCCCTATACCCAAAATCTCGGTTGACGTTTGACTTACCGTTAGAATCCAATTCCTGTGATAGTAGAAATGTTTTACACAGTTATTGAAAATTGCCTGATTTGAAGGAAACCTTTCCTCTTTGTATTGCAATTTATCTTCTTTGTACAGTACGGATATCATTAACAAAGGTAAGTATTGTGTATTTAAGCCTATGAAATTTTAAATCTACAATTTAGTTAGACGTCGACTGTTTGGATTATGGGACACTTTTGGGTGGGAGTATGAGCGATGGCCCATACTCATTGCAATTTTTCGTTTGACAGTTGAAATGTTTAGAAAAAAACCAAAATATACTTTATAAATGCTAGGAAGGCTTGGGGTCGGGATAGAAGGATAAGTGTGTCACTTCAAGGGTGATACAAAGACAGAATTATGGGTTCAATGTTGGATGTGCAGCATGTGGGTAATGAGCAATGTTCTTAAGCAGAGAAGGATATATATGTTTGCAATTTTTGTCGATAATATTTTTTGATTTACTAATATTTTACTCTGCCTGTGTTTATTTTATAAATCAAGTTTTGATTTTGCATTTCGTGAATGATATTAGGTATTTTTATTCATGGCCCATATTCCATGCACCCTGCCCTGGATTGAAATTTTACAATTTTACAAATATTCTTCAAGACGAAGCTTTTTATTACTTCAAACACAAAATGCCCTATCAGACATCAACAATGAACCTTTGAAGTGCATGCCTGCCAATTTTGCCACTAATACAGATATACTTTTCCGACTTAAGCCGGCGCCATATATGCGGCAATCGGCGAGCAACGAACCCCGATTAATTGCTATTCGGCTATGTGGCTGCAGGATTTTACCCGAATACTCGCCATATGCCGAGCACCGAGCATTCAGCCGGCGCCATAGCCGGCGCTACACATGCGGCATTTAGGGAACAACGAACAGCGAATATTCGCAATTCGGCAAACGCCTACTAGTGTGGCTGGAGCAGTTTGTGCGAATGGTCGGAATTTGCCGAACACAAATAAGTACCCGAATACTGACACAGAAACAGGAACAGGGCCGGACTAGAGAATTAAAAACTTTATTCGCATTGTTTATTTGTTAGCATGTTAGCATTTTTGAATTCTGTGTGTTCAAAAACCCTCAAGTATTGAAGTCTATGACCAATGGTTTCCATTCTACAGTTCCCCAAAGTTGGGGGATGGTGTGTGATTTTTACTAAAATCATACTTTTATCGCGTATTAAGTCGAAGAATGCTATCAAAAAGTTCTGTAACATTTTTTCTCTCAAGAACATTTCTCATAGCCCTATTATCTATCTATTATCGAAAACATAGGGAGCTATGGCTAAATTGTTCTTCATCAATTAAACAAAAAAGAAAATGGCTGCCATTTTATTATGGTGGGGGAGAACTTCTTTTGAGGGGTGATTTGTCGATAAAAATTAACGTGTTATATCCCCTTAAAGGCTTCGATACCGATGACCGGACACATTGTATATGCAAATTTAATAAAAGGATCATAACCTATACTTTTTTCCCCTTACCAAAACTTACCTACCTAATTTTTTTAAAGAATATTTTATCAGCTATGTATTTTTGTATGACTAGGGGGACGTCCATTAATTCCGTGAGACTTGAAGGGGGGAGGGGTTTGACAAAAATCACACAATATCACAAGGGGAAAAGGGCTCTAACACGATATCACGTGTAATTATTTTTTCGACAAACACTCATTATAACTTTGATCAAAGTGCTACATACTATTATTTAGGTAACTATATCAATTAATAAATCTTCAAGATTTCCATATACGCGATTTGTAAACTGAAAGCGTCGTATAGATTATTTTATACCTGTATTTAAAGATAATATTCATAATATTCGAAAAATTTTAAGATTCCTTGTAGGTAAAAAAATACACGTGATGCTGAATGGGGGTGGGGGGGAGGGTAGTTTTAAATCTCACTCACCACATATCACCAAAGGGGAGGGAGGGTTAAAAATGCTGAATAAAAGATCGCGTGATTAATGTATAATCATTTTTCCAATACCATCCGGAGAAATATGTGACTGTTGTGGTAAAATGTAAGTTTTTGGTGAATTTGTTTATTTCTCCATATCATATTGTAACGTATTTCGTAAAAATTCTAGATATTGTTTATTTCTTATGTTTATATTGTTGTATTCGTTGTATGAAGTGTATTATGATTTTAAAGTTTAGTTTTAGTTATCCTTCATCACCTGAAGACGACCCACGTTTACTAAACGTCAGAATGTCGGCAAAAACAACATATATGTTTAAATATGATATTGACCATATCCAGGATTTATTAACAAATAATGTTTTGTTTTAAATATTATATAAGTTTGTCATATTTTTGTAATAGATTTTTTCATTTTTCTTTAATAAAATAATAAAAAATACATAACAATATTACCTTTATAGCATCTTGCAAAACTTTGGTGAGCTTCACAAACTTCGGGAACGATTTCAGAAATGAGTTGATGTGATATTTTGAATAGATATTGAAGGCTTTGATAACTGTCGCCGGTCGCTAGAAATCGAAGCGTCAGAGCTAGTCGTTCTTTAGCAGGAACAGCTTTTCTCCATTTTGTGTCTTTTTTTGATATCAGTGGTCCTGTTTTGCTGAGTAGATATTCAAAATCTTCGGAAGACATTCTGCAAAAATTTTCAAAAAGTCCAGTCGGTTCTTTTAATAAATCGGTAACTAGGTGTGGTCCGCCATACCTGAAAATGTGTTTAACATTGTGGTTTGATGTTATTGCTAATCATTTTATTACCTCTCTCGGCTTCTATTTAATGAGACCATCCACCATCGCCTCCTTCTTGGTTGATTTTTTCTTTTCCTTATTAACATATAAGCACTACACATAACAAAAACGGCACTTGCTGCCACGACTGTATCATTATTATTTTCCATTGATGATGACGTTGATTCTACTGTCGATAAATTTTAACAATAAATAAGTTTCAATTTGCTACGAATATTCGGGCTTTCCCATTCCCTTTCTTCTCGAAACTAAACATAGCCAACTACGCACATGTAGGGCGATACGTACTCGCTATTCGGCGAGCAAGGTTGAAAAACGGCGAGTATTGATACTCGGCAAATACCCACATATGTGGCGCCGGCTTTATACAAAAATTATAAAACGGTGGCGAATATTAGGACCATCTCCTCTACACACCCAGACATAACTCTGCAGCCAAGATCATGCACGAAGCGCTAGCCACAACAAACAAACTAATAGAAAACACAGATCCATATTACAATTATTACACTCCGACATCAGTGCTCGAAAACAATCAATACAAACTATACTGGGACGTTGAAATACATACAGACAAGACGATTCCAGCCAATAGACCAGGTATAGTTTTTCACTCAAGCAAAGCGTAGTTAGGTGGGGGCTTGGGGGGCTTAGCCCCCCTAAGAATGAAATTAGAACCCCAAAAATTCAAAAATTATTCTGCTAAGTTTATTGTATCTCTGGCAGGGACTTGAGCCCCTCTAGAACCAGGGACTTAAGCCCCCCAGATTCAGGGTCTTAACAACTACGCCTATGACTCAAAGGCCGACAAAGTTACATATTTGATAGATATTCCTATTCCCAATGATGTGAATATCCAAAATACCTACATTGGGAAGATATCTAAATAAACGGACCTGCCATGGAAATAAAACGGCTTTGGAAACAAAACAAAGTTACTATTGTCCCTTCATTATGCCAGTTTCAGTCCTTACACTAAACACATTTACACAACACCTTCAACAGTTGCCCAGGCAGGGCCTGGACGAAAAGTTACAGAAAGTGTTCCAAAAGTCGGTAATCCTGAAGACCTGTAGCTTTGTACGACCCTTTCTAAATCCCGATCAATAATAATTCAGGTGTTGACACAGGGCACAGCCCGTCAACACTTATTGTTACAGCAATGCGAGAGGAACTCAGAATACAGAATTTGGTGAAGAGGCGAAGTGTCAGCAAATTGCTGTTTTCAACTCAACCTACACAGAATCCTGCACATAAATTTAATAAGATGAATAAGAATACAACTACAAGTAATACAGTACGTCGCCACATACAGTGTGCCCATTACGTATGGACTATAAGACGAATAAGACTTCTGTAACAAAAAATTTTTTCACTAAACACTTTTAAATCTTTTTGAATTCTAAACGAGAGAGGAAGTTTATTATGAATCTTCACTTCATCATAATTATATGATTGATTATTTATTTTAACGAGTGATGATTTGGGGTGATTAATTTAAAACATTTTTTTGTCTTCTATTATAAGCCATATTCATGGTCTCAAGTTTTGTTTTATTTTTGGAATCAGTGATGTCGTTTCCAAAATGAATAGTGGTACTATGGTTATAATCTTGTATTCTAAATATAGTGGCTTGCATGCAGTGCTAGGTATACTCTTGGCAATGCATCTAACTGCTTTTGTAAAACTAACAACAAGCAACGTATTTAAGTAGTTATGAGAACAGATCGCCAAAAGCGGGATGCCGTGAACTTAACCCACTTTGGAACAATGCAAAATAGCAACTTTTGATGGAGTTTATCTGTTTTAAGTATGTAGGATACTTAAGCTAATTCATTAATTATTAAATTTTCAATGCCATTTGTCATGTTCAATTTTTAACAATAGTCAGACCTAACAACTTCATGGCGTATGTTCGATATAATTGTTCATTGTTTAAGTAAATTACTAGTAGCATCATAATTGTTGGTACTTTGTTTCATTCAATATAGCGTTTTTTTGTCGAATCATATAGAATTCAGTATTAACGGACAAATATTGGCTATATTTAGTAAAGCTCAATTTATTTTGTATCACACTTGTACCAGCGATTGACCTAACAATTTATTTGTATAACATACGTACATAATATGCACATATTGGAGCAACTAGATTGACATGTACGTTTTTCTATAAGCCAGATTTTTTAAAGTTGCGTTCACTTTGAGCTATACCGCTTACTTTTCATATTCTTTAGGCTTATTTGTTGATTTATTGTAATGAAGATTATATATTGGCGTTTGATCAGAGATGTCGACTTTCAGCTACCTGTTGTAGTAAGGGATTTGAAAGTCGATTCTCTTTGCTGTGAAAACATGATATACATAATAATATACAGGGTGTCCAGTTAGTGGGTAATTCTTCGATATCTCGCAAAGTATACCTGATAGAAGAAAATGTCAAATACAAAAATTGGTTACCTCGACGCATATTCTAAAAATACTTTAAAATATACAGGGTGTTGCGTGAAAGTAGAATAGTGATCAACTTGGTTTTTTTTATATGGAAGTATAGCTTTTTCTTAAATCGTTCTAGTTATCACCATTGATCTCTATTCACCCCTAAAATATCTTTGGGGTCGGTTGCGACGTTGCCAAGTTATAATTTATGTTCTATTAATTTCCGGATTTGCAAGGTCGCAAGTACTACGTCCAAATTGATATATTCCTTTAACTTTTCTCAATAATATTATACAGGGGATTACTTGAATATTAAGTGGATATTATTTTGGATGTTACCAGCAATTTGTATCTACAGGGTGTTTTTGGCAGAATTTTAAATTACGGCAATTTCTAGGTCATTTTACTTTGTTTTTTTAAATGTAACACCCTGTATGTTTTATTTTAAATCGAAATATCTACTAATACCCTATCTCGCCTTGTAATTTTTTTTCGCGTTTGCGGCGTTGCCAAGTTATAAATTATTTTTCCAAATTTTTAAGCAAATATCCCCGATTTTAATGTATTTTTAATAGAATCCTCTACTTATTTTTATTGCAATGAATTGCACATGTTGAACTTAGTAAGAACTCAAAATTTCAAAATGTTGTTTCTAGTAATTACTGAGATACGGCAACACCGCTTTTTCAGTAAACGGTACCGGAACGCTTAAATATTTCCAAAACCGCCACAGCTGGAGAGGTGAAATTCAATACCTTGGGGGTTTTTGAACATACAGAATTCAAAAAGTCTAACAGCAGTGTTGTCAGATTTACCACTTTTACGTTAGACTTCATAAATAGGGCATTTCATTCAAAATTATGACGCAAAAATGGTAAATCTGACAACAACAATTGTTTTAGATCAAGGTTTAATCTTAATTTTTAACTGTTGCTGATTGCTATGACCGTTATAGCCCTGAAGAAGGAATCAAATGAAAGCTTGGAAATAGAGTTTTAAGAGTACACTTTGCTATTCATTTGCCGCTAACCAGCCATTTAGCTCGAGCTTTGTTTCCTAACAAATCGGCAACGATTACCTGCTTCTCAGATAGTATCTTATCACCTATCAAAAGTAGATTGATTTGAGCCTTGATAGCTAAAAATAACAATTCAACTATTCGGCAGTATACATAGTAGAATTTATTCGAGTAACAATTTATAGACCGCACTACGTATTTCACCTAGAAAGATTATATGGCGCCACTTCTGGTAAACCAGTGTTTTGTTATCCTGTAATCGACATTTGTAGCTGATACATCCGAGCGGCCGATATAAATGTCAGGCATCCGAAGGAGCCTCGTTAGCTGGTGGAAATCACTGCTGCTAGTCACGAAAGCCCGAATCCATTCAGTGAAAGATAACGTAATAGAGTTTGAACAGTGTCTGATAATTGGGTCGAACCTGTAGTGAGCAGTTTCTATTGAATTGCCTCTGCCTTTTTATCAGCATGTCAGCCAATCGCATATCGCAGTGGCGTACGTTGTTAGTAGGAAGCTTTTTGAGGGTCACTGTTCAAAATGTTTACCTTACTTACCTTTTTTACCTTACCTTTACTTTACCTTATCTAGAACAAAGTCCAGGCAGCTCTTGTCCTAGAGTATTACCGATACTTATTGCAGCTTAGAACAACTTGGCTATTTGGTGACACTATCTTAGCGCTCCGCTTCCAGTTTTGTTCCCATCGGTGGTTACCTAGGACACATCTTACTACATCTTTTTCTAGCTTTGTTACCTTTCATACACCAAGAACTATACAGCACAGTCGTGCGTTTGTTCCTTAAATCTTCAAAGCTTGGTATAATCTACCAAGCTTATTCCTTGGTAGACGTGATATTTTCGGTACGAAAAACTGTTTAAGCAAGGACTGAGTAGTAATTCTAAAGAAACTATAGGGTCTGTCATACCAACCATTCAAAGCATTCTTTAGTACATCATCACATCATCCCCGAAAACTCACCCCTAATTTATCTTTTTCAAAATTTTTATTTTGTTATTTTATTTAAAATCTTGTGTGTGGTACCTTTAATGTTATACCCTAACTTACTCCTTTTTTTCGTGAAATCATAAGCATAATTTAGATTAAGAATTTAGCTGACGCCTAATATTTCTGCAAAAAGAAAAACGGATAAAAAATAAAAACAAGTGGGTTTTTAAAAGTATTGAATAACCTATCATACCATGCTATTTTATCCCTTTTTTTACAAAAACATTGCGCCTCAAAAAATCCTTATTTTATTTCTCTTATACTTATGACTTTACGAACAAAATTGCTAGTTGTATGAAATCAAAGGCACCACAAGATTTTAAGTAAAATATTGACTTCATTTATGCAGGAAAAGCTGTAAGGTGCTATTTGAAAAAAAGTTTGGGGTGAGTTTTGCGGGTTGAAATACAAAAATTTGTTTCTTAAAGCACGGTATCACAGTCTAACCAGTACCTTAGAAATACTCACTTAGTCTTGTTTCTTATCTGTTTTTATGGCAAAAGCGTTGTGCCTCAAACAAATTCTTATTTTATTTATCTTATGCTTATAACTGTACGAAAAAAAATCAAAGGTGCTACAGGATTTTAAATAAAATAAGAACTTGATGAGTGTAGGAAAACCTATTGGGTGCTATTTGAAGAAATGAGGGTGAGTTTATAATTTTTTTTGAAAGCATAGTATGATAGACTCTATAGTAGTTTCAACAATACCATTCACTTTTAGTATGAACTTTTTCTTGTTAGGAAAATATCACGTGTCAAGGAAATTTAGGGACTTTTTCATGTGAAAAAATGGTGGATGTGTCATACATTTTAGGCACATGCACCAAATAAAGAGATAAGACTATGCCTTACGTGTACAAGAGGTATGTCCACACTCGTGCCCTTTCTCTTTCAACTTGCCTTTCAATGTTAAATTTCAACATTCAATTCAACATGCGTCAACGCATGCCTAATAGCATGCGCTTTGGTGCATGCCTTTAACCTGTCCATACTTGCGCATCACTTCGGTCTGTGTTTGAAGATGGATTAAACTGACGCAGTTTTGCTTGGAGGGTTAAGTTCAGCGTATTTAGCGTTGAAGCAAGTTAATAAACGTGAAAAATTGAAGCGATCAATTTGGATGAAGGATTACTTTAAAACTCGTAATTTCCAAATTTTAAAGAACTGGCAATTAAAATATTTTTATTAGAAACTTCACAAAGATGTCCAGAAACAATTTTGAAACTGTTCTGGATATGGTCAGATCAGCTACAGAAAAATCATATACTCGTTTTAGCTATAAATAACAACTCTCGATAAGCAAACCAAGTAGAATCGTATTTGCTGTCACTCCTCAACCACTTCCCAAATCAGTTGCTTTTTGATGATCTTTGGAAAAAAAAGACCTCAAACGTTTTATCTTATTCTCATTTAACTTGTACTTGGTCACGGTTACGGCAGGCATCATGAAGTTTACTTTTATTTGTGCACGATTTGCTGTGAATATCCCATAAGCACTGATAAGACCTGTAGTCTGTAGTCTTCGATAAGCTTCAAAATCTGCTCGTTATTTATGTTAACACTTCACAAATTATAGTAATCATACCATTATTCGAGCCAAAACCTTACAAAATTGAACGTTGAAGCGCACAGAAATCCAAAGGCGGTGGAACTGCTTGCGCTGTGGCGTGCGCTGTTTTGTTTTCTCTATGCGTGCGCTATGAAAAATGGCTACTTCCGATTCCGACTGTATCTTGAAAAGCTCAGTAGTGAATTTAGGTTAAAGATTACACCTTTCTTGATGCACTTATCCATCCGTAAAGTTGCATATCATATTTGGAAATACATCATCAGATATACGTAGTTGTCTTCTGGAAATACTAAACCAGAATGTGACGCTACTGGGTTCGGGGGTGGTGTCTGGCGGTTTACACGAGGTATTTTGCATTCGATTACATTACGGGGCGTCCTTGAGATACATTTTTAGATACTACCTATTGAGGAGGAGGGATGGAATGGAATGAATCAGGAATAAATGGATTCAGTTTATGTGGAACTCGAGATCGTCCGGGTATTGAATTGTTGAGATTTAATTAATCTGTATATATGCTTGTCCAATGTACTATCTAACACAAATGGGGGTACGATTTGAAGATATACATGACCGAGAAACCTATTAATTTCTATCAAGGCGAAAGCTTGTATAGTGTATAGTTTGAGGATGCCAATTTGAAATCTGGCCATTGTTTTGAACTTCAGCCTTGGTAACGAACATCCAAAATTTATACATCCTCAGATTTTCAAGTTCAGCCTAATTATCTAAAATCGTTATCTAGCTTCCTATCACGACGAAAAAACTCGCCCCGTGTATAGTTGGAGGGTGCCAACTTCAAAGCCAGCCGTTGTTTTGAGTTTCCGCCTCAGGCAAAGAAGATCAAAAATTTTCATACACTCAGATCTTCAAATTCAACCTAAATATCTAAAATCGTTAGCTGGCTTTCTATCAGGACGAAAACTCGTATCGTGCATAGTTTGAGGGTTTTCAGGGGATTTGAAATTCGGCCGTTGTATTGAGTTCCAGCCTCAGGTAAAGGAGATAAAAAAGCGCCATGTCCCAGATAGCACAGTATATTCTAGGAACATTCTAAGAATCACCATTTTGGAACATTGAATCATTCCATGAAAAGTCCATGAACATATAGATTATCTGATGAACATTCTAAGAACATGAAAATGGGAATCTAAAAAATGTGCATAGGTTATTCCCTCAGAATATTCTACGATTGTTATTAAGATGTATCAAATATTGTAGGAAGATTCCTGGTATATCTTCTATATATCTGTTCTAAGAATCACCATTTTGGAACATTGAATCATTCCATGAAAAGTCCATGAACATATAGATTATCTGATGAACATTCTAAGAATATGAAAATGAGAATCCAAAAAATGTGCATAGGTTATTCCCTCAGAATATTCTACGATTGTTATTAAGATGTATCAAATATTGTAGGAAGATTCCTGGTATATCTTTGAAGAATATATGTTGAAAGAAACTAATACCCTTTATTTCATTTATTTGTAAGTCTTGTTGTCTGCCTAGGTACTTAACGCGAGTAGTATACATAATATAACCTATTATAGTATCCAACTTTCATACAGTGCTTTGGGCAGCATTGATTTAGGCACACACTAATTATTATAGGGATTGATGAAAAAAATATATATAAAACAGAACACGGAACCTGTATTTATAATTACATAAGTTTAATGTACACATTAAAAAAACACATTTCATTGTACGGAATTGTCCTCCTGTGTCCTGTATTATCCTGCAAAATAAAAAAAATCTGTTTTATTTTAAAGCATACGATGTATGTACATTCAATTACAAATCATTAACTGCAATGCTATATTTTCACCAAAATGTTGTCGTTGTATTTTAATCAATTCTAGTAGAATAAACACTGGAAATGCATAGTCACAAATATATCAAATGTGTTGTTAGTGGTTATTATATATTGATTAGGGTACCTACGACAAGTAAGACTTGAACATAGAGATTAGACTCTGAACAAGAGAGTTGCTACCACATGGTGCTACAAAGTCGATAATTTACAGAGACAAAATAGTTACACTCACCCTAGTCGCTCCTAGATGAAGTTATAAACTGAATAACAAGTGAAAATCATGTTCCAAAACATAGATAACTATCCAATTATCACAGGAGAAAAATGCACAAGCACAAGCAGGTACTACTGACCACCGCCACCGTGACGAATGAAGCTAACCTCAAAGTTCTCAAGCCTAACCTAACCTGTAACGGTGCCACGCCTACATTAAGAATCATACCAAAAGGCATATTCATAGATTATTCTTTAGATAATATTAATTTGTGAATATTATCACAATATTTTGATCGACACGTTCATGGAATAATCATGACGTAAGATTCCTCGTACATCCTCATGGGAATGAAACCAATAAAAACATCCATAGAACATTCTGTTAATGTTCTGAATATTCTCAATCTATTTTGGATGAAATAAGAATATTCCAGGAACATATTGTGCTGTCTGGGGTACTCAGATCTTTCAGTTCACCCCAAATATCTAAAATCATTAGCTGGCTTTCTACCAGAACAAAAACTCGTATCGTGTATAGTTTGAGGGTGCTAATTTCAAATCCGGCCGTTGTCTTGAGTTTCAGCCTTAGGTAAAGAAGATCAAAAATTTTCATGCCCTCAGATCTTAAAGTTCACCCTAAATATCTAAAATCATTATCTGGCTTCCTATCAGGATCCGACCCTGAATAAGCTTGGTAAGTAGGGCCTTCAAATGGTTAGGAAGGCTGTACTAAAAGCCTGCCATTTACATTCCCTGAATATTTAATTCTGGATAAAGTATGGTGCTTTTAGCCCCACTGCCAGAACTTCCAAAATTACAGCAATAGATTAGCAGATTCTACATTAACCGAACCGATAGAGATGAACTGATTGACGAGGTTATCACTCAGGCATAAAATTAGGGCGTAAATGTACCTAAATGTATTAGCACCGGGTTTCTCAAAGTAAAGCAGCAATATCAATCAACTTTACGTTGTATGGTGCAATTGAGGTTGACTTGACTTCTGTTAATCATCAGGGTAGGCCAAAGGCCTTTTGCCCGAAAATTACTGATGTTTTAACTGGCAAAAGAGCGAGTTCCTTCGAAAAATGCTTTAAACAAACATTCTAAAAGATAGTTTGTAACAAAAAATTTTTATAGAAATAGATTCATGAAGATATGAAATTTTAAGATGGAATATAGTAAATTTATAGTTTAAGAATACAGTAAAAATAGTTGCTATAGAAGTGCCAATCTGGCTCTTTTGTGTTTCCGTATGGATGCAGGGTCATATGACACTACAGCCCTTACCAGAGGATTTGAATGAGATATTGCGCGTTCATAACTTTTACTTGCAATTTGTTTAATAAAATCTGACTAGAAAGGAATATCAAGATATCTATGTATGGTTGCATTAGAAACGTACTAAGGTGCATTCAAAATAGTTCTAAGAATTTTGTTTTGTATCACTTGCAATTTTGTAATGTGCGTTTTAGCTGCAAAACACCACGCAGCACATGCGTAAGTTATAGTTGGACGTATTATGGATTCATACAACAATAACTTGTTACTTAGACTGAGTTTGGTTGTTCCCTTTAGCATAGGATATAAATTGCGAAAAATAATCATAGTTTTTTTCCTGATTGAGTCTATGCGAGGTTTCCAAGTTAGAGTTGTATCAATCGTCAATCCTAAATATTTTGCTTTGGGTGCCCATGGAATCCGTTCTCCACAAATACTAATTTCGGTAGGTAACGGTTGTCGTCGTTTAGTCACTAAAACAGCCTGTGTTTTTCTAGCATTCAATCTGATTTTCCAACGAAGACACCAATCGCAAAGCTTCTTAGAGCCAGCCACCAATCTCTCGATTGGAATGTGATCTGGCCACCAATGCTGTGTCATCAGCGTACAATAGTATCTCCGTGTTGGATATATGAGGAATATCCGCATTATATATTGTAACATACTGTATATTATGGTATTCGTGTATTTGTATTAGTTGTCATTAGTTGTCATACATGATGTAAAGTCAAAGTTCTAGGTTAGATCTTTTGAAGTGTAAACGTCATCGAATCGTCTATACCTTAGTCTATACTCTGTTACCTAATACTTTAAACTGGCTTGACGTCTATTTGATGGGTATCAGCTGACGAAGAAGTGCATCTTAAATTTAATTTTTTACTAGTGTTATTGATTGGCAAGCCTGCGATCAGGACCGTATTAGTAATATTCTTACTGAATATCTCATTGCCAAAAAGTAATGACTATTTTTTGAACAAGAAATTGCTTCAATATCCAGAAATTCGCCTCAAAAATGGTTGGTTAAAAGAAATAGATTATTTTATTGATTTGTATATTGTTAGAGACTATCGAAATACTCTTATATTTAGCAATAAGGACGATTCAATGAATAGCTTGCATCACTAGTGGGATATTTATTGGTTAAAACATACAACGTACAATTGGAGAAAAAAAGACGTGCACTCAGTACAGCCCTGTATTCCTTCAAAGCTTAAAATTGATACCACAGATTAATACGTCAAGACTCAATCTGGAGTATTTTTAGTTATCACTAGCCGAACAGCTGTTCGCTGTTGACACGGCTGACAGTTTAAAGTATCGGGTAACAGGGTATAGAGTTTTCGAGAATGACGGATGGATTCTAGGAATGTCATCGAATGCTCTGGATGGTTCGATGAAGTATATATAAGGTGCTACGAGTAGCGTGGAGTAGTCAGTTGAGTTGCGTTGTACTTGAGATAAGGTTAAGAGATATTGTATCGAGTTGTGAAGTAAAACGGTGAAAGTTACGTCGAGTTTGATTCCCTGGGTGAAGAAAAAGAGGCCGTCGTGACAATTGGTGTCGGAAAAGTGTGGGATTATCCAGCGAATCAAGCCAGGAAAAGGAAAGAAGAAGTGAGTACAGCATTAGTCCATGCCAATAACCAGAGCTATGGCGTCCGAAATGAGTGCAATGATGAATATGCTACAAGAAATGAAAGCCAGCTTCGAACAAAGTTTAGAAAAAACTGCATCCAGTCTTCGAAGTAGCCAAGATAACCAGGCAGCTGTTATGCAAGCGACCGTCGTGGACCTTGAAGAAAAGCTAAAGAACCACCAGGACGAGGCAGTCGTGAACCTTGAAGAAAAGCTGAAGCGCCATCAAGACGAGGCAGTCGCAGACTTGAAGAGTGGACAGGAACTGGTGATGACTCGGTTGGAGGAGCAGAAGCAAGCCGTAAGTCAAGCATTAGAAAATCAAGACCACCGTATTAGTGCAATTGAGGAGCAGCTAGCAGCATCACAAAAACACGTTGAGGAACAGCTTCACCAAGTGAAAGATCAGGTCAAAGAAATGGTTAGAGAGGAGCTGCGAGAGTTTAGTGCAGGTGAGCGTAGTTTAACAGCTGCAGCACCTGCTTTTACTGATAGACACAGT
Source organism: Callosobruchus maculatus (assembly GCA_951848785.1). Lineage (NCBI taxonomy): Eukaryota > Metazoa > Arthropoda > Insecta > Coleoptera > Chrysomelidae > Callosobruchus > Callosobruchus maculatus. Next base: position 668,408 of record CATOUR010000113.1, read on the forward strand.
GGCGTAGTAGCCCTATCTTAGGGTAGGCTGCCGCACCCAGGCTGATAAGATACAAGCGGATGTAGAAAAAGCAGATGAATATGCGAACAAAATGAAATCTACGCAAGACACGATAAACTCAATGAAGGAGCAGTTTGACAGAGATATAAAGAATTTAGTAAAGAAGAATGAAGAAAGTATTGCCAAGCTTCAACAACAACACGGAGTAGCCATGAGGGAACTTAGAGCAGACAGGGATAGGATGAAGCAGTTGCTTGCCTCTCAGGAAAGGAGAAGTATGCATATTAAAAGCAAGTTTGAAACGAATAGGAAGAATCTGCTGAAGAAGGACGAACAACACGAAATAGCCTTGAGGAAGCTCAATAAAGAAGTTTCTGCTTTGAAGGACGAAATCAAGAGATTGAAAGCTTTGAATCAGTTGAAGAAAGCAGAGAGGGAATGCGACCAAGTTAAAGATGAAAATGCAATACTCAAACAGAAGATAAATCAGATGGAGGCTGAGTATGCATTCTGTAAAAAGAACTTGAACAACGCGATTGATAAAGCCAAAAGGGTCGGTATCAAGAAAAATGAGTTGAGAGAAAGGTTGGCGCAGCTTGAAGCAGAAAACAAGAAGCTGAGAACAGATTTGAGCGCCGAGGTCGATGATGCGAAAAAGCGAAAGGAAGATTTGTCTAAAGCAAGAGAAGTTGATAGTAAGACTAAACAGCGACTGGTGGTTTTGAAAAACGAGAATTCTCGACTGAAAGAGGAGCTGGAAAACGCATTGGCTGAAGCAGAGTACGGTAGCTCCAGGATGGAGCATATGGAGAATAGAAACAGTAACGGGAAGCAGAAGATTACTCAGCTGGAAGTTGAGATCGATAAGAAGAAGAGAGAACTGAATAAGGTCACTGAAGATACAAAGAAGGGTGTGTCGGCAGTATTAGCGAAGCCATTTTACGATGCAGAGTTAGAACAGAGATTGGCGCAACTGAAGAAAGGGAACCCGAAGATAGGAGCAGAGCTTAGCGCTGCACTCAAGGACTCATCATGGGATTTTGAACAGACCACGCAACTCAGAAGCGAGAATGTTAAGCAAAGGAACAGGATTGCGCGGGAGGAAGACGAACTCAGCAGGTTCAGAGAGGAAGTGGAGAATAGCCTGAGTAATGGGAAGAAGGAAGTGTCGAGAGGTGACAGTCGTCAAGGCAAAAAGGTGCAACTGAAGAGAATGATAACAGAGCTAGGAAAAGAGAATCCTGCTGGAGCTGAGAATGAGGATCGCAAGTTGGGCAAAGAATATCGCAGTTACGAGGTGATCTGGTATGGTCTTGCAACAGACGACGGAAGGAAGGGTAGATGTCCGAAGCTACAACGCCATGGAGAGGAACCCTACGTGGTGATGAAGCGCCTCAACGACGTAGTCTACAGGTTATGTACGGAAAGTGGAAAACCGAAGGTTGACTATGCTGATGTCTGTGGTGATACAAGAATCGAAGTTGTTCGTCGAGGACGCCGAACGCTAAGGGGGGAAGAATGTAACATACTGTATATTATGGTATTCGTGTATTTGTATTAGTTGTCATTAGTTGTCATACATGATGTAAAGTCAAAGTTCTAGGTTAGATCTTTTGAAGTGTAAACGTCATCGAATCGTCTAGAGTTTTCGAGAATGACGGATGGATTCTAGAAATGTCATCGAATGCTCTGGATGGTTCGATGAAGTATATATAAGGTGCTACGAGTAGCGTGGAGTAGTCAGTTGAGTTGCGTTGTACTTGAGATAAGATTAAGAGATATTGTATCGAGTTGTGAAGTAAAACGGTGAAAGTTACGTCGAGTTTGATTCCCTGGGTGAAGAAAAAGAGGCCGTCGTGACAATATCATATATAATGACGGACCCAAAACAGAGCCTTGAGGTACACCAGCTTGGACATTGGGTAGTGAAGACAATGATATTTCAATTTTAATTCTGAACTTCCTACCCTCAAGGAAAGATTTCAGAAGCTTTACTAACAAAAATGGACATTGAAATTGAATAAGTTTATATATTAAACCAGAATGCCAGACTTTATCAAAGGCTTTTGCAATATCGAGTAGTATGACACCCGAACTTTCATCATTAACAAATCCGCTAGTAATTGTTTCTATTAATCTAACTGCTTGAAGCTCAGTGCTGTGTTCTTTGCGGAATCCGAATTGTTGATCAGGTAGAATGTTTTTCTGTATTAGAAAATCTTGTAGTCTTTCCGATATTACTCTCTCGGCAATTTTACTAACTATCGAAAGAAGGCTAATAGATCTGTAGTCTTGAGGAGATATAGAATTTTGCTTTTTGGGAATAAGTATTATGTGGGCCTCTTTCCACTGGTCTGGAAAATTTTGCAATTTTAGAATTGAGTTAACTATATTTAATAAATATTATAAGCCTATTCTGGGCAAGAGTTTCAAGGCTTTTGATGTTATTTAGTCTTCTCCAAGGGCTTTTTTGACCTTAATGTCTTTGATATAACCTGTCAACCCATCAAAAGAACAGGGAGGTATAGGGACCGCGTCAACTGCATTATTTTGGGCCTGAAGGTAGCTTTGCACTAAATCATTAATTCGTTCCGTATTCGTTATATCATTAGAGTCTTCATGTAATGAAAATTGGTGTTCCATGAAGTCAGCAAACACTTCAACCTTTTCCTTATTTTTATGAATAATACCGTTTGGCCCATTTATATGTGGCTGTTTTTATTTGGGGCCGTGTCTAATTACTCTTGCAACTCTCCATAGTGGCATGCCGGAACGTAGCATGCCTTCTAGAAAATTATTCCAGTGATCATTTTTATATTCAAATATTGCATCTCTCACACGGTGCACAAGACCGTTCGCAATTGTGATAAATAAATAAATAAATAATACCTTTATTGCCATCAGTCTCACAACAATGTTATAGCAACGCCACAAACATGTATATAAACTTTTCACTATATATGATTTTTTTTATTATTGCAGATGGGGTATCACTATTTTTGGATAAAATATCACTAATACAAAATATGGTAAAACATTGTTAAAAACAGACATTATACATTACATCCACATGGTAAAATTAGACATCAAAATTAAAATTGTAAAAATTTTTCTGCACAAGAACATCCTTGGCCGCCTGTTCAAAAGAGTAGAAATTCCTGATTTTCTGTATGTTTCTTGGGAGCATATTGAAAGCCTGTATGGCTCTATATTGTGGACCCTTTTGAAAATAAGAGGAACTGTGAGATGGGATAGGTACCTAATTGCCCTCTATTCCTGGTGATTATCTTCACGCCTAATGAATATCCTTGTTTTAAATAACTGTGGGTTTTTTTACAAATTGGACTAGTGTAGTAGTAGCCATGAAATATAATGATGGAACAGTTAAGGCATTTAGTTTTTTATAATACAAGCTACACGACACACATGGGTGCAGACCTAAGATACAGCGTAGTATTCGTTTTTGTGCTTTGAATATAGTTTCTTCATTTTTACCAGAGCCCCAAAAGAGTATTCTGTAACTGATAATGGATTTCACATTTGAATAGTAAAACATTTTTATTGTTTCAATGCTAACCTGATCCTTTAACCTGCGAATCAGGCCACACATGTGCTCAATCTAGCAGCACGAATATTTATATGAATATCCCAATTCAGTAGGTTATCAAGTGTAATACCAAGAAAGTTAATATTTGAGATTTCAGGTAAAGATTTATGACTTATTTTGACAATTAGCGAATTGTCTTTCTAACCTCTTTTTACTTCCCACACCGATAGGTGAGAGGAGTATTGTGATCGCGAAAATTTTCGATTTTGAGATAATAAGCTTTTTTGGCGTTTTATGATGTGTACATAACGAAAATCCACGTCACTCATTTCCGTCGGTCTGTCTGTCTGTCGGTCTGTCGGTCTGTCGGTCTGTCGGTCTGTCGGTCTGTCGGTCTGTCGGTCTGTCGGTCTGTCGGTCTGTCGGTCTGTCGGTCTGTCGGTCTGTCGGTCTGTCGGTCTGTCGGTCTGTCGGTCTGTCGGTCTGTCGGTCTGTCGGTCTGTCGGTCTGTCGGTCTGTCGGTCTGTCGGTCTGTCGGTCTGTCGGTCTGTCGGTCTGTCGGTCTGTCGGTCTGTCGGTCTGTCGGTCTGTCGGTCTGTCGGTCTGTCGGTCTGTCGGTCTGTCGGTCTGTCGGTCTGTCGGTCTGTCGGTCTGTCTGTCTGTCGCGTTTTTCTACCCTCGCAATCTCAGTAACCGCTGCATGGATTGTGATGAAATTTGGGCAGCGATATGCTGTGGAGTCGTAGTAGGTAATGTTCCTATAATTTTGAAAATCGGTGCATATATAGGCGGCGGAGTAATTAGCAAAAAACAAAAAAAAATTGCTTAAACTTCGTTTTTAGGCGTTTTAGGGGTCCCTGATCATTTTCTACTTTTTTTTGAGTGGGGGTGAAATTGGGGTGGTTGGGGGGTGGGGGGTTGTAAAATTGAAAAATTTTTTGCTTTCATAATAGACTGTCAACTGACCTGTGAAGGAAGACCTGGCGACATAAAGAATTTTTTTAGGTCCATCCGAACATTGCCTTGCCTATTACAGAAAACAAAGGACTTAGAATTTTTTTGATGTACGAGAGTATAGCGTTAGATCGTTGTAACGAGGAAACTGTTGAATTGATTTTAATGAAATTTTGAAACAGCATTATTACCATGGCGAAGATGGAAAACGCGTATGGTGGTTTTGGTAAATCGTGCCAGTGGCAGCGCAGAAATAATAAAAAAACTAAAAATATAAAAACAGCTCAAACTTCGTTTTTAAGCGTTTTAGAGGTTCCTGATCATTTTCTGCGTTTTTTGGGTGGGGGTGAAATTGGGGTAGTTAGGGGGTTGGGGGTTGAAAAATTAAAAAATTTCTTGTACCTACCCATAATAGGCTGTCGACTAACCTGTGAAGGAAGATCTAGCGACACAAATCACCTTTTTAGGTCTATCCGAACATTGCCTAGCCTATTACGGAAACTAAGGGACTTAAAATTTTCTGTATACTATACAAGAATTTATTGGTTTAAATCGTTTTGTATTTTGTAATGTGGACACTATTAAATTGATTCTAATGAAATTTTTACACAGTATATTGTTACCGTGGTGAGAATGGAAAACGCGTATGTTTGTTAAAAATCTTGTCAGTGGCAGTGTAGCAATAAGCAAAGAACGCGACAAGTATGAAAGCAACTCAAATTCGGTTTTTAGATGTTTTAGGGGTTCCTGATCATTTCCTACCAGTTTTTTGGGTGGGGGTGAAAGTGAGGTGGTTGAGGGGTGGGAGGTTGTAAAACTGAGAAGTTTGTAGTATCGATAATAGGCTGTCCATTGACCTGTGAAGGTAAGACCTAGCGGCATAAGACAGTTTTAGGGGGGGGGGCTGGCGATTATTTGGTTGCAAGGGATCTTAGACTATAGCTTCATGCTATGGGAAAATAATAAACCGGTATCAGCGTAATGTGTGGGAAGTAAGTAATCGACTTGACTTCATTTTTTTAAATGTTAAGAGACCCGTTTTCTCTGTGTTCAATCGTAAGTGCCTTTCGTCACACCATTTTTCCATTTGTTCGGCAACTAATTTACTCTTCATAGACAATAGATCCATAGTAGGTGCTGATATAATAACCGAACTATCATCTGCAAATTGGCAGAGAATATCTGTAGTAAGACTCTCATTGAGGCAATCCACGTAGAACAAAAATAGAACAGGCCCTAATATTGACCCTTGTGGAACCCCTTGAAATATTTCTACTGTTTGTGTTCTTTCAGACAGGTAAGATTTTATTAATTCTAGGCATATGCCCCTTATGCCATATTGTTGCAGCTGCTGTAATAAAATTTTGTGGCCAGTGGTGTCAAAAGCCTTTGACAGGTCAAGGTAAAGCCCAGCTACATGTTGATTTTTGTCTACTTGGTCAACTATAAACTGTATGGTTTTGTATATAGCAGACTCTGTATTTTTTTGTCTAAAACCATACTGGTGATCAACAAATAATGTACGTTTTTCAATCAAACTCATAAGCCTACTGTATATAGCCCTCTAAAAGACCTTTGACACTGACGGTAGCAGTGATACTGGTCGATAATTATCACTAATTTGAGGATTTCCTTTATTTTTAAAGATTGGGATAATTTTTGCTTTTTTTAAAGTGTTTGGAAAAACTCCTGTTTCAAATGAGGTATTTACAATTTGAATTATAGGTTCACAAATGTGGGATATCATGTGGGTGTCGAGTTCTCTTAGCCCTCTTTATAGCATGACGTTTTTCATTAATTAGGTCAGCAAGTTCGGACGGCAAGGATGATCTAATATTATTTTGAGTAGGTACTCAAAACAGTGGATTGTTGTAGAGCAGTTTGAACAATCCTTGTCCACCGTGCAAGAGACAAATTCAAGTCAGCAATAGATGTTATGTTTGGGGTTATTGTCCACGGCTCTTGGCATTCTGTCGGGTAACATCACAAGTCACAGGTAGGTATGTCGCACCGCAGGTTGTCAGGTATTGTGGTATGTTTCATGACGGGGTGGTAAAACCACTTGCCATGATAGGGTCACTAGTTTGCTCACTATCACAGTTGTAGCTGAAATAAAATGATAAGGTATTTAAAGGTGGCCGAGGTAAAGACATAAACAGTGACACGTTTAAACTACTTCCACTGTAATTTACCCAATTACTCAATTTGATAGACGTATACATATGTTAATGTAAATGAGCCATTCAAACCGGTGACATGACAAGTTAGTGAAACTTTTTTCATCAAGCCCCTGCTGCCTAATTCCATGCTTACTTAGTCCACAGAAGTCGTCTAAATATAAATGCAGTATAAGAGCTTCACCCCTTCAGTCTTAAAGTGTAATTTAATTTTCTTTACAGCAACGACAGACTCGGGCCAGCCATCATCATCGTGGGGTGACACCCTAACCGCCGCCGCTGGAGCCGGTTCCAACGGCGTTCCCGCCTACTCGACGGTAGGCGCTGCTCCCTCTCCCCCTCCCACCGAGCTCTTAGAGCCCGCCTACCGACGCGCGCTGCGCTGGTTGGTCACTCAGCGTGAGGCTGACTGGGGGTGGCGCAACGACACCGCCAAGGCGGTGACGGCCTTGCAATTGGCGACGGGCGCACGCGCGGACAGCATGGACGGGGCATTCTTGAGGGATCCGCTAGAGCTGCAGCTCAGTTTCAAGCAGATGGAGGTCGAGATTGTCGTGTTGTTGTGGCGGTAAGTCATATTCGGGTATGATAGTATGCTTTATTGTATGAAAATTATGACTACGTTATAAAATTATGTCTATTGATATGAAGTTAAATTAGGGTCAGTAGATTGACTGAGTCTTGATAGATATGAAAGGTGTTCGGATTTATTTTTTTTATTTTATGTTGTTCAAGGGTCAGTACGTTTAAAAAGGTGCAAAAATATTTGTTGATTAAACCTTCAAATAAGCTGAAGATAATAATAATATTTACTATATAGTGGAGAGAAGTCTACATCCTAACTCTTCTGTCCCGGGATAATATACCTACAACGACACCTGGAAAGGCGTGGAGCGTCTGCAGAACACGGTAGTATTGGCCACTGCCTGATTTGTGACGAGGAGTACCGGAGCCTTAGCCTTGCAGACGACTAGCGACGGCGACGGGCGAAATCCTTGCAATATCTGCTGTAAAACGTACATTCCGTATAATGCAATGACGCGACATCACCGTGACGAACAACAACACATAACCTACAATTTTGACGGTTCTGTAGCTGCCATGTCCCTGTTGCTCGCCTTCTGCTCAGCGACCGCTGTCGCGAATTTTTACAAAATGAGGCTGCCCGGTCCCCTGATCCCATTTATGCGAGAGCACGAGATTGCGAGTAAAGCAACCTTCCTTTATAGAGCATCAATGCGAGCAGTCGAGGAGCTTAGCTTCACAATCGGCTTCACGCGTAGGTGGCCATTACGGAACTTGCTCACGCACATACCACATTAAAGCTGCCGAAGTAGACTTCCTCTGATGAATTCACAAAGATAAGCCAATTCATGGGATCTTCTACAAGCATCTAGAAGGGCATAGCTTGTCTGAGCAGTTGACCTTCTCTTTCCCTAGGTCTAGCAGGGACGACTCTAGGATTTCATCATGAGGATTGACCCACATAGACGCACTATAATTTTGTGAACAGCAAATAAAGCTCTCAATCGAACTTTTGGTATTTATATGAATATTCCGTATTTCCATTACACGTCCCATTTTCCATCGGAGGCTAGGGGGCACACCAGTCCTGCCGCCCTCTAAACAACAAAAAGAAGCTCTTGGTATTTATATAAATATAGTATGCTCCTTAGGGCTCTAGGGGCCCTCCTCTAAATCGGCCAACGAGGTCTAGTGGGTTGAAGTCGGAGAACAAGGGCTTTATAATAGATTGCCAAGACGGTGCCTGTAACACCTTGATATACGGTAGTGGAGTTATGGGTGCAGATGTACCCGTCATCCGTTGTAGAGCCTACCGATAAGCGCCAGATACGCTTATGCGTCTCTTGTCGGCGTGTAAGATGTATGCTGGGATGGCTTACGTCCATCTGCACAACGCGGCACTACGAGTGCTCTACTATCATTTAAGGCGCTCATACGACATCGATGAGACACGAGTGCTGCCATACGTTTCAGAAGATATAGAGTCAGTTGTGGAGAGAACGAGAAATGCCAGATTTACTGGAACTACTCGTTCCTCGCGCTCAAGCTTGTAAAGGCAAACAAGCCCAAAAACGGAGCAAATATTAGGAGTTGCTCGAACAACCTTGAAGGCTCTAGCCAGGAAACACTGTAAGTCTGCTGGTTTTGGTCATTGGATCTCTAGGTGGAATGAGAAATAAGCTGTTCTCTGCACTGTGTAAAATGCCGTTCACATCTTAGCCGCCATAATGCAAAAGTCATCCTTGGATCATTTCTTCTACTTAGGGCGCACGATTCGCGGACCCACTAATTGCTAACCTCACGGTGTAAGGTGTAGTCACTGGGCAATGGAACAGCAGCTGGTGTGTTGGAGCCGAGCAGCACCATTTTGTTAAAAAAATATAATAATATTCACTATTTATTATTTTACAGGTGCTTAAAATTCATCAGTTACAAAAAATGAGATGGGAGTCAAACTACCGTCTCTCAGTTTCTGCCTTTGAGTGATTCCCTGGTCCAGAATCATCGATAATTTATTTCTAAATCAATCACTTGAGCGAATAGGATGATCTGTAGCTCATATTCTATGTACTTGAGATGTATAAAGGTACTATACTGTCCATTTATTTCACTACAATTCATAGAACGTTGCTTGGTGTACCAATATGGTGGTGGAATGCTCTAAAATATGTCAACGATTCCCACTACCCACTAATTTCTACAAAACTACTAGCCACACTAGTGATGTCTAGCGGTGGGAATGTCTTTTCAGTCCATCGCCCAAATTTCATTTTTGTTAGCTGCTCTCGCATTGCTGTATATTCCGCCGTTACTAAAATATTTTTCCAAATCTCTATAGAGTAAGCGAATGGTATAACAAGACGAAGATGAGAAAAAGATGATAACGCGTCTGCTACTGCGGCAAAGCTGCGTAAAGGCGTGCAAACCGATGACAGAGCCCACCAGTGGAATGCCATTCCGAGGGGTTCCCTTCGTGCGATCTCGTATTCTTACAGGGAATCCGACTGTGCGATATTGTCGACGTCAACGGTCGACGTTCACTTCACTTATACGGGGGTCAATAGGAATGAATTCTATAGTATAGATAGAATATAATTTATTATTCAATAAACCATTCAACACAATAACTGCAGATGCAGCTACTGGGGTGGCAAATAGCTCAAGTAGTATTATAGATCATGTTTTGTCAGATAGATGTAGTAATTTGAAATGTACGATTCAAGTAGTAAGTAACAGTAACAGTCTGATCGTTCATAATTTGTTGTCAATAACATTAGGTGTAAACATAAAAGTACTTGCAACAAAATATAGAAAAGAAGTAAACAGAATAGATCATAAAAAGTTCATCTTAAAGTTTAAGAAGAATATTCAAACTATACAGAAGTTCAATCATTTCAGGAACTAATTGACTTAATCACTTCTTGTAAAAAAGATCCGGAATTCAAAAAGACGTATAAGATACGTGAAAATAACGACTGGATTAATCAAGAAATTCTCGAAATGATTGAAAACCGAGTCAAAATGTATAAACAAAAAGTTAAAGAACCGGGAAACACGAATTTGGAAAATGAATTTAAAAAACCTAAGAATCAAGTCAATAATAAAATTAAAGTACCTATTAAAAACAGAAATTTTAAAATTCAATGGGGCACAAATATAAAAATACAATGGGGCCATATACAGAGCATGTCGCCGGCATTTTTTTGTGAAATACGCGTAAAACGCTCAATAACACACAAACACTACTTATTTAGGCACCCCGGTAGATCCGACCGGTTGTATCCCGTGCACCATGTCGCATATTAGGTGGTGTTAGGTGGACTGACCCTGTAAACCAAAGCTGTTAGCGTTCGGCTACTGCTCGAGATCGCCGGACGCCAGAATCCGCCAGCTTGCGTAGTATCCGAGAGTACAGCTGGAAAGACCACATTGGATGCGGAGCTTAGAGTGACCCTACTTGTCTTTGTTAATGTACGGTGACGTCACTGAATCAGCTTCTCGATGACGTGCGCGTATCAAACACTTACTGGCCGCTAGACAACAGAGGCGTCAGTGTAGTATCCGAGTAGCACTGGCCAGCATTTAGGTCAGTCGAAACATTGATGATGTCAATAGGTAGTTTAATATTAAAATCATTTGAGCGGTCCTTCTTTTGTTTCAGACATCATGAGATCCCGATCCAACCATCGCAGCTGGCCGCGTACTGCTTGGCACTGTTGTCAGGCTGCAACGATCCGCGTCAGTTCCATGGTCACGATTTGGTGGGGGCATTGCAACATCGCGAGCCTGCGCATGACTTAGACTTTGCGCATGCGCAGTTAGCGGCATGCAGTGCCAGGGCGCATGTACGCAAGAAGCAGATTCGCAGACTGTTGGATATCGCCAACACGGCCAAGGACCACAATATAGGTGAGAATTTGTAACTTAAGGCGTGAAAGCTTTCATACATTAGAGAGAGAAGCGCAACCTGGGGAAACGATTTTATTTCACTGATTCCATAAGATAGTATGCTGCGCCGTTTCTTGTTTCTAGGCGTACACAATTTTTGATGAAAAGAATAATTCAATCTGTCAGGTGTTACTTTGGGGAGCTTTATAGTAGTAGCATTGGTAGTGTTGAGGTGAAGTCAGGCTAGTAGAAGCCATCTTTTGCACTTTATTTTCTATTATAGTGGTGATCGCAAGGCAGAATCACTCGCACACCTGCAAGTGTGAGGGAGAGTCTGTCTGTCTGATGTTGCAGCAGCTTGAGTCCTCTGATCACGTGTCCAATGTATCCATGCGACATACCACTACGGCCCGACCCGCTAAAATCCGTTTCCTCTTTTTTTACTTCTGGTGATCTCCTATCCAGTCCTCAATCTTCTGCAATGCTCGGTTTACCTTGTACGAGAGAGGTACCTCGTCCTTGGCTGACTCGATTGAGGCTGCGAAGCGAAGCCTATCGTTCAAATGCAACCGGGTAATCCATCGTACAGAATTTTGCTAGAGGGTGGGGTCCAATATCGATCCTTGTTTTTACATCTTGGCTGATCATACTAGATGTCTCCAACGAAGCCAATATGTAAGACCAACTAATCGAGTCCTTTCTTGAGCACCGTCGAGCAAAATACCTGCAACATATAGATGGCAGTACGCAGAGAATCTCCAGGATGTCTAACAAACTCTCGCATTCCGCAGTATCTAAAGCCATTCTCTATTTCCATAAGTGATAAGAGTCTGCTCAGCCTGGGCGAACTCTCTTTAGATGAATGGCCAATTTACTATATATCCTTAAAAGACATTGCATACCGCACTCATCAGCACCTACTACAAAAAGTTTGGCTTGCAGTTATCTCCTAAACGTAATCGGGCCTCTTAGCTTATAAGGAAGTCACTCAGTTTCGAAGCGTGGGGCTTCTCTGCGCTCCTTTACCTTCCAGAGAAAAGCTTGTCCCACCAGATCCCCAATCCTGAGACGTTACTCGTTGGTTAAAAACACGATCAAAAAAAAGCTTTACTGCACACTTAAACCACTCATCTCTGTCAGGGGTGATGAGTTCTAGTCTATTACTAGTTTATCAGGTATTCAATGGCGCCTCATCATAGTGACAATGTCTTAACAGACATGTTGTGAACTCATAAAATGCATTAAGTCGGAGCTAGAGTATTGCCGACACGAACATTATCAATAGTTTTGAGAACTGTAGCTCGCCATCGTTCGCGATTTACTATCAGTTCAGTGGCGCTCTTGATACTCATATCCAGCAACTGTTTCGTCGTCTCCACCCATCAGCGTGTAGGGTAGCGGCTACGGCGCCGACCACTCGGGGCGTGACCCTGAACTACAGGTTTCTCCATATTATCGCTTCTGTGAATATGTCCGAAGAATGTAAGCATTCTCATCGACACAATGGAGAATTACCGAGATTATCCAGAGTATGGAAACATTAGTTCGATGGGCGGTATAAGGAACTCTCAGAGCCTAGGCTATCAAAAAATGCCCGTTCTATCAATAAATAGAAGTAGTGTATTAAAAAGTCCGCACTAACGACATTATTTCGCCGCATCCTGAAAATCTTACTTTCTAGGTCGACGCCATACTTTATATTGGTGTCTATATCTATATTCACTGAAGGATACATTACCTTGACATATATTTATGACATTTTAAGGTCATTTGGGTGAAGATGTATCTCTCACGGGGTTGCTAGAGTGCACGTAATCGAGGTACGTATAACGTGAACCTGATAGCGGCATTTCAATATTGCAACAGCTTATACTGGAATAATATATCATTTGGCTATATAACCGTAATGTTGCTTACCAATAACACTCTGATGTTGCTTACTGATTGTCCCGTAGATATTCCAAATACCTACAAAATTAAATTAAATTCATATTGAACCAATATGTGTAATATTCAATATTCGAATCTTCGTTATACCTGAAGTGCAGTATTTTAAATTTATTAATCATCACTCATAGCTCAACAAAATTTGTAATACTTCCTAAAATATTCATAATTCCATTCACAATTCCATTCACAATTTTCAATTTGAGTGGAAATCTATATACGTATAATGTATAATATAGTGGAGATCTATATTGGTGTAAAGTTGTCTGATAAAAACAGTTCTTTTCTGCATCATCAACATAGTCACAATGTCTTAACAGACATGCAGTGAACTCATAAAATGCATAAGTCGGAGCTAGAGTATTGCCGACACGAATATTATCAATAGGTTTGAGAACTGTTGCTCGCCATCTTTCGCGATTTACTGTCAGTACAGTGGCGCTCTTCATACTCATATCCAGCATTTGTTTCGTCGCATCCTCCTAGCGTGTAGGTGCCACGGCGCCGCCCACTCGGGGCATGACCCTGAACTACAAGTTTCTCCATATTATTGCTTCTGTGTATATGTCCAAAGAATTGCAAATTGAAAAGCATTCTCGTCGACACAATGGAGGATAGTCTCTTTGGATTACCGAGCTCATCCAGTTAGTTCGATGGGCGGTATAAGGAACTCCCAGCATTCTCCACTACGTCCACATTTCAAAAGCATCTATGCGAGCTTGATCTGCCTTTTTAACAGTCCAAGCTTCCGAGGCATACAAAAATATGGAGAACACAAGAGACTGAACAAGCGACATCTTGGTAGCTTTAGTGATGTTATGGTCACGCCATATTTTGGTAAGTTTTGTCATGGCCACACGTGCCTGTTGAATGCGCCGTCGAATCTCATTTTCACAGCTACCCGAATTGTCGATCAAAGAACCGAGGTACACAAAACTTTGAACTACTTTACAACGGCCTACTGACTTTATTGCTTGACGATTATCGTGCTCTCTATCTACGATCATAACCTTGGTCTTTGTTGCAGCAATAACTTATATTAGAATAATATTTCACTTGGCTATGTAATTGTAATATTGCTTACTGACAGCACGCCGACCTTGTTTATTGATTGTTCCGTAGATATTCCAAATACGTACAAAATTGAATTAATTTGGTCCCAGTATGTGTTTGATTATTAATATCAATTATATGTTCTAAATAGCTGCAACTACATTATTGCTGAAGTTTAGTATGTTTAACTACCCGTAACACAGAGCCCAATAAAACTTTCAACACTTCGTTCAGCATTATCTGAACATCATCATCGTTTGAACCAAAATTTATTTAAACAAACGTTACATTTAGCGACCAATATAGGACAATCTGGAAAATAGTCTGCTACAAATAGCCAGTTCATTAACAAAAGTTGTACAGTTTTGAGAAGTTTGCTTTATATATGTGGAATTGACACATACCGTTTTGAAGATATACTTAAATCAGATGTTACTCTTGCCACTGGAACCTCGGAAATCGCAAGAGTTACGAAGTCGATTGAATACAATAAAGTTGCATACATGACTAAAAAAATGCACTATGAGGATTTGGATGGTCATTGTACTTCTGGAGATATATTGAAATCGTTTTACCCGTGGATTTGGGAAAAAATTCTATAATAAATTGGAGAAGACGATTTCCACCATACCCCAAGAGAGCTCAAGGATATCAAAACCGTTGACCGTGACCGTGACGTTGTACATCTATTTAACCGACTTGCAATCCACTACGATTTCTGAGATCCCATTGTCGATGGTATTAGTATGCCCCTGATTGTACAGGGTGGTCAAAAAGCTGCCGATCTCAGAAAATACTGACCAGGGAAAAAATAACTCAGACAAAAATTTGTAGGAATGGTGACCTTGACCTTGTAGTGACCTTTAAGTGAAGTGATCCCGGAAATCGAAAGGGAAAATTTGAAATTTAATTCGACATTCAAGGTCATGTTCAAGTTCATGGTCAAGGTCACGATTAGACTGCCCAAATTGATCGGTATAAATTTTGTATGTCTTTTTTTCTCCGTTCCTTATTTTATGAGACGGATTGTGGTCAAAAACTTTTTGAATATCCTGTATACATTTTTCATTAACCCTTACGCAACAATCTAGAATATCATCCGATAAACCGGCGGTACTGTTATACCTACCGATGACTCTGATGTACGGTAGTCTTAAAAGTGTTAATTTACTAGAAACTCAAGATCAATAACTTGACTAAATTATATAACTGAATGACCAGAATACTTATTACTAATGTTTGAAAATGTTTTTGCTGTTGCAGACACAGTAGCGATGACAATCTTAGCTTTGAGGTGTATCGTCAAAGACCACAGGCATAGAAACCTTCAGCACTCTTTACGACGACCTAGTATCAGCCTAGCGAAACAACAGCAGTCTGATGGCGGATTCGGAAATATTTACAATACTGCTTTAACACTACAGGTAAAATTACAGCTTTTTGGAATGTAGGGAACAGGTACATATTTCCTAACGGATTTAAATTATGTATAATAGTTTCATGTCAAATGTATGTTTTTTGAAAACAAACATGATTCTGATACGACAGTTAAGATACCTTTAGGCTTTAGAGATATGCTCAGAGATGCAATTAATAGTTGCTTTTCTGATACATATACCGCTCTTTTACGTAATGTATTTCAGTCGTCTAAATGCAAAACCCGACAAGTCCACGGAAACAAATTTTACAATAATCAAGAAGAACCGAATACAGTGAGAATAGTACTGTGCCAGTCCGGCCCTGGGGGCTGGGCGTATACATGTATTCCAGAAATGAGTCATCCAGAAGCTTTCCAGAAACGACGGTAGTAGCGCAATGGTTCTCGACGCTCGGCAGACTTCTATATAAGCGGCGCCGGCACAGTTACAGTTAGAAACAATAGAGTGCAGTGCAGTGGAAAGCAATACCCGAGCAATACGCGACGTTCCAGTGGCGCGCGCGAAATAAATGAACTGTGACATAAATTAGTGAAGCGTAAGACCAATATAAATTAGTGTAGTGACTCGGTGACTGTAGATAAATTAAACTGTTAAGTATTAGGCTAGGCGTAGTTTACATAGTGTTAGTGCAAATAAATAAGTAAAATCCGTACCAAGCGTTTTCTTGCCCAATCGGACTAAAGGCTTGTAACAGTACTAAAACGAGAGTATGGTATGATCTACGATGATATAGTGTGTTAGGTCCGAACGCACTTAAATCTAGGATAGATAGTTTTTCTGCAATCTAGATTTTAAATTTGGACACGCCGGATTTTGCATGTTGGGAACTGTAACATGTGTTTTGAGTGCTATTTTTGTGGAATTGGTTCAAAATAAGTGAAATACTTATCCCTTTAGACTTTTTTACCGAATATAAAGAACACTAAACTAACAGTGAGCTCAACAACTGAAAATATAAACATAATGCTACTAAACGGGACACATTTTAAGGCTTACAAGGTTTAAGCCTCAAAACCCAAATTTTCCAACAAACAAAATTATTCAGAACTAACATCCCGTTGTTGCTCACATTAAGCCTAATTTTCTTCACAAAAAATCTTATGTCTAATGTCAGGTTTTCTAAGCGAATGATATAGAGAATGGCGGCGATCTAGATAATGAACAAAATGGTATATATAACTCTATTTTGAAGAACATGTGACATGTCGGGTTTTGCATTCGGGTGACTGAATTTTGCATTGTCAATTCGCTTGCATATTCCTGGCGCAAATATTTTTCTGCAATTGCGTTAAGGGTTTGAAGTGGAAAATACTACTTCCGGGAGAGCATGTTGACCCAAAACATTTATGTGTTCGTAAATGATAACGCCTTCCAAGTTTTCCACAGGGAAACCTCAAATATACTGACTACTTGTTGAAAGCTTGTGGTATAGTTTTGCTTCCGTACCTTGTCTTTCGCTGCAGACACAACAAATAGTTTCATTTTCTATACTACTTCATTAATCATTCTTTTTTTTGCTTCAGGCCTTACAAGATTTAACTGACATTAACAATCATTGGAATAGAACTGCTGCGAAAATGTACATAGAATCAAGACAGGATCCGGACGGTGCGTTCACGGACCCAAATTTGACAGCAGAGGTTGTACTTGCTTTATCTGAAAGAGGTTTGGGTCATATCAGGAACTTGGACTGTGGCAAAAGGGATAACGATCTAGATAATCACGGTGAGAATGACAACAAATAATTGACTTTATACTATACATGTTACGGGCAGTATGAGTTAAGGAGTTATCTCCCTACATGTGATAATAAACTTATCGCTTATTGTAGAAGTCAGATATATGTGAGTTATTTACATTTTTTTCAGGTCTTAATCAGTGTCGACACTTCTATAGTGCAGTTACGTTACTATGTAGAACTGAGTGATGATAAAACCGTAATTATCTATACAAAATATATATTATAATAATCAGAAAGTCGTAGAAGATCAAAATAATCGAAAGTACCAATTTGTAATAGATAAAAACAAAATAAATTGATCTATTTATTGTATAATAATATCTCTTTATACACAGACATATACAATTTTGTCTATACTATAACGGTCGTAAACGGCGCAGCAAAAAAAAACCGAAAGCGATAAGGGACATTCGACCGGTCGGGTATCTTGTGAAGGATTAAGAGGTCCTTTGTAGTGTCGGCTCTTGATAGGAGCACAAAAAATATAAACTACTCTTATACTTCTGACCCGTACAATATCAATTTGGTTTCCGACCAGGATTATTAAAAGGTACAGGAGTCGATATAGTTCCGAGGTAGCTTATATTTTTAATGGATTGCAGTTGTTCATGATTATTTTCCCTCAAAAGTAAGCGAAACACAATGAATTAAAATTTGCTTCTTTTTGCCCCACACTCTTTTTTTCCCCACTTTTTGTGAATATGAATGTAGAGGGCAGAGCTCACAATTTCTATTAACACGTTGTTGGACACAACGGATATAGCCGTCTGTGGTGAGTGATCGTGATACGCCACGACGGCTATATCAGTCACAAAGTTATCTGCCTGTTACAGCAGAACGGTGACAACCGTCAAAATGTCGGTATACTTGCCTCATTAAGCAATGTTTGTACCATAACGTGAAGCTCTTCATTTCTGAAACTGCCAAATTCTGACCCACTATACGCTATCCCAACTACTCATGTTTTAAGGCGCATGGGTAAAACAGTACGACGGCTATAGCCGTCCATAACTTCCAATGTGATGCATTGAACACGTGTATAACTGCCATATTGCGAGTGTGTTTTTGTTTGGTTTTCATGTTTTCATGTGTTTAGTAGGCACTTTGTATCCAGACTGCTTTGAAGAGTGGCATCAAACATAAATTTGTGTCTGAATTCCGTTTTGTTCGGGGATACCTCTGTTTGCTAATAATTTTGATTATTTGTTTTGATACCGTCTATATTCTGAGAGATGCATCTTTATTTATAAATTTGATACAATAAAATTTTGTTTTGTTTTTGTCTCGAAAATGATCCTCTTCTTCCCATAAGATGTATTTTACGATTGCACTGATCAGACGGCTATAGCCGTGCTTGCCATTCTAGAACATAAAGTCAGCTGTGATATGGCACGACAGATATAGCCGTCTTTTTTATTGATGCCAAAAACCTCAAAAATGGAAAAAAGAGTCAAAAATAAATACCCCTAAAATATTTTCATAACGCAAATCATGTTACAAACGCAGATTAAATTGGAATGTTTTGAGGTGCCATATTACGAAGCCTCCCAGCCAGCAGAGTGTCCAACAATGTGTTAAAAATAATAACCGCTCCAAATTTTGCTTCTCTTCAGCCAGATTGCTGAAATACTTGTGAGTCGGACTGGATGTATAGTAGCTTGAAAATAATTTAGATCTATTTAATTTTCAGTTGAAATTGATGGCCTTACTAAGTCACTCTCGAGTCATGGTAACGATTCAGAGATCCGCAACGTGACAGTGACATACACGCTTTGGGTTGGTTCCAACATCACTGAGAACTCGACGATTAGCATCACAGCACCTAGGAATACCTCGTTTTATAATATAATGCAGATGGCGATGGAAATCGATCCTAGGCGAGTACACGTTATTCACTCTAAAGCCGCGTACACATCTGAGCACTTCGCGCGGAGTGAGCATTCGTTCGGGCAGTTGTTGATTTTCCCTCACATTCGGCGCCAAGTGCTCATTCGGTTCATTTGCTCAGATCAGTACGCGGCGTAAGAATCAGACAGTGACGACACAAAAACGGATGACGTATGACATTGTTTCTAGGCAGTGGGGTAACAATTGTTTTATCAATTCGAGCTTGAATACGAGTAATACTTGCAACTGAAGTTTTAAAACTGAAAAAAAAGGGGACGCGGTGCATGAAATGCGGCCGGACTAAAGACAATAATAAACGAACCCATTTGCCATAATTCGTTTATAAAAAAAAACAACAGGTCAATAATGGGTGAGGACTCCATGTTGACGACTGTACTCCCTTAGTCTACACAATATGCTCATAATCTGATTAAACTCTAGAGGTACAACCTCCAAAGCTACCTTCACAGCAAGTTTCAGTCCAGTTCGTCCAGCATGGCAAGAGGATTGGGTAAATCCTGAATGTACCGGCCCACCCAATGCCATACTTTTTCAATTGGCGATAAATCAGGTGATCGGTTTCCTATAGGAACCTTATCGACACCCTTGCAATATGAGAACGCGCATTATCTTGCTGGAAGAAACCCTCACCCAGGCTTCGAATATATGGAACGGCAACAATCACGAATCACAACTGAAGCTGACTTGCAGTTAAATGCAATGGCACCCCAAACCATCGAACCAATAGGACGGTATACATGGCGCTCAACAGCAAACTGGAGTCGTGTGCCTCCATACAAAACCTGGACTCGTCGGAGAAGGCTCTGTGATACCACTCAGCATGCCATTGTGGGTGTTCTTGGCACAAATATAACCGTTTGCGACGATGATTTGCAGTGAGTGGAAGCACTAGCTGCGGCCGATATGATCCTGAGCTCATTTCACTCAATCTGTGGTGCACCGTGCGGAGTCGAATGGGCCTCCATACCAAGCGTCAGCAACAGCTCGAATGGATCGCGTTCTGTCTCGAAGGGCCAGTAGTCGTAGATGACGATCTTTACGGTCTGTAGTTCGTCTACGTGCTCCATCCAGAACCTCTAGCTCGCGACATTCGCCCTTCTGCGATCCATGCGCGCCATGCTGCTAGAACTGTAGCCACGCTGCGCCCCATGGTTACAGCCATTGCTATGAAAGAAGCCAAACGACCTCGTTGGCCTACAATCCGACTCCGTTTAGAGGGGGTTAACTGCGTATACTGACAGTGACAACTGTTAGATGTGCACTAGAAGGGGTACTGCTTATGTATGAAAATAAGGGCCATAGTTGACTAGTGATGCATTAATTTTGGTTGATTTTACAGTATAACATAAAATGGAGTTAAGTTACCTTCCACATATCCTCGTTTTACACGCAAAAAAATCAATCAATCGATTAAATTTTGAAATTCAATAATTCAAGTTCACAAGATTTTTAAATGTCAATTTGCTCTAAATATTCAATTTTAAAAAATACGAAAGTTTTATGTGAGTGACAACCATTCTTTTTTTCTTTTAGGTTTGTTTTCGAAGCGTCGGAGTGGCCGAATGGTCACTATGTGCACACGTTAGCTGGGTACAAAGAAGAACCAATGGGATATCACTATTGGCTGCTTTACAGGCTTCCAGAAATTCCCGATCCTATGTCACCACCTGCTAATCAACTTGTAGCACCAGTAGGTGAGTTAACTGGATAATTTTCAGAAATTTCATTAACTGTATTAATTTTTATGAAATTCAGGGGCCTATAGGAGGTAGATTACTATCTGCACTCAGATCCGGACAGCATTTGAAAATATTGAGTGCTTGTAGGTTCACATCAAGGCTCGTTCTGCATTGTAGAAAGGGTTTGGATTACATGTCGGCAAGACATAACTTATACGTGGGGTATATGTGGGTGCCAAGTAATGCTGGAGTTTGCGGGGTAGTGAAACGGTGAACACACTCGCAAGGCAAAGGTCGTTCCTGGGTCCTGAGCCAGGTGTGGGGCTGTCAGCAAGTACCAAGGAGAACAGGTGTGGTTGCAAAATCAAGATCATATGAGATAAAGAGGAATCCCTGGACATCTTAGTCAAGCTAGAGAACTTATGTTGAAACCTCTATCTAAGTTGGGATAGTTCTATCTCTCACAGACAGAAACCGGCTAAAGTTACTTGTGGGCTTGGTATCTGGCCATAATACCTTCAGGCTTCACTGGTATGTGATGGAGATGGCAAGTAACCCGACTTCGGCACGCTGTGGCGAGGAGGAAGAGTCCTCGGCACACATTCTATGTCGCTGTAAAGCCTTCGGGTATCATAGGCAGACCATAGGCAGGTTGAAAGGTTCCTGGATCTAAGGATATAAGATGGGCAGGACCCAACCCCATCCTCACCTTTGCCATGAGGGCTAGACTTGGGAACCAGAGTAAGGAGAGGTGTAAAAGGACCTGCTTATAGATCTATGCACTAGAAGCTCTTGTCACCAGAAAGCCGCCCTCCTTCTGTCATTCATCTTCACTCAACACAAAGTCTGGTGTTCTAAAACTGGTCACCCTGGATGGCATCAGAAATTACCGGTTTCAGCCACTGGCTATAAAAGGGAACCTAAAAAATGGAGTCAAGTTGATTGACTCAGTACTTCCCACACATTACGGTGATACCAGTTTATTATTTTCCCATAGCATAAAGATTTAGTCTGAGATCCCCTTGCAACAAAATCATCGCCAGTACCCCCCCCCCCCCCCCAAATTATTGTCATATGCCGCTAGGTCTTTCCTGCACAGGTCAATGAACAGCCTATATTCAATAATACAAACTTTTGTATTGAATTTCACCTCTTCAGCTGTGGCAGTTTTGGAAAAATTTAAGGGTACCGTTTACTGAAAAAGCGGTGTTGCCGTATCTCATTAATTAATACAAACAAAATTTTGAAATCGTGAGATCTTACTAAATTCGACATGCGCAATTCATTGCAATAAAAATAAGTAGAGGATTCTATTTAAAATAAATTAAAATCGGGGATACTTGTTTAAAAATTTGGGAAAATAATTTATAACTTGGCAACGTCGAAAACGCGAAAAAAAACATTACAAGGCGAGATAGAGTATTTGTAGATATTTCGATTTAAAATAAAAAAGACAGGGTGTTACATTTAAAAAACAAAGTAAAACGACCTTTAAGTTACCGGAATTTAAAATTCTGCCAAAAAAACCCTGTAGATACAAATTGCTGGTAACATCCAGAATAATATCCGCTTAATATTCAAGTAACTCGCTGTGTAATATTATTGAGAAAAGTTAAAGGAATATATCAATTTGAACGTATTACTTGCGACCTTGCAAATGCGGAAATTAATAGAAAATAAATTATTACTTGGCAACGTCGCAACCGATTCCAAAAATATTTTAGGGTTGAATAGAGATCAATGATGGACACTAGAAGAACTTGAGAGAAAGTTATAGTTCCATATAAAAAAATCAAGTTGATCTCTATCCTACTTTCCCGCAACATCCTGTATATTTCAAAATATTTTTAGGATATGCAGCTCAAGTAACCAAATAACTTTTGTATTTGAGATTTTCTTCTGTCAGCTATACCTTGCGAGATATCGAAGAATTACACACTAAATGGACAGCCTGTATACATCGGACAAAATTGTCCTTTAGTTTCTGTAATAGTCATAAGGCAATGTTCGGATAGACCTAAAAAAGTTATTTATGTCGCTAGGTCTTCCTTCATAGGTCAGTGGGTAGTCTATTACGAATACAACAAATTTTTCAATTTTACAACCCCCCAACCCCCAACCAACCCAATTTCACCCCCACCAAAGAAAAAGTAGAAAATGATCAGGGGCCCCTAAAACGCCTAAAAACGAAGTTTCAGCAATATTTAATTTTTTTTTGTTTTTTGCTAATTACTCCGCCGCCTATGCACCGATTTTCAAAATTATACGAACATTACCTACTACGACCCCACAACATACCGCTACCCAAATTTCATCACAATCCATGCAGCGGTTACTGAGATTACGACGTTAGAAGAACGCCAACAGACAGACAGACAGACAGACCGACCGAGGTGTGACATTTAGGAAAAGGCGTGAAAAAGCAGAGACTGGGTCAACTCAGACACGTATTCATATTAGTTGGTAAACTTTGCTCATGCATATTAAACAGGAAACTGCTAACATAGCAATATAATGCTTGTTTTGGCTCATTCTACAACCAACTAAATTTGTTCAGACACGAGTCATTGAGGAAAGAGAGGCATTTGCTCCTACCTGCATACAAATGATGGAAATCTATACTAAACAGGAAATTTCAACAGTTTAAGATTTGTTTAAGACAAATGAATACCGCAGATCAACTAAGGACCGGTTTCTCAATGTCCAGTTAAAAGTGATAGGTAGCTGCTAGTTAGCGTTTCTATGGATACAATTGTCAGATAAGATCTACATGATTTCGTAAGTTTAACCTTCAATTGTTAAACAATTTATGTAACAGTTACCCGTTAACTTCCAGATAAGTATTTAACTGGACATTGAGAAACCGGCCCTAAGTGGGCCTGATCTTTAAAATTCGTTACTCCTCGACAAGCTCGATGCTGCTTCTTTATCAGTTCACATATCAAGTAAGACGGAAAATTTTTAAATTTATTTTTACGAAATCTTGATTTTCGGTGATTGGCTGGCTTAATGACACTTCAAATGGGTAACGACGCGATCAAAAAGTTTATTTGTAGCTCTTTTCTTAGAATTTCTCGATGCTTTTGATGACATAATTATCATACATGTAATAAAAAACAAGGCAGTTGCATAAAAGATTTCCGGAACATTCTTTATACGGCAACGAGCCTGAAGATCTATGCTTTGCTTTTGCATATTATTATCGTCTTGGAACAGTATCGTTTGCAGATAGTTATTATATTCAGATTGAAAGTATTTCTATTATTACGTTTCAGCTCATAATTGATAATATAGTAATATTCTCTAATATCATCTTTTCGCTTCTGTATTTATGTAAATGCTTCTGTATAGGCATCATCTTCAGAATTACATTATCTATGCCATACCTCAGATACCATTTTAATTAGGTAACCAGTACTTTTTAGACCCAGTTTCACAATCATTGGTAACCCCTGGTAGTCACTTAACCGACAGATGAAAGTTAACCAGTAGTTATCGGATCGCTCTGTTTCAGAAAGAAAAGCAGTGGTTAAGCTTATTTATCTTCAAGTTGGCAGCACGGATGGGTCTCAGAGCACTGCCATAATTGTGTTCTGTGAATATAGCCTAACCATTTGACAAATAAACCTAACCTTTGTATTAATTTTTTTGATTTGTGTCACAACAGACTATAAGCGAAATCCGTCGACGACTTAGACGTCAACGTCAAAATGCATGTGTTTTTATAACCTCCAAAGCAAGCTTATGTCAAGGCTCAACAAACAATCAGCTGTCTTACTCAAGAGGGCTTTACGGAAACAGTGATCTGGATCCGGATCGATCACTTATCTGTCAAACAGCTGTCAAATGGGATTTATGATTCCATGGATTTAACGGATATCGAACAACGAAAAAGTTGGTTTTAGGATAAAAAACAGATGGTTAAAATCAAAGCTACTAATCTGTATAACCCAATCGGGGTCACTTACCGTACAAGAGAGAACTGACCATAGGCCTTTACGGAAACACTGATCTGGATCCGGATAGATCAGTTATACGTCAAACAGCTGTTGAGGGCTGTTCCAAATTACGGTACTATCACCGTCCCAGAACTGTCTTCGTCATCCTCCGCCCATTTTGGGTGTTTTTAGAACTGTAAAATGGGCGGGGCATGATGAAATCAGTTCTGGGACGGTGAAAGAAGCGTAATTTGGAACAGCCCTCAACAGCTGTTTGACGTATAACTGATCTATCCGGATCCAGATCAGTGTTTCCGTAAAGGCCTCATATTTATGACTGGTCCTAGATCACTTTCCGAACGTCAGGATCAGTGATTCAAGTGATCGGGTTAACCCGATCGTAGTTTCCGTAAAGGCCTATAGTCTGGGGATGCTTTGCGCCGATCCCTTTGCGCATCGATATTTTGGGTTAGAGAGAGATAGATTTCAACAGCGGCGGCACGGCAGGGTCATGGCTATCTACATAGAATATGAGTATAGAGATAAATAATATATATCACAGCGCAAATGTAGTACTTTATGGGAGGTAAACATTAAAGACAACATAAACTTTATTTTATCTTTAAAGTGTACCTTCCTTTTACACCGCATAGGTTGAGTACTATTTCTTAATTCTGCCCTATTGTACACTTTTTTCTACTCCGCCCCTGTCAGGGCGTATCAAACTATCCCAAAATGGCGTCGCTGACGTCAGATATTTGCAACACGTCATCTCAAAGGAACCGACCGTGAGTAAGACAGCTGTCTATTTGTTGAGCCCTGCTTATGTGTCAACGTTTGGCCACAACAAACGTCAGAGATAACCCATGCTTTATCCTTGGGTTAACTTAACTACTGGATGACCAGAGCTTTCGACATAAACCGCCGATTTTGAAACACAAATTGTTCGCTAACCACTAGTTTTCTTTGAACCTCTAGTTAACTACCGATTGTGAAACTGGGCCTTACAGTTTTAAGTTCCAGAGTTTACACTTGTCCTTCGATCTATTTTTGACTAGATATTTTACTATAGAGTATACAAAAATGCCATTAATAAGAAAGAAATCAAAGACTAGTGTATATTATGTATGTTTTGATGCTACTTATATATCAACATACCAACTATTCCCGAAGTAAATCGAGCTTTTCGATACTTTTGCCAATGCGTTTTCA
Organism: Callosobruchus maculatus; assembly: GCA_951848785.1. NCBI lineage: Eukaryota > Metazoa > Arthropoda > Insecta > Coleoptera > Chrysomelidae > Callosobruchus > Callosobruchus maculatus. The sequence goes on from CATOUR010000113.1 coordinate 694,416, forward strand.
TTGATTTGATTTATTATAAGGTTCTGTGGATAAATGAGAATCCTTTATTTGCAGGTGTGGATGACTTGCTGATCGAAGAGGGTGACCACTATCTATTTTGGTACAAGAAACTTTAAGCACAAATGTAGACGAAAGACAAATCCGTTTGAAACTGGTATTTTCGTGATGTTATTTTTTCAAATTCGCATCTTATTAACATTTCAGACCATTTATACGGCGTTTTGATAATTGCTATATTGGACAGAGCTTATTTTTCATAACTGATGCTTAGCAAAATAAATGTGTACTCCAGACCATATACTGCTAGATTTTGGTAATACTATGGGTAGATAGACTGATCAGTTGCTATCCTTGACTTATTATGTTTTGAATAATAATCACTGTACTCTACGTAATGGCTGGAGTAATGCCAAAATGAATGTATTTTAATTAATATGTGAAATGAATGTATAACTAAGTGTATAAATAGTTTATGAACTCTTAACCCTTAGCTTCAAAATTCAACTAATATAAGGTGTTACAAAACGTCGCAAACTTGTTATATAAGAATATTTCAAAAAATTAAAAGAATGTTATGTGAAAGCAGAAGCAGAAAACATCCACTGGGAAAACCTGGGAGCTAAATCTTGAGAAAATTGGAAAAGACATTTTTTGCTTACCTATTAAAGCAATTCGACGAATGTAGGCCCATTAGTGTTCCAGTTTTGTGAGAAAGTAGGATGTTAATATCACAGCTTCTAAATCCTCAATGAAAAGGAAGTCAGTTACGCCAAATGGTAGCTTTCAAATATAATACGTTGATGCAAAACGTATCGTTGTTTATCAAAATAGCTGGAAAAATATGACTTTGCTTTGCGTATTAACATTTGAAGATGACGGAATCTGAGAGATGACTATTAGATAGGTGCTATAAAGAAATAGAGAAAGGTATGTCTAAATGATAATATTGCTATATCGAACCGTTTTGCAAACCTATAAAAGTGGGTTCGTATGTATATGTATATCTCATAATAGATAAATCTATATCAGGATTAGTGTGTGATCACATTGTATTCCATTCCCATTGCTATAAACGTTGTGAGAAGTTAAATGTTATGTTCATAAATAGTCTGCTCATGTGTTAAGATACTATAAAAATCATTTTTTAATCTTATTAAATATATTTTGTAAAACAGCTTGGAGCTGACTTTTGGAGCTTAGGGCGATATGTTGAAGACAGTATTTATATGATGTAGCTTATCTTACGTGTAGTATGCTGCATGTATAGATATAAAAGTGATAAAACAGTATGTTCTCTATTATTTGCTTTTATTTCTGCACTATACATAGCATTTCCGCAAATGACAGGTGTTATAATTATTCATTAAATATTTTGAAGTATCGTCGTGATATGACGATAACTATTAACTCACTTAAGGAGCTGAAGTTGATTCACATCAACACAACTGCTGTTACATAAAGTATTTAAAACCTCGACATAAAGTTTCCTTAATGTGTTCAACCCCAATGTCAAAGTGATACATTATAATGGAAAGAAAAAGTATGTGAGGCACCGGTTAAATCCCTGTCCTCATTTATATAATCGTATTAAAAACTGACCACAGAAGATATGTCATGAACAACTCGAATTTTCAAAAAATACTTCGAATTGGAAAACATCATACTTTATTAGAAACGAACGGATAAAACATAAATTTCGAAAAGCTCGAACAGATGTTTTATATTTATAAATGAGTGCAGTTGTCTCCCCCAAATAAATTCATATATAGGGTGTCCCTCACATGTGATATTCTCATAGCAAAAAAAAAGTTCAAACGAAAACCGAATGGAATGTTTGACAATCCTATCATGCCATGCTTTCGGAACATTTTTTTGTACTTTAGTCACCAATTTTTTCTTTCAAATAGCACCTACCTAATAGTCTTTCCTACACAAACCAAGTCCTTATTTTACTTAAAATCTTGTAGTAGGTACCTTTGATTTAATACACAATCAAATTTTTTCGTAGTCATAAGCATAAGATAAATAATATAAGGATATGTTTGAGGCATAATAGTTTCGTATTAAGGATAAAAAAGACATTTGCTTTGGAAAGCATATGCGATGTCATTGAGACATTGAGTACCATTAAAAACCCACTTATTTTTCTGTTTATCCGCTTTTTTGCTCCAAGCAAATTTTTATTCAATTTATATTATGCTCATGATTTTACGAAAAATGTGAGTTTGCGTATAACCTCAAAGGTACCACGAGATTTTAAATAAAATATGGATTTTATATATGTATGAAAATCTATGAAGTGCTATTTGGAAACAGAAAGTTTTCTGGGATGACGTACAAAAAATTTTTGCATGCTTGGTATGATAGATCAGAATAACAGCTCGGTCCTTGCTTGAACAGTTATTCGTTACGATCATATCACGACACAAGGAAGTTCAGAGGCACGTATACGCTGGATGTCACATTGTTCCCAAATGTTCAATGAAACCTTTCAGTGTGAAATATCTGCAGTAAAATTTCCTCCAAATCTGTTCTTTTCATGAAGAGATGAATGTGGTGAATCTTCAATATGACAAAAAAACAAAGAGGGTATGTTTTTAATCTCTAATGCTGGTAAAACAATTTTCAACTATTTCTGTTCGTAGTGATAAAAGTATGTTTATTTTATGCAATTTTATATCGTAGACTAAACAGATCTTGCGACGCAGTATTTTCAGGAAGACTAGTATGAAGTTTTGTAAGGATAGCTGACTATTTAGCTATAAGAATCATATTCAATGTATTTATACAATAATGCATTTTTATGAGACAATACTTTAAAAAGTTTCTTTTGTAAATGTGTTTATATAACTAGCGGTCATCTATAGACATTACGATTCTTTCAACTGTTAAGCTGAAAAACTGTTAATATACTGTTTATTTTTGTTATGTTATTCAGCTTGAGGGTATTCGTCGTGTAGTAAAATATTTTTAAGTTGATATTGTGTTTTATTCCTGAGACACCAAAGTCCCCCTTTTTATTTGACTAGCGCCACAAATCCTAGGTTTTTGTGTCATTGCGTGTGTGAACAACTTTTTCAAATAACTTTTTTCAGAAAACTGAAAAATGAGCGAGATAAAGACAAAAGTTGCAAAAGTTTTGAGAATTTTTTTCAAAACTAGGGAGGTAGTTTCACCGTTGGAAACAATTCAGAAATCGTTACCATGGTAACCAGTCAACATCTAAATGTAACAATAAAACCATTTTGGAAAGAAATAGTTTGCCTATATCAAGACCAAAATATTTCTGTTGCCACAATTTATCCTACGATCCGTGAATGCGAAGAAGGTATTCCTTGTATAAATTTACCAAAAAGTGGACGTCCAAGAGCGTAGAATGCTACTACAGTTCAAAGAATGCTCAACAGAAGTGAACATAGAGTTGGAAATTCAACACGAAAACTTGGACGCAGTTTTCACGTTAATGCTAACACAATCTGTGGATAAATGAACAGAAATAACTTAAAATTCCGAAAAAGAAGAAAATGTCCAGAGTATTTCCCAAATCAATTAGAAAGAATTCCTCAGTGCTGTCGCAATTTACGTCGTGCTCATTTTGCTGCAACATAAAAATTATTCTTGACAATGAAAAGTAATTCACATTTTCGAACTCAGAAATCAAAGGTAATGACGGTTTTTATACGAGAGACTTTGAAGCCTGTCCAGATGATGTAAAATTTAAACGAAAAGATAAGTTTTAAAACAAGGTGTTAGTGTGGTGCGCTATATCAGACAACGGTATTTCACAACCGAAGCGGTTACCGCAGAAGTCTATACTCAAAGATGTTTGCCTAAACTACTCAATTTTATTAATACCCATCATGCAAATGACAATATAATGTTTTGGAAAGATCTGGCTTCAAGTCATTATACTTTGCGTACGAGAAACTGGCTAGAAGAACACGGAATACCTTTTGTACCACGAAACGACAACCCTCCCAATCTTCCTCAAGCAAGACCTATCGAAACTTTTTGGGCTCAACTGAGTGTCAAAGTTTATAACAATGGCTGAGAAGCTCAAAACGAACAGCAATTAAGAATAAAAATAATGCTGAAGATCAGAGAAATTGATTTATAGTCTGTCCAAAACCTAATGAGGAACATTAAGAGGAAGATCATCGCCCATTAGCAGTACTTTAATATCATTTTTATATTAAGAAATCTTGTTATTTTTTGTAGTTCTTGTTACAGTTCAAATATATTATTGTGAGATATTTTCTAAACTTTTGCAACATACGTTATGTATCTTTGAAACAATCTATTATTTGATAACCCTTGTCATTCAAGATTTTGAAGGGGATAACCCTGGGAACAGAGAGTACAAGGAGAAAAAGTACTTTTTGGTTAATTAATAAGTTGCCCCCTTGACAAATATTTTGACATGTCTCGACGTTTTTTTTTAATCAGTGGTTTTCGATAAATCTGCGTTGGGAAATTTTCAAACGAACACCCTGTATGTGTTCCTGTAAGCTGAATGTGCTAAACGCCCGTCTGGGGAAACCAATACAAATTTGGAGAGCGGTACTTAGTCAAGCCTCTTGACGACATTTTTTCAGTGCCAAAAAAATACTTGCACCAAGGAATTTTGTGCAGCGATTAGTTTTTGCCCACAGCAAATCCAAAATAAAGAAAATGTGATTTTAGTGCTTTTTGGACCACCTTTATTTTTCAAATATCTAAAGTATTCCAAGCAAAATACAACCACCATGTGCATTCATATGAAAATTTTCGAGGTGCAATTTTATGTTTTTTATGGTCAGATCATCAACTTTAAGAGATAAGTCAAGACATGAAAGTATTGTTAATGGAAACAGACTCCCGAAAAAATTAATCCATAGACACCCTGGAATGTTCTGCCATAAAATAATGCGAGTGTTAATTTTTCCACCACCTTACGATAATAGTTATTAAGATTTTAAAAACTGTCTCAAACTGTCATTTGATTAGCCAAATGCATCTGCAACAGTATTACGTATTAAATAGAAATAAAAAAATTGTGTGAATCTTCTTTATTGAAAACTATTCCAAGAAGCGTACGTACAGTTTGAATAAGGGTTACTTTAGTTAGTTACAAGGCTTCAACAATATGTAGTCCCATCTCTATAAAAGAAAGCTTTATAAGATTACTCCATTGGCTTGATTCGGATTGAAACTGGCTTTTTAGTTCTAAAACGCCTAAATTAAATGTCAAGTGTGAAGATCAAGTGTTTATTTGTCGCTTATCTACTGATGAGAGAACCAAATACCGGTCCAAAAGCGAAGAATTGGCAACCCTAGGAAATTGAGAATTTAACTGCGATAAGTTAACCTGTTTGAAGTTGAATCCGAATCAAACTGTAGAAATAGACGTAGTTACTATCAAACTTCATAGCGATGAGAAAACCTGGTTTTGTTTACAGATTTGTAATTGTTAGAATAACCTTCTGCTTGTACATACATACTATGAATTGTCAACAACATTTCGTTACATCATCATATTTACAACAAATCTCAGTGCCTAGCGATTATGATTGCCCTTCTGGTTCGTAGATCTTATGTAAGTACAATAAATGGACAATAAATATACAATAAATAACAACAGTAAAGTAACATTGAGCAATAATAATATAACAATTATATTAGGTGGCTTTTGGTTTCGCACATCTTTGGCATTATTTGTGAAATAAATAATATTTTGAAAGACTACAAAAAAATATCACAAAGCCCAGTCTCTATACATATATGAGAAACTGCTGTTTCAGTACATACCTACAGATTAAAATTTTCCAACTTAAAAACATTTATAGCTTACCTTAGGATGTGAGTTGTGTTAAACTACAATATCCTATAATAGTACAGCAATCACCATCGAGCTATAAATACTGGTAACTAAAAACTGACAATCAATACTTTTTTAAAAATTCCATAGACGCTTATATACTATTCATATTCATACATCAGGTATACCATCATAGCGCACATGGCTACAGTTTTTTTTTTCGTTAGATAAAATAAATTCAAATTTTGCCCTCATTATACAGGGTGTCCAGTTAGTGGGCAATACTTCGATATTTCGCAAAGTATACCTGATAGAAGAAAATGTCAAATACAAAAGTTATTTGGTTACTTAAGACGCATATTCTAATAATATTTTGAAATATACAGGGTGTTGCAGGAAAGTAGAATAGTGACCAACTTGAAGGATGTTAGTTTAAAAATTTGGCAAAATAATTTATAACTTGACTTAAAATAAAACATACAGGGTGTTACATTTAAAAAAAACAAAGTAAAATGACCTTCAAATTGCCGTAATTTAAAATTCTGCCAAAAACACCCTGTAGATACAAATTGTTGGTAACATCCAAAATAATATCCACTTAATATTCAAGTAACCCGCTGTATAACATTATTGAGAAAAGTTAAAGGAATATATCAATTTGGCCGTATTACTTGCGACCTTGCAAATCCGGAAATTAATAGAAAATAAATCATAACTTGGCAACGTCGCAACCGATCCCAAAACTATTTTAGGGTTGAATAGAGATCAATGATGGAAGCTAGAAAAATTTAAGAAAAAGTTATAGTTCCATATAAAAAAATCAAGTTGATCACTATTCTACTTTCCCGCAACACCCTGTATATTTTAAAATATTTTTAGAATATGCGTCTTAAGAAACCAAATATGTTTTGTATTTGACATTTTCTTCTATCAGGTATACCTTGTGAGATATCGAAGAATTACACACTAACTGGACACCCTGTATAAAATTTGACACTATTCTCGGTCATGTATGGCTACAGAACATTTGCTGTACGAGGCAGCAAATTCTGTTTTAGAAGATACATAGGAAATAAAAAGTGGCGACAATCATTTTAATAATATCATTAATGCCTTGAAATTTATTCTTAACACAAGACGGTAAAGCTTTTCTGTTAACTTAAAATTATTTTACACTTGAGTGTGAAAGACGCGATTCTATAGGTTGTTATATGTAGAATAATTGTTTATTCTATTTTCATTTTAACCAACGCAAGGGTAAAATTTGGCACAATATCCATGCGTATGACTTTTGATAAAATTTGTGATTTATTGAAATCTGAAAATATAAAAGTTTTTTGAACAGTTGGCATGTTAGGTACTAAATAATTATTTGACACTAGGTGTTAACTGAAATGGTTTTAATATTCTTGTTGAATATAATGAAATGAAATAATGGACAGCGTATTATGAATACAACAAATCTTTCAGCTATACCACTCCTCACCCCCCAATCTTTCCAATTTCACCGCCATCCAAAGAAAAGTAGACAATGATCAGGAACCCCTAAAATGCCTAGAAACGAAGTTTCAGGAATTTTTGGAATTTTCCGTTTTTTGCTACTGCCCATGCACCGATTTTCAAAATTGTAGCAACATTACCTACTACGCCCTCACACCATATCGCTACTCAAATTTCAACAAAATCTATGTAGCGGTTACTGAAATTAGGAGGCTAGAAGAACGATAACAGACAGATAGACCGACAGACCGACTGACCGACAGACAGACCGATAGACAGACCGACGGAAATGAGTGACGTGGATTTTCGTTAATGTAGGCATCATAAAACGCCCAAAAAATATATTATCTCAAAATCTAAAATTTTCGCCATCACAATACTCCCCACCTATCGGTGTGGGAAGTAAAAATGGGCATGTATAGTCTTAGACAACTTTAAAAATCATGAATTTTGTGGCTGTGGCTGTGGCTTAACAGGTTGCATATACGTAAAATCAGTATAAGAAAACAAATGGACATGTATAGTCCTAGAAAACTGTAGAAATCATGAATTTTGAGGTTGGTTTTCAGCGTCTAGCAAATGTTTGAGGTTGAGAAATCGTCGAAAATCGAAATTTCGCTCCAATTATTCTACTGAAATCTCGTATACATCACGTATTTTCAAGCAGATCGAGCTTAACCCAATCAACACGAGTCTCGAATGGTACGAAATTGAGGTGCGTGGTATAGGTATTTCTTGCATCAGGAGCTACGCAAGAGTATAACCAAATAACCTAGGTATCATCTTCTTCAAGCATTATAGATGTTACTATCACCTGGCTGCAGGAGCGGCAAAGTTATATATTGCCTCATAAACCTTTTCCTGTGCTTCCCTTAGTTTATCTTTCATCTCGTTCGTATATGGATCGAAATTTAGTACGCGCTTCTTTCGCCTGCAATTAAAATAAATAAAATTAACCTATTCCATGAAATACTCAGCACAAATAGAGTTCTTGAAAATTACCTACAAAACGTAAATCTGAGTTATTTTTTATGAGATCAAATTTTAAGTTTTGCTTTCATGTCCCGAGATGCTCACAGATGAGCGATTTTTCAAAGATCAATTGAAGAATTAGGGATGAAAATTATGGTTCACCCTACCTACTCTCCCGATGTTGCTCCATGTGACTTCCATTCTCCTCAAGTCAAAAAATAATTGAGAGGTCGAACATGTGAGTCGGACTTGGAGCTCAACAACGTTATGATGGGTATAATAAATAGACTATTAAGAACTGGTTTCTAAAAAGTTCATGTTAAGTAGAAAAAACGATGGGATAAGTGTACTTAACAGAAAAGAGAGTTCTTTGCGGGACAGTTGTTGAGGATTTTTAAATAAATATTCCATAGTATACTATAGCACCAGTCTCGTCATTTTCTAATAGATCCTTATTTAAATACTTCTTCTTTGAATTTTCGGCGATACCAGCGAAGATTTTTGTCAATGGCCTTAGCCCAGTTCCAAATAGTTTTTATGTTCTCGGTCTACGCGTGGTTTGCTGTACACAAGTGAGCGTTTATCCTCCTGAAGACGATTGTTGATCATTCGAAACGTTTTAATACTCAAAAATTTTATAGACAAGGGAAGACTAAAATAAACCTTTAGAAACGTCCACCTTGAATACAAATTTAGCTTCAACATTTATAGGATTCGTCTAGTGCCTACAAACAACAACAAAATTCAACGCTTGGTTTATGTTAGTATAAAAAGTCCAGTGAAGGAATGAAAGAGGGAGAGAGGCTTTCTGGTGGCCAGAACCACCAGTGCATAGGCCTACCAACGGGCCCTTTTGCACGTCTTCTTACCCTAGTTCCCACGTCCAGCCCTCATCGCAAAGGTGAGGATGGCCTTGGGTCCTGCCCATCTTATACCCTCAGGTTCAAGAACCTTTAAATCGAGTATAGTCTGCCTGTGATATCCAAGGGCACAGCGTGTACTCGTCGGATCACTTGCCACCCCCTATCACATACAAATGACGTTTGATGGCCGGATAGCAGACCGACAAGTAACTTTAGTTGACTTCTGTCCAGCGAGAGACAGAACCGCCCCACCCTTAGCCAGAGGTCCTAAAATAAGTTCTATAGCTTGACGGAGATGGCCAGAGATTCCTCTCCATCTGATAAGATGCTGATTTTGCAACCATACCTCCGTTGTCCTTCTAATGGTACCTACTGCCAGCCCCAAAGTCGGCTCAGGACCCAGGAAGTTATTCTTTGACCCTCGCCTTGCGAGCGCGTCAACCATTTCAGTACCACTTACTCCAGCATGACTCGGCACCCACATAAGTGACACCTGATGTCTTGCTGAATTGTCATCCAAGACCTTTCTACATTGCAAAACGAGCCTTGATGTAAATCTACAAGCGCTTGATGCTTTTAATGCTGCCTGGCTGTCAGAGCAGATGGTGATCCGCATGCTTGGCCCCTGAATTTCGTAAATACGAAAGACACAAGCTAAGCTCGCATATATCTCTGCTTGAAATACCGTGGTGTATCCCCCAAGAGAGAGAGAGAGGGAGAGCTTTGCTTTTGGCCCACAGACCTCAGTGCCGGAGACTTCGTCGGTAAATGAGCCGTCCGTGTATCAGACTGGCCCTCTCTCCTCAAAAGGTCGCCTGCAGTCGAAGCGATAAGTAAGAGAAATTATATCACCCCTCATAGTCAGGATATGGCGATCCCTTTGCAGTTCTGAGAGGAGGGCAGTGTCTCCCGTCAAAATTCACAAAGAACCAACTGCCTTGACTCCACAATCGGAACGCAGACACCCTTGCGTCCCATTGAACTACCAAGTCGAGTGGAGGAAGATTCAGCAGTGCTTCTAGCGGAGTCGTACGTACTGCACTTGTTATACTAGCACAAGTCAAGCGTTGAATTGTATTTAGCTTTGCTTTGATTGTTTCTATCCTTACACAAGGCCACCACACCAGTGATCCATACAAGGACGGCCTAAGCATTGTAGTATAGAGCCAGAATATCACCTTAGGAGTCAAGCCACAATGCACTCCTACAACCCTTCTGCATGCCCATAACGAATTATGTGCCTTATTGACTTTATGTTCTACATGTTGTCTCCAATTCAGCTTCGAGTCTAGAATTACGCCTAGATATTTTACTGATTGGAAAAGTTCAAGTGATGTTCCAAAGAAGGTTGGTCGGATATATCCATCCTGTTTCCTTCTTCTAGTGGAAATAACTAGCTTGGTCTTCTCGGCATTGACCGTTAGATCTACCTCGTTGCACCTCGATTACACAGTGCGCAAGGCGACTTGCAGTATCTCTGAAACAGTACCCATGAATCGACCTCTACCTACTATGATCCTCTGCATAGGCTTGCACGTAAACACCTATATTGCTCAGCCTGAACCAGAAGTTCATTCACCACCACCAGACACCACAATAAGGGAGATAAGACTCCGCCTTGCGGGCAGCCCCGCGCTACTTCAACGCTATGCGAAATGTCATTCAGCCTAGTAGTAGCCACTAGACCCTATAAGGTGGAGAGGATTCATTCAACGAGGAAGAATCTCACCCCATGCCTCTCTAAGGCATACCTTATTGAATCGGAGGTGGTGCAATTTAACGGACCCTCAATATAAAGGAAAGCTACCAAGGCCACTTCCTTTTATTCCAACGTCTTCTCCAGTCTACAAACTAGGTGGTGAAGCGCATAACAAGTGCAGTATGCACGCCCCATTCTCCCTCCGTCAACTTATTTTAAGACTTCTGGCTTAGATGGGGCGGTTCTGTCTCTCACTGGACAGAAGCGACAGAAGCCGGCTAAGGTTACTTGTTGGCCTGCTCTCCGGCCACAACACCTTCAAATGTCACTTGTATGTGATGGGGGTGGCAAGTGATCCGACGTATGCACGCCATAATGAGGGGGAAGAATCTTCGGCGCACATTCTATGTCGCTATGAAGCCCTTGGGTATCAAAGGTAAACCATACTAGGTTCAAGGGTTCTTAAACCTGAGGATATAAGATGCACACTAGGGTAAGGAGAGGTACATAAGGGCTCGCTTGAAGGCCTATGCACTGGTGGTTCTGGTATCTATTTTTCATTCATTCATTCTGGTACCTACAGCTTTGTATATTTACCTGTAAATGCCTTCTCTGCGGTCCATGGCACATTTGAATAGTTGAGGATCAACATGAATTCCTATGAAATCCAGAACACCACGCATCGTGTGTGGAACGTCATCAACCAGTTGCTCGTAGAATATCACATGTGTTGGTCCGGTGAAGTTGAACAACCAGTCCAGGTTCATTTGTTGCCAGCCTCGCAATTTGTCTGATACGAATTGCTGCCAATCTAAAAGCAAAGTCATTGAACAATGTGTTTCTGATTAGTAGTGGTAGTGCTAGGGAGGCGACGCCAGGTAAGTAGGCCACCTTTGGTCCTTTTTACCAACACCACTGAACCAACACTGAAAATACCAAAACCCACGTTCTGGAAAGCTCTTTGTTGAAGCTGCCACACCCTTGACGAAAGTCAGTATGTCCGACCCTCTCGCTGAATATTTATAGTGACTCCTCCGCGAAGTCCGTCGTGCATATACAGGGTGTCCAGTTAGTGACTAATTCTTTGATATCTCGCAAGGTATACTTGATAGAAGAAAATATCAAATACAAAAGCTATTTGGTTGCTTGAGATGCATATTCTAAAAATATTTTGAAATATACAGGGTGTTACGGGATTTTTTTATATGGAACTATAACTTTTTCTTAAATTCCTCTAGTTTCCATCATTGATCTCTATTCAACCCTAAAATATTTTTGGGATTGATTGCGACATTGCCAAGTTATAATTTATTTTCTATTAACTTCCGGACTTGCAAGGTTGCAAGTAATACGTCCAAATTGATATACTCCTTTAACTTTTCTCAATAATATTATACAGTAAGTTACTTGAATATTGAGTGGATACTATTTTGATGTTACCCGCAATTTGTATCTACAGGGTGTTTTTGGCAAAATTTTAAATTATTACGGCAACTTGAAGGTCATTTTACTTTGTTTTTTTAAATGTAACACCCGGGATTTTTTATTTCAAATCGAAATATCTACTAATACCCTATCTCACCTTGTAATTTTTATTCGCGTTTGCGACGTTGCCAAGTTATAAATTATTTTTCCAAATTTTCAAATATCCCCGATTTTAATTTATTTTAAATAGAATCCTCTACTTATTTTTATTGCAATGAATTGCGCATGCCGAATTTAGTAAGATCTCACAATTTCAAAATTTTGTTTCTATTAATTACTGAGCTACGGCGACACCGCTTTTTCAATGAACAGTACCGGAACGCTTAAATATTTCCAAAACTGCTGCAGCTGGAAGGGTAGCTAGAAGGGAAGGCACATACAGAATTCAAAAACGCTAACATCAGTGTTGTCAGATTTACCAATTTTACATCATAATTTTGAATGGAATGCCCTATTTATGAAGTCTAACGTAAAAGTGGTAAATCTGACAACACTGATGTTAGCGTTTTCGAATTCTGTATGTTCAAAAACCCCAAGGTATTGAATTTCCCCCTTCCAGCTGTGGTACTTTTGGGAATATTTAAGCGTTCCGGTACTGTTTATTGAAAAAGCGGTGTTGCCGTAGCTCAGTAATTAATAGAAACAAAATTTTTAAATTGTGAGATCTTACTAAATTAGACATGCGCAGTTCCTTGCAATAAAAATAAGCAGAGCATTCCATTTAAAATAAATTAAAATCGGGGATATTTGTTTGAAAATTTGGAAGAATAATTAGCAACTTGGCAACGTCGCAAACGCGAAAAAAAATATTACAAGGCGAGATAGGGTATTAGTAGATATTTCAATTTAAAATAAAAAATACAGGGTGTTACATTTAAAAAAACAAAGTAAAATGACCTTCAAGTTGCCGTAATTTAAAATTCCGCCAAAAACACCCTGTAGATACAAATTGCTGGCAACATCAAAAATAGTATCCATTTAATATTCAGTTAACTCACTGTATAATATTTTTGAGAAAAGTTAAAGGAATATATCAATTTGGAAGTATTACTTGCGACCTTGCAAATCCGGAAATTAATAGAAAATAAATTATAACTTGGCAACGTCGCAACGATGGAAACTAGAAGAAGTTAAGAAAAAGTTATAGTTCCATATAAAAAAATTAAGTTGATCACTATCCTACTTTCCCGTAACACTCTGTATATTTCTAAATACTTTTAGAATATGCGTCTTGAGTAACCAAATAAGTTTTTTATTGGACATTTTCTTCTATCAGGTACACCTTGCGAGATATCGAAGAATTACACACTAACTGGACACCCTGTATCCAGGACATCTGCCCATGAAGCGGAACGATGTCTACTTCCTCCCATCTCCTCCTCCAACATCTGGAGCAGATGGGTTCCCCTAATACCATTCTCATGAGTGACAGATGTGACAGATGTCTCCCTTCTCAGGGCCCGCTATGAATCTTTTTAGCTTGCCTGCAGTCATTTCTCTCTCTCTCTCTCTAATCAAGCTTCGCCAATTATTTGTAAGCTCAGTCGTCCAGGTGCAACATTGACCTGGTGCCTGTTAATTTCAGGGATCGGTTGTGGGCCGATGCAGGGATTGCCAGCCCCTATCCCAGCTAGACGGTCTGCTCTCTCGTTGCCCGGTACACCAATGTGTCCGGGGACCCACAACAGGGTCACGTCACCTTCTTGTAGCTTGCTAGTTTCTGAAGGTGTGACAGAATTCTTAAATGCACTTCTCATTAAATTAAGATTTTAATGACCCTAATTTTATTTAATATGCGCACTCATTTTTGTAGCCGACAGTCTACTACAACTGCTAGAAATACAAATGTAGTTTAACTAAAACGCTACGACATTCTAATAAAAGTGCTGTTCTATAAAGTTATGGGTTTGTACATATTTAAGGGCCCCACCGGGGGCCCCACAGACATCGTTCTTTCTCATCAGGTTTGCACGACGCCGACGTGCCAACCGATCACACTCATTTTGGTCCGTGTGTGCCGAAAAATCGTCGTGTTAACCGTCGTTCCAAAAAAATCTGTCCGAGCTTGATTTTATCCGTCGGTTTTGAACGTCATCGTGCAACTCGGTACATGTGTGGCCGTTCATCGTGCAATCACGACGGGATTTTGCAGTGCCGTTCTGGTTGCCGTCGAGTAAGCGTATCTAGGGTTAGCGACATCGATCAAAAATGTGCTGTCAGACGTTCGTGAGGGGAAATACTTTGTCTCATCCAAGTATCCTGTTTCTTTTTATTAGAGGTGCTACTGAATTAAGTATGTTTCTTCATCCATCCTCAAATAAATGTACCAATCCCCTGGCTCCAGACGCAATTCTTCTAATAGATTTATATGGGAGAATTGGCCTCTTTTTAAAAGCCACTGTTTCACCCATTTAGAACGTTTTTTTGCTGCATTTCACTTTAATAGCTAAAGCCGCCGCCAATGCTAAAGTATTATCCATGTTAACCGACCAAAAATTTGCGAGAAACTGAAAGAAAACCGAACAGTGTGTAGAGGTATCGTTCCATCGGTTTAAACCGACATCGGTTGGCAAGTCGTACAAACCTGATGAAAAAAAACGATGTCTGTGGGGCCCTTTATGATTGACGCATTTTCCAACTATGCATTGTATATACTTACACCGGCCTTTCAGTCTTTTAAAGCGATCAGGAGATGCAAATCCAATATGGCCGCCGCTCTGTCGATTGAACTCTGCCTGGATAGCCGCACCTGGCGCTCTAACTAACAATAATGCTTTTGTGAACCTACTTCTCGATTTTTGACCCCATTCGTGAGTCTTTACTACCAGAACGGAGCCATTCAATACGCTTTCCGCTGGAAAACCGTTCTTCAGTAGCCCGAAGTCTTTGTAAACGGAGCCTGTGTAGATACCTAAAAGAGACCGTATGCCAGACCCTATGCGATAGATATGTATTTCTAAAGAAGAGTTAAGGTTTCAGCAGGTAACAGAAAGGTTCTGCCGGTGCGCCATCTGGTACCCGAAGGTAATGGCAAACCAAGGAAGTCGCTGTTAAGGTTTACTCAAACCAACGCGGGACTGCGGGAGCGGGTGCGGGATTTGCACGGGACTATAACTACACTGCGGGAAACACAAGAATACACACCGTTGCCATAGCAACGCAGGCGTGTTGCGAGATTATTGTGGTTCGAGGGTCACTCTAAGCTCCGCCCCCAATGTGGTCTTTCCAGCTGTGCTCTCGGATACTACGCAAGCTGGCGGATTCTGGCGCCCGGCGATCTCGAGCAGTAGCCGAACGCTAACAGCTGTGGTTTACAGGGTCAGTCCACCTAACACCACCTAACACGCGACACGGTGCACGGGATACAATCGGTCGAATCTACCGGGGTGCCTAAATAAGTAGTGTTTGTGTGTTATTGAGCGTTTTGCGCATATTTCACAAAAAATGCCGGTGACATGCTCTGTATATGGTCCCATTGTTTTTTTATATTTGTGCCTACTTATTCCCATTGATTTTTGAAATATCTGTTTTTAATAGTTTAATTTTATCATTGACTTGATTCTTAAGTTTTTTAAATTCATTTGCCAAATTCGAGTTTCCCGGTTCTTTAACTTTTTGTTTATAAATTTTGACTCGGTTTTCAATCATTTCAAGAATTCCTTGATTTATCCAGTCGTTATTCTCACGCATCTTATACGTCTTTTTGAATTCAGAGTCTTTTTTACAAGACGTGATTAAGTCAATTAGTTCCTGAAATGGTTGAACTTCTGTAGTTTGAATATTCTTTTCAAATTTTGAGATGAATTTTTTATGATCTATTCTGTTTACTTCTTTTCTATATTTTGTCGTAAGTACTTGTATGTTTTCACCTAAAGTTATTGAAAACAAATTATGAATGATCAGACTGTTACTGTTACTTACTACTTGAATCGTACATTTCAAATTACTACATCTATCTGACAAAACATGATCTATAATGCTCCTTGAGCTATTTGCCACCCCAGTAGCTGCATCTGCAGTTATTGTGTTGAATGGTCTATTGAATAATAAATTATATTCTATCTATACTATAGAATTCATTTCTATTGACCCCCGTATAAGTAAAGTGAACGTCGACCGTTGACGCCGACAATATCGCACAGTCGGATTCTCTGTAAGAAAACGAGATCGCACGAAGGCGGAGGGAACGCCTCTGAATTCGAGGCGGCTCGTATTTGTGAGACTCACATCAAAGTCGGCACGGCGAGTGACCCTACTTGTCTTTGTTAATGTACGGTGGCAGCGGGCACCATTTTTCCCGCGGTCCGCACAGTTACTGCGTCATTCCTGGCAGCTAAGCCAAACTAACCTCACTTATTTTTAATAACGTGTTAAATGCGACTGACATTACATTCTTCGGCTCACTTCTGACGTACCAGTGTAAATAAACATGATCGTCTCGCTTCCCGCATTTCCTAGGCCTGTCGCGCTCCCACTCATGTTCCCGCAGTCCCGCATTGATTTGAGGAAACTTTTACCATTGATTAACATATTTACGGTAAATATGTTAATCAATGCTTTTACTCGTTTATTTGCGCGGTATAATTTCCAGGTGTACGTTAAAGCGCAAGCCGCGGGTCTGCTGCCACTGTACAGGCTCGAGCAGAGGGTACATGGCTGTAGAAATATACAGGGTGAGTTTTTAGTACCGGCTCGGTCGATAACTCAACTAGTGTAGAAGATAGCGACAAAAGTTGTAGATAAAAGTTGTAGCCGCCGATACGCTCCTCGCTCAGAAAATGTTTAGATTTATACAGGGTGAACACATAACGTCGTGGTGATGCAAAAATACATTTTTTTAAATGAGACACCCTATATATTATCCCATTTTTAGATTCTACTAATAATTTCTCTTCTCACAATATAAGGTATTGTAACATTATATAGGGTATTTCAAAAGTTATGACCATTTTTATATCCAAATCGCTATCAAACGAACGTACGGTATGTTAAAAAGTAATGAATCAAAAATTATTTTTTTTACATGGAAAGATTAAAAGTATACTCTAGTTTCAAAATCGGCTATAAAACAGGCCCGCGACGCATATTCGTATACAGGGTGATGTAGAATGCAAAATCCAGATTTTCTCGTTTTTCTTAAATGTAACCCCAAATATTTTATTTTATTATACCAAATAATTGCTTTTAATATGCTCTTTCATCTTTGTATAGCACTTGTTGTACCTACGTTCATCAGTTTCCGAGATATTTCGATTTTTCGGTAAATTTAAAATATAGCTTCTATTTGTGTGCTGAAATTTATTTATTTTGAGCAAGTATTATCGAATTTGTTTTTTATTTACCGAACAACTAATTATAAGGTCACGATAGTATTTGATGAAGTCAAAACTCTGAATCATTGAAATAATAAAGTCAAGTATGCTGAGGAAACAATTTAGAAGGCGTGATGCATAATTATCAAGCAGATTTATCATGTAGGCTTTGAAAAATTGACAGTTTTCATAACCTTCTCAATACTTCCGTACCGTGTGAAACACGAGCTTCAAACATTAATTTTTCCATTGAGGGTATTTAGGAGAATCTTTGAGAAATTGCCTACTTGCCTCTAGAATATATTAACTATAAACAGCAATATCCAGAACGCGCACTCTAAAACTAATGCGTTTGAAAGATTGAAAAATGGTTTTATTTGGACTGTGTCATTTAATATTTCATAGCCTACTTGATAAATTATACCATTGATTAAAGTATTCGTTTAGTACTTTAATCAATGATTATACATGACGTCTATAAAATTGTTTCCTCAGCACACTTGACCTATATTATCTCGTTAGTTCAGTGTTTTGACTTGATATTATGGCCTTATATTTTAGTTGTTTGTTAAGCAAAAGTAGAATTTGATAGTATTTTCTCAAAATAAATAAATTTCAGTAAACAAATAGAAGGTATATTTAAAATTTGTAGAGAAATCGAAATATCTCAGAAACTAATGAATGCAGCCATAACAAGTGCTATACAAAGATGAAAGAGCATATTAACAACAATTCTTTGGTATAACAAAATATTGGGGGTTATATTTGAAAAAAGAGAGAAGATCTAGATTTTGCATTCTACATCACCCTGTATACGAATATGCGTCGCGGGCTTTTTTGTAGCCGATTTGAAAACTAGAGGATATTTTTCATCCATCCCAGTAAAAAATATGATTTTTAATTCATCACTCTTTGATATACAGTACGTTCAATTGTCAGCGATTTGGATATAAAAATGGTCATAACTTTTGAAATACCTTGTATAATGTAACAATACCCTATATTGAAAGAACCGAAATCATTAGTAGAATTTGAATATGGAATAATATATAGGGTGTCTCATTTAAAAAATGCATGTTTGCATTACCACCTCTTTATGGATCATCCTGTATAAATCTAAATATTTTCTGAGCATGGAGCATATCCGTTGCTACAAATTTTATATACAACTTGTTTCGCTATCTTCTACTACAGTAGTGGAGTTATCGACCGAGCCTGTACTAAAAACACAACCTGTATGTAACAGCTGACGGCGTTTGGTATTATTATTTCGGTTGATACTATTTTATGGAATAATTCCATTCTCAAAACTACATATTATGCTCAATGCCTTACAAAATTTGATTTAATTTTTTATCCGGAAAAAGTAAAAATAAAGTGATGTTTTTTCATCATTAATTCCTATATTTTAACAAGGACATGGAAGTTTTAGCTTGCTTATATTCGATAAGTTTTCCTGCATAAGCGCATAAATCGACCTAATGGTCGTGTACTTATTGACAGACCAATATGCACTGAGAGTAAATACCTATGTAGTAAATAAACAAACGCCACATGCTTGGAACATTCATTTTTAGATGAAAATGTCGAACTTTGAACTATACGATATTTATGTCATTTAACAAGTTGAGTACTTGAAAAAACTTTACTGTCCTTGTTACATAAAATCTTATGTACGTATCTTATGAATTATTGTCAAAACTGAAGTTATTTGTTTTCGCACGAAGCCTCCTTATGTAGTTATATTCATAGTTGAGAATGGTCATTGGTTCGTGTTACATTTGGCTCACACTTTGTTATCATAGTAAAAGTTAAACTGGTAAATCCTAGAAGCTGTTTCATACTTTTAGAATTTACCAGCTTAAAATTGACAACGATAAATAAAAAGTAACTACTACACTATCTGACAGGTACAAATTGATTTGACAAAAATCTGGACAAAAAAAATAGACTAGGTACCTCTTGATACATAAGTCCAGATATACCCTTTTTATTTTGTATCTCGCTGATCTTTCAGTTTTCTGAAAAAAGCTATTTGAAAAAGTTGTTTATTTTAACGAGTTCTATACACAGTTCAAAAAAAGTGTCAACTTAGGATTCACCCTGTAGAGTATGAGACCTAAAAAGTATTTATTCAACTCTTCAATATATAGCCCTTTTTCAGTTATCAATAGCATATAACATTTTAGAACACCCGAAATAAGAAAATATGCAATACGGACAGCAACTGAACCAATATTTGTTTTGGATCCATGGTCCATGATATTCAAGTTCAAACAGTTTTTAGTAGTATACGAGAACATTATAGAGTAGGAGCAGTTTAATGCATAAGAGATAAGAAAGCTGCGTTTTCTTGAACGTAAGATATGATTTTCTTCGAGTAGCCTACTTCACCGAAAAAGTATAAGTAAAAGTATATCTGTAAGATTTTTAATTTCTGTTGAGAAGACCAGCAGATTCATTTAATAAAATAAACTGATCTATTTATATCGATTTCTTGAATTTGCATTTACTATTGAGCTACAAAAGTGCCATAAGTTACGAATGTTACCTGTAGCTTGCTGTAATAAATATCTTAACCAAGTGTTTCCACTTCCAGGAAAAGATGCCAATGCAATCGTTTCTCCTGGCGGGTCTTGGTACTTAAGATCTGTACACCAGTTTATTTTAGATCTACGCAGAGCAGCTTTGAAGCCAGTTAGTCCATATTCGAAATTTTTCAGCTTCGATATTTGATGTTGAGTAAAAGCTGAGCTACCCTGTAAATATAATGAATACTGCAGGTTTTAATTTTCTTTACACCTTATCGAATTTATGTTTATTTTTATACATGAATGAAATAAATGAAATAGATAGATGATAAATTGATAGTTACACAATTTATTTAAACCTACCTTATTTAGCGCTGTGCTTTTAGATTCGTTCAATGATAGCGCTGACAGTAGTAAAACTCCTATGAGGTAGATGAACAACAATAATACCAAACCCCAAAATTTAACTCTGGTGAAAAGCATTTGGCCATCTCATTTATATTTTGTGGTCCAGACCCCGCAAAAATGTTTCTATAAAAAAAGATGGCTCTAGCTGTTTTTTTTTCTCTACATTCTCAACGCACAATATTGATTAGAAGTTCCGATAGACATAGCAAATACTCAGCATGATGTTGTATTTGGGGTACGGTAGCACCACGTGTCATGATTCCTGCAAAAAATTGTTTTATGTATACCTAGATATAGAAAGAGTGGGTCGAGTAGGTAGACTAAGGCCCGATTTTATCAACACGGGCATTTTAACAAAAGTTTTGACCAATCAGAGCAGCCCATTCAAAAACTTGCATCTGTCAAAGTTCTCTGAAAATTATTGATCTCACTTGAAATTTACTTCAAAAAGGTGAAAAAAGACATGGTTATGTAATCGACCATTGTGAACTCTCTAGTATCTTTTCAACACTGATTTTCCATCCTAAATGGGTGAAAACTTGCATTTTCCTGTTTAACAAAGAGTTTAGCAATTGCTAATCTCAACCAATCAGATTCCACAAAACCGAAACATTTGATCACTGGATCAAATGTACTGTTAATTTAATGATAATGATGACAAGAAATTCAAATTATTGCATTATTTTGATAAAACAATATTAATTTACAATCGATAATATGTATAAATGTCTCCAATATACCTTTGTATTATAGTAAAAAAGGGTAAAAATGACATTTTATTGCATTTCGCTAAATCTATTATAGATACACACGATGCAAGTGTGCGTTACTGGTTGCCTGTCCTGCTTAACAGCAAAGCCTTGCGATCTGGCAAAAGTATAATGTATAACCTAATTTTTCCTAAACTAGAAATCTTTCGTATAGTCAGAAAGTGAATAAGGTGCTTTATATAAACGTGTTTCTGCGCTACGGTGCCTTTTACGCAGTGCCTACAATCTTTACATCCTCTGTGAATATTTCTATAAGAAGGTCTATTCTATAACAAACATGCATCCAGTCTATAATCAATTTGACTGCAATTGCAATTGGTAATTATACAATAATTATAAGGTAAATATTAAAAATCTAGCATTAATTTGCAAATCAACCACTTTGTTCTGATTTCCTGCTATGATTTTGATCCATGAATTCTAAAATATTTTTGACGAAAGTGTCATCCAGCTTTGACGTTTTGTTTCCAATATTGATAAAGTACTATTGAATGATACTTATTAACATAGCCCTCAATATCCAATAGAAAGTTTTTGCTAAACAACATCCAATAGAAAAGCTTTGTCAAAGCCTTTGTTAAATATGCATGTTGATAAAATCGGGCCTAAGTATTTTGAAGGAATGGTCATAGTCTCCGACTTTGGTAATTTCAGGGGAGCCAATATAATGAATCTAAACCAACACCATAAAAACCATTGTTCAAATACACTAAGCTAGTGTTCTGAACCTGAGAGGTCGAGAGAACTCAGTAAGAAATTCAATTAGCTTCAACAGGACCATATTCGTTACGTTATTTATACAAACATGGTAACAAAACATAAATGTTTGAAGTCCTCGTTCATTTTAATGTGAAGTTTGCGCTGGTGTTTGTTCAAATCAATTTCTCCCATTTTGGATTTGCAGGGCCTTAGCTAGGCGTTGACCATGGAGGGGGTTCATGGTGACCTTGGGGGGGGGGTTCGTGTATAAAAGAATGTGTAATGTCTTAATTTGCTTAAAATCTGTACAGATTGTATCGCTGCTAATGTGATAAGCGCCGAGGGATTGGTTACTAGTAGAGTAAATCGCTAAGTTTGGAGAAAGCATCATAAGGGGGGGGTTTGAACCCATCAAACCCCCCCTTATATACGGCTCTGTGGATTTGTTTCTGCAACATTAAGTATTAAATCGTTTTCCAAACAACAAAAATGCCAACTAGCATAAGTACGATGTAAAAAATGGAATTAAACACTTCAAACCTTCGGTTGTTAATTCGAGTAATCTGTGTTTATTTTTAACCAAAAGGTATATATCCAAATTTTCAGACTTGAACTCCATTTATAGCTGGGCTGGGCAATTTTTGCCCAGTGTTATTTGATATCGCTCTGAGAAGCGAACACTATTTTCATAATAGATATGAACGGAAGGCCGTACCAAAACATCAAGATGCCCGTTGCCCACTACTTACAAAAGAACCTAAACATTGGAGAGCTGTCAATAACAACCTTATTTCACTCTAGGACAGTTAGAATTGGCCATTAATTCACTAAAACCTAGGAAGGATCTTGGTCTAGATGATATAGTCAACAACTAGGACCACTGGCAAGGTTTTGGCACCTCCGACTGTATAACTGTCAGTGGAGTGAGAAACGAATACCAAACTATGGCTGAAATCCAGGATAGTCGATGTCCCTAAACTGGGGAAATATCGCGTAGAGGGTAAGAGCTATCGACCAATACCTCTCCTCTGTTCTCCGTTCTCCCTTCAAACTGTATTAACGGCTCATCCTGAATAAAACAAGCCCACACATAGGTTCCCAACAAGCTGGACTCAGATTCGGTAAATCTGCACTGGCCAAGGTGCTAAATCTCACACAATACATATAGGATTGTTTCGAAAGGAAAGGATAAACGGGGGTGGTGTTCGTGGTGGAACCAGAAGTAGGTACGGTCTCCCCCAGGGTAGCATGCTGGCGCCTCTTCTATTCAATTTGTACACGAATGATCAACATGTCGGCCTTTCTACAAATAGTTTTATCTACTTCGATGACGTAGCCATTACGTGCCAATCCCAAGACCTCGAGAAAATCAAAAAAAGGCTAACAGAGTCTAGTGGCGTAACTAAGGGCCCGCAGGTCCCGCAGCTGCGGGGGGGCCCGTGGTTTTGGGGGCCCCGTAGTCCTGGAGGCCCAGGGTCCTCAAGCGCCATCGTCCTTGTATTAGTATTTTTGATAAATAATACCTATGAACTCTATGATACATGCCTATCAATCCTATCATTGAAAAAGTGGAGCAGTATTGCATTTTAAACTAAATACTAAAAATTGGCGCAGTATCCGCAGGGAATGGGAAAATGCGGCAAGATAGCATACGTGAAAATTTTTTTTGCTAATTTAACTAGGTGTCTTCTTCCACAACACAGGTCACACAAACAACCAACACACACATAGGAGCAAAATACAAACTAAACAACGACATTCTAAAAACATTTTTCCAACCACGAATTTTTTAGTTTTTCGGGTGATTTATTAAATATGTAAAGGTCGTTGTTTAGTTTGTATTTCATATTGGTGTGTTGGTTGTTTGTGTGACCTGTGTTGTGGAAGACACCGAGTTAAATTAGCCAAAAATTGTTTGACGTTTTTTGATTGAGAATTGCATTTGAAAGCCTGTGACTCAATGCAGATTGCTATTTTTTGCGAGCAAACCTCAATGTTAAAGCCCTGAAGATGGTAATGAACATTGCTGAAAGCTTTGGCAGTCCCTTTATGCAGTGACCCGTGTTTTGGCCACAACCCCAAGACTTTCTCTTCGATATATACAGGGTGAGTCCTAGGTCGAAATTTTATAGAAGATATACAGGGTTACTGGTAACTCGACCACTTTCCTGCGGGAAGTGATAGAGGGACTCAAATGCAATAAATTTAACCCCCCATATGTAATTCCGAAAACCGATAGTTTTCGAGATAATTAACATCTAGTGTTTTTCAACGGTATGTCCAAATTTCCACACTACATCCCAAATTTAGAAAAAACCCTGTTGTCGATTTTAGTAATTTACAATGTAGTTTTTTACCGACACATACGCAAATCTAATTTAGTATTTAAATGTGTAAAAATACTAAACAGTTTCAAATTACATACAATTATTTGAAAAATAAAGAACAAAATTTTTACATTCACCGTGAAAGAAAATTGTCTAGCTCAAAAAAAGATACACAACCAGTCAAACAAATTATTTTAGAAACTTTCTTATCTGATCGCCTATTCCAAGGACAAGAATGACAGTACAACCACAAGTAACTATTTAACAAAATTTATCAACATAATACAGAATCATCAACAAAATGATATTCCAGCATGATTGGATGGATTTAATTTGTTTTACTTGCAAACATTCTAGTATGTAACTGAGTTATCAATAATGATTGTAGTGCCATTCGTTCTTTTTGAATCGGTGATTTTTATTCATTGGTGTTTATAATCTTTCTGAAAAGGTTATTAGGTAGGTATTAAGTTTTTTTAGCGATTTGTTCAACCGTTTGTATAATTTTTTTTGAGCTATATAATTTTCTCTCACGATGAATGTAAAAATTTTGTTGATTATTTTTTAAATATTTGTATTTAGTTTGGAACTGTTTAGTATTTTGAGACATTTTAATACTAAGTTAGCTTTGTGTTTGTGTTAGTTAAATACTAAAATAAAAATTATCAGAATCAACAACAGGTTTTTTTCTTAGTTTAGTGTGGAAATTTGGACCTTTGGTTGAAAAACATTAAATGTTAATTATCTCGAAAACTAGCGGTTTTCGGAATTACATGTGGGTTAAATCTATTACATTTGGGTCGCTCTATCACCTCTTGCAGGAAAGTGGTCGAGTTACCAGTAACCCTGTAGAAGTCATTGAAATAAAATAATTTTTCAAATAACTTTTTTAGAAAACTGAAAAATAAGCGGGATCCAAAATAAAAAATGTAGCTCGGATCTTTGTCCCATCGATTAGGCATTGCACCTGTCAGATAGTGCAGTAGTCACTTTAGTAGTCACATTATTATGAACACAGCTTTTAGGATTTACCAATTTAGAATTAACTACGATAAACTGAAAGTTACTAGTGCACTGATAAATTTACAGGTAAAATCGGGTACAATACCTGATGATAAGACAAATATTCGAGCAAAAAAGCTAAACATAAGGAGACTATAGGTACGTCTTAATACACAGGTCCACAGACCAGGTCCCTGACATACTTTTTTGGATTCTGTATTTCGCTTATTTTTCAGTTTTCGGATAAAAGCTATTTAAAAAAGTTATTTATTTTAACGATTTCTATACACAGTTCAAAAGAAAATTCAACTTAGGACTCACCCTGCATATATACACAATACAATATGGAAAAAGAAGCCGCGGAAAATTTCTTGCGGGGGGGGGCGAACTTGAAGTTACGCTACTGACAGAGTCCCTAGCAACAATGGCTGAATACCCAGATAAAACTCGACCCTCCTATTCCATCTTGATAACCGGAAAGCCAACAGGAAACTGCAAATAGAATTGAATTCGCCCAGGCTACAGTCCAAATCAAGTTTATTTGGGTGTTATACCTTAGACAGGACTGTGTCCTAGAAAAAATACATAGAGAAGACTAGAGCAAAAGTAAATACAAGGAACGGTGTTATTCGCAAGCTGGTCAACTTCCAATAGGGGGCCCACCCTCGCGTATTGCGGACGACATCCCTTGCCTTGTGCTTTGCCCCAGCAGAATATTACGCATGCCCTGTATGGTTCAGATCGACTCATGCTAACACACTGGACCCCAGGGCCGCCACATCGCAAGGTTGGGCCCAGGACCAGATTCTAGCCACGGGCCCCCAATACCATAGCCGTCTCAAGTGATGAGGCCGTGACCTTCGAATTGGCAACGAGATGGTTATGCCAATTGCCAATACCATGTTGAAAAACTATTGATTTCCTCTCTCAAACAAAAAACGTCATTTGTACTTGCTTTCAAGTTTCAGTGATTGAAATGTCTAAATTTTTACTGAACTATGTTTTTTATTCTTCATTTTCTCAAACAAATTTAAGAAACTGTTACCGAAAATTGGGAACACTAGTATTCACGTACGTTAAGTAGGTAGTTATTAGTTATGGGATTTTGTTACCTTTTCGCCTTGGAATAGTACGAATTGCAAATAGAAGCCGTAATCAGAGAAACTCATAATCACTCATTACTTAAGAGTAGCTGACAGAAAATAGAGATTGACTAAATTTAATAATCAACACATTCAATCATTTTTTTCAACTTGAAATTTTGTACACTGATTGGAAAAGAGAGTTTATGTGTACAACATCGCTGAAGGGTTTGATTGAAACAGCAAAGAATATAGAATGTGTATTAAGTGAAAAACAGGAACAAAAAATAATTGCTACAAAAATGGAGTTGCTTCATTACAGTTTGTTCACAAAACCTAACCTAATATTTTTAAAGAAACGTCAGCAATATTACAGTTCAGTCATCATCATAGTCACAATGTCTTAACAGACATGTGAACTCGTAAAATGCATTAAGTCGGAGCTAGAGTATTGCCGCCACGAATATTATCAATAGTTTTGAGAACTGTAGCTCGCCATCGTTCGCGATTTACTGTTAGTTCAGTGGCGCTCTTGATACTCATATCCAGCAACTGTTTCGTTGTATCCACCCACCCAGCGTGTAGGCCCACTCGGGCATGACCATGAACTACAAGTTTCTCCATATTATTGCTTCTGTGTATATGTCCGAAGAAAGTAAGCATTCTCGTCGATACAATGGAGGATAGTCTCTGGATTACCGAGCTCATCCAGTATGGAAACGTTAGTTCGTTGGGCGGTATAAGGAACTCTCAGCATTCTCCTCTACGTCCACATTTCAAAACCATCTATGCGAGCTCGATCTGCCTTTTTAACAGTCCAAGTTTCCGAGGCATACAAAAATATCGAGAACCCAAGAGACTGAACCAGCGACATTTTGATCGAGTTAGTTATGTTATGATGTTACATGACATACACTGTTAAAAAACAGTCACCCACGGGACAATGTTTACTAAGATTACTAAGATTACGATACCTGTAGACGGGCTATCTAAAACCTACTATTCTGGATCAGGTTAATGAAAATAGCCCCCCTCACAAATCTAGATCTAAACATCTACATTTACTTGTACTGTTGTCAGACTGGACGGATTGTTATTTTCTGAAAACAGTGGACGCGCTAGTTATCGGTGCTTTAAAAGTACAAAGAATAAATAAACTGTGAAATAAATATTCTGAATTATTGGAAAAAATACCTAACACTTCGTTTAGAAGAGCTGAAATTACTGAATTTCTTACAAAATAAAATATCACACCCTCACTATCAGAAATTAAAACAAAAAGTCAGTTATTAGAATTAGAATAGAAAAAGTTACACTTTGTTTTGCTCCTCAGCAAATTTTAGCGCGTCGTCCATTTGGGGTGTCAATTTTCAGCTCGTCATGAAATTCGAGTGCCGTCTGCCCCCCCCCCCCTTCTAGAACAAATCCTAAATCCGCCCCTGAGTAGAATCATCATTTCTAAATTTGTATCTGATTTCGACTTGTATTAAATTCGTTTTATTCCCTCATTTTTCGTTATAATATTGTTAGTATCTAAGATCGAATTTTAACTTTTTAAGGAATTAGGACCACAAAATTACTGCCGGGTATATCCCGAATGCTTTTACTATATTCTAGTGACGAGTCGCGCGGTCTACATAATGTAGATATTTTAAGTTTGATATCCCATAGAAAATAATTTTATGAAAAATAATTTCTGTATAATTAGGTTAGTTTATAATGTTTGTTTTCCAAAAAATTCGATTATTTGAAAAAAGTCTTTTGAGAAGTCATAATAGACGCTAATTGCCTTCATATAGGTGCATATATTTTTGTGAAGATTAATTCACGAAATTCAGAGTACCTACTTTAATCGAAACTGATTGAAGCTCTAAACACTGCGTTGTAATAAATATATTTGTTTACGTCCTGCCTGCCAAAACTAATAATATAACGGAAGCTCCAAATAATAACACAAATAGTTGGTACTTAGACATACCTAATTAGAAACATGCGACATATAATCCCAAATCACAATTGGGTTAGGTTATAAACAGCTTACCTTGTTTAAAGCTCTAAACTAACGCATCCGAGCGAAAATTGTCATGTTCCAAAATTGGTCTGTAAAAGAGGTGGGAATGTTTACTATTCACTTGGATTAACTATCAAAAATACAAAATACTTTTATCAACGTTAACCCATGAACTACAGCGATATAGAGAATTTTAAGGGCGTCGTCAGCATATGATCGGATGCCGCGACGTCGGCGTCGATAGACAGTGGCGTGCGCGGTTTTTTACGATGCGTCGGATACTCACTGATGTGAATGGGGTATTTTCCATCTTACTAATAATATTGCCTGTTTAATGGCTGGAATGGATTGCTTGTATCTAATTTGTAACGATGGCACTCTTTGCTCAATTTTTTCTGCCCACGTGGAGTGAAGATAGAGTTTGAAAATCATCCCTCATTTAAATCTCCTAAACATCCCGCCTAAGAAGTCAACCAATCAAAAATCATGTTTATGCAGGATGTAGATAAGATGTAACTATATTAATTTGAATTATGCGTAGATTCAAGGTTGTCACGTTGTTAACATTTTGCCTAGTTTTTCTACATATAGAGGATGTAAACCTAATTTTATGTATTATGTTTATTTAGTTTCCCTCTTTCTTTAATTGAATAAAAATTCATGTCTGTAGACTATACACTGCAATTCCATTGTTTGCATTATAATGTAATTAGCAGTTCACTCTGAGAATGTTTCCTAGTTACTTTTCACAATTTTACTCGTCATTCTTTAACAGCCTGTCACTATAGTGTCATGCCATATATAACCTCCCCTAGTCTCACAACTGTCACGATTAACCGTGATGAAATGATGTAAACAAACATCTGTCAATGTCAATACGAAGCGGAGGTTATGTTTGTTGATGGAGAAAAGGAGGTCAGACGACAAAGTAGAGCCACATTCTAAGAATAGCACCACCTTAAGAGCACCACGAAGAACTTATTACGTCACGCTAAGATTTATTACGTCACAGCTTTGGCGCAAAATTTTATGTTTGAACTTTGGAGGGGATTTTAACCCACTTAGCGTTCACAATAAAACGTAAAAATGTTCGTTACATGGTTTTTGGGGGCGTAACATCAATATGCCGTCATAAAATTTTGTTCGGAAAATACCCCTACCAGCCTTTCACATGATTGCCCGATTTGTTGAACAATATTTGAAATCAAGCGTGTCGGTACTCAATCTGCTAGCTGGGAGGCTCATTTCTTAGTCTAAACGTCCTATACAGCACTCAATAGGTACTATTTGAATATTTTTTAAATTTTCTGTCCTATCCCCTACACTGTTTCTGTTGTATGGAAATAACATCCAATCCAGTCTGCAGCTTCGCAGACGACAGTACATTATCGTGCATGAAACCAGGCAAGCCACTATCAGCCCAGGAGACGGTACGTCGACGACAGCAGCATGCCTCACAGATCAACGCAGATATCAAAACAATTGTCGAGTGGGAATTAGCAAATAAAATACAGTTTAACGTACAGAAAACTCAGGCAATAACACTGACAAAGAAGTTTCACGCTGGCTTGCCAACTGTGAAAATGGAGGGTCACCCAATAGTCGAATCACCTTCCGTCAAGCTTTTGGGGATCAACATTAACAATAACATGTCCTGGCATGACCACGTCGTCAGTATTGCTAAAACAGCATCACAGGAGCTTGGAGTTTTGTTCCACTGTAGGAAGCTGTGTACACCAGAGCAACTATACTGCTGCTTTACAAGGCGCAGATCCGACCATCGTTGGAGTATTGCTCCCATGTGTGAGGATGCGCTCCGAAGCACTCTCTAAAGCTTGTGGACCTTATCCAGAAGAGAGCAATTAGGCTAATCGATACGCCCAATCTCACCAGTCCTTGTTTTACAGATTCTGCCACGGAAGATGTTCGAGTGAGCTCTTCCAGATAATAAAACACCAAAGGCCGTCCGAACGAGGAACACTAGAGAGGCTCTGCGGGCGCATCCTTACCAGGTCGACGTCCCTACTCCCCGAACCAGTCTCCTCCAGCATTCCTTCTTTTGGAGAACTTCGACGCTGTGAGCTGCCTGGGAATTTATTTCCCGACGGCTACAACCTGCAGCATTTCGAATGTGACATGCACCGACAATAGTTATCCTCTCGCAGCGTCTCTACAGCGCCATAGGATCTCAGCCTTTGTGGGAGGTCAACCATAAAAAAAATCTGGGGGGCGGGCTCAAGTCCCTGCCCTATATACACTAAACAGTATGAATTATTTTTGAATTTTGGGGGGGGCTAATTTCGTTCTTGGGAGGCTAAACCCCCAAGCCCCCACCTAACTACGCCTATGCCAATAACCTACTGTAGATGTAAATTTAGACAATTAAAGCTTAAAGCTTTCTTACTCTGGCAGGAATATTTACTTTTGAAACTGGAAAATATATATTTCCAAACACATGCGAAGCTACCGTAAATATATAAGGACCATCACAACTACAATACCAAGAACAGAAATAATTTTTGAATAGGTACCAAACGATTGCCTCCAAATTGCTTGTATAGTGCTCCACACTTTCTGGGATTGAGCATTGTTGTTAATCACCTACCTGTTGAAATTAAAAATACCTAAAGACACAACTGTGATATTCCTAATTCCAAAGGCGTTGGTAAGGGCGGCTAATTGCGGTAATTACCCCCTCCCCACAAAGAATAATAAATAGTACTTAATCCACAATTCTTAAATAGAGGTTATATATTATATAATGTCGCAAAAATCTAATCCACAAAAATGCACCCTCCCTCTCCACGAATGTTTTTTGCTGATCATGTAATGCCGCTAAAAATGTTGTCCACAAAAACCCCCTCATACATACGCAAATATAGATAATTTTTAATTGATCGATTCAGTAATTTTACTTCCCACACAGATAGGGTGTTCGCGAAAATTTTCGAATTTTAGGTAATGCACTTTTTGGGCGTTTTATGATGTCTAGATAACGAAAATCCACGGCACTCATTTCCGTCGGTCTATCTGTCTGTCGGTCTGTCTGTCGGTCTTCTGTCGGTCTGTCTGTCGGTCGGTCTGTCGGTCTGTCTGTCGGTCTGGCTGTCGGTCTGTCTGTCGGTCTGTCTGTGCGCGTTTTTCTAGCCTCGTAGTCTCAGCAACCGCTGCATGGATTGTGATGAAATTTAGGTAGCGATATGGTGTGGGGTCGTAGTAGGTAATACTACCACGATTTTGAAAATCGGTGCATAGCCGGCGGAGTAATTAGCAAAAAACGAAAAAATTTAAATATTCCTCAAACTTCGTTTTTAGGCGTTTTGCTGTATTCATAATAGGCAGTCTAGTGACCTGTGAAAGAACACCTAGCAGCATAGATCACTTCTTTAGGTCCATCCGAACATTGCCTTTTCTATTACAGAAACCAAAGTACTTAGAATTTTCTGATATATACATACGAGTATTGATTTAGATCGTCCTATATTGTTTCACGCGAAAACTATTGAATTGATTTCAATGAAATTTTGAGACAGTATTATTACCGTGGCGAGGATGAAAAATGCTTATGTTTTTTTTTAAATTGTGTCAGTGTCGGCGCAGAAATAATGAAAAAAACTAAAAATCTAAAACAGCCCAAACTTCGTTTTTAGGCGTTTTAGGGGATCCTGATCATTTTCTACTTTTTTTGGGTGGGGGTGAAATTGAGGTGGTTGTGGGGTGGAGGGTTGAAAAACTGAGAAACTCCTTGTATTCATAATAGGTTGTCCATTGACCTGTGAAAGAAAGACCTAGCGCCATAATACACTATTTTAGGTCCATCCAAACTTTGTCTTGTCTATTACAGAAACCCATGGACTTTTCTGATGTTTGCATACGAGTATATCGCTTAAGATCGTTCGACATTGTGTAAATTGGAAATTGTTGAATTGTTTTAGTGAAATTTGGACACAGTATTATTACCGTGTTGAGGGTGGAAAACGCGTATGGTTTTTAGAAATCGTGTCAGTGGCGGCGCAGCAATAAAAAAATTGAAAATATGAATACCGTTCAAACGTCGTTCCTGATCGTTTGCCACATTTTTTTAGAGAGGGGTAAAATTGGGGTGGTTTGGGGGTAAGGAGTTGAGAAACTGAAAAATTTGTTGTATTCCTGTCCTACCTACCGACAAAAAAAAAGAAACAGTATAATATAGAGGCCGCTAAAACCATGTTTTTGGGTAGGAACCTACTTTGGGGATCTCTGATCGTTTTCTGTTTTTTTTGCAGTACCTATCCAAAATGAGCTGAGATAGGATGGGGTCTCAGGTAGGGTAGTTGGGAAGCCCCGAAACACATTTCATTGTTCCCTACGATTGATAATGGTAATATGATCTGTTTTCAAATATCGAAAAACCGGCATGCCATGCGATTAAGGTAAGAGTTTAAGATTGCAGAATAAAAACTGTGTCATCCTAGTTCCTACGGAGAGAGATGTTAGAAATTATTTACGACAGTTTTTGTGTTAGTAGTTTTTTGCGGGCGGGTAGGCGATGCTTTAGATCATGGTTTAGATGCAACGGAATCTCAGACTATAACTTCATGCTATGGGAAAATAATAAATTATTGGTACCACCGTAATGTGTGGGAAGTACTGAGTCAATCAACTTGACTCCATTTTTTTAATAAATTTTCATCTCCATTATTGTCACAATTTTCCTTCCAGGATCCTCTTCATCAGTCTTCACTTAATCTCTAAAGGGCGCCACCGCCACTCACCCCCATTGGTGACGACCATGCAGCATGTAATTTTTACTACCTGATAAAATTAGCACTGGTAAAATAGAATAGAACCTACGCCAGCACGCACTGTTCTGATAACGCAGAACAGGCTACCATTTTCTAGGTTTTAGCGGATACCGTAGGTTTCCTAAAGGCTGTGTATTGTGAGAAGAACGATATGTAGGATTTTTAAGAATGAAACTACCCATCATATACCGGCAATACCGTCATCATACCCATTTTATATCTTTTTCCCATAACTATATTTTGATAACTGTAGTCGCTGCAAAATATTTGACATGGAACACACCAGCCAACAAACACCGTGCGATAGAGCACCCTAGTATGGCATTTCTGCACTCGTCATCGTCAATACTGTCTGCTCCCTAATGTCACTTCCCATGCACTTTCTAAACTTGTTTTTAGTCTTGTGAATACTTGGCTGCCTTATCTCTTTCTTCTATCACTTTTATTCTGTGCTTTGACAGTAATGACAGTGTGAATGACAGTCCATTTACTCCATTTTGGTGTTCGGTCTCGTCAGGACGTCAGGTCCGTCAACGTCAAGTGGTCAAGTCCATCCATTTTCGAATTTGTTCTACTTTGAACTTTGGTTTTGGTGGTGTTTGGTTTTGATATTCTAATTTTTGTAGTTGCATTCCATATGAATTTTAATATTTGGCACATGTTTGCCAAATACATTTCTTAAGCTATGGGGTGAGTTTTATACTTTGTCGATCATCGGTATCATCACAAATCCTCACCTCAAATATTTCCAGCCATTCATAGTTGGCATTTTGTCAACATGACATGATGGTGATCTTCCCCCATATTTGTTATTGTTAGGTTATCTGGTAAAATTCCAAAAAATAGTGTTTCTAAATGACTGAAGACCATTTTTGTATTGCAGCGGTGGATCTGATGACGAGAAGAAATTGTATATTAGATTCCCGAAGCGAATAGAGGACGAATTTGTCGTAAAAGATTTGCATCCTGATATAGTTAAAAGTACAAGTACCACGACAGGTGAGTGGGTTTCACAGTATTTTAAAAATGTGCTGTGGTTTTCAGGTATCGGTAGGTTGGTATCGATATCATTATTATTTCAGCTGATTCTGGAATGGAATTAGGTAGTTGGTTTTCTTTGGCAAGAAATCACATTTTGTACTTAACAAATTAATGTAGCATGCAAGTCCCTAAAGTTTGTGTCACAGAATTGGTCCAATCAATTTTGGTTATAGACAAACCAGTAGTATCTTTGGCATGGTTTATGCATAAAAGTATAGGCTTATTGAGGAATGTGATTAGTTTGCAACTTTGCACCACAAAATATATGTTGACCTGCCATGAATCATTTTACTACAGCATTATTTAATATAAATATACAAAACAAGTGTTTTTTTCCAGTTCTTGCTTGAAATCACCAAGTGATCTACCAGTTTTATTCAAGTTGGTATAAACATAGATTCTTCAAGTCTTTAGACATGAGATAAAGCCGGAAATAATAGACTCTAACTGGTATACATATATAACTTTCCATTACTAGATACAGAAATTAAGCGAGAAAACATGAACATCGTTAAATATAATCACAAGGAAAATAAGTTTTTATTCTATAACGCACTAGAGGTAGTGCTGGTATTCTGAGAAATCATTAGCTATGTTCTAGCGTCAATATTCTGATAGTTTGAAACTGGATTGGGGATTACTGGACAGCACATGTCTAATCAGACAGCTGGTTTCAAACTGTTGGGAATCATCCGGTGTTAGAACGCTATCTTCGCATGTCAAACCATAATTGATGTTTGACAGCAAGTTTTGTGGTTAGGTTGGCAGGCAGGTTGACGTATTTTGAGTTTTGTTTTGTACCGGTGTTGTGTACCTTTATGGCCTGTTAATTAATAAATTTTACCTATCATGTAATTGCAGTATTGAGTATTGTATGCAGAGATTGAGATTGCACCATTGCACGTAATTGTTAGAAATTCTATACTTGTACAGAGCAATCAAGAAAAAGATCTTCATGACCATGAAGCAGTACCTCTATCATCCCTTCATCATCTGTGGAATCCCATTGATCCAATCTGAATCTGAGTCTGAGCTGGAAATCTCTGATGTCATTTTTCGTTTTTTGTAACAATTGTGATGTTTACCATAGATGTTTACTCCCCGAAACAAGTTTCGTTTCATAACCACAACCCAACTTTGCCAGACAGAAGACCCATCTGCCATCTGCACATGTCCCAAACTCCCAGTCCCACCAAAATTCTGTGTACTGTTTTGACCGTCTAAAACCAATCCTCCAACTACCAATTGTTGTCGCTCGAACGCAGAACGCATAGTTCCAAATTGGGATTTCACCTGCTTGAATGCGATTTCGTCAGTGCACACACTCAAACGATTTCAAATTGTTGGAAATCTGATGCTAGAACATAACTATAAATCCTAGAATACTAACCTTATTTTTATACCTATTACTACTAACCTTCATAAAATTTACTACTTGAGAAAGGATCACAATTTAAAAAAAAAAAGTTTTTGTCGCTTATTAACTTTTACTGAAAATTGTTCATAATAAGAATCTTTCTGAATACAAATATTAATAATAACAAGAATAATTCCATTTTTGAACTGCAAGATACACAGCAAAGAGCAGATGTTCTCTGCAAAAGGACCTTTGGCAGTGCTCACATTAGCGCATCGCCATTCTAAGTTTTTTGAAGGACAGTGTTGGCACCTTGCACTCTTATTTAGACTAGGAGTGGCTCTATCCTCTGATCCATCTTGGTTTAATATATTCTCAATAATTAATCTTAGCGAGCGGGTTAAAGTTGGTCAAGTTTTTCATTGTACCAACCATGGTTTTATCAGCTGGTTTTATGATAAATACATAATTTTTTTCTGGAGATGGTTCCTAGCTCTTTGTTTGTTGGTTGTAATTACACACAATCCATGAATTCAACCTCAGATGGACTAAAGGCTTCTTGAACACTATATTCGCTCTCGGAACCACTATCCAACACACTCTATTCTCCTCATTTCCACTGAGCAATAATCCTGCTAAGCCTTGTTTCGCTTCTAATGGTAATTATCATTGTCATATCCCATCTGTTAGCTTCCATAATGTTGTATTTTGAAAAAACTTAGAAACTAACGATATTGACAAAAAATAATCAAAATAACGCTAAACGGGTCTTATGTTTAAATATAACATTTATACTAACCTTCGTAAAATTTACGACGCCGTTGTCCAAATAAAACTATTCCAATTACTATCAAATGCACTTTGGGTCACTAACTTACTCACACCGATCTAATAGAAGATTAGGCGAGCGTACAAGGTCAAGGGCTAAGCCGCGTCGATAAAATTGCAGATTAAACTAAGTCTCGTCGTAAAATTTACGATGGTTAGTATTCTAGGGTTAAATAAAAAAAATACACACTTATAGTTTTAAAGTAAAAAAATTAGGATTCATCATCCTCACTGCCCTCGGCCGATTCATCGGCAACTATAAGAGATTTATAAAAATTCTGAAACAAAACAGGAATTGCATTGCGACCTTGACATAGCCTCATAAAATTTTTATATCTTTCTGTTGATATATGAACCTGTTTGGTGTAGGCTGGGTGAAGGGTGAGTTCATCTGATGACAAGTCTGTGTTTATCTGTGAACTTCTCTTGCTAGGGAAGTTTGAAGCTTAACACTGAAGAAAGTCTTTAGAATTCATGTCGAATTGGAATGAAAACTGGCAACTCTTGTCGAATCGCGTCGTGTTTGCTTTGATAAAATTGCTGTTTTCAAGTCGAAATTAATTATAAATTGTATGTGTACATGCTGTCAATTGTGAAATATTGCATGTCAAGTAAAGGCAAACGGGCCAAACTTATTCCTGTGGCGATTCCTGGATTCTAACCGCATCAAAACAATGTGCATATCTGTGCCGTGTTGCCGTTCATTGTTAGCATTTAATGGTTAATGCTGAAAAGTGGAAACCATGGAGTGCGACGTCTGCAAGGAGAAAAACAAAGATGTGTTTAAGTGCGATGGGTGCCGTATGGACATTTGCAAGACCTGCGCTTCCTTAACTTCTTCTGAAGTTAAAGTATTGCAACTTAATACCAGGGTTATGATATTTCACTGCAAGAAGTGCCTATCATTCGAGACCTGTACTCTACTGAAAAACACCATCGAGGATAAAACCAATATTATCGTAAGTAAAGATGAAATTATCTCACTACTAAAAAAGAAAATCAAGGAACTAGAAGAAACAGTTCAAAATTCAAAACCAAGTATGTCATACAGCGCTGCTTTAGTCAGTTCAGCCAACCAAAGCCAGAACAAATTAGCAAACTATAATATGCCTAGTTTGATAATTAAGCCAAAACACAAACAAAATATAGAAAAAATACAGTCTGACCTAAAACAAAACATTAAACCTTCTGATTTGAAAATAGCTATTAGAGGTACTCATAAAACTGCAAAAGGTCATTTAGTTGTTAAGTGCCAGAATAAGCAAGACCTTGAGACATTAAAAAAAGAGGCTGACAAAAAATTAAGCGGATATGATATAGAAATACCGAAATTAAGGTATCCTAGAATAAAAATAACTGGATATGAGGGTAATACAGACAAAGAAGAACTGGAAAGGAGTATTAGAGAACAGAATCCCTTCAACCCAGATGATGAATTTAAAATTACATTTGTAAAAAAGGTTAAAGACCACTATACTGTTTTTGGAGAGTGCTCTCCTTCTCTGTTTCACAGATTTATGGCTACGGGAAAGATATTTATTGATTGGGAAAGGTATCCAATCTACGAGCATATTGGTTTCACTCGCTGCTTTAAGTGTCAAGAGCCTTTCCACAAAACTGACAATTGCCCAAACCAACCTGCGTGCGAACACTGTGCAGGACAGCATAGGTCTTTAGACTGCAACAACGATACCCTAAAACAATGTAAAAATTGTTTGGCGGCTAATCTTAAATACAAACTCAATTATAAGACAGACCACGAAGCTAGTGACCCAGACTGCCCTTCGTATAACTACCTCGTGACGGTTTTAAGGAGCAAGATTGATTATGGTGCTATAAATGGCTGATATACAAGAAGAAATCGAACTTCTGCAAAGTTTGGACAGTTTGGATAATGACATTAGTGAGGAAATTATTACTGACTCTAATATGTTAGCCAATAGAACTGAACTGAATAATAAAATCCTAGCTGTTTTACATTTAAATATTCGTAGCATAAGAAAAAACTTTAATGAATTACTTAGTTTTCTTGAGGTGTATAATCTTAAATTTTGCGATATTATTATTCTTACAGAATCATGGAACCTCGAAAGTGGTGATAATTTCTGCATTGATGGTTACACTATGTACTATGATAAAGCAGACTTTAACAAAAACGATGGCACAGTAATCTACGTGAGATCCAATTTAAAGCATACAGTAGCACACATCAAACTCGAATTATCTAAAGTTTCCCTAACTAAAATAGAACTAAAAGTCAGTGATGTTTCTGTTAGAATCTCTGGTATCTATAGACCTCCTTCCACCAGCACACCAAATTTTCTATCGGACATTGAAGCCTACCTGTCTGATTCACTTGGATCACAGGTTGATGTGTTGTTGGGGGATATAAACCTCAACTTACTTGAAGAGCATAATAACGAAATTGTAAACTATAATGCTATGTTAAACCATTTTGGTTTTATATCTACCATCAACTCTCCTACAAGGGTTACACCTAACTCTTCCACCGTCCTAGATCACATATTTTTAAGGAAAAATGTAAGGGCCAATTTCATTAAGTACTCCTCCTATATAATCCATTCTGCAATAACAGATCACTATCCGACAATGTTCAATATAAGTAGCGATGATAAAAGGTGTAAAAATAGTGAGTCGATAAATGACCACACTGTCACTAATATAGATTATATATCGTTGAACAACCATTTGCAAAATCAGAATTTTGATAGTATTTACGGCAGCCAGGACCCGGAGGTAGCGATGTCAATCTTAAATAATATAATGGCTAATGCCATAAATCAATCTAAATCCCAAAAAACGTATTCTAATAATAAATTTAAAAAAATGAAACCGTGGATTACTAATGGCATTATTACTAGCATAAAAAGAAGGGACAAAATGAAGAAGCAACTTTTACAACATTATACGTTGGAGAATAAAACAGCTTATAAGGCGTATCGTAATAATTTGCACAACTTAATTCAGATCTCTAAACATGACTACTATAAAAAGAAAATACTTAATAGCGGTAATAACCTTAAAAAAATTTTTAAGCTGGTCAATGAAGCATCAGATTCTATAACAGATCAAAACGACATAAATCCTAGCATAACCCAGAATAATACCAAGTTTAATAACTGTTTAGATATGGCTAATTTTTGCAATGAGTTTTTTGTTAATAATGGTTATAACATGTATAAAGAAATAAAGCCGCCACCAAACCCCATCCGAATAAATTCGACAGCACCTTATTCTATGTTTTTGAGACCAACGGATAAAAATGAAATCATAAAACAAATAGGCTCACTTAAAAATTTTTGTGCTCCCGGTTCAGACGGTATTACTTCTAAAATAGTGAAACATTGTCACATGCATATTGCATCTCCTCTTGCTCACATAATGAAATTAAATTAATGAATTTAATTTTTCGCACAGCTACAGTTCCTAAATCTTTTAAATTCGCAATTGTCAAACCTATTTTCAAGTCTGGAGATGCGACTAATATAACGAACTATCGACCTATCAGCATCATTAACACCTTTGCTAAGATTTTTGAAAAATGTTTGAAGGATCGTTTAGTAAATTTTCTCGAAAAAAATAAAATTCTATCTGAGCGGCAATTTGGATTTAAGAGCGGTCTTAGTACATCTAATGCTGTCTGCGAGTTATGTGAGCAAGTTACGACCAACCTTGACATCGGAAATAAATGTCTCACTGTTTTTCTTGATCTGGCGAAGGCGTTTGACACTGTGCCCCATTATTTACTTCTTGAGGTGTTAGAATCTTATGGAGTTAGGGGCACAGTGCTGGACATATTCTCTAACTACTTGAGGGACAGAACACAGTCAGTTAAACTGGGACATACGTTAAGCCATCCACTTAATATAAAAATTGGCATTCCACAAGGTACCGTCCTTGGACCCATCCTATTCATTGCATATGTTAATACGCTGACAAATATCTCAATGCAATCTGGATCTGTTATTTCATACGCCGACGACACTGCCGTTGTTTTTTTCGGAGAAACATGGGAACTAGTGAAAGATTCTGCAGTCGAAGGCATGAATAAAATAAAATTATGGTTGGACTCTTTCAAATTAACATTAAATATTTCTAAAACTAACTACATTGCCTTTTCACTTACATCTGCAAATCGACCACTTTATGCTAGTATTTATATAAGCAGCCTAGGTAGTAATATACATCAAGTAGACAGTCTTAAATATTTAGGAATTGTTATTGACAAACACCTAAAATGGGATCATCAGGTTACTAGATTAACAAAGAATATCAGAAAATTAATATATAAATTTTATACACTTAGAGAAATTTTAAGTAAACAGCTCTTAATAATGGTATATAAGGCAATCGTGGAGTCATTACTAAGGTATGGTGTGGAGGTTTGGGGAGGCCTTTATCAAAATGCATTACTACCGTTGAGTGTTGCCCAAAATTATATATTAAAAGTCATTTTTAGAAGAAGCAAACGCTTCTCTACCTCCTTACTCTATTCAAAAGAGATTTTTGATATGCGATCACTGTACTGTCTGTCGATTTGCATATTTGTTCATAAGTCTATTAAATTCAAAAGCTTCATAAGCCATTC
Organism: Callosobruchus maculatus; assembly: GCA_951848785.1. NCBI lineage: Eukaryota > Metazoa > Arthropoda > Insecta > Coleoptera > Chrysomelidae > Callosobruchus > Callosobruchus maculatus. The sequence goes on from CATOUR010000113.1 coordinate 735,493, forward strand.
ATACCAAACTAGAATCAACGTCAATAAACATCTTGAAATTCCTACTGCTTATACTTCAAAAAAATTACGGTCTATTTTTTATCTTGCACCCAAAATCTATAACTTGTTACCCACTCACATAAGACAGCTGATGAGTTTAAAAAAATTTCGTGTTGAATGTAGGGCCTACATACATTATAATAAAGAGACCTTTAAACAAATTTTTTATACTGTATAAATCTATATATAATTCTGTATTTTGTTTTCATTCCTTGGTTTTAGGATCTATGTGATTCAATTGTATTTCAATATTTTTAATTTTTTACTTTGTATTTTCACATATTCTAGTTATGCACATACAGGTATTCAGTTACCTAGGTGCAACATGGATTACAGTCACATTCATTTTATACACTATTTTCTTGGATATTACCGTCGATTGAAGTATTTTCTTCAATCAACGATATTACATTAATATGTTTTAGTATATATTGTACTATTGAGCGCTGTACTTATTTTTAGTTTTTAGTTTACACTCTACATTGTTGTACTTTTCTTAAAGTTAGTTAAAGTTAATAAATTAAAGTTAATAAAGTTAATAAAGTTAATTTAAAATAAATCGTATTTGGGATACGTTTCTTATATTACAGCCAACCAATTTATTTTGTTTCTGTTTATGTCCAGTTTTCTGTTCCTATTTATTTATTTTTGTAAGCATGCAAAGTTTAGGAACCTATCTTGGTTTATCTCAATAACCTTGTATTTAGATTTTTTTTGATGGTGCTTTAATTACTGTGTACCACCCTGATCAATCCAAAAAAAGTTAATATGTCTACTTTTGGTTTCGATGTGCGCATGCACAGGGTCGCGTTCCATCATTGGGTGACTAGGTCCGAAAAAATATTGATTAATGATGGTAATATTTTTGGTCTGCTCTGCATAAAGGAACATTGTTGACATACAGACTGTTACCTACTCTACTATACACCCTTGAACATGAAATGACATGAAATGCTGAATATGGCAACAAGGCTTAGAGACAAAGACAACATATAATCCATTCCCCGCTAGATGGCGTCACTACATTTCACGAGGATGCCACATCTACGCAATAATCTGCAGCTTTGCTAGCTCTGATTCGACAGTTCTATAATTGATAGAGATTAACTGGCAAGGATTGTTCCTTCTTTACATGATCGGTTAGCAGAGCTGACCGTTAGAGCACTGTCATTCATTGCGTGATATTTATGAATCGTTTATTCCTTTATATCAACAAGCATGGATAACGCTAAACACAATACAAATTTCGAGAATAACTCTTCGTGCGTTCCGCTTCTACCTAAAACTCCATACGTCGTGAACTAAAGCTGGTTTTTAGCACTAACCACAAAAATTACTTTGTCAAATCGCGGCATGCAATGATAATAATCATTGCCGAAGATTGCAGCATAAAAAGTGAAGATGTGAAGAATGGCTTGCTAGGGCCCTATCGCTTGATTATAGAATGTAGAAGCTTAACTGTTATCCTGGAGTTAAATCCCTTCAACCAGATGGTACCTATTTGTACTAATACTCCGAACTTGCAGGTAGGAATAGAACCTGAACGGATTAACATAAATGTACTACCTTGATATTTTCGCTTTTTTACAACCTCAACCCCCACGCCAAACATTATTAGTAATATTTTGTGATATACATCAGTAAGATTAATTTAAATTTTGTTTTATGAAAAACATACAAATATGAATATTTTCATTGCCTATGATTACGCGGAAAAAACTTGAACATAACCGGCAACACCGCTTAGCTATTGCGATAACAGTGAAAGTTTTGGACATCCGACGCTAAACGGTGTTGCCGGTTATGTTCAAGTGTTTTCCGCGTAATCACAGGTAATGAAAATATTCATATTTGTATGTTTTTCGTAAAACAAAATCTAAATCAATCTTACTGATGTATATCACAAAAGTTCGTAGCATGACCACACGCGCCTTGCTGTTACTAATAATGTTTGGTTTGGGATCAAGGTTGTAAAAAACCGAAAATATCAAGGTAGTATTTCCATTTCAGTATTTAGCGTTTAGTTGGATACCAAAATAAAGTCTTATGATCTGTGGGGTCAAACTACGTTTGAGATCCAAACTCAATATGCGAATGTAAGTGAAAGATAAGGGGACCCGGCTAGCAGTGCGTGTAAGGCGGCCAGCTGTCGAGTCGGAGACTAAGCAGCGTCAGGCGGGGTTAGACATGGACGGCTTGGCGTCTGAGTGGGGGGAAAGACGTAGAAGCTCAGAACTTGAACTTCCCTCACACGCGATTGGTTCATGGACGGCAGGCGTCTCATTGGGGGTGAATCTTTCTCTTGCTTGCTCGTCGCACCGGCCGCGCTCGGTCGCACTTGGTCACACTTTGGACTCGACAGTGTTTATAGCAGCGCGGATCGGCAGCGAAACGGCCCACCGGCAATGCTGACCGTGCATTATGGTCCCCCCCTGACAGTTTTATATAGCACAATAAGCCCGTAAGAGCTGCAGTGCTGACGGCTCTCGTAAAAAAGTTAAAGTAAAGCTAATAGGGCCGGTTTCTCAATACATACTCAGCTTGATGGATAAGTTTGCTAACCTGTTGAAGGCAACGGCAACTACCAGTTGAGTTTATTTGTGGTTCTTCTTGAGCATATAAATTATTTTACACCTACGGGACTATAACATTTATGTTAATCCGTGCAGGTTCTCCTCCTACCTACCTACCTGCAAGTTCGGAGTATTAGTACACACATCATCTGGTTGAAAAGATTTAACTCCAGGATAACAGTTAAGCTTCTACATTTGATAATCAAGCGATAGGGCCCTAGCAAGCCATTCTTCACAACTTCACATTTTATGCTGCAATCTTCGGCAATGATTATTGTCATTGCATGCCGCGATTTGACAAAGTAACTTTCGTGGTTAGTGCTAAAAACCAGATTTAGTTCACGACGTATGGAGTTTTTAGGTACAAGCGGAACGCACGAAGAGTTATTCTCGAAATTTGTATTGTGTTTAGCGTTATTTTCCATGCTTGTTGATATAAATGAATAAACGATTCATCAACATTCTTCACGTAATGAATGACAGTGCTCTAACGGTCAGCTCTGCTAACCGATCATGTAAAGAAGGAACAATCCTTGCCAGTTAATCTCTATCAATTATAGAACTGTCGAATCAGAGCTATCAAAGCTGCAGATTATTGCGTAGATGTGGCATCCTTGTGAAATGTGGTGGCGCCATCTAGCGGGGAATGGATTATATGTTGTCTTTGTCGCTAAGCCTTGTTGCCATATTCAGCATTTCATGTCCAGGACCGCATTAAGGGTGTATAGTGGAGCAGGTAACACTCTGTATTATTATTTCTATTTTGTCCACTGCATGTATCTGAAAAGTACACAATCTCAATCTCAAAAGTACACAACATAATAACTGTACCTACTTTCCTACCTACTATAACCAGGATGGAATAACAATAAGTTTTCGGACCAAACAAACATACCTTTTTTTACGTTACTTATAGCTTATTGTCAGTTAAGTACCATAATGACAGATCAGCCATTATGTTATTTTTACGCACTTATTGCAAAAATGGCATTTTTGTAGTTACGTTACTAAGCCCTCAAATAGCTCAATCCTAACCAGTGTTGCCAGGCAGATTAGATTAAAATTCACTACTAGCCACCTAGGATGTTGCTATGTTGGCGCCACACAAAAATACTATCTAACAAAATATTATTTGTTGAGAGGGAGGTATACAATGTTTGATATAATATGTCCTGAATATTATGTTTAAATCAAAAATAGTGAATTACCCGATACATAGCCTCTAAACCAATATAACCAATACAAGTCTGAGCAAAACCAAAAAGAAGAATAATCAAGTAGTAATTAGTGGTGTGTTAATGGCAAAAATAAGATATTATCAGAATTTTCCAAGACTAAAAAAAGTTGCTACAAAAAGGTTTTTTTGCTAGATTGCCGCTATGTCTGAACAGAGCCCATAAATGGCAATTTTCACAACAAGTTGCTACAAATGGCAACACTGATCCTCACTGAAATACTAAAGAATTGATTTATCAATTTTGGGCTGTCAGCTGTCAATTAAGTACAATATTTGATACAGCTAAATTTAGCCTCACTAAGCATTAGCACATGATAACACAACATGTGAGCAAAATCGTAAGCAAACGTTGGATCAGGCAAACATTTTTTGGGCCGTCAAATTATCGTTCACATTTAACAAGTAATAATAGTATATTGTTTAATGGGCAGTAATGACTGTAATAACTCACTCAGTTGAAGTTTTATTCCAGTGCCGAAAATCAACAAGTGAGTTATTGCCATTACTCACAGTTGAATACTTAATATACAACCAAAGCTATTAATAGTACAATCTAAGTACATAATAACACAATATTGAGTATGGGGTTTAAATAAACTTCTGGAACTAGTGCAATCTAAATATATACACAAAGTAATAACTAAAGCCCAAAAAAGGTAATATGGTAATTTTGTTTAATGATACATGGGTACAACACTAGTATACAGAATGATATACATACATCAGTTCAATGTAACAAAGGTCTGAATAATCCCATAGCTCAGTTATCAAGGACCTATAATATCAGCCAGGCACATTAAGAAATCAAAATATGAGCTTCAAGTGTTTATTAAAAAATTGAGAAAACACATAAACTTACATTAAATTATGCAACTGCCACTTGTAAGTCTGAATGTGTAAGTTTACCATTCTTAATTACTCAAAATTTTTTCATCAATTATTATGTAAGATATAATACTTCTAATAGTTCTTTTAAATAAGCTGTTTTTGTAAAATTGTCAAAAAATCTAATTTACTCAATGATATGCAACAATAACTTATCCTGAATTAATTTTTTTCAGAAATCTCGGCGGTGGTGCATAATTTCATTCGAAAGCAAAGAAAAGTGCCAGACAGCAAGAATTTGCTTGAAGAAATTGAAAATAGATAATAAAAAAATCGTTATAAAGCCATTCAAAAAGGGCATTAAAAAAGACACTGTAAAACAGGTAAAATCGTCCAAATCACTTGTGAAGCTTCTCAAAAAGTAAAAAATTGTACAAAAAATGGGTCTCAAGTTTTTGGGAAATCCTTATGATGAAGATGAGTATGAAGATGAGGGGTGGGACATAGCTGATGAGGAAGAGTGGTTCCAACCTCCAAATGTAGAAATGATGGTATGTATAAATGTGTTAGTTAGCACTTTGTGTGTTTGACAGTTCTGTGGCTTGGTTCTAAAAGTGCCAATGTCTAAATTACTGCAATGTGGGAAATGTCTCTTTAAAAATTTTCAATTTTTTAATAGCTTTCTTTTCAAGTTTAAATAACTCAATAACGTTGTTTGTTATTGCAGCAGTTTTTAAAGTGATATCCCTTACAGTGCATTAATAAAGTATTCTTCAGTCAAGTGGTTTTCAAAAAAGATGTGACATTGGCCTGATACACCAAAAAGATAACATATATCTTACATTGGCTGTTTAAAAATAATACACCATTTTTTTTTCATATATGTTTCTATTATTGCAACAGAATACATGCTCCTCCTTGACATATTTCATCTTCAGATTCCAATGTGTAGATATCTGTTCTTGATGTAGATACCATAATTGAACTTAAAAGTTGAATGTAATAGAGTCTGCTACCTTCGTTGACATAGGGCATCAAATCTCTTAAGTGCTAACAGTTTGCTAGAAGTTGGCACTGGTTTGTTACACCAGAATTCCTTGTTCTTTTTCTTAAGAGGTTTCTTGTTTTAAACACCCAATGAATCAGGACGATACATTATTTCTCTAGTACCAGAGCATCCTACATTTTCACCCAAAGTGTAGTATGTTGGAACTTACCCTACAGCAGAACTTTAAAATAAAAAAAAAAAGGTCTCGGATCTCGCATAACATTTTTTTCTGGTTTCCATTGTATTGAACTCATTAGATTTGCTCAGTCTCTAGGTATGCCTATATTAAATGCCTTGTTTTTTTAACCTTTTCAATTGCTGTGTGTATGGAATCAGCCTCCATATGAGTATGCTGTAGGACTAAAAACTTATTATGAATTGTCAGAAGGCGCCCTTTATTTTGGAATTCTTCCATAGTCACCAATTTCATAACTGATATCTATCTGTTTTTATTTTGTCCCAGACAGCTCACACGAAACAATAATTCATAGTATTTGAATAAGGGCCAATGTACAGATTGGCCCTTATTAGCTAAAATATATTTGTCTTCAAAAATGATGTTTGGCCCTATTTACTTTGCTATCTTTTAAACAGAAGAACATGGCCGATTTATACACAAAGAAAGCTTGAAATGATTTTGAATTACCAGTGTGGATAAGCCCAAATCAAGAAAACATAACATTGTTCCTTTTAGAACCAAGCATCAGTTTATTGATCATAATTAATACAGGCCTTTCAAAATTCAGGAACCGCCACTGCTAAGTATTATGTAAATCTTGAGTTGGTCAGAGATTTTTTTAGTAATGCCATAGCTGTAGCACACCTGCATTGCTAGTTCTAAGTTTATTAGAAATGCAAGTGTTGAAAAATTTCACCATAGTTCCTTTCGAACAACATCTCTATATCATTGAATGTTGCAGGGTGTGTTCAGGTTGGTGGCGAGTGAGCTGATCGAAAGCGATTGGCAGAATATGACCGCTGCTGCTGAGGACGATGAGGATGATGAGGATTACTGTCCAGACGATGAAGATCTGAGCCACGATGATGATGATGATGATGACTATGACGATTATAATCCAGATGACGAGGACTATGCAGCTGACGAAGAAGTGCGGGAGTTCGATAGAGTCCTGGACGAGCAGCGTATAGTCGCTGCTGGCGATGAGGACGATGAAGATGAGGATGAGGCTGATTATGTCACGTTCCCGCTGGCACGGGTGGCAGGTAGACTATAATGCTATTTCTTCATTACCAACTCAACTGAATGGACTGGGTATCATGGGTTTGAAAACAATTAGACAGATACCTTAAATGGACTTTTCAAATAAACTCATTAGTAAACAAATTAAAAAAAATTACTTATAAATTTTATACCTTAAGACATATTCTAAATAAGAAACTATTAATGGTTGTATACAACAGCTTGGTTGAATCTATACTTAGATAGAACGACAACCCGGCATACATACCCGTCTTCCGATTTGCTGTTCCCCTATAGGACCGTGACGTCACGGAATTCATATATTTTCCTCATATTCTTGACTTCCCTGTGCCCAAAAAAAAAATCGCGAAAAAATTGAGAAGGTTGTGATGCCATACTCTATATTATGCAGTCATAAAAAAATCATGGTACTAGTTGATTACTTACGCCCATATGCACTTCAACTCGATTTTGCGATTAAGAGGGGGTACTGATATAGCTACGAACTATGAAGATATAAGTCCCCAAATTTGTAACCAGATTTCGTACGAAAAAATAGGAGCCATGTGAATGGATTTATTTATATTACATGATAGTATCAGAACAAATACGAATCGTATACATATATCCGAAATCGTGTGCATGTGAGTTAAGCTTAGGATGTAGCTTTTTTTTTGAAGGATGGCAGTGGCCTTCCTGAGCCATAATCCAAAAAAATATGTGGGTTCTTGTTCTTGAATTTTGATTTCTTTTTTTTAGCATCGACACCAGTCGATACAGAGTCGGAAAAAACCGTCCCCACTGCAAGCACAACACACCCTTCCAGCCAATCAAGTTCAGAGGATAAATCTGCAAGCAGGGAGATGGATTGATTACTTTGTTACATGATATATTATTTCATATGTATTATGTTTAGTACACTCTTCAATGTTACCCTGCTTTCTGTTGAATAATCTGATTGCAGAATTATTGTTTTTTCTTTCAAAGTGAAGATGTTTTATTTTTCATAAAATAGTATTTATCAGAAAGAAAGTGTATAAATGTTAATTTTGGTTGTAATAGGTAGGTGTTGCTGGCAGAAATTCTATATAATTCAGATAATGGTTTCCTATGTAAACTTAGTATATGTTTTGTATCACAATCATGTTAATATAATAATAATATTGTGTTCCGCTCAATTTTTATTACCACACCAATTTAATGTCGGCTAACGTATGTTGCAAAAGTTTTGAGAATTTTTAGGTATATAGTTTCACCGTTGGAAACAATTTAGAAACTGTTACCATGATAACCAGTCAACATCTTAAAGTAACAATAAAACGATTTTGGTTATGATATAAGTTGTCAAAATGTCGTACCAATTAGATATTTACATTGGACGACTTGAAAAAAAGAAATAGTTCGCTTATGTCCGTGATTTTCCGGACGAATGGTCACCCTAAGCTTGGCATAGTCGATTTTAGTCTTAGTAATTTTTTGTTTTAACTAGATTGAGGTTTGATATTTAAAAGGGCATAAATTACTTGTTTCCAAAATTGCACGATTTGATTTTAATGACAGTGCAAGCCACGGTGGCCTTCTGTGCTTGGGGACTTGGAGTTGGAGCGTTCAATGTTCGGTCCGACGGCGACGTCTCAATCAAAAGGATAGTTACCCACAAAACATGAGTCGTCTAGTTTCAAAAACCGCTAAATCCAGTTTTCAAATAAATTGAACTAGTAGTGCCATCTTATTGCGAGAGGCCTCAATAATGCTTTAGAACATAATACATCTTTCAAAACCCTCTAAATCCTGGTCTAAATCAATGTAGATTCTTAGGTTGGAAACAAAATCCATGGAAGAATGAGATTCAAATACCCCTAAATCCATTCGATAACAAAAACCTCTTAATCCATATTAGCATTTACATGTAAATAATGATCCTTGAGAACAAATCCCACTAAATCCAGGATAGGACGATAAGTGAATTTTCTGCTGCTTGCATAAGAGCCGTACTACCTATAAATTAACTCATATATTTAACCTACCCAATAATTTGATTTATATACACGATGCCTCGCGACGATTAAGATAAGCAATATATCGGAACTAGACAGTAGTAGCGGATTATAATTTTGAAGGTTTAAATTAGAGCAAATGCATGTAGTATCCTTTCTTATTACTATCTCACCCAATGAGGTATTTGTTTTTGATCACGTGACGTCCGATTCAAAATTTTTAATGGGACACCCTGTATATTTGTGACTTTTTATGTTCCTACCGATAAAACAATTCCAACAAACTAGCACACTTGGAGTCTAAAGTGAGAGCTACAGGTACTTAAAGGATGGTACCACTACCATTGATTATAACATGTACCATCATGTACCCCTACAGTTAAATTACTTTGGTAGTGTTTCATAATGATAGTGGTACAGTCCTTTATATATAAGTACCTGTAGCTCTTGAATGAATCATTGAACCATTGAACTTTTTGAATCGAACGTCACGTGACCTAAAACAAATACCTCATTGGGTGACACAATAATAAGAAAAGATACTATATTTTTATATTTATTTTTTCAGTTTTTTGACCTAATGTCAGTTTTCATCTTACTTTGTATATTCTTAAATCCAACTGCGCAAAATATGCCATGAAATACAGTCATATCATGCAAGTTTCGAAGCAAATCCCTCCAAATCCAAATGTATTTCCAAAAATAGCTAAATCCCGAAGGCTTTTCAAGTTTTTCACAAAACTACTAAAGTAGGATTTTTGTTCAATGGACCTTTTGAAGCACTATGTTACTGTCTATCAATATCTATAGTTAAAATACTATTATTGTTTTTTGAGACTAACAGCAAATTTTCGCGTTTCCTTAAAAATATTATTGGAAGGATTTAGTGACTTTTGGAACTAGGCGACTCACATATAGGTGAAGCTAACAATAAAAAAAATGAATATAAAAGGCGTAGTAAAAACAATTCTCGTGCCCAGTACTCTTGACTAGGACTAGATGGACTCTTTTTGAACACCAAATAGGTATGGTTTTGAGTTCCGTTTTCACGTTCATGCATTTTGCGCAAACTGATTATTTGTGCATGCAAATTTGCATACATACATACATACATACATACATAGATACTAGATTAATTTTATTGACTTAAGTTTGCAATTTTTTTGAAACATTTTCTTGTATTTGGGTACTTATGACATGGTCATTGAAAAGAGAAAAAAAAACTCTAGTAAATGAGCCCAAGAAAAGATTCATTGCGATAAAAAATGAAGTCAAGTTGATTGACTCAGTACTTCCCACACAAAACGGTGACACCGTTTTATTATTTCCCACTGCATAAAGCTGTCGGTATAGACATCAGTAACCTCTTCTCAACCAACAGCTTTGGGTGGACGAGTTGAGAAGAGTCAGACCTTCTTGGCCTTGGGGTGAGAAATTGCCCCTAAAGGCGGATGGACCAGTAGATACCATCTGGTTAACGGAGTGAGGATGCAGAAAGCAAATAGGAAACTACTGCATTAAAGATCTTAAAGATATCCCAAGAGAAACTCGTAAAATAGTTAAATGCATTTTACGAGTTCACAGCATGTCTGATAAGACATTGTGACTATGATATGATGAAAGCTGTAGATATCCCCTTGCAAGCAAATTATCGCCCGCTCTCCGCAAAAAACCTCCATCACAAAAATTCTTGTAAATAGTTTTCCTAGTATTCCTAGAATATTCCGCGGAATATTCCGCACGGATATTACATGAACAATCGTGGTAGAATGTTTTTGAATATTCTAGGAACATTTTGTCTAAATTACCTCATATACGAAACATTTTTAGGGAATTATGGATACCGTTCCAAAAATAATGGCACCTACTAGTGGCAGATGGTTACAAAAGTTAAGTGGTTAGACATCTCAGTCCAGATGCCTAAATAAAGTGTAAAAATGTAAACTTGTTGCATTTAACCTCAAAATTCTACTCACATTATATAATGAACCTTACACCATAGTAGGTGACCATAATTTGGAACACTGTCACACACTTTATAACAACCAGCAACTTCATTGTACAAAATGGGGTATAAATGCAGGCCTTTCAGGAATAAAACTCGTGAATTCGTGAATTGCTATTGCTAAAATGCCAACATTGCCGACATACACATGTTGAAGCACAGAATGACAGAACACTTGAAGTGAGTGACAACCAGACAAGATTGACAACTGACGACACCACATACATATATCAGCAGCATAAGATGCTGTCACTTTATCGTCGGTGGATGCCGTATATCTGTATTGCTGGCAATGGCTAATGACTAATAAACTTTTGAAAATGGCACATAATACTAATTAGGTATATTTAGGATGAACGCAAAACGAATGAAGGTTTTTTAATTCACTAAGAAACGTGCAAATATAAATTAATAATACCTCATAATATTGAATATTTGCCTACATACAGATATTTCTATTACAAATATTACTAAATGTTCTTCAGAAAATAGCTACATCTTGTTTTTAGTAGATTATTAAAATAATATTCTATGAAGAATATTACTGGTATATTCTGGAATAATTCAGACATTAAACGAATAATCGCTGATTATCCTAAGTGGATAAAATAATAATATTCTATAAAGAATATTATGTTAATAATCCAGAATAATCAAGAGAACTAACGAATATTATATGATTCTACTGAATATTCATGGAACATATAGGAGATTTAAAGAATATTCATAGAATATCCAGTGCTATGTGGGAAAATAATATTGTGTCGAAATTTCATTAAACTCAATTCCAGGTTATACAATATACAGAACGATGTAAAGCAATACTTGTGTATAACATATATATGTTATACACAAGTATTGATATACATTAGAAAAAAATCGAAGTCATCAAATCGATGACACGATTTCTAAAAATCATAAACGTTTTCCATCCTCGCCACCGTAATAATTCTGTGTAAAAATTACGTTAAAATCAATCCAACAGTTTTCACGTTACATAATACAGAACGATCACAAGCAATATACTGGTATGTTTAGATCAGAAAATTCCCTTGGTTTCTGTAATAGGCATGGTAATGTTCGGATGGACGTAAAAAAGTGTATTATGACGTTAGGTCTCCCTTTCACAGGTTTAGAGTGGGCAGCCTATTATGAATATAACAAATTTTTCAGTTTACAACCCCCCACACCCCCTACCACCCCAATTTCACCCTTACCTAAAAAAAGTAGAAAATGATCAGGAACCCTTAAAACGCATAAAAACGAAGTTTGAGGAATATTTAGTTTTTTTTTGCTAATTAGTCCGTCGTCCATGTAACAATTTTCAAAATTATAGGAACATTACATATATACTATACGACTCCACAGCATATCGCTGCCCAAATTTTATCACAATCCATGCAGCTGTTACTGAGATTACGAGGCTAGAAAAACACGCACAGACAGACAGACAAACAGACCCACAGACCGACGGAAATGAGTGACATGGATTTTCGTTGTGTAGACATTTTCGCGATCACAATACTCGCCCCTCACCTATCGGTGTGGGAAGTAAAATCAATTGTTTTGCGTTACTCATTAGTTTTCTGAGACAAAAACAATACTGCATACCGCCGTATTATGGGAGGCACAATATTAAACAACTTTTTTTGTAAAAAAATTATAGGTATAATAATTTCTATTTACTAAGATATACACTATATTCCATATATATAAAAGCAGCTACAGACGTTGATGTATGCTGCGACGTAGGCATCGACGTTTCGTGATGCAAGTAGCAGCGTGTGTGTGTAGTGTACTGAATCACGTATTCGGCATCAGTTACGGCTTGCAGGAAGGCAGAGTCTGGAATCCCATTTTGGTCGGTGAGCCATGACCACCGACTATTAAATCCACGGCCGGATTAACCATGGGGCTAAAGGGGCTGAACCCCCGGGCCCCGCGAGGGCTATATTATGTTGCTATTACTATTTATTATTATGTTATGTTATTCACAAAGGGCCCCTAAACTATAATAGCCCCGGGCCCCATGAAACCTCAATCCAGCGCTGATTAAATCAAAATAATCAAATAGTCGGTGGCCATGACGCCGAGTCGATGACGCTGATGCAGGTTTTAACTCCACCCTACTACTATATATTGCATGAAACGTGCATAAAATATCAAGTCGATTCAGGCATCGCAACAGGTTTCGATTTGAGGAGGAACTTATGCAACTGATGGTGAGATGCAAGTTTCCTGAAACCATTGGCGCAGTTAACTCCCTGAATTTAAGGGGGCTTAATCCTGGATCTGGGGGGGCTTAAGTCCCCGCCCAAGGTTCCATAAACTTAACAGAACGAAATATTCTTGGATTTTTGAGGGGCTAATATCATTCCTGTGGGGGCTTAGCCCCCCAAGCCCCCATCTAGCTATGCCTGAAACCTTGAGTCGATTCAAGCATCGCAGCAACGTCTGTAGGCAGCTTAACCCACATAGCACTGGATGTTCTATGAATATTCTTTAAATCTCCTACATGTTCCATGAATATTCAGTAGAATCATAGAATATTCGTTATTTCTCTTGATTATTCTGGATTATTAGAATAATATTCTTTATAGAATATTATTATTTCATCCACTTAGGTTAATCAGTGATTATTCGTTTAATGTCTGAATTATTCCAGAATATACCAGTAATATTCTTCATAGAATATTATTTTAATCATCTACTAAGAATAAGATATGTAGCTATTTTCTCAAGAACATTTAGTAATATTCGTAACAACTATTTTCTGTATGTAGGCAAATAATATTCAATATGAGGTATTATTAATTTATATTTGCACCTTTCTCAGTGAAATAAAAAAAACTTTCATTTAGTTCTATTCGTTTTGCGTTCATCCTCCTAAATATACTTAATAAGTATTATGTCCAATTTTCAAAAGTTTATTAGTGAATTAGCCATTGGCAGCAATACGGTAAAGTGAGATCATGGTGTCGTTCATTTGTCAGTTGTCAATCTTGTCAGGTTGTCACTTCACTTCAAGTGTTCTGTGCTTAACCTTCGATTTGGATTTGTAATAAACATGTGATGTGGGCATTTTAGCGATTCACGAGTTTTATTCGTGAAAGGCGTGCATTTATACCCAATTTTGTACAATAAAGTTGCTAGTTGTTATAAAGTGTGCGACAGTGTTCCAAATTATGGTCACCTACTATGGTGTATGGTTCATTATATGATTATATAATGTGAGTAGAATTTTGAGGTTAATGCAACAGATTTACATGTTTACACTATATTTTAAACATCTTTAGACTGAGAGATGCCTAACCACTTAACTTTCGTGACCATCTGCCACTAGTAGGTGCTATTATTTTTGGAACAGTATCCATAATACCATGAAAATGTTTCCTATATGAGATAATTCAGACAAAATGTTCCTAGAATATTCAAAAACATTCTACTACGATTGTTCATGTAATATCCTTGCGGAATATTCGCCGGAATATTCTAGGAATATAGCGTGTTTTTCCCATTTCGAACGTTTAAAGAATATTCTGTAAATATTCCGATTATCCATAGAATTTTATCAGAATATTCATAATATCCGTAGTGAATGTGAACAGAATATTCTCATATCATCCAGTGCTATGTGGGTAACCGGGCAGCCTATAGGTATATGTACAGTTTTGTACAGCCTGTCCTCGCATTTTTTCCCAATATGTTCTGATAAGAGCGCCAGTTCCTTTTCATGCTCCAATAATTTTTGTAGTCGTAACATACCCTCTACGTGATCCTTTTTTAATTCTCGTTCACTCTACCGAAAGACATTCATATTGACTGGTGTGGCTGATAACAGAGAAAACATCAATCCCATGTGTATGGGAAATTTTATCTCCTCGCACTTGTTTCCTTTATATACACACTTGACTTGAATAGTGCAACATTAAACAATATTCAACCAGATATACGGGGTGTTCTAGAGGGTCACATTTTCAAATGTTTCGGAGATATTTAATTTTCTTCCATTACTTATTGATTTCCAGTGCATGGTTGGCAAATTTACAACCGCCCGATGCTATACAATGCAGCAAAATACTACATACACAGTGTGGAAACGCATAATATTTGTCGAGAAATGGTACTTTCATCGTCTGAGAATCGTATTACAAGAGTTTGAAGTGACAAATAACTGCTTCTGGTAGTTTGTGCCTGATAAATTTTGTGAATGTATGCCTGTAAGCTTAGAGCCAAAACTTCAGCAAAATACAGAAAAAAATATCTTCAAGTAAAGCGTATTCAGTCCTAAAAACGGCACGATAAATTTTGTTTGTAGTTATTAAAGAAGCTACTTTTTAATTATATTGATACTTGAAAGAAAATAAATTGTCGTTTGTTGAATCGTTTTCAGTAAAAGCATTAAGTATGTCGGCGTCTGTCATGCATGATGGCATGGCTATTTATGGTTAATAAAGTTGTAATGACATAATTTATGTTGTTTGCTGTAGCTAAGCTAAATAGTAGTTGTAAGTAGTAAATAAGCGCATCTTGAAAATAAATAAAGATTAAATATTTCTGAAACAGTTGAAAATCGAACCCCACTTTATATGACTTTTTTTGTTTGAAATGAGCTGTAGAGTCTTCTCGTAAAGTATCTTCCACTTGTCATAGAATACTCTGTATATTTCGATACGTACGCTATATAACCATATAGGTATATAGGATTCTGGGTGGGTAGTATTAGGTACTAGTATTTTTTCCACCAAGTCCTTCATTCTACCATTCACGGAACCTCCGTCGAACGACATAATGACATGAATGGATGAATGTAGAGAATTACGCTATCAATATGATTCATGAGAGGCATTTAATAATGATCAATTGCAATATTGCAATATTCGTAACATTTTAAATACAGGGTGCTTCAACAGTGCGTAAAATGAAAATATATATAGTTCGATAAATAGGTAAATAATCAATAATTGTGGGAGATTAAAACAATGTTATACTAGGATCTCTCAGTATTATATGACGATACTGGTGCTCACAAAATAGCTGGTGCTATACATTCTTTCAAAGCTGTTAGGGGGTCCAAACTACTAAAATCATTCAAAATAAAAGTAATCGAGATGCTTTCTACAAGCTTAGTGATTCATTCTAATATTGTTTAGCTTTTTCTGTGTATACATCCTCAGTTTCTGCCGTTTGAGAAGCGATACTATACATATACAGCTCTTAGGCAAATTAAAAAATTACAAAATCAAGTCATTTCGTTTATACATGAACCCCTCCCATGGTCAAAGCCAAAGTAGTTACCTACTCTTTGGTCTAGCTACGGCCCTGATTATAAATATCCAGTCGTCAGATGGTGCTGGGTAAGGTTTTAATTCGTACCTAGTACACTGTGTACCTGTTCCAGTTCATTTTTTTCCCACAACCTTTTCTGTCTCTACGTTCTTTTAACTTCTAGGATCTGGCCATGGCCGACTCTACACGAGTCGACCATGATCTGGCACATTTCTGGTTCTTAGTGCGTGCATATTTGATTTTACTTGTGTTAAATATTGTTCGTTAAAAATATCGCTATTCCAATTTTAACACTTTGTGCCACAATTAATTCAATTGCAAGCAGTATGGTTATTAAATGGGACCATTCGATCACAGACCGAGGAAACGCTCCGGTGAAAAACTACGGCACTTTAAAATTTCAGTACCTAACTTAACCCGACCGGTCATGTTGTTAAGGTAAAATAGGGGTTAATTGACTCTGTTTGACGCTTTGAGCGGGATTAGACCATTCCCTGACTGAGAAAACGGCCCGGTGAAAATCTACAATCTTTGAAATTTCAAACCTAACCTAAAAATGATTTCAAAATTCCGATATTTTTTTCACGAAATATATGGTCAATTCGAAAGTACTTGACGAGTAGAGTACCACAACATCAGAAGCAACGCCAAGAAATGGAAAATAACAAGTTATGATATTTTGAATTGTTAATGTTCCTAGAAATTAGGTAAGTGTAAGTTGAATTAGTTCATTTGCATAAATATAGGGGGGCTGCCCCTCCCCCAGATGTCACTAATTTTGTAGTTTTGAATACTCTAGGCAACATACGATCCAGCTAGGTAGGTTTGCGCCTGTTCAGTTTTTACACAGTGTGTCCGAATGGGCCCCAGGCGCAGACCCTCGAAGATCTTTTTTGGCTCAATTTCCTAAATGAGAATCAAAATAAACGTTTTACAGTCTATTAATTGATACAATTCCAGTCAGGACATGAAACCAAGTCGACTGACATCCCTTTTTAGCCCGACCGATTTGGTTAGTAAAATTTCCAAATTTCAAAGTGGCGTAGATTTTATTTTCACCGAAATGTTTTCTAACTCTGGAGGTGGTTAGGTAATGAAACTTCAAAATGCCGTAGTTTTTCACCAGAAGGTTTCCTCGCTTTGGGATTGATTTCGTTCGATTTAGGATGTCAAACCGAGTCGTTTGACGCCACTCTCGACCCCCATTTCGGTTTCCGCTAAAACGAAGTCTTACCGGAAAGACGGATACATGGAACAAGCAACTAGTACCTGTTCCAACGATTTAAGTACACTTCTATGTTCTATTATGCCATCTCTATTACCGGATGTCGTCCGCCATGTTGTGGTTGTTCGGTTGTTGTGAGTTCCTGCCATTGACATTCTAACCTAATAGTTCCTGCCTATTTTGCGGTTTCGGTTTCTGTCATTCAGTTCTGCTTCTGCATTTGTTTGCGATTTTCGAATGCGTTTCGCGTTTGTAAAATGAGAACTTTTGAACAATAAGGCATAAATAGTGAAATAGGTGAACTTTCTTCACTTAGTTGGTTGAAGAGATGGATACCAAACATAATGCTGATGAAGTTAATGATAGGGTACCTGGTATTAGCGCCATTAGCGGGTAAGTTTTTGAATAGACCCTTTGGGCATATAGACCCAAGATGGCTTCGGTATTTCCAATCTCACCTGTTTTTAGAATAAAAACTGAACCTAGTGGCGATGACACGGACAAATGTGATGTAGATAGTAAAGAACCAATTAAGATGAGTGAATTAGAGTCTCCAACCACCTCGGGAAACGTTGAACAGGTGTTCATAAAAAAAGAGGATGACCCAGACGCTGGAGGGACAGCTTCAATCAGGTATTTTTTAAATTCCGAGCATGGACGCTATGCAAATCCATATTGCCGGCACTTCACTTTGGGTACCATATTCCTGTATTTGTTTTATTTGCAAAAAAAACGACGATGTGTGGAGAATGTACTTGTGTTATTCTCCATATTTGCGCAAATGGACAAATAATGCCAATAGAGTTTCCGTCCACTTGTTGGTTTTTAATCGCACAACAAAAGACTCGAATAAGCAGTGGCAACCCTCGTATATCGGCTTTACGCTGCTTGCGTCAAAATCCGTGCCTCTAGTGGCAAAAGCAAACGAGCCTTGTCGTTCCACCAAGGAGAGTTTACTGCTGCTAGTAGCGTTCCTCTTTGGTTGCCGTTACCTTCGGGTTCTAGATGGCGCACAGGCAGAATTCCTTCTGTCTACTCGCAGTGGCAGTTCCTAGTTTCTGAATTTGTGAAATTGAGGCACAAAATTCAAAATAAAAAACTACATGAAAATCCTACCAGAGATTTTTGAAGATTTTTGAGCCCGCAGCTACACCCTGCACATAATAAGAGTTTTTTAGTTTTCACAAACACTAATTTCTTAAAAATTCTTTATGTATCATCCCTCCTAGTCAAGCAAAAAGTCTAGCTTGGGAATTGAACTCCCAACCCTTGTATAGAACAGTGGCGTGAATACAATAAAACTATAAAAGCATTGCTTACCCCAGAAAAACTACCAATGCCAATATGTTTTTCAAGTGTTATCGATACAGTTTTTTTACAAACTTACTCTTAACTCTTAAAAAATAGTATTTCTTCTCTACTGTCTCAGGACTCGAACAATGCACATCAAACTAATTAAATCTATAAAAACGTGCTGAGGTGGCGTTAGCTCTACTCTGTGTATTATATGCAATAAGCTTTACCGACCAACCATAAAAGACACACAAACAAAACAAACGTTTGACATTTGGGGTTCTACCGTAAATAAATCACATGAAAATTATATCGGCGTTGCCAGCTCCTCAAAATTTATGTAAGACTTCAGAATTTGCGTTTATGATGAAGAAATATGCAGTAACACAGTAGAGGTCAACATATCTATTGATTTTGCTGTAATCATTCCTGAACCATCAAAATACTGTCTTTTTTAACCCAGAATGGAAGATTTCTGGATAATATACAATTAAGACTATAGTAAATAACTATGATTGCCGTATCTGGTGGTCAATATGACAACTTAAATAAAGATGTCGGCCTATTAGAATTATTTGTTTACTACCTATGATCAGTTGTTACTATGGAGTACCTATTGATTTTTATCTTTGTAATGTTATTTATAATTTCCTTAATTTTAATTTTGTCCTCTTAAGGAAAGTTGCCTAAAGTTCATCTTATGCAACACATTCATCCAATTATCCATTTTAAATAATAGGTAAGTGTGTTAGAATCGAAGATGTAAACAATGCTTTCATTGGTCATTTGAGAAGTTGATTGATGTGTGATTGACCAATAAGAGTGCAACTTGGGCAGTTCTTCTTGAGACAAAAATATTTGTAGTTCTTGGTGCTAAAAACGTCAAATTGTCGATTTTTGACTTGGTCACCTTTTGCGGTGTAGCTAGGATTTGTGATATTTTAGAATACATCAAATATTTGGGCAAATACAGCGATGCCAGTACATAAATATGCTATGCTAAGTGATGTGCTGGTAATAGAGTATCTAAGTCCAATATGTAATTAAGATGACTCTTTTGATCATTTGGTTCTGATTTGTTGCAGTATAAAAAGTGAACCACCTGGAGATGAGTGGGATAAATATATTGCTGAGGATAAAAGCATTGTTGAGATGGAAACTGAAAATTACAAGCTAGATATGGAGATGAGCTGCAAAGTTAAACCAGAGCTGCTCATCAAGAAAGAGTGGGACAATGATCCAGCAGCAGTCTATGAAGTCTCTGCCAGCAGGTAATTTTATTTTGCACATTTTCAATGTCTGTCTCTTAATGATATGGCAGTACACTCACCAACACGAAAAACGGAGCACTTGACATTTTATATATAATCCTTTTTATCGTTTGGTGATGTTTTATTGTTTTATTAACTTATACATAAATAAAGCAACATGTTTTGAGTAATTTCTAATATTAACCAACCGTTTATTTGACAAACACTCTTTTGTCACAATACTACAAAAGAACATAAAATTGGTAGTTTGCTAAAACCTAAAACAACCTTAAATTATATAATGAAATGCATTGCTATCAAAAATTGGGCAGGGGTATTTTTAATAACGAGTGGTGCCGTCCTTGTGGTCTTCGCCATACCTTTTCATGGCCATCTGGAGACCGCAGGCTAAATCTGGACTCATTAGTAAACAAAATCCGCCCTCATTCATTTCCACCCTAGTGTATGATTTATCTCAAATTAAATTCGCGCTACACGATGACGTCAAAGAAGCTCTGGACCTGTAGCGGGTCTATGACTACCAAAATTGGCTTCACCAAGTCTTCGTCTAACGGTCCGTTCGCTTACATTGGTACTTCGATTTTTGATTTCTGTAATAATAATAATAATAATAATAAAAGATAAAGACACTCAGACATTTCTTCCAAAACAAACAAACAAATTTACATCGAGCAATAGTAAAAGCAGACAAAAACTATACACCACTCAACCTATCATGTCCAGACCACGTCGCAGACACACACAATCCCACCCAATCACAACAAGAAAAAATAAGCACCTGGTCGCAGAAACCACTCCATGGCAAACATAGATACCGTGTCACCCAAGACCACATTAACAAAAAACAGTCATACACCTGGTTGCAGGATGGCCAGCTGTTCCCAGAAACGGAGGGTTTCATGCTTGCTATCCAGGACCAAGTGATTGCAACACGAAACTACAAAAAATATATAATTAAAGATCCATCCATAACTGACGATAATTGCAGAAAATGCCAACAACAAAAAGAAACAATAGATCACATAACAAGCGGGTGCAAAACTCTTGCCGGTACCGAATACACAGCCAGACATAACTCTGCGGCCAAAGTCATCCACCAAGCATTAGCCACAACAAACAAACTAATAGAAAACACAGATCCGTATTACAATTACACTCCGACATCAGTACTCGAAAACGATCAATACAAACTATACTGGGACGTTCAAATACATACAGACAAGACTATCCCAGCCAATAGACCAGATATAGTTTTCCAGTCAAAGCTCGACAAAGTTACATACCTGATAGACATTGCTATTCCCAATGATGTGAATATACAAAACACCTACGCTGGGAAAATATCTAAGTACACGGACCTTGCCATGGAAATAAAACGCCTTTGGAAGCAGGACAAAGTTACTATTGTTCCCCTCATTATGTCAGTCTCAGGCCTTACACCAAACACATTTACACCACACCTACAACAGTTAGGCCTGGACGAAAAGTTACACAAAACATTCCAAAAGTCTGTAATTCTGAAGACCTGTAACATCGTACGATCCTTCCTAAATTCCGATCAATAATAGTCCGGGTGTTGACTTGGCTCAGCCCGTCAACACTTGTTGCTACCGCAATTATGCGAGAGGAACTTAGAAAGATGAATAATAATAATAATATTTATTGGTGTTGGTTATGCAATGCATTTACACAAGTCAAAAAAAAAAGAGTTCTGTGCAAACTACTGGCTTATGCTAGTAGCACATATGTCAGTATACATAAGTTTCTATAAAACACATATAAAAACAATTAATAAACACACAAAAAACATACGAAAAAAAATAATAAAATATTAAAACAAGTCACTGAAATCATTGTCGACAAAATCACAAATTGAATAAAAAGCTTTTTGTTTGAGGTAAACTATGAGTTTCTTTTTAAAATGCTCAGTGCTTAATGACTTGATTGATTCTGGGAGAAGGTTATAAAACTTGATGCCATAAAAATTATGTCCATCCCTTGCTCTCTGTACCCTGCTGTATGGAATTACAATATTATTCTGGTACCTAGTTTCATAGCTGTGTAAGTCCAAGTTCTTGCTGTAGTTGTTTATGTTTCTTTTTACATACATTAGACACTGTAGAATGTATACACTTGGCAGAGTCAAAATTCCCATATTAATGAACGTATTGACACATGAATCCCGATAGCCAAGATGGTGCATTACTCTAATGCATTTTCTTTGTAATGCAAATACTCTTGGGGCATGTGAGGAATGGCCCCATAGTAAAACTCTATATACCATATGAGAATAAAAGTAGCTATAGTAAGCCTGCAATGTAACGTTATACGATACACAATTTACCAAGCTTCAAATTACAAATATACTCTTATTAAGCTTTGTAGACAAATGATTAATCTGTTGTTCCCAAGTTAGGCGGCTATCTAAATAGAAACCCAGAGATTTCACAAAGATATCTCGGCTATAACCAAGATGCCTCAGTGAAAAGTCTATAGTCTGGGTTTTTGCCTTATTTAAGCATAGATTATTGGCCACAAACCAGTCCTCAACTACTTCCATCCCTGAAGCAGAGTGTTGATCCAGACTATGTAATGTACTGCTACTACTGATGGATGTAGTATCATCCGCATACAGTACAAGATGCTGCGACTGACAAGCAACAAGGTCGTTTATAAATATTATGAACAGAGTGGGACCTAAGATGGAACCCTGCGGCACACCTAACTTAGTTGGCAAATTCCTTGATTTCACTCCGTTTAATGCCACATGTTGAACTCTCTCTTCAAGATATGGAGACATTAGTTGAAGACTGTCTCTTTCAAAACCGTATCTGGAAAGTTTATCAATGAGTAGGCCATGAGATACACAATCAAACGCTTTCATTAGATCAAAAAAAGTTGCTCTTGCCACATTGCCTTCATTGAAGCTCTGGTATATGTATTCCACAAGCTCCACCATAGCTAGTGTAGTGGATTTGTTCTTGCGAAAGCCATATTGACTTTCGCTGAGTAGGTTATTAGTCTCAAAGTAAGCAATTATCTGTTTATTCAGAATGGTCTCAAAAATTTTTGCAATCACAGGAATAATAGATATTGGTCGGAAATTGCTAACATCTTTCACACTACCCTGTTTATGTATTGGTACTACTAGAAATTTTCAAGCTTTGAGGAAATGAACAGGTAACAATACATTCATCCAAAATCTTACATAAAGGGCTGGCAATTAGATTCTTTATTGCTTTAATTATTTTGGAATTCATGTTATATGTATCTTTGCTGTTTGTATTTTTTAGGCTGCTAATTATGTCTCTAACTTCTATAATTGATGTTTTCTCGAATCTAAAACTATGACTAGATTGTATCTTATCAAGGTATAAACTTAAATTAATTTTTGATTGTGGTATTTTATCAATAATTTTGTTTGCAATTTCTACAAAGTAATCACTGAACTCATTTGCTGATATATTCTGTGATGCATTTATGGCCTTAACTGGGTTGTTGCTTCTTATAACATCCCACATAGCCTTTTGTGTGTTGTTATGGGTTTTAATATGGGAGTCGTTTGCATTTCTCTTGGCTGTATAGATTATATTTCTATAGATATTTCTAAATTTACGCAGGTCACTTTTACTAACAAGGCTAGGATTTTGTTTACTTATGCTTGTCATAAGATGTAAGCATTCCCTATAATACCGTACTTCATCCGTAAACCAATGTATTTTGTTATTACACTTTGGCTGTATTTCAACTAGTTTTGATTTTTCAGGAAAAGCCTTTTCGTTCTCCCTCATGATTGTTTCTATGAAAATGTCCATTTTATTGCTAGCAGTCAGTGAGATGTCATTTAAAAATGCCCAGTCACATGCCTCAATTGCAGAGTAAAGTTGATTTAAACCTGATTGTGTTATTGGACGGTAATTGATCCTAGTTGTAGTATGACGGTCTCGTAGGCTTTGTATGATGATAAAGCGATCATCATGAGCGTTGGTCCTTCGTTGGTAGTGTAACATCCAAAAAACCTGTATAAATACGGTGAACAGTGCTATTTGATACGTGATGATAACGTTAGGCAACATATCGCTCACTTCTTCCGTCTTGAATCAACGCAACCATAGCAGTCGCGGTTTGGGGACTAACAGCAGATATTTTTAGCTCAAATAAACGCAGCAAAACTTGTAAACGACTTGCTAAATACAGCAACGCTTTGACAAACGTCTGTAAAATTTATTAAAAACATTAAAAAAAAACCCATAGCCAACTATGCAGTTTTGAGTGATATGATTTTCATTTTAGTACAGTTTTTATTAAATCCAGTTTTCTTTTTCAAACGAACGCTTGTTTGTTGTTAGAAATTAATTAAAAATCGATGTTTTGCTTGTGGGGAAGTATTTAGGACATTTCAAAAATTATATTTTAAAAAATTAATCATAAAATCTCAAGTGCTCAAGTGTGAAATGCCGGTGAGTGTACTTGCTTAGAAAAAATAACAAAAATTATTCAAATGCTTCAGGATAAAGCAAGACGCTGACGAGTTGGAAGCAGGTCCAGCTGGTGGAGTGAAGCAGGAAGCAGATATGGAAGACGACGAAGATTACCAACTCACCGAAGACTGCGACATCAAAAGTGAAAGTGACGCAAGCATGGATACTGCCTCAGACGTGCCTTCGAATAGGTAAGTGTTTTTAATTTGAATTGCATGCAAATTTGAAATCTCGAACTTGGTTTCAATCAGTAAAGAATACGCGAGTTCAAAGGCCAGATCATTATTTTTGCTCCAAGAACATTCAATTATATCATAGCATGTTAGACTTTTAAGGATTCAGTTTTTTGATATTTTGCAATATGGGCAATTACAATTATTTTTGCAGCTTTGTAAGATCGTGAAAGCTGGTGGTTTGAACTATAAAAGTAGTTGGGATTTAGAACTTTAATTGAGGAGGCTAATTTTCTGCTATAGGATATATACTATGGAGGTGTTCCTTCTAGCATATGGACCATGGGCGTCGTTATTGTAAATTTTAGGGAGGGGGGCAAGGACATAGGTGAAATGATATAAATATTTTATTAAGACTCAGACAGTCCAAACAAGGTCACACGATACATGCAGAGATAAAACCAATATTTTTTCTGCTAGGCAACGCGAAAATAAACTGAAATTTATGAGATATACATTTCATTGATAATATACAATGTAGGTCCGAAATACGGTAGCACCGTGTACTTACAAATATTAAAACAAGCTAAAATATACAGGTACAAAACGAGACCAAATTATGCACACAAAAATAAAAATCATATTTTTTCTGATAGACAGTTCAACAAGAAAAGAAACTGAAATTTATGAGATATACACTTTGTTGATGATATAGGTACAATAAACAAGAGCACACGGTAAATACAAATATTAATAATACAAGCTAAAAGAGTCATGCACAAAATGAGTGTGTTGGATACCCCTGTTGTTTCATAATTTATATCTGTTAACATTGTCAAAAGCTTTCTCAAAGTCTACGAAGCTTATATGTGTTTCTCTGTTATATGCTCTGTTTTTCTATAATTTGTTCTATTGTGCATATTCCATCTATTGTCGATCAGCCTTTTTTGAAACCCATTTGTTCTTCTATTAATTGTACTGTTACGATTTTCAGTCTATTATTCAGTACTCTGGCATACATTTTGTAGGCGGTATCAATTGAACTGATTCCTCGGTAATTTTGAGGGTTATTCTTGTCACCTTTCTTGAACAGTGACATTACTTTTGCTTTTTTCCAGTCGTCAGGGATTGTGCGAATTTTCCAGCATTTATTAAATTTAATAAGTGTAGTAAGGCTAATGACCAAAGTAGTCGATGCCGATGACACAGAAGTAAAAATAAGTGTAGTAGTCTTAGGTGTAATACCAGTCTGCCGTATTTCCAAAGTTCTGTATTGATACCATCCATACCAGTCGCTTTTCTGTTTTTTGTAGCCTTAAAGGCTTCTGTCAGTTCAGTTAGATCTGTATTATCTAAACAATTTTATTTCACAAACTTTTTTTATGTAGTGAATACCAGAGACCTAAGTTTGAATATAAGACAAAATGACTCATCTAGAAGAGTATCAAAACCATTCGAGTTTCACTAAATATCTATCTGGCGTCCATTTCTCTTGTGAATACAAGGCCCAAGAACCACTAGATCATAGGACCGTAACTGCGTGAAGCTTTACGCAATACACTTCTAACTGCAAGTCCTGTAAAGACGATTGTAATTGCTCTCTTGCGAAGAAAGAAAAAAATACAATATCACAACAGATTTGTTTTACTAGCAAATTGTGCTAAAATGTCAATCAGTTTCTGTTGGGTTATTTTCTTAGCCACAGAAGCCTAAGGACCTTTAATGCCATAAAGAAATATTCTATTGCCAGTATTTGTTACTTTGTTATTGTTCTACTGTTTGTTATTGGATACACATTTTCTGATGACTATAACACCCGTATGCACCGTTTGGCGATTCTAATCCTAGTTCCCTAATCGCGTTTTGCTAATCTTTGGCATCTAGCCATGCACCGTCAAGAGATTAACTAATCCGGATTGGAGATACGGCAAGGTTGTGTTCGCAAGATTGTTTTGACAGTAACAGTGTCAAAATTTTCAGTTCGCGGTGCATAGTAAACAAGTAATCTAATCCAGGTTTACGTATCTAATCGCGCAATTGACTTACGGTGCATACGGGTGTAAGCCTAGTGAGCTCAAAATTTTCCGGAGTTTTCACGTTCTCTAGTGGATGAAATTTTGGATTTCGGTTGCTGAAACTGTTACATTTTGTGATTCGAGTTATCTATCAATATACAGGGTGGGACAAAAGGCAGTGGGTAAAGCATATTTCAGAAATTGTTTCTTGGCTATAATTATATTTTCACTTATATTTTGGTGTTTATACAGGGTCATTCGTAATTTATTTTTTTAAATAGAACTCCTTGTGGACTATCACACATTGGGACTAAACAAACTGTTTAGGCACAAATCACCATTTTTGGTATAGGTAAATATAAAAAAAATGAATATCGTAGCAATTATAAAACTGAGAATGCTGTGACTTTGCGGTGTGAGTAACATAAAATGCGTCAGGTCAAATTTGAATAAGTTTGGAACTTGGAGACATTGATATTATAATTGAGGAAACTGTAGATAACTCAATTTTTTTAAATGGGAGCGCTAAACTTTTTATACAAGCAAATGTAAAATTTGATAGCGTTTTCGAACGATACAAGATTGTCAATATCAGCCTCTAGTAGTTTTTGTTTTATTCCAAATTTTCAATTGAATCACACCCGTATGCACCGTCTGGTGATTCTAATCCTAGTTCCCTAATCACGTTTTGCTAATCTTTGGCATCTAGCCTTGCACCGTCAAGAGGTTAACTAATCCAGATTGGAGATACGGCAAGGTTGTGTTCGCAAGATTGTTTTGACAGTGACAGTGTCAAAATTGTCAGTTTGCGGTGCATAGTAAACGAATCATCTAATCCAGGTTTACGTAACTGATCGCACAACTGACTTACGGTGCATACGGGCGTCAGTGTTTTTCAATTTTCCTACCTAAAAGTAATCTAGTAGGCCATGAGAAATAAATAAAAATTTGTTCAGATGGAAGAAAAGAACTAACTTCGGCAGAAAAGTGCAAACGAACTAAACTAACGAGACGAGGTAATAAAAAGTCTTTACAACATATCAGCTATAACCAGAAACAATAGCGGTAACATATCTAAGGTCAAAGAGAGTATTACAGAAAATGGTTATTCTTAATTAATATCTTTGGAATAAATTTTCACATTTAATGGTATAACAAGGTATTGAAAGTAAAGATACCTCTGACTAGAGCAACACCAAAATTCTAGTGCAAATATTTCAAGCCAAGGCAAGTATAAAAGCCTTGTCTTTCTACTAGGAACGAGTAATAAATTTCTGAAATATGTTTTAGTAAGCCAACGCTGCATACGCTCAAATGCTTTCAAGTTTTCAAGAATATATTCAAATTTAAGCATTTTTTTAGTAAATTAACATTTTCACTCATACTTATTTCAAAATTATTATGAGTCAAGTTTGGCTTTGCAGTTTTTTATAGAGTACCTAATAGTTTTGAAATGTAAATGGATTAATTTTTTAGGGTAAGAGTTTATACCATAATTTTCCTATGTTCATGTTCAAGAAGACTTTTTAGAATTCATTTATTATGATCATTTGCGATAAAATCAGGAAGATAAATATAGCAATTTCGAAAAATATGCTGCAAAATATACAAACAATGAAGCCTATGAAATAATTTTTTAACATACAAAGTCAATCTGAGTATTTTGATTCTTTAAAATATCGGAAATCTAAATCTACAAGGGATTTTTGTTGTAATAGTCTTGAAAATATTTGATTGGCAGTGTTTTTCTTCCCTTTACTATTACATCAAGTTTAAAGTTAGAAAAATATTTGAAATCGTTATTATATAAAATATCTTAAGATCTCTGGAAGTCTTAGAGAATATCGTATATCTCCATGAGAAGATTAGATATCACAAGTTTTGTAGCTGAAATCTTGAGTTACAGTATGGAAAGCTACAAAAAATCGCAATACTTGAAAAATATATTTAGAAAAAACGTGTTCGGTAATTCAAAATTATTTTCGAAAATTTTTGTTATACATAAGGTACACGCTTTCAATAAGTATCTAAAATTTCATCCACAATATAATTTTTTAGGGGTCTCCTATTTGGTTATACGAGGCAGAGCTGGTACAAATTATCTTCAAATCATAGTTCATAAAACATTTTTGAAACAGAAACGGGTCTAGATAAATGTTTTTTTCTAGAAGTAATTATTTTTTTGTTTCCATTTTTTATACAAGGGGGCCTATAAGTCCTTAGGAATTTAAATTTAGTATTAAACACGTTTAACGTACGGGACAAGTGTAAACATGATGCTTCACGTCGTCATGGAGCATTTTACCTAATATTCGAAGGTTTTACTGGCGTGTATCGTGCTTTTTGTATACACGAGTTTTTTCGTAACTGTAATTCGGCAACTTTACGCGTTATAAATTTCGTGAATATCAAAATATACGCAGCTTTCAAATCACTCCGTCGCGACAGTTGAAACTGCTAAGCTCAAACTTTGTTCGGCTCCACCCAAATAAGTAATAAAGTTTCGACAGTGCGGTAATACAATTATTTTAAGTCTAAGCCTAAGGAATATTCGATAGTTAGCCGTTCGGTCGGGCAAGACCATCAGGAGCAGAAGAAAACCTCAACAGAGTGAAGGAGTCTATTTGTGGAAATCTGACCCTGTCTAGTCGTAAGCCTTCCAGCGGAGGTTGGCGACAATCATTTGGAATTTTTTTCTGTCTTGTGATGATTGTGCAGGTCTCTCTTATATTAAACCACTGACGTAAATTCCGAAGCCAGGAGAACCCTTTATAGACGGAGAGCCCGCTACGTAAAAACAGGTCACTCGGTAAAGTGAAAAGTTTGTCATTTACAGGTTCGGTAGGTATCAACATAGGAATAGGTGGGTCGTCAGAACGCGATGTGGACGGATAAAGTAAAGGTGGGGGTTAAACATGCAATTTTTTTCGCATAATAAATGATGAAGTCCAACTTCGAAAATTTGCAATACAAACGGAAATATTATAAGAAAGTAGGGAAAAATTTGTCAGTAGTTTAGGCGAAAGGTAAAGAGCCGCTAGAGGGCGCTTAAGCTGCGGGAAATTTTGCAACAATTATGTCACTTCTGACGATTCACATACTCATTCTTTGAGCCAAAATGAACCTAATTACAAATCGTCGTAAGGCTAGGTGGAAGAATATCGGACATATTATTGATAGTAAGAACGTCGGTGATCCTCTCAATGTATCATTATATTTAGAATTTTATAATTTTAAGTTCACTTCTGGTGAGTAGGTATTCCCAGTGACAACTAGTGGGTTAGCGTTATTTGGTGAATAGTAAATTTAAATTAGTATAATTAAGTTACTGATATATTTTGAAATAAGGGTAGAAATAAAAATTATTTCCATGTTATCTTATAAAAAAATTAACGCCTTTCTGACTACTGACAGTTAACCAAAGGTGTACACTTCTGACAATGTATTTCCTACTTTCTTGTAATGTTTCTGTTTGTATTGCAAAATTTCAGAGCTGTACTTCACCATTTATTATGCGAAAAAAATATGCATATTTAACCCCCCACCCTACTTTAGACATCCGCGCCGCGTTCAGACGACCCATCTATCTCTATGTTAATACCTACCGAACCTGTGAATGACCAAATTTTTATTTTATCGTGCGACCTTTTTTACGTAGCGAGCTCTCCGTCTGAAAAGAATCCAAACCTGACATGGTTCGTGCTTTCAATGTCCATCCCTCAACTCCGTATAATGATGGGAACAGTACATAGCATTTTGTTGCTCGCCATCTAGTGGTCAGACTGAAATCTCGGTTGCAAAGTATCGTTTTCATTTTTAAAAAAGTATTTCTGTTTTGAATCTCTTCATCAGAATCCAATTTGTCATATAGCCAGTACCCTAAATATTTATACCTCTCTTACTCTTTCTATACCTTGCTTTTCTATTTGTCATCTAACATTATTGACATTAATCTAGTGATGACCATACTTTTTGTTTTCTTTATGTTTATTTTGAGGTCATAACTTTGGACACCATGTACTGTTGCAATTCTTTCTCATCGCTAGCTAGAATTACAATATCGACAGCATACCGGATGTTATTAATGTATTTACCATTCACCTTTATTCTCATTTCCACATCTCCAAAAGCCTCCTGGAATATGGAGTATAAACTGAATCGTAGTGATGACAGTATGCATCCTTGTCTGACGCCTTTGAGAATCTGTATGTATAAGAAGAAGAATATCCACAGTGTAATTATTACCTCCTTCACAGAATAGATCTGCAGATAGTCATCGATAATTTTAGATATCCCTTACAGGAGAGCTGCGATTATGTTCTTATGGCTTGTACTTAGATGATGTAATTTTTCATACATACTTCCGATTTTGTAAACATTCAATTTTAATAAATGCATTTTCTATTGATATTAGTTCTTGATTCATTCATCATTCAAATTTCTAAGGACTTATGCGACACCCTGTATAAACTAAATCTTTCTAAATCGGAACGAACGAAATTTTTGAGGGGAATTAAATCACTTTGGAAACAAAGAAAATCTTCCAGCTCTGTATCAATCCATATTATGATGAAGCAATAATATTGATAAATATTCGAAAAACTATATGAAATTGCGCTATACATTCTCATAAATTGCAGCCACATTGTTTGCTAGAAAACTATAGCTTTGTTAAGGATTTTTTTACTATTTTTTATTTGTCTAAGAAAATAACCTAACTGGTGCAATATTTTACTGTTCTTATTTCATTCTTTGACCAAAAGAGTCACCAAACCGTTTGATCGAAGTATTTTCAGCGCCATTATTCCTGTCCGTATAGTGTACTTTTATTTCAGTGGCGGAAAAAGTAAAATTACCAGGAAACAACATGAATTAATTTACAGAAAATCTGTAAGAAAGTCGTTTAGTTGCTATGCTTGTAATCATACTATTCATAGTAAGTGTCGTTTGATCCGTCACCTGAAAGTTCAAAAATATGTGAATTTATCGGATCCTGCTTTTGAAATTCGTGCTTATATATACTTCTTCAGTTCAAGTTTTAGGCACTTTGCCTGTTACGATACCCATCTTTTTCTCGGCCTTACCATGTCTTGTATATGTTACGGCTAAAGTGTTTACTTTGATAGTTTATACACTACAATAGCTGGATATTATACAAACTATCTAAATGTCTCGTTATTTTGATGGAAAGTCATATTTCAACTAAAATAGCTATGAATATTGGTTGGTTTATAATACTATCCAGCAAGCTTACAAACTATACAAGATATGCCGCTAAAGTATATACCACAAAGATATCACACATATTAACCAGTGTTTCTGGTCAGTTTACAAACTATCTACATCATGTGGATAAATTATGCACCTAATATCTCTAGTACTATATAATAACCAACTTCTTGGTTAGTATGTAAACTAACTATCTTTGGTCAATTTAACAGAAAAGTGAGGTTATGTTTATGGCAAGTGCAAGTGTGACGTGTTGGTATTGTTTACTGTCGTGCCCTGTAAAACTTGTTTAAGAACAGATATCTAGTTACCAAAAATGGACCAGCAACAGCAGTTTGAAAGGTTACTATTAGAATGTTACGAGAAAAACTCCCAAAATTCAAAATTAATGAATGACGGTGATTACTATGTACTTGTGCAACATATAAAGAGAATACGCGAACAAGGACCTAACACTAATAACAAGAACGATTATCATGTAATGAATACTTACGATTTACAGAGAATCGATTCGAATAACAATTGTATGTTTTATCTATAAATAAACTTTACTTTTGACTAAAAATGATTGTTGTAAACTAAAGTAACCAAAGAGGATTGCTTAGTTTACATACTAACCAACGAGTTGGTTATTAAGTAGTACTAGAGATATTAGGTGCATAATTTATCCAAATGATGTGGATAGTTTGTAAACTGACCAGAAACACTGGTTAATATATGTGATAACTTTGTGGTATATACTTTAGCGGCATATCTTGTATAGTTTATAAGCTAGCTGGATAGTATACAAACCAACCAATATTCATAGCTA
Source organism: Callosobruchus maculatus (assembly GCA_951848785.1). NCBI lineage: Eukaryota > Metazoa > Arthropoda > Insecta > Coleoptera > Chrysomelidae > Callosobruchus > Callosobruchus maculatus. Next base: position 768,205 of record CATOUR010000113.1, read on the forward strand.
TTTTAGTAGAAATATGATTTTCCATGAAAATAACGAGACATTTGGATAGTTTGAATAATATCCAGCTATTGTATAAACTATCAAAGTAAACACTTTAACCGTAACACATATACTGTCAACTAATATTTAGTAGTCAAGCATCACTAGATGATCACATAAATAACTAACATCCCGTACTAGTCAAATACACGTTAAAGCTAATGTTAAGGGTGACTTGGATAAACATACGTGATTGCGTTCTGAGATAACTGATTTGTGTGAACTAAGTGTTTGTGAAGATAAGTTTGATAGTGAAGGAGCGCTAGATGAGCATATGGCCAAAAAACATTAAGTTGATATTCCTGAAAGTACTAATATAACTATAATAAAACCTTATTTCCATCATCACCTTGAAAGTACTTCAAGTTTTAAACTTAGAACGTCACTCACTGTAAGCTGAACTAGAAGTGCAATGGATCATCACGTGATTAGAAAGCATCCGGATTTAGCAATTACGATAGGTAGGAAAATATATGAATGTACAGAATGTTCTTATAAAACTGTCCAAAAAATTATCTAGACAGACATATGGCAACGCATTCAGAAACTAGTGTAACCAACGTATGCATTCACTGTGGGGCAACACTCAAATTTAAACGATCACGTGCTAAAAAAAACATACAATTTTCAGTACTTGGATTACTAGCAAAATACACTTTTGTTCGAAATGTGATTATAAAGCCGTTTCAAAGGGGTATTTTCTGTTTCGACTTACAAGCACAAGCAACCTTGTGTTGTATTTCGTTTTTAAATAAATTGTCGTTGGACGATCATGTGGTGAGAAAGCATCCTGAGTTTGTTGCAACGGTTGCTAGGCAGGCATTCGAATGCCCAAGATTATAAAACTGGGATAAGGCGTAATTTTGATAGGCATATGTCGTAAACATCTTGGAACTGCTTCAAGTTACGAGGTGAAGTTCACTAGGTGCTTACATTGTATTGCGAGGATCGCAACTAAATTTGCTTTCGACGATTACGTTGTGAAAAATATCCAAACGTCGATCAGTACATCGTGTGACTTCAAGTGATGCAGTTCGATGAGATAAAAAAATCTGTCTGAAAAATACAGTATGAATTGATGTAGTTGTACACTTTTTCATCTTAATTATCTTATTTATATTCTACTTTTTTACAAGTCGTTCTGCAATCCGATTTATTTAGATCCGTTTAAATATAAAACTGCTATTTTGTTGGTTAATAGGAATATTTATGACTACAGAATGTAATTATGTAACTATAATAAAGCCTTATTTCGAATTTGACACTCAGAAGTAAAAGAGCAATGGATCATCACGTGATTAGAAAGCATCCGAATATAGCAATGTCGATAGGTAGGAAAATACATGAATGTACAGAATGCTCTTATAAAACTAAAAAAAAAAATATTTAGACAGACATATTGCAACGCATTCCGGAACTAGTGCAACAAACGTATGCGTTCACTGTGAAGCAACATTCAAAAGTTAACGAATGCTTGATGATCATGTGATACAAAAAACCTCCAAGTTTCAGTACTTCGTTTACTAGCAAGCTACACTATTGTTCGAAATTTGATTATAAAACAGTTTCAAAGCGACGTTTTCACAGACATAATTTGATTATCATGATGCTGTTTCGGCTTATAAGCAAGAAATATCTTGTGTGTACTGCGAGGTCTTCAAAAATAAAGTGTAGTTGGACGATCATGTGGTGAAGAAACATCCTGAGTTTGTTACATCCGTTGCTAGGCAGGTATAAGAATGCTCAACATACAGTTTTAAAACTACGGTAAGGCGTAACTTTGATAGGCTTCAAGTTACGAGTTCTATAAGTGCTTACGTTGTAAAAAGCAGCCTGATTTAATTTCTTCGGTTGATAGGAACATCTATGAATGTAAAACTGTTTTTAAGTATACACTCTATAAACATACGTCAACACATCCTTAGACCGCTTCGCGATCATATCGTTCAAAAACGTCTTAGTTTTATCCCTACACTTAACAGAAAAATACAAGAATGTACTGAATGCAGTTATAAAGCCACGTCAAAACGTAAAGTGGACCAACATCAGTCAGTACCATCGTGTGGCTTCTTCAAGTGACGCAGTTGGAAAATTCTGTCTTTGGAAAATACAGTATGAATGAATATTCGATGTACAATTATTTTTTTTGTGAAGTTTCTACCATCGTATCATAATGTACCACTTTTTATAAGTCGTTCTACACAATTTTGGGTATAGGTAGATGTCAGAAAAAAATTGAATATCGCAGCTATTATAAATCATAGAGGGCTGTGACTTTGCCGTGTTACTAAGCATGAAATGTGTCAGCTTACGTTAGAAGGTCGATTTAGAATTACATTTGTACTTGGAGAAATCGGTAGATCAATTAAGGAAACTTCAACCAAAGGTAACTTGATTTTTTCAAATGGGAATGCATAATTTTTTTTATACGATCAAATGTGCAATTTGATAGGCTTTCTAATTAGGTTGTGAATATCAATCTATGGTAGTTTTTATTAAATTTCGAGATTTCAATCAAATCAGTGTTTTTCAATTTCCCTACCGATAAACAAACTAGCAGGCCATGGAATATAAACAAATTCGTATTCAGATGGAAGAAAACAACTAACTTAGCAAAAAGATCCAGCAGAACTAGAGTAAAAGAACAAGATTATAAAAAATCCTTACAACAAATCAACTCTAACCAGAAACAGCGGCAGTAATATGTCTAAGGTTAAAGAGAAGCCGGAGTACGATAGAAGTGGATAACGTTTACAGCCTACTAGCGACTGCAAAGTACTAGAGATTAAAAATTTCCAAAATCACAACACTTTGAAATGAAAGCAAAACTTTCAGCGATCGTTGCCGTCAGTCTAATATCTTCAGAACGCAATTTCACATTTCATGGTATAAAACAGTAGTCATTTCCGTCAAATCAAAAGTAGTAGTAGTAGAGATCTTTATTTAGCTATTAGCTATTCAAATACATAACAAAAAAATATAATAAATACATTATATTAGTCTATTTTGTAACAACCCTTTGACTCGCTTTTTGAACATAAAAATAGAAAAATTCTTCATCTCACTCGGTAGTCCATTATAGTCCACCACTCCTTTGTAAAACACCGAACTTTGTGTCCTTGATTTTCTAGCTTGCTTAACAATATAATTTTCTTTACCTCTAGTGTCATACATATGTACATCTTCAAATTTAACTAGAATATGTTTCAAGTAGTCAGGAACCAGATTTATATTAATTTTATGAACAAAAAGTAACATGCTATATCTTACATATGCCATTACATCTAACCACTGTAATTTTTTTAACATACTGTCTACTGAAGTCCTATAATTACATTGCAAAATACATCTCATAGCTCTATTTTGTAGAATTTGTAACCTTTTCAAATCACACTGTTTTGCCATGTATATAATAGTCGGGCAATAGTTGAAATGTGGCAAAATTATTGTATTATACACCAACTTCCTCGAATAAACTGTTAAAAACTTACTGACCCTCCGCAAAAACCCAATTTTTTTCCCAACTTTACTGCAAATGTAATCAACATGTTTCTCAAATTTCAAATCTGCATCTACTATAACCCCAAGATATTTAATTTCTTTTACCATCTTAGTAACCTCCCCACATATATTAAAATTTAAATTTCCCTGTTCAAATTCCAACTTTACACCACTATTACCTATTATCATACTTTTTGTTTTTTTAACATTTAACATAAGTTTATTTTTATCTAACCAGTCTTTTAGCTTTTTTAGTTCAACATTCATCTTTTCTGCTAGTCTATTTGCTTGTGTTTCTTCCAGATATATGATGGTGTCATCAGCAAATAAATGATAATTACATTCTGTAAATACATACTGAATATCATTTATAAACATAATAAACAATAGAGGCCCTAAGATACTCCCTTGGGGTACACCAAAATTAACATCTAATTGTTCTGATACTGTTTCATCAAACTTAACTACTTGTTTCCTATTACTTAATAATCTTGTAACCATTTACATACATTTCCAGTAACACCATATATTTTTAATTTTTCAATAACTTTGCACCTATCAATTGTTTGGAATGCACGTTTCAAGTCAATAAATACAATGCCTACAGATCTACTATCATCTGTTGCTTCCTTCCATTGATTTATGATGTACTGTAATGCAGTTTCACAACTATAATCATCTCTGAATCCTGACTGAAATTTACAAAGTGAATTATTCAATGTAATAAATTGTTTTAGCTGAATGTAGACAACTTTTTCTAGGATTTTCTCTATTGCAGGCAATGTATTAATTGGTCGCATATCTTCAGCATTTATACTGTTTGCTACTTTTTTTATAGGAGTTATAGTTGCTACTTTCAGCATATCAGGAAAAATACCTTTTTCTAATGAACTATTAATCAAATTTAATAAGGGATCAGCGACCAGGTCAAAATGGTTTTTGAATACAAACATTCCTATATCATCTGGACTATATTTATTTGGTAAAGATAAAATTATAGAATGAAGTTCATTTTTTGTTAAAAGTTTGAAGTCAGAAAATTGGTTGCAATTGTCACTAGGCAAATTAAAAATAACGTTTGTGTTAGGGATAGAATTGACAATATCACTAATGCTTTCTACAAAAAAGTGATTTAGTTCTTCTGCAATAATTTTTTTATCACTGACAGTCACATCATTAAATCTTACATCTGTAATCAAATCCTTATTATTTGAAGAAACAAGGGCTTTTAATGTTCTCCACATTTCCTTTGAGTCACCTTTACATCCGTCTATTTTTTCTTCATAATAATAACGTTTTTCTTTTCTTAAGGTATCAACTACGCTATTTCTTTTACTTTTGTAATCCTCCCAATCCACATCAACACCAGTATACTTGAATTTCCTATATGAATTATCTCTTTCTTTTATAGCCTGCAGTACCTTACCATTGAACCAATGCTTTTTGTTTCCACCTACCAATATTTCTTTTTTAGGCATGAACTCATCAATAATGTTCCTAATCCCGTCACAAAGACTGATATATTTCATATTCAACTGTTTTTCTCTATAATCAAAGGAGATACTTTGCAATTTTTTGTTGAATTCAGGCACGTTACTCAACTTGCTTCTTCTAATACTCTTTTTACCCTGTAAGACATTATTTAACATTTTTATTTGGATTATCCTATGATTCGAAAAGCTTGATTCATCTAAAACAGATGCTTCTAAATCAAATGAGTTAGTGATTACTAAATCAATTAAACTACTACCATTACTCCAAACATGAGTCGATGATGTCACTATTTGTTTAAGACCAAAGTCAGAAATAGACTGCTTTAATCTCTTACTATAAGTATTTTCTGATCTCCAATCGATGTTAAAATCTCCTAGCAGAATAATGTTATCATATTTGTTTTCTGATATTAATTCTTCAAGCAATCCGTCAAGAAAATCCAAAAATACCGCGTCAGATGCGTTTGGGGAATGGTATATTCCAACTAGAACAAAATTAATACTATTGATTTTTACCTGAATCACACAGCACCACACATTTTTTTCAATTATACATTTCTTAATAGTACTATACCTCAAATCAGAGCTTATGTAATAGATAACTCCACCTGTATGCCTGCTATGTGAGTCAAGTCGTAATAACTTATAATTTTCTATACATAACTCATGTTCTTCTAAAAGTAATGATACCTCTCACTGTCGTCCTTTAAATTTTTCAGTATCTATTAGCAAGATCGCAAAAAAAGGAATACTGACAAATCATATTTTAATTTTCTGCCAGGCAAATTATGTTTAATAATTTAAGCAGATTTCATTTTCGGTGATCTTATGAGTATTCAGAACTCCAGTCAGAGGTATCGGTTACTATTTTTTTAAATCATGAAATGTGAAATTTTACTCTGAAGCTATTAAACTGCCAGCAACATTACGTGGTAGATTTCCTTCCATTTCAAAATTCACAATGATTTTGTGAATCATCAATCTTAGAATATTGTAGTAGCTGGTATGCTGTGAAAAATACCCATTTCTGTCTTACTCCAGCTGCTTTTTGACCTTAGATGTGTTATGTCTGCTATTTCTGGTTAGAATTGATTTGTTGTAAGTAATTTTTATAACTTTGTCCCTTTTCTCTAGTTCGTCCGTAACTATCTGCTAAGTTAGTTGTTTTGTTCCATCTGAACAGTTTTTTGTTCCTATTTCATGGCCTGCTATGTTGCTTATAGGTAGGAAAATTGAAAAACACCGGTTTTACTGAAAATTTGAAATTACATCAAAACTACTAGAGATTGATATTTACAACTGCATATCGTTAGAAAGCTTATCAAATTGCACATTTGATCGTATAAAAAAATATGCATTCCCATTTGAAAAAATCAAGTTTTACCTTTGATTGAAGTTTCCTTAATTGATCTACCGACTTCTCCAAGTACAAATGTAATTCGAACTCGACCGTCTAAAGTTAGCTGACACATTTCATGCTTAGTAACGCGGCAAAGTCACAGCCCTCTAAGATTTATAATAGCTGCGATATTCAATTTTTTCTGACATCTACCTGTACCCAAAATTGTGATTTGCACCTAAACGGTTCCCTTAAAGTCCCATGTGTGATACATAAAGTCACACTAAAATGCACCCGGGAATCTAAATATGCAATAATATACAGGGTATTCCATTTAAAAAAACATAACTTTGGTATGTCACGCTTTTATTAGACACCCTGTATAAAAGTCATTATTTTTTAATTGTAGTACATACACACATACACTCGCAAGGTCGATTTTTCGAAAAACAGTATCGTTTGGTCACAAGTTAAGCTTGACTCACCCTGTACAACTCGCCAATCTATCAACATCATGTGATTCGTGTTGGAATTTCTTTCCAACGTTTCGCAAGCTCGAGGGGTTAGCATCTTCAGAGGCCAATCTACCACTGTTTGCTAGTGATGGGCAGTTTTGTTATAACCTGTTATCTGAAATCAACGGTTCGCAACTGTTATCTACGTTAAAAAATAACAGGTTTCCAAATGAAATCATGCAGAACAAACCTGTTAAATATAGTAAGTGATATTGCGTTTCTGCTTTTGTGAATGTCTGTAGCTAATCTAGTATTCCTGTATTGTTACTTTTGTGATACAATACTCTGTAAACATGCTTATTTAAGCACGTATGGTATAAGTGTATTGTGTGGTACCGATTTGGTTTTTAAGGCTTTGCGTGCTTAAGAAGAAGGAATATATTTGTTTATACATAAAAATTGTTTTTTTATGTTTTGCATCAGAGGTAAGTATAGAACTAATGCTAAGTCTCTAATCTATTTGCTATACTGCCGACTGACATACACTTATCTGATTTTGATTTTGATCTCATCCGTTGTGACGTCATCTATTAGGACCACATATGTTGTGACGTAATCTATTAAGACCTCATCTGTTGTGACGTCATTTATTATGACCTGATCCGTTGTGACGTCATCTATTAGAATCTCATCTGTTGTGACGCCATCTATTATTACCTCATCCGTTGTGACGCCATCTATTAGGACCTCATCCGTTGTGACGTCATCTATTATGACCTCATATGTTGTGACGTCATCTATTAGGACCTCATCCGTTTTGACGTTATCTATTATGACGTCATCCGTTGTGACGTCATTCTGCAGTGAGTAGAGCTACAGCTTCTGAAAAATGATAAGTATAACAAGTGTTGTGTGCGAACTTCGTACATTAAATATGATAAGTTGTCTAGATTTTTATCAGTTGTCATACAAGGAGTAGCGTGAACGTTCTGCAACATAATGTCCCTGTAAATAAACGAAATGTAATGACGACAAAACCAAAACACTTTAAAAATCGCAAAGAGAACTACGAAAGGTATAAATTTGGCAATACATTTGGAAAGTGCTTCGAATTTTTGAGGATGCCGATTACATATCTAGTCGCTGTTTTGAGTTTCAGCCTCGTTTGTCGAAAATGAAAAATTTGAGATCTTTCAGATCTCCAGGTTTACCTAAAATCTTAAATCTTTATATAGCTTTCTATTAAGATGAAACCTCGAGTCTTGAATAATTTGAGTATGCCGATTACAAATCCGATCGCAGTTTTTAATTTCAGTCTTGTTTGGCGGAAATAAGAATTTCAGATCTCTCAGATCTTTAGGTTTACCTGAAACATTTTTAATTACTCGTAGCTTTCTATTAAGATGAAATCTCGTGTATTGAATAATTTGAGGATGTCGGATTACACATCACGTCTCAGTTTTAAGTTTCAGGCTCGTTTGGCAAAAATAAAAAATTCAGATATCTCAGATCTTCAGAGGTTTACCTGAAAAATCTAAAATCGTTATTTAGCTTTCTATTTTGACCTCATCTGCTCGGACGTCACCTATTTTGCCCTCATCCGCTCTGACGTCATCTATTAGGACCTCATATGTTGTGACGTAATTTATTACGACCTCATCTGTTGTGACGTCATTTATTATGACCTGATGCGTTCTGACGTCATCTATTATGACGTCATCCGTTGTGACGTCATTCTGCAGTGAGTAGAGCTACAGCTTCTGAAAAATGATAAGTATACCAAGTGTTGTGTGCGAACTTCGTACATTAAATATGATAAGTTGCCTAGATTCTTATCAGTTGTCATACAAGGAGTAACGTGAACGTTCTACAACAGAATGTCCCTGTAAATAAACGAGATGAAATGACGACAAAACCAAAACACTTTAAAAACCGCAAAATGAACTACGAAAGGCATACATTTGGCAGTACATTCGGAAACTGTTTCGAATTTTTGAGGATGCCGATTACAAATCCGGTCGCGGTTTTGGGTTCCAGTCTCTTTTGGCGAAAATAAAACATTTTAGATTCCTCAGATTTTTAAGTTTACCTAAAAATTTAAAATCTTTATTTAGCTTTCTATCAAAATGAAACCTCGTGTTTTGGATAATTTGAGGATGCCGATTACAAATCCGATCACAATGTTGGGCCTCAGTCTCGTTTGGCGAAAATAAAAAAATTCAGATCTCTCACATCTTCAAGTTAAACAGAACAATCTAAAATCTTTATTCAGCTTTCTATTAAGATGAAACCTCGTGTTTCGGATAATTTGAGGATGCCGATTACAAATCCGGTCGCAGTTTTGGGTTTCAGTCTCGTTTGGCGAAAATAAAAAATTTTAGATCTCCCATATCTTCAAGTTTACCCTGAAAAATATAAATTCTTTATTTAGCTTTCTATTAAGATGAAACCTCGTGTTTTGGGTAATTTGAGGATGCCCATTAGAAATCTGGGTTTCATCTCGTTTGGCGAAAATAAAAACATTCAGATCTCTCACATCTTCAAGTTTACCTGAAAAATCTAAAATGTTTGTTTAGCTTTCTATTAAGATGAAACTTCGTTTTTTGGATAATTTGAGGATGTCGATTACAAATCCGGTTGCAGTTTTGAGTTTCAGTCTCGTTTGGCGAAAATAAAAAATTTCAGATATCTCAGATCTTCAGGTTTACCTAAAAAAATGGAGTCAAGTTGATTGACTCAGTACTTCCCACACATTACGGTGATACCAGTTTATTATTTTCCCATAGCATAAAGATTTAGTCTGAGATCCCCTTGCAACAAAATCATCGCCAGTACCCCCCCCCCCCCCCCAAATTATTCTCATATGCTGCTAGGTCTTTCCTGCACAGGTCAAAGAACAGCCTATTATCAATAATACAAACTTTTGTATTGAATTTCACCTCTTCAGCTGTGGCAGTTTTGGACAAATTTAAACGTTCCGGTACCGTTTACTGAAAAAGCGGTGTTGCCGTATCTCATTAATTAATACAAACAAAATTTTGAAATTGTGAGATCTTACTAAATTCGACATGCGCAATTCATTGCAATAAAAATAACTAGAGGATTCTATTTAAAATAAATTAAAATCGGGGACACTTGTTTAAAAATTTGGGAAAATAATTTATAACTTGGCAACGTCGCAAACGCGAAAAAAAAATATTACAAGGCGAGATAGGGTATTAGTAGATATTTCGATTTAAAATAAAACATACAGGGTGTTACATTTAAAAAAACAAAGTAAAATGATCTTCAAGTTGCCGGAATTTAAAATTCTGCCAAAAACACCCTGTAGATACAAATTGCTGGTAGCATCCAGAATAATATCCGCTTAATATTCAAGTAACTCGCTGTTTAATATTATTGAGAAAGGTTAAAGGAACATATCAATTTGGACGTATTACTTGCGACCTTGCAAATGCGGAAATTAACAGAAAATAAATTATAACTTGGCAACGTCGCAACCGATTCCAAAAATATTTTAGGGTTGAATAGAGATCAATGATGGACACAAGAAGAATTTGAGAGAAAGTTATAGTTCCTTATAAAAAAATCAAATTGATCTCTATCCTACTTTCCCGCAACACCCTGTATATTTCAAAATATTTTTAGAATATGCGTCTCAAGTAACCAAATAACTTTTGTATTTGAGATTTTCTTCTATCAGCTATACTTTGCGAGATATCGAAGAATTACACACTAAATGGACAGCCTGTATACATCGGAAAAAATTCTAAGTCCTTTAGTTTCTGTAATAGGCATACGGCAATGTTCGGATAGACCTAAAAAAGTTATTTATGTCGCTAGGTCTTCCTTCACAGGTCAGTGGGTCGTCTATTACGAATACAACAAATTTTTCAATTTTACAACCCCCCACCCCCCAACCACCCCAATTTCACCCCCATCCAAAAAAAAGTATAAAATGATCAGGGACCCCTAAAACGCCTAAAAACGAAGTTTCAGCAATATTTATTTTTTTTTGTTTTTTGCTAATTACTCCGCCGCCTATGGACCGATTTTCAAAATTATAGGAACATTACCTACTACGACCCCACAGCATACCGCTGCCCAAATTTCATCACAATCCATGCAGCGGTTACTGAGATTACGAGGCTAGAAAAAAGCGACAGACAGACAGACAGACCGACAGACAGACAGACAGACAGACAGACAGACAGACAGACAGACAGACAGACAGACAGACAGACCGACGGAAATGAGTGACGTGGTTTTTCGTTATGTAGACATCATAAAACGCCCAAAAAGCGTATTATCTCAAAATCGAAAATTTTCGCGATCACAATACTCCCCTCACCTATCGGTGTGGGAAGTAAAATGTAAAATCTTTATTTAGCTTTCTATTAAGATGAAACCTCGTGTTTTGTGTAACTTGAAGGTGCTGATTACAAATCCGGCCGCAGTTTTGAGTTTCAGTTTCGTTTGGCGAAAATAAAAAAATTCAGATCTCAGATTTTCAGGTTTACCGAAAAAATATAAAATCTTTATTTAGCTTTCTATTAAGATGAAACCTCGTGTTTTTAATCAACATCAAATGATCATGTAGGAACATCGTTGGATGAACATATACTTAAAAAACATCCTGAGTGTGTTACATCAATAAAATTACTATCACTAGCTTCCTCAGATACCTAGGAGCATTTCAAGCAATAAGCAAACCTGCGTTCACTGTAACGTGACATTTGAAGGAAGAACGTTGAATGAACATACTTAAAAATCATCCTGAGTTTATTGAATCAATTACTAGCAAACTACATGAATATGTAGAAAGCAATAATGATAAAACTACTATAAAGCGTAGCTTACTAAATCATGACAGAATATACTGGTTATAAGCGCACCTGCATTCACTGTGATGAGACGCTTAAACAAGGAACACCGTTGGATGGATTAATTCAATTCAATCAAGAACAATATTCGAATGTGAACATTGCATTTATAGAACCACTATATGAGGTTGCTTCATAAGGCAGGTAAGTGTTGTACATATTCGAAACAGCTCAAGTAATAAAAAAATTAGGCATTTCGGGTATCGCTGATTGAAGTTTCCTCAATTACAAAAACAATTCAAATCTGACGGTCTAACCTAAGCTGACGCATTTGGCATTTCATGCTTAGTTATACAGCAGACATAGCCTTTTAAGTTTTGTAATCGCTGCGATATTTATTTTTTTTATCTATGATTCAGTAAATGGTGTTTTGCACCTAAACGGTTCGTTTTAAGTTCAATGTGTGATACATAAAACCACACTAGAATTGACCAAAGAACCTGCATTAATATTAAAAAACATAGATATGTCACGCTGTGAAGCACACTGTATAGAAGACGTCCTTTTTAAAATGCAGTCCAAAAAATGGGATATTGTTTGGACACAAGAGTACGAGGCGCTGAGCGTGGCTCTCCCTGTATGAATGTTTCAATTAAACTACTACACTATATACTACGATCATGTGCTTAAAAAACATCTGGACTCTTTTCCATTTTTTTTCGGTAAGAAAACAACGAAAATTTTGATTAAGATGTGTTATAGGATTAATTGCACTTTACTGGTCCATAGACCACACCACATTCTTTGAAAATAACAATTTTCTAGTGTTTCGACTGCCTCATACTTAAACTGTAGAAATTACAATATACTGAAATATTTCTATAATGGCATTCTGTCCTTAGTGTTCGAATGTAGGCTCTGCGATTAATAAAATAACAGTTGAATCAAAATTTTCACCGCATTAGACACTTAAAACCCTAAAATCCCTGTTTTGTTGACTTTTATCACTTTACTTCTTTTTCAGTACGGCAAAACGCATAACCGCCGGGCAACCATCTCCAGGCTTACACCAAAAAGTAGTCAAAGAGTTGTTTAGATGCGATGATTGTAACTATTCTACTTCCAGTGAACGTCACGCATTCGATGAAGCATAGTAACCAAAAATCTGTACATATTTCCGATATTTCCAAACCTGGTATCGACGTTCCTACTTGTACTCAATGTCACGCGTCATTTAAGAGTAAAACAGCATTAGATGGTCATCTAAAAACTAAACATCCCTCAGTATCTGGTAAAAAACATAATTTAGCGTATGCGTACACTGCGACACAAAATGCAAGAATAAAAAAATGCTAGATGTTCATGTAGCGAAAAACCATACAAAAATTATCAAAACCGGCACTAGTAAATTACTAGGCCGTACAGAAAAAGCTTCTAGTAGTAGTAGCAGAACTAAAACTAATTTTGATCGACATAACCCTGAGACTGTCTCAAGTAACAAGCTTAGCACGTACATACAGTGTGATGCAACATTCAAAACGAAAATCACAATGTATGACCATGTATTAAGAACTCAGGGAACTCCGCTCTGACCATAACAGAAACTTTTAAAAGGTCGTGTTTTCGCGGAAAGATAAATGGACAATCTTAATCAGCCACTCGTTATTTAGTCTCTGATATCTGAACTAATCATTAATATATCAAACCTTAGGTAAAATGAATCACTTGTACTTTTACAAATAAAGATTTTGAACTTCCTACCTACAATGTTTTAGTATAAGGCTAAGATCGCGCGATTACGCGTTTCTGTAGCGTTTCCAAAAATATTTCTTTATGTCATTGAAGTCACCTTTCTTTGTCTTATTGTATTTGTTTGCTAGAATTATCTATGACAATCTTTTACTTTGGATAATTTCGTTAGGTATAAATAACAGTTTGTTTCTTTTTCAGTGTGGCAAAATGTACAATCCACAAGAAAGAATGTGTACATACTTCCAAGCCTGGTAGTGACATTATTACATGCACTCTCTGCCTTGCACCGTTAAAGAATAAAAAGACACTGGATGTTCATATGAAAAGAAAGCATTCAGCGGTACCTAGTGAATACCAAAAGCTCGTCACATGTGTACACCGCGATACCAAATTTAAGCAAAAAACAACGCTAGATAACCACGTATTGAAGAAGCATCCCAATTTCGCTGACGGTATTATTAGAAAAATTTACGAATGTACAAAATGCAGTTATAAAACTGTTTTTAAGGATAGGTTTTTTATTCATAGACAGGCACACAGTGAAAGCAAAGATAATCCTTGCATTCACTGTAGCGCGACATTCTGACAGCTGTAAACTATGGCTAGATGATAATTTAGTGAGGAAACATCCAAACTTCACTAAAACATTCCATAGAAAAATATACGAGGGTTCAGTATGCATGTTCAGAACTGTCGTGAAGGCTAGTTTCTCTAGACATATGTCAATACATAACGCGTCCGGTCCAAGTATCCAATGCGATCATTGTACCGCGACATTCCGTAGTAAGCGATCGCTAGATAATCATATAGTGAGAAAACATCCGAATTTCGTTCGATCAGTCGCTCGTAAAATCTTTGAATGTAAAAATTGCACTTATAAAACTATTTTGAGGATTAACATTCTTCGACATCTATCAGCACATGATGAGCAGAGATCTGGGCATCCTTGCAATCACTGTAACGCCAAATTTAACAAGAAACATTCGCTAGATGATCATATACTGAGAGAACATCCAAATTTCACTAAAACAGTCAACAGCAAAATATACGAGTGTCCCGAATGCAAGTTTAGAACTGTTCAGAAGAATAGTTTCTCTAGACATATGCCAATACATAACCCGTCTGGTCCCAGTATCCAGTGCGATCACTGTACCGCCACATTCAGCAGTAAACGATCACTGAATGATCATATAGTGAAAAAACATCCAAATTTCAGTTAAACAATCAATACAAAAATACTCGAGTGTGCAGTATGCATGTACAGAACTGTTGTGAAGAATAATTTCTCTAGACATATGTCAATACATAGCGCGTCTGGTCCGAGTCACAGTAGATACAAGGACTTTCCTTGCTCTCACTGTAAGGCGACATTTACCAAGAAACAATCGCTAGATGATCATTATAGTGAGAAAACATCCAAATTTCGTTCATTCAGTCGCTCGTAAAGTATTTGAATGTCAAATATGCAGTTATAAGACTGTTAAGAAGGGTACCTTATGTCGACATCTATCAATACATAGTGAGTGAGGTTCTAAATACTTGCAGTTACTGTAATTTGCTATTCAACAGTCAGCAAGCGTTAAAAGCGTTAAACGATCCTTTGGTTAAACGACATTCAAATTGCGTTAAGTAATTAATAAATAAATACACGAATGTGCAGAATGCGGGTTTAGAACTATTCTAAAGACCATTTCTTCGTAGATATTATGTCAAAACAGGGAATCTAGCTCAAGTTGCAATGACGTTCCTTGCATCACTGTACCGCGACATCCAAAAGGACAATCTAAAAATGTCTTTTAATGAACAAAACGCTGTTTTATAACTATTATAAATAGTAGGTTTTTTAGACATGATATGCAAGTTCATGGTGATGGTGTCCCTGCTTCAAAATATAAATATTATATTCCGACCGAGACTGAAACCGAAACAGAATTTCGTACAATGTCATGTTTTCGTGGGAAGAAAGATAAATGGTCAATCTTAATCAGTCACTCGTTATTTAGTGCCTGATACCTGAACTAATCATTATTATATCAGCCCTAATTTAAATGAATCATTTGTACTTTTACAAATAAAGGGTTTGATCCTCTTACCTACAATGTTTTAGTATTAAGCTAAGTTCAGACAAACGAGCAATTACGCGTTTTTGCAGCGTCTCCAAAAATGTTTCTTTATGGCAATGAAGTCCTCTTTCCTTGTCTTCTTGTATTTGTTTTCTAGTATCATTAATGACAGTATTTCCAGTGATTTTAGTGCGTATAAATAACAGTTTGCTTCTTTTTCAGTATGGCAAAATGTACAATACCCAAAAAAGAATATGTACATATTTCCAAGCCTGGTAGTGACATTCACACATGCACTGTCTGTCTTGCACCGTTAAAGAATAAAAGAACACTAGATGCTCATGTGAAAAGAAATCATTCAGCGGTTCCTAGTGAAAATCAGAAGCTCGTCACTTGTGTACACTGCGATACCAAATTCATAGATAAAAGAACGTTAGATAACCATGTATTGATGAAACATCCAAATTTCGCTAACGGTATTACTAGAAAATATTACGAATGTACAGAATGCAGTTATAAAACTGTTTTTAAGGATAGGTTTTTTATTCATAGACAGACACACAGTGAAAGCAAAGATAATCCTTGCATTCACTGTAGCGCGACATTCAGCTGTAAACTATGGCTAGATGATCATTTAGTGAGAAAACATCCAAATTTCACTAAAACATTCCATAGAAAAATATACGAGTGTACATTATGCATGTTCAGAACTGTTCTGTAAACTAATTTCTCTAGACATACGTCAATACATAGCGGTCCAAGTATCCAGTGCGATCACTGTACCGTCACATTCAGCAGTAAACGGTCACTGGATGATCATATAGTGAGAAAACATCCAAATTTCAATAAAACAATCAATAGAGAAATATACGAGTGTTCAGAATGCAGGTTCAGAACAGTTCTGAAGAATAATTTCTCTAGACACTTGTCAAAACATAATATCGCGTTTGCTCCAAGTGAATGCAAGGACATTGTTTGTAATCATTGTCACGTTACATTTAGCAGTAAACAATTGCTGGATGATCATATAGTGAAAAAACATCCACATCTCGTTCATTCAGTTGCTCGTAAAATATTTGAATGTCAAAAATGCCATTATAGGACTGTTAAAAAGGATATGTTACTTCGACATCGATCAACACATCGTGAGCAGAGCTCTAAGTATTCTTGCAATCAGTGTAACGTGCTATTCAGAAATCAGCGAGGTTTAGATGTTCATTTGGTTATACAGCATCCAAATTGATAAAAGAATTCACGAATGTGCAGAAAGCGGGATTATAACTATTCTAAAGACTATTTTTTCTAATATATGTCAAAACATAGCGAGTCGAACTTAACTTCAAACACGTGATTACGCGTTTTTGTAGCGTCTCCAAAAATATTTCTTTATGGCATTGAAGTCTTCTTTACTTGTCTTTTTGTATTTGTTTTCTAGAATCATTAATGACAATATTTTCGTCTGAATGATTTTAGTGCGTACAAATAACAGTTTGCTTTCTTTTTCAGTATGGCAAAATGTACAGTCCCCAAGAAAGAATATGTACATATTTCCAAACCTGGTAGTGACATTCACACATGCACTCTCTGTCATTCGTCGTTTGAGAATAAAAGAACACTAGATGCTCATATGAAAAGAAATCATTCAGCGGTACCTAGTGAAAACAAAAAGCTCTTCACTTGTGTACACTGCGATACCAAATTCAACAAGATCCTATCGCTAGATGATCATTTAGTGAGAAAACATCCAAATTTCACTAAAACATTCCATAGAAAAATATACGAGTGTACAGTATGCATGTACAGAACTGTTGTGAAGCATCATTTCTCTAGACATACGTCTATACATAGCGCGTCTGATCCAAGTCACAGTGGATACAAGGACTTTCCTTGCCACCACTGTAACGCGAAATTTACCAAGAAAGAATCGCTAGATGATCATATAGTGAGAAAACATCCAAATTTCACTCATGCTGTCGCTCGTGGAATATTTGAATGTCAAAAATGCAATTATAGGACTGTTAAAAAGGATATGTTACTTCGACATCTATCAACACATAGTAAGCAGAGTTCTAAGTATTCTTGCAATCAGTGTAATGTGCTATTCAAAAGTCAGCGAGGATTAGATGTTCATTTGGTTAAACAGCATCCAAATTGATAAGAAATACATGAAGGTGTACAGAATGCGGGTTTAGAACTATTCTAAAGACTTGCATCACTGTACCGCGACATCCAAAAGCACAATCTGTCTAATGTACAAAACGCTGTTTTATAACTGCTATTAATAGTCGGTTTATTTTACCCGTTTTATATAAAAATTTTCTCCATGGTCGTCCTCAAGGTCAAACTGATTGTGTTTTACATCTGTGAATAAAACCATGGATTATGTGACAGCATGCAGTGCTGCCAACACTGTTGCTGTGATATGATTAACGGTTTTCTCAAGATCTATTTAATTCGTATTTGTTTGTGGCCTTTTGATAGTAAAACTCTCAATTTGATGGCGAGTTTTTTTTACTTCTGTGTCATCGGCATCGACTGCTTTGGTAGTTAGCCTCGTGTTCTGTGTAGACTTTGTTACTGTTTCCCAGCGCCACTTAGGAACTGCACTGTTAATCAGCCAACAGTGAAGGCTCAGGTGGGGATTCTTCGCTGAGCTTTTTTTTATGGATATTTATTTTTGATTTAAAAAACCAGAAATAAATGTCCGCCTCTAACGAGAATCGAACCCGGGACCTTTCGGTCCACGAGTGCTCGACTCTATCCACTGAGCCAACCCACCCCCCGATTGCGAGTTTTTATTTAGAAAATGTTTAATAATATACAGAGACGGGTATGCAACTTGCATGACATGCATCATATGATTTTTAAGGCTGGCACTACCGAATTTGACGTCAAACTTGGCCACAGATTAGAGCAGGTTCTAAATCAGTGTAGGAACTCAAGAAGAAATCCATTGACTTATTTGACATCAAATTCTTGTTTTACATTTGTCAATTTTGACCACGAACTGAATCCACATATTAAAACCATGGATTTATAGTTGATGTAAAACGGGTATTAAGCATAACGCAAGTTCATGGTGATGGTATGCCTGCCCAAAATAAAAATGTCCGGCCGAGACTGAAAGCGAAACAGAATTTCGTATAATGTCATGTTTTCGTGGGAAGAAAGATAAATGATTAATCTTAATCAGTCACTCGTTATTTAGTATCTGATATCTGAACTAATCATTAATATATCAGCCCTAATTTAAATTAATCATTTGTACTTTTACAAATAAAGAGTTTGATCCTATTACCTACAATGTTTTAGAATTAAGCTAAGTTCAGACAAGCGCGCGAATACGCGTTTTTGTAGCGTCTCCAAAAATGTTTCTTTATGGCATTGAAGTCTTCTTTCCTTGTCTTCTTGTATTTGTTTTCTAGAATCATTAATGACAGTATTTTCATCTTAGTGATTTTAGTGTGTATATAAATAACAGTTTGCTTCTTTTTCAGTATGGCAAAATGTACAATACCCAAGAAAGGAAATCAGAAGCTCGTCACTTGTGTACACTGCGATACCAAATTCATAGATAAAAGAACGTTAGATAACCATGTATTGATGAAACATCCAAATTTAGCTGACGGTATTACCAGAAAAATTTACGAATGTACAGAATGCAGTTATAAAACTGTTTTTAAGGATAGGTTTTTTATTCACAGACAGACACACAGTGAAAGCAAAGATAATCCTTGCATTCACTGTAGCGCGACATTCAGCTGTAAACTATATGTAGATGAGCATTTAGTGAGAAAACATCCAAATTTCACTAAAACATTCCATAGAAAAATATACGAGTGTTCAGTATGCACGTTCAGAACTGTTCTGAAGACTAGTTTCTCTAGACATATGTCAAAACATAACGCGTCTGGTCCAATTATCCAATGTGATCACTGTACCGTCACATTCAGCAGTAAACGATCACTGGATGATCATATAGTGAGAAAACATCCAAATTTCCCTAAAACAATCAATAGAGAAATATACGAGTGTCGAGAATGCAAGTTTAGAACAGTTCTGAAGAATAATTTCTCTACACACTTGTCAATACATAATATCGCGTTTGCACCAAGTAAATGCAAGGACATTGTTTGTAATCACTGTCACGCGACATTCAGCCATAAGCGATCGCTAGATGATCATATAGTGAAAAAACATCCAAATTTCGTTCATTCTGTCGCTCGTAAAGTATTGCAATGTCAAAAATGCACTTATAAGACAGTTAAAAAGAGTATGTTACTTCGACATCGATCAACACATCGTGAGCAAAGTTCTAAGTATTCTTGCAATCAATGTAATGTGCTATTCAGAAGTCAGCAAGGATTAGATGTTCATTTGGTTGAACAGCATCCAAATTGATAAAAAAATACATGAATGTGTACAGAATCCGGGTTTAGAACTATTCTAAAGACTATTTTTTTCTAGATATTATGCCAAAACAGGGAATCTAGCTCAAGTTGCAATGACGTTCCTTGCATCACTGTACCGCGACATCCAAAAGCACAATCTGAAGAAGTCTAATGTACACAACGCCGTTTTATAACTGCTATAAATAGTAGGTTTATTATACCCGTTTTATATCGACATTTTCTCCATGGTCGTCTTCACGGTCAAACTGATTGTGTTTTGAAACGAGTATGTTAGGTACTTCGACATCGATCAACACATCGTGAGCAAGTATTCTTGCAATCAATGTAATTAATAAGCTATCACCTACTCGCTTATATAACCACTATAAGGACTAACTTTCATAAACATACCTCACTACACGAAAACACTGGTTCAAGTTACAACTGTATAATCTGTATTCATTGTAATGTGACATTCAAAACTAAAACAGAATTGGATGACCATCTACTTAAAAAGCATCCAGAGTTTATATCATCAATTACTAGAAAAATATGTGAATGCACAGAATGCGTTTATAAAACCGTTATAAGGCGTTCTTATCTTAGACACGTACAAGTGCATGCAAAGCTAGGCAAAGACAGCTGCATTCATTGCGCTGCGACATTTCAAAGTATGCATCGTTGGATGAGCATTGTAATATGCTCATTTGTCGTTACACCCTGTAATGTACTTGATGTTTAGCGGAGCCCATAGTCTTGCTCAAAACTTGGTGTATATTGATCTCTCCTTGTTACAAGCTACAGATATATCTTATATCTGACCCACATCCTAACGACATACTTTACACCTTCATTCTCTTTATAAACAATCTTATCTAAACATATTGTCACGACGGCCGCTTTTTCTGTAGTCCAAGAAATCAAACCGGACGTAACTTTCACCGTTTTACTTCACAACTCAATACAATATCATTCAGCTGCAACTCAACTCAACTACTCCCGCCACACTACTCGTGGCGCCTTATATACACTTCATCGAACCATCTAGAGAATTCGAGGCATCCAGATGACATTCTAGAACGCCCATCCGTCATTCCTGAAAACTCCAGACGAGTCGATGACGTGTACACGTCAAAGATCTAACCTAACATTTTGACTTTACATCATGCATGACAACTAATACACAATACACGAATACCATAATATACAGTATGTTACAACATACATAATTATTTTCCAATATCTCCAGCACCGGGCAGGTAACCTCCTTACGAATTGGAACAATACCATATACTGGGTGTTGCCAGTTCCCTTCGGTTTACTAATCCACATCACAACGCTTAACACATATTAAAACTGGAACAAATACAATATATCAATTATGAGGAGACATTATTTAGCGTAATGATTCTCCACATTACGAAAAAAATGCGTATTGTCCATGATTTTCAGTTATCCGTGTATGTGTATCAGTTAATTACTTTTTATTCTTCACTGATTATTGTAGATAACATGCTAGAATATTTCTCTATGGAATTAAGGCCACATTCCGTGATACTTTAGTGCTTGTTGTAACAATGTATTTTTTATAATATATTTCATATGTATAACATTTTGTTTCTCTTTCAGTATGGAAAAAAGTATAATCTCCAGGAAACATCAAGTTATATACGAAACAGTAGGCAGCAAGTCATTCACTTGCTATATTTGTAATTATACTGCTCTTAGTAAACATCTTCTAATTGATCACATGATTGTCCATGATAACGAAAAATGTGTACCTGGATGTACGAAAAGGGATCTTTGCAATGCTAGTGCATCAGTGTCTAGTAAAACGGATAAACTCTGGACATGCGGTCAGTGTGATGCGACATATAAAGGCAGAAGAGGACTGGATGAGCACGTAGTGAGGAAACATCCAGAGTTTGTCACATCTATTACTAGCAAACTGCACAAGTGCAGGAAATGCACTTTTAAAACCACTGTAAAAAGTTGTTTTAATGAACATTCGTTGAACCATCCTGAGTTTGGTTCAGATTTCAGCATCAGCAATTGCATCCATTGTAATGCGACATTCAAAGAAAAAAGATTGTTAGATGACCACGTGGTTAAAAAACATCCAGAATTTATAACGACGGTGGATAGGAAAATATATGAGTGTCCAAAATGCTCTTATAGAACTACATTGAACAAAAACTTCAAAAGACATATGTGCGCACATCCTGACATTGTCTCAGGAATCAAGCTTAGAACTTGCGTTCATTGTAACGCGACATTCAAAACAAAAAAGTCGTTAGATTATCATGTGGTTGGAAAACATCCAGAGTTTGTCAAATCCGTTACTAGTAAACTGTACGAGTGTACAAAATGTACTTTTAAAACAACTGTGAAAGGTTATTTTGATAGACATTTGTTGAAACATCCTGAGGTTGCTTCGGATTTCAAGTACAGCATATGCATCCATTGTAACGCAACATTCGTGGGAAAGTTGTCACTGGATAATCACGTACTTAGAAGACATCCAGAGTTTGTTGCATCTGTTACTAGTAAACAGCATAAGTGTAAAAAATGTACCTTTAAAACACTTAAAAAAATATTATTAGATAATCATGTGGTTAGCAAACATCCAGAGTTTGTCACATCTATTACTAGTAAACTACATGAATGTACAAAATGTACTTTTAAAACAGTTTTAAAATCTGAGTTCAATAGACATTTATTGAAACATCCTGAGGTTGCTTCGGATTTCAAGCATAGCGTTTGCATCCATTGTAGCGCGGCATTCAAAGAAAAAAGAACATTAGATGATCACGTGGTTAGAAAACATCCTGAATTTATAACGACAGTTGCTAGGAAAATATATGAGTGTCCAAAATGCTGTTACAGAACTACAGTTAACCAAAAATTTAAAAGACATATGTTCGCACATCCCTAGACTGATTCCGGATTCTGTTAATTAGGTTACTAATAAAATGCAATCACAGCATAGTAAACGACCAGCACAATAGAGAGTTTTTGGACGTCCGTTTCCTGTTGTCATTGCACGTTATAGGCTATTTGTGGCATGCGCAGTTCTCCCGAAATAAATGAATCGGCGAATAACCGATAAAGTACGTTAGCTACGGAAGTTTACGGTACGATATAATTACGTGCGGTATTGCCAGGTCTAAACCACTATGCGGCAGTGAGAAAAGAACCGTGATAATTTTGATAACAACAATACTTATTTTGTGGTTTATTATACAAAAGGATTAGTTCGTTAGTTTTCTTAGTTAGGTGTCTCCGGCAACAGCGTGTGATCATCACGGGACTGAACCATGGTAGTGAAATCTGAAATGTCATGCGTCGGAGATCCTGTATAACCTATTTTTTATTTTACTTGTGATGTGATCTATTTTCTGTTTGTGGTGTTTACTTGTTGCACGTAACATTTCTTGGACATTCCAACCAAATCGATCATAATATGGGGTTAAGTTAAAATTAAATAGGTCCAATAATTGTTAAAGTCAATTGTCAAATAACGCAAAGATACACGTCACAGATTTCGGTTACCAAAACCGTTATTCGAAACACAATGCGCTTGCTCAGAATAATGTTTACGGATAGCGTCGTCCCAATTTTTAGTGACTCAAAATCTCTAATATCTCAGGTGGGCGGCATTTACACGCGCATCCCTCCTTTTGGATGATTATTTGAAGGGATGCTAACGATACTTCGATCATTCAAATGTATCGATACTTCTGCGCTAATATCGAGTATTTTTATCTTAGATATTTTTTGAGCGATCCCAAGTTGTAGCGGTATCGGTATCTAAAATAATTATATAATTATTGAGGGGTGTAATCAATTTCACAAAATTCTCTGTACGAACCAAACGCGCCTTCATTGGCGTGTATACTTGGCCAAAAAAATATCGAATTTCTACCCAGACCTCACACCCGAAATCAGCCAAAATGGCACCGTCAACGTAAAATTCTGTGGGAACCATTTTTATACAGCAAATCCTCAGAGATATTCTGCTGGTTGTTCAGTATGCTGAGATGCAGTCATGTGAAGTTTTGGTAATTACACGTTAATGCGTATTGAAACTGCTTCGATCTATGAAATCAGTGTCATTGTATCGCAAAGTTTAACCGTAAATCAGTGCTAAAAAACGCCTGCCTAGAAAACATACTGATTATATTATTGCTGTGTAGCTTAGTAAAGAAATAAAAAGCAAACAATATGAGTTTTATAAGAAAATGTATACGGCATCAGTATCAACATGTGCATTACAGGTTCATGGAGTGAGAAAAATAAAACATGCAAATTTTATAACATCTGTTACCAGTAGTTTATATAAATGTTCAGAATGCTTTTATAAAGCTAATATGTTCTATAACAGTTAGTTGTAATCTCATTCCGTGCACTTACTGCAATCTGATATCGATAAATAAAAATATCGTTGGAATAATCTAGAGTAGTTCTCTATGGCATTAAAGTCGTTTTTCCCGATACTTTGGTTTTATTTACTAATTCTGCAAAAACCTGTAATCATGTATTTTTTTATAATTCATATTTATATTCATAACCGTTTTCTTCTTTTTCAGTATAGAAAACAGTATAATCACCAAGAATCAAGATCAAAATATATACGAATCAGTAGGCAGCAAGTCATTTAGCTGTTATATTTGTAATTATACTGTTTTCAGTAAAGATCATTTAATTGATCACATGATTGTCCATGAAAAGAAAAAATATGTACTTGATCATACAAAAAGGAATCGTTGCAACGCTAATGCGTCAGTGTCTAGAAAAACGGATAAGCCCTGGAAGTGCGGTCAGTGTGATGCGACATATAAAGACAAAAGAGGGTTAGGTGACCATGTAGTGAGAAAACATCCAGATTTTATCTCATCCATTACCAGTAAATTATGTACATGTTTAGAGTGCCTTTATAAAACTACTAGCAAGTACAAGCTTGGTATACATATGTCAGTACATTTAAAAAAAGAATATAAACTCATCCGTTGTAGACTCTGCAATGTAACATTCTCAGATAAATCGAAGCTAGATCAGCATATTACAGGGAAACATCCTGATTTTATTTCATCTGTTACTATTAAACTCCATGCGTGTACAAAATGTAGTTTTAAAACAGTTAAAAAAAGTTATCTTGATAGACATTTGTTGAAACATCCTGAGGTTGCCTCGGATTTCAAACTCAGAACTTGCATTCATTGTAGCGCGACGTTTACAAGTAAATTATCCAGAGATAATCACGTGGTCAGAAAACATCCAGAGTTTGTCACATCTATTACTAGTAAATTACATGAATGTACAAAATGTACTTTTAAAATAGTTTTAAAATCTGAGTTCAATAGACATTTATTGAAACATCCTGAGGTTGCTTCAGACTTCAAGTTCCACAATTGCATCCATTGTAACAAGACATTTAAAAGTAAATTATCATTAAACGATCACGTGGTTAAAAAACATCTAGAGTTTGTCACGTCTGTTACTAGTAAACTGTATGAGTGTACAAAATGTACTTTTAAAACAACTATGAAAGGTAGTTTTGATAGACATTTGTTGAAACATCCTGAGGTTGCTTCAGACTTCAAGTTCCACAATTGCATCCATTGTAACAAGACATTTAAAAGTAAATTATCATTAAACGATCACGTGGTTAAAAAACATCTAGAGTTTGTCACGTCTGTTACTAGTAAACTGTATGAGTGTACAAAATGTACTTTTAAAACAACTATGAAAGGTAGTTTTGATAGACATTTGTTGAAGCATCCTGATGGTTGATTCGAATTTCATGCTCTGTTCTGTTCTTTTTAATTATACGGATGTTCAAGATGCCTTTATAAAACCAATATATTTTGAAAACAGTTAGTTATAATATAATTCCGTACATTTACTCTAATATGAGATCGATAAAGGCAATATCGTTGGAAGATCATGTAACATAGTTAATTTTTTTTACTGATTATCGTACAGAATATTCTAGAATAGTTCTTTATGGCATTAAATTCACTTTTCCTTATACTTTAGTTCTATTTTTGATAAAATACTGCTTCAAGCTTTAACAACGTATTTTTCTGTAACTTATTTCATATTTACAACAGTTTTCTTCTTTTTCAGTATAGAAAAGAGTAAAGTCACCAACAATCAAGACCAAGATATATACGAATCAGTAGGCAGCAATTCATTCAGTTGTTATATTTGTAATTATACTGCTTACAGTAAAGATCATTTAATTGATCACATGATTGTCCATAAAAAGAAAAAATATGTACTTGATCATACAAAAGGGGAGCCTTGCAATGCTAATGCATCAGTGTCTAGTGAAACGGATAAGTTTTTGACATGTGATCACTGTGATGTGATATTTAGAGACAAGATAGGGCGAGATCAACATATTATAAGAAAACATCCTGATTTTATGTCACCTGTTACTACTAAACTGCATGAGTGTACAAAATGTAGTTTTAAAACAGTTACAAAACAGCGTTTTGATAGACATTTGTTGAAACATCTTGAGATTGCTTCAGATTTCAAAATCAGCACTTGCATCCATTGTAACGCGACATTCAAATCGAAATACACATTAGACGAACACGTGGTTAGAAAACATCCAGACGTTATCACATCTGTTACTAGTAAACTGCATGAGTGTACAAAATGTACTTTTAAAACAACTGTGAAAAATTATTTTGATAGACATTTGTTGAAACATCCTGAGATTGCTTCAGATTTCAAACTCAGCACTTGCATCCATTGTGAGGCGACATTTAGACAAAAAATTTCGTTAGATGATCACGTGGTTAGAGAACATCCAGACTTTGCCACATCTGTTACTAGTAAACTTCATGAGTGTCCAAAATGTAGTTTTAAAACAGTTGTAAAAGGTTGTTTTGATCAACATCTGTTAACTCATCCTGAAATTGCTTCGGATTTCAAACTCAGCATTTGCATCCATTGTAATGCGACATTCAAAGAAAAAAGGTATTTGGATGAGCACGTGATTAAAGAACATCCAGACTTTGTCATATCTGTTACCAGGAAACTATTTAAGTGCACAAAATGTACTTTTCAAACAGTTATAAAAAGTGTTTTTGATAAACATTTGTTGAAACATCCTGAGGTTGCTACGGAATTCAAACGGAGCACTTGCATTCATTGTAACGCGACATTTAAAGAAAAAGTATCATTGGATGACCATATAGTTAGAAAACATCCAGACTTTGTCACATCTGTTACCAGGAAATTATTTAAGTGCACAAAATGTACTTTTCAAACAGTTATAAAAAGTGTTTTTGATAAACATTTGTTGAAACATCCTGAGGTTGCTACGGAATTCAAACGGAGCACTTGCATCCATTGTAACGCGACATTTAAAGAAAAAGTATCATTGGATGACCATATAGTTAGAAAACATCCAGACTTTGTCACATCTGTTACCAGGAAACTATTTAAGTGCACAAAATGTACTTTCCAAACAGTTATAAAAATTGCTTTTGATAAACATTTGTTGAAACATCCTGATGTTGCTACGGAATTCAAACGGAGCACTTGCATCCATTGTAACGCGACATTTAAAGAAAAAGTATCATTGGATGACCATATAGTTAGAAAACATCCAGACTTTGTCACATCTGTTACCAGGAAACTATTTAAGTGCACAAAATGTACTTTCCAAACAGTTATAAAAATTGCTTTTGATAAACATTTGTTGAAACATCCTGATGTTGCTACGGAATTCAAACGGAGCACTTGCATCCATTGTAACGCGACATTTAAAGAAAAAGTATCATTGGATGACCATATAGTTAGAAAACATCCAGACTTTGTCACATCTGTTACCAGGAAACTATTTAAGTGCACAAAATGTACTTTCCAAACAGTTATAAAAATTGCTTTTGATAAACATTTGTTGAAACATCCTGATGTTGCTACGGAATTCAAACGGAGCACTTGCATCCATTGTAACGCGACATTTAAAGAAAAAGTATCATTGGATGACCATATAGTTAGAAAACATCCAGACTTTGTCACATCTGTTACCAGGAAATTATTTAAGTGCACAAAATGTACTTTTCAAACAGTTATAAAAAGTGTTTTTGATAAACATTTGTTGAAACATCCTGAGGTTGCTACGGAATTCAAACGGAGCACTTGCATCCATTGTAACGCGACATTTAAAGAAAAAGTATCATTGGATGACCATATAGTTAGAAAACATCCAGACTTTGTCACATCTGTTACCAGGAAACTATTTAAGTGCACAAAATGTACTTTCCAAACAGTTATAAAAATTGTTTTTGATAAACATTTGTTGAAACATCCTGAGATAGTTACGGGTGTTAATAATAAACTCCGTGAATGTACGAAATGTACTTTTGAAACAGTTATAAAAAGCAACCATGATAAACATGTTTTGAAACATTCTGATTTCAAACTCACCGCTTGCATCCATTGTAACGCGACATTTACAAGAAAATTTACATTAGACAATCACGTGGTTAGAAAACATCCAGACTTCATAGCGACAGTGGCTAGCAAAATCCGTGAATGTCCTAAATGCGCATATAAAACTACATTCCGGAATGTTCTTCAAAAACATATGTCCGCACATCCTGAGAATGTTTCAGGCAAAACACGCAATACGTGTACCCACTGTTCTGCGACTTTCAGAAGTAAAGCCATACTACAGAGCCATATGTCAGACCATTATTTGAGGAAAGGGCGTAAACTCTTCCGTTGTGTGCACTGCAATGCAACATTTACTCGTAAACCGAGGCTAGATGAACATATAATAAAGAAACATCCTGACTTTGTCTCATCTGTTACTAGTAAACTGCATGAGTGTACAAAATGTACTTTTAAAACAGTTAAAAAATGTTCTCTTAAAGGACATCTTTTGAAACATCCTGAGGTTGCTTCGGGTTGCAGCTCCAAACTAGAAGGTCTCTAGATTATCACGTAGTTAGAAAATATTCATACTTTATAGCGACAGTTGCTGGGAGGTCGTTTCATTCCTTAATCAGGGTTTTCCCAGCAACGTATATTTTACGCGGCGTAGAACGTAATACGTCCGATGCAACGTAACATCCAATGCGCGTTGCGTATAAAGTGTTTTCCTAGGATAGTCAGTTGCGTCCTGACCATCGCGATGAGTAAAAGAAAAATTAGCTTTGGCACTTTTAATATTTTAAATTACTTGTCCATAGACCAGCTTGACGATGAGGTAAAATTTAAAACATATTTTAGAGTTACAAGGCAGCAATTCTCGTTTCTCCTCGATCTTGTGAAGGTGGATTTAAATGTGGAACCATGTAATCCTGTACGACGTCTTATTTCGCCTCCCGAAAAACTTGGCGTAACATTGAAGTAAATAACTATGCCTAATACATTTTTTCCTAATAATCAAACCTATATTTTTCAAACCCATTTTACACAAAACTTGTTAATAATTATTCTGCTCATTACTTAAATCTATATATGTCTTGCTACTTTTCTCAGGAAAGTTAGGATTGGACGTATTTTTGACTTGGAAAGCTGGATTTACAAACGATGCCTCACATATTTTCCATCACATACATACATACAAACAAGTCTTGTAAATACAACAAAAATTACAACAATTTGTCCATTTCATTCCCGATTCTGTGCTTTTTCGCTACATTCTTAAACCTGCAAAAAATGTGATGCAAAGGGCATTTTTATTTTTAGGCCCTAGATCTTATAATCTCATACCAGATTATATGAGACACGTCCAATCTATTCATTTGTTTAAATCGATGTTGAAAAATTGGATAGCTAGCATTCCCAGGTATCAGATGCATCAGTACATTGATGTAAAAAATATATACTATGGTACTAAATAAATAAAAAAATATACATTGTCTATACTTTCGTGTGAGTGACATTTTTTTTTAGCTATTTTGTGTATCTAGTGTTTTAGTGTCTTTAATGTTTTATTATTTTTAAGTAATTTACATATTAAGATGATTTTATAAAAGTTTTGAACACTTCCTCACGCACAAGGTTTTACCTTCAGTGAGTGTTCTCATATTTATTTCCCTGTGTACAAATATTTACACCTTGTCAAATAAATATTATTATAACTCCCAAAGAATGGGGTAACCACTAACTATTTTTATTAATTGTTCATCCTCAGCAGCATTAAAACTCATTTTCACATAGCGCCCTTCACAATACGGCGCGTACAACTGAATAGACTGCAGTGCTGCCGCTGCCGTTCGCTGGTGCGTACTGAATTTGACACAGAAAACGTACCGAATCCATAGATAGCGTAATGAAAATCAAACCGCGGGAAATTCGAAAAAAAAAGTAATTGCGTTAAAAATACATTGTAACTTTAACTTTGACAAAAGAAAACATTATGCATATATACAGGGTGAGTTTTAAGTACCGGCTCGGTCGATAACTCCACTACTGTAGAAGATAGCGAAAAAAGTTGTATATAAAAGTTGTAGCCACGGATATGCTCCTTGCTCAGAAAATATTTTGATTTATACAGGGTGATCCATAACTACATGGCGATGCAAACATGCATTTTTTTAAATGAGACACCCTATATATTATTCCGTATTCAAATTCTACTAATGATTTCCGTTCTTCCAATATAGGGTATTGTTACATTATACAGGGTATTTCAAAAGTTATGACCATTTTTGTATCCAAATCACGGTCAAATGAACGTACTGTATATCAAAAAGTAATGAATCAAAAATTATTTTTTTACATGAGAAGATTAGAAATATCCTCTTGTTTTAAAATAAGCTATAAAAAAATCCCGCGACGCATATTCTTATACAGGATGATGTAGAATGCAAAATCTAGATTTTCTCTTTTTTTTTAGATGTAACCCCCAATATTTTATTATACCAAAGAATTGCTTTTAATATGCTCTTTCATCTTTGTATAGCACTTATTATGGCTGCATTCATTAGTTTTTTAATTTAATTTTAAATATACCTTCTATTTGTTTAATAAAATTTATCTATTTTGAGAAAATACTACCAAATTTTGTTTTTGCTTAACAAACAACTAAAATATAAGGCGATAATAATACTTGATCAAGTCAAAACACTGAACTAACGAGATCATATAGGTCAAAGTGTGCTGAGGAAACAATTTTATAGACGTCCTGCATAATTATCAGGCAGATGTATCAGGTAGGCTATGAAATATGAAACGACACAGTCCAAATAAAACGATTCTTCAATCTTTCAAACGCATTAGTTTTAGGGTGCCTCCGTTCTGGATATTGCTATTCATAGTTGATATATTCTAGAGGCAAGTAGACAATTTCTCAAAGATTCTCATAAATACCCTCAATGAAAAAATTGATTTTCAAAGCTGGTTTTTCACACAGCACGGAATTATTGAGTAGGTTATGAAAACTGTCAATTTTTCAAAGCCTGCCTGATAAAACTACTTGACAGTTATGCATGACGCCTACAAAATTGTTTCCTCAGTATACTTGACTTTATTATCTCGATGATTTAGGGTTTTGACTTCATCAAATGCTATCAAGACGTTATAATTTAGTTGCTCGTTAAATAAAGAACAAATCAGATAGTACTTTCTCAAAATAAATAAATTTCAGTATACAAATAGAGGCTATGTTTTAAATTTACCGAAAAATCGAAATATCTCGGAAACTAATGGACGTAGGTACAACAAGTGCTATACAAAGATGAAAGAGCATATTAAAAGCAATTCTCTGGGATAATAAGATATTGGGGGTTACATTTGAAAAAAAAAGAGAAAATTTGGATTTTGCATTCTACATCACCCTGTATACGAATATGCGTCTCGGGCTTCTTTTGTAGCCGATTTTAAAACTAGAGGATATTCTTAATCTTCTCATGTAAAAAAAATAATTTTTGATTCATTACTTTTTGATATACAGTACGTTCATTTGTCCGCGATTTGGATATAAAAATGGTCATAACTTTTGAAACACCCTGTATAATGTAACAATGCCCTATATTGGAAGAACGGAAATCATTAGTAGAATCTGAATGTGGAATAATATATAGGGTGTCTCATTTAAAAAAATGCATGTTTGCATCACCACGTAGTTATGGATCACCCTGTATAAATCTAAATATTTTCTGAGCAAGGAGCATATCCGTGGCTACAACTTTTATATACAACTTTTTTCACTATCTTCTATAGTAGTGGTGTTATCGACCGAGCCGGTACTAAAAACTCACCCTGTATAAACCATAAAGGTAACAAAAAATACTTATTATTAAAAAACATTTTCAAATAAACAAAACATCACAGATACAAATAAAAAATCAATTCTCAAAGGCCTCCTATAGAGTTATTATCAAGAAAACATCTGATAACTGAAAAAAAAACAGATACAAATTCCATCTGCACCTTTTTGTTCATTTTTTTAAAGTTCATTTCTTGACGGTGACAAGATCAGAGTCGGGCTCCCACTCATAGCATTTATTGTTCTTTAGAAGGTATTTTGTAAATAATAAATTTTGTATTGATTTGTGATGCTCAAACTATTCCTATACTTGTTTTTAATTAAAGTTAGCTGGGAAAATACCCTTTCTGTTGTAAAGAACAGAGTTGGATCATTCGCGAACTTTCGGAACAACAGCAACAGCGAAAATTCACGATGACCATCGAGCAGCTCGCCAACGTCGAAAAAGAGATTATATCTGTACCAAAGAGTCCATCACAATTAAAGTTGGCAAAATAGTCGTAAGGTACAGTCACGCTGTCTAACTAAAAATTAAATAATTAGACACCCCAATAAGTATTATGTCAATATATCCTTGAGTAGATTGTTCGATATCCATAAAAATGTCCTGAAAATAGTCAAATTATGAAAAAATGTACTGACGTATTGAATTACTTGAAAACGTACTGAATTCAGTACAATTGTACCGACGACCGTCGACCGTATTACGCTGGCGCAAGACGTTTTTGCGCAGTGTAGTAAAACGCCTCCATTGATTTTCATTAGGCATGTCCTCAGCATTTTACGCCAACCGAATTACATTCTATACGCAGCGTAAAATGTGCGTTGCTAGGAAAACTCTGCTTTCGTGATGAATTTGACATAAATCAATGACAAGATACTGATTATAATGTTGCTATATAGCAATAAAAAATTGTAGTCTTGAGTAATGTTATGAATGCCTTTATAAAACTAATATGTTTTAAAACAGTTAGTTATAATCTCATTTCGTTTATTTACTGTAATATGGTATCTATAAATGAAATATCATTGGATGTCATCCGTATCAACATGTGCATTAGAGCCTCATGTGGTGCGAAAAGACATGCAAATTTTATGCCATCTGTTGCCTGTAAATTCTATAAATGTTCAAAATGCCTGAAACTAATACTGTAATATGATATCGATAAATAAAATACCGTTAGAAGACCATGTAAATCAGTTAATTTCTTTTTATTCTTTACTGATTATTGTAGAGAGTATTCCAGAATAGGTCTTTATGGCATTAAAGTCACGTTTCCAGATACTTTAGTTTTATTTTTAGCCAAATACTGCTTCGAGCTTTAACAACGTATTTTTATAATTTATTTCACCTTTATAACTATGTGCTTCTTTTTCAGTATAGAAAACAGTATAATCTGGAGGAAACAAGATCAAGATACACACGGATCAGTAGGCAGCAAGTCCATCAGTTGCTATTTGTGTAATTATACTGTTTTCAGTAAAGATCATTTAATTGACCACATGATTGTCCATGATAACAACAAATATGTTGATCATACAAAACGGAATGTTTGCAATGCTAATGCACCCATGTCTAGTAAAACGGATACATTTACAACCAAAGTGAGTCTAGATGACCATAAAATAAGGACACATCCTGATTTTATCTCATCTATCACCAGTAAAATTCATGAGTGTACAATATGTACTTTTAAAACAACTGCGAAAGGTTATTTTGATAGACATGTGTTGAAACATCCTGAGATTGCTTCGGATTTCAAGCTCCGCACTTGCATCCATTGTAACGCGACATATCAAAGTAAAATGGCATTAAATGATCACGTGGTTAGAAAACATCCAGAGTTTGTCACATCTGTTACTAGTAAACTACATGAATGTACGAAATGTACTTTTAAAACAGTTAGAAAATCTCATTTTGATAGACATTTGCTGAGACATCTTAAGATTGCTTCGGATTTCAAGCTCCGCACTTGCATCCATTGTAACGTGACATATCAAAATAAAATGGCATTAAGTGATCACGTGGTTAGAAAACATCCAGAGTTTGTCACATCTGTTACTAGTAAACTACATGAATGTACGAAATGTACTTTTAAAACAGTTAGAAAATCTCATTTTGATAGACATTTGCTGAAACATCTTAAGATTGCTTCGGATTTCAAGCTCCGCACTTGCATCCATTGTAACGTGACACTTGTAAGTAAAGCAAAAGCAAAATTAGACAATCACGTGGTTAGAAAACATCCCGAATTCATAGCAACAGTGGCTAGCAAAATACATGAATGTCCCAAATGCACATATAAAACTACATTGCGGGGTGCTCTTCAAAAACATATGTCCGCACATCCTGAGAATGTTTCAGACAAAACACACAATACGTGCGCCCACTGTTCTGCGACTTTCAGAAGTAAAACCACACTGCAGAGACATATGTCGGACCATTTTAAGAAAGAGCGTAAACTCTTCCGTTGTATGCATTGCAATGCAACATTTAGTCGTAAACCGAGGCTAGATGAACATATAATAAAGAAACATCCTGATTTTATCTCATCTGTTACTAGTAAACTGTATGAGTGTACAAAATGTACTTTTAAAACAGTTGAAAAATGTTCTCTTAATAGACATCTTTTGGGACATCTTGAGGTTGTTTCGGGTTGCAGCTCCAAACTAGACGGTGCCTAGATTATCACGTAGTTAGAAAAGATTCATACTTTATAGCGACAGTTTCTGGGAGTTCGTTTCATTCCTTAAGGGCCTGTCCACATCTCCACGTCACGACGTCGTCAACGTGGAACGGTGCGGTATCGTCTTACGGTGCGTTGTCATAACGTACCAATTTACGTTACCGTACCCTAAAAATGCACGTCACGACACCTCATTGTTCACGTCACCGTGCCTTGTAAAATTTCGATACATTCTTCACTAACGTACGTGAAATAAATTGAACAAAAAAACGTTTTTAAAAAAAGCTTATATTTAAAGGTTCTAAAAAATAAAATAAAATGTTCCTTTACGAGTGTTAACTGTCAACTTATAGCCTCATTATACACAATTTATATGATCATAAAGGCTTGTCGCGAGGTTTGCGTAAGTACCTATAGGAATTCAATTAAACTGAAATTTTAACACACTTAAACTTAGCAAATCAAGTTAGTCAATTGAATAGGTACTAGTTAATTTACACAAGTATATCGCGCGACAAGCTTTTATGATCATATAAATTGTGTATAATGAGGCTATAAGTTGATAGTTAACACTCTAAAGGAACATTTTATTTTCTTTTTCTAGAACCTTTAAATAAAAGCTTTTTTTAAAAACGTTTTTTTGTTTTAATTTATTTTTTACTTTTTAGTTATTAACATGCATTTATGTCAAACAACATTTTTATTTACGCTCGTCAAGCCCTTTTATTTGATACCCATATTGCAGAAGTGCATTAAAAAGAACTATTTTGCCATCTTGGATGGTCCACCATAGAAGATTTAGAATGACGTCATATTATTTTTCGAGTCACTCTCAACAAACCCTTTCACTGTGCAAAGACTCTCTTCTCTCAGGTCGTAAACAAGGTTCATGCAGTGATAAAACAACTCACCGACTTTGAATAGTATATGTATTTTCCCCAAGCACTTACAACAAAATACATCATCGTATTATATCTAAAAATACATATTATTTGCCATCATTTGAACGACAGCTTCTAACTTAGAATTTACGCTATCCTGATATCCACACATTTTCGTAGATTTCCTTTTATTAGACATCATGAAAACCTTGCTAAACTAAAAATATAGACCTACTCTAAACATAACCTTAAAACTGTGTTGGTGATAAGAGTCCACTAACAACACGAGTTTATCCCTGTTACTTTCCCAAAGTCAGTCCAGCACCCCAGATTTTCCTTTACAACTTATTATTGGAAAATCCTTATCGCGGACCTCCTTTACCACTTACGTCACTGTCACAGTCATACACACCGGCAGTCCGGTCTACCCTTCGCGGTTGCTCGGTGCACCAGCGGTTTGTTAGCTACCCCCTAACTTCATGTCGATGTCGTCACCGTCGTCGATACAACCTGGTGATGACCACTGCGTAGGTTGTATAAAGGAACTTGTACAATTCGATCCAGAATCTCCTGTGACTGCTGCCAGATTCTTGCTCACACCGCAAGCCTCTAGTTGAGCGCCAAATGCAAAAACTCTCTTCTCTCAGGTCGTCAGGTTCATGCAGTGATAAAACAACTTGCCGGCTTTGAATAGTATTTTCCCAAACTCTCACAACAAAATTGATCGTTTGACTAAAAATTACATCAGTGGATCTATTCATGATCTATTGCGATTGTGTCTATTGTCAGTGATGACATTCCTCTCATTAGATTGTCATTCCCCTTAGCATCTACTGGGCGTTCTCATATCAATATGGATACCCATATTGTAGAAATGCATTAAATAACTATTCCACTATTGGATTTAGAACGACGTCATATAGCTTATCGTGCATTGTGATCCAAACTAAACGTGTATACAAAATTTTAGCTCAATCGGTTGAACATATCTGCTTCAAAATTGAGTTGCAAGATTCCACCCGAACAAGCGTACATACATTGCAAGTTAAACAAAAGCTTTTAAAATAGCAGTGTCGTTCTGGATATGGACCGCAAAATACGTATTCTGCTTCTGCTATTGTTAAAAAGGCGGAGAGAAAGAGGTTGAAAAAAAAAATATGTGAAAAGACAATACTGGGTGCACCCCTATCTTTCAATTATGAATACTATGAATAGTGATGGGAATCATTTCACTAGAAAATACGAAGCATTGGAAACATGTGACCACAAATTCTACAGTTATTTTCGAATCTCGTCTTTTGAAGAATTATTAACAAAAATTACAATGCCAATAAAACATTAACAGAGCGAGTGCATCATAACCAGTATAATTAGCCACACGTCGGCGACGTTGCCGTACCGTCACCGGCACGTCGCGTCGTGGCAACGCACCCTGCTGCGACACCGCACCGTTCTACGTTGACGACCTCGTGACGTGCAGATGTGGACAGGCCCTCAACAGGGTTTTCCTTTTACGCGGCGTAGAACGTAATATGGCCGACGCAACGTAACATCCAATGCGCTGCGTAGAGAGTGTTTTCCTAGGATAGTCAGTTGCGTCCTGACCATCGCGATGAGTAAAAGGAAGAAATTAGCTTTGGCACTTTTAATATTGCAAGATAAAATTTTGCAAGAAGAAACTAGCATAATAATCACGATTCATGATAGCACTAGGAATTCTGCTAGTCATTTGTTTCAAAAAGGAAGCAGGAGCATTTAAATTACTTGTACATCTGCTTGACGACGAGGTAAAATTTAAAACAGATTTTAGAGTAACAAGGCAGCAATTCTCGTTTCTCCTCGAGAAGAAGATTTGAATGCGCAACCATGTAATCGTGTATGACATCCTATTTCGCCTCCTCAAAAACTTGGCGTAACATTGAAGTAAATAGCTATACCTAATACATTTTTTTCTAATAATCAAACCTATATTTTTCAAATCCATTTTATACAAAACTTGTTAATAATTATTCTGCTCATTACTTAAATCTGTATATGTCTTGCGTCTTGCCACTTGTCTCAGGAAAGTTAGGATTGGACGTATTTTTGACTTGGAGAGCTAGATTTACAAACGATGCCTCACATACTTTCCATCACATACATACATACAAACAAGTCTTGTAAATACAACAAAAATTACAACAATTTGTCCATTTCATTCCTGATTCTGTCCTTTTTCGCTACATTTTTAAACTCCTTCAGTTTCATATCCCAAAGAATGGGGTAACCACTAACTATTTTTATTAATTGTTCATCCTCAGCAGCATTAAAACGGATTTGAGTTTGAGTTATTGTGCTGGTTATTTACTATGCTGTGGTATTACGCTGGCGCACAACGTTTTTGCGCGTCTAGGAAAACGCCTCCATTGGTTTTCGTTAGCTATGCCCTCAGCATTTTACGCCGACAGAATTACGTTTTACGCCGCTAAATGTGCGTTGACAGGAAAACCCGGCTTTAAATATTGGAAGATCAAACTTTGCATGACGAAATTCACATAACAACCGCGATTCTGCGATTCATAATAGCACTACAAATTCTGCTAGTCAATTATTTCAAAAAAAAGTTCAGCGAAGTAACATTTTAATACTTGTCCATAGAAATATGTGATTCACTAACGTAAATTACTTTTTAAAAACAATTTATTTAAACTATTGAGTTACATCAACCACGAAGTATGGCATATAACTGACTCGCCAAGGGCTGAGCCTTGCAATTCATAATAAAACATTATCTTAATGTTTACAATTAGTGATAATGATACAAAAGAATGTAGAAAGTTAGGGAAAGTTTCGACACAATTCCTCCCCCGCCAGGATGAGCAAAAGAGGGGATCCGAATTTGCTCATGGACCGCTTGAGTGGCCTCGTGAAGATGCATTTGTGTTTCTGTGTCTTCTTGTAGACGCCTTCTGATTTCTTTAAACTTGATCCAAACTTATAGGATAGGTTTTGGCAGACGTCTAGGTAAAATATGGGACACAGCCTTCTCTTGGGGCGTCGATCTCTCCTTTCCCAGCGGTTCCAAGTAGTCCTCCAGGTAAGTGGCCGGAGACAATGCTTCTTCTTGAGCTTCGATCTCTGGTCCCTGTGGCTTTGGTTCTTTTCAGAGCTAAATGGTAGAAACCAACCTCGAGCACGGCTTCGGTATGAAGTTTTGTCAGCTACGAGTGCTTCTATCCTACTGCCAGCTGCGCCAAATATGTGACTCACTAACGTAAATCACTTTTTAAAAACAATTTATTTAAACTATTGAGTTACATCAACCACGAAGATTGGCATATAACTGACTCGCCAAGAGCTGAGCCTTACAGTTTATAATAAAGCATTATCTTAATGTTTATAATTAGTGATAGCGTTACAAAAGAGTGTAGAAAGTTAGGGAAGGTTTTTACATAATTATAGACATCAGCTTGACGACGAGGTAAAATTTAAATCATATTTTAAAGTTACAGGGCAGCAATTCTGGTTTTTCTTCCATCTTCTGAAAGAAGATTTAAATGTGGAACCATGTAATCGTGTGCGACACTAAAACGGATTTGTGAACTCATTTTCACATAGCGCCCTTCACAATACAACTGAATAGACTGCTCTCCGAGCAGTCGTCACGTTGCGTCGCCGTCGACCGTATTACGCTGGCGCAAGACGTTTTTGCGCAAGTGTAGGAAAACGCCTCCATTGATTTTCATTAGCCATTGCATCAGTATTTTGCGCCAACCAAATGACATTCTACGTAGCGTAAAATGTGCGTTGCTAGAAAAACCCTGCTTTGGTGATGAATTTGACATAAAATTGGCATAAATCAATGACAAAGATACTGATTATAATGTTGCTATACAGGGTGTTAATTAAGTATGTTAACAAACTTTAACCACGAATAGTACTCCGAAAAATAGAAAGAAAATGTCATATGAACATGTGTCCGGAAATGCTTCCTAAGCGAGCTACGCTCCTTTGCATGGGGCACCCTGAAGACGGTTTTCCCTCGATATTCTCGAAATCATTCATAACAAAATTACGAAATTAGGTACGATGAGTAAACTTTTGACGCTGAATCTGATTCTGAATTCAGAATTTCATAATTTTAATCAGAGGCGTATCATACGGGAGGAGTTAAGGGTAAAAATAACCCCATTTTCTAAATGGTAATTTTGTTGACATTTTGATTCTAGAATATGGTATTTCAGAGATTTCTACGTAAAAATGGTCTCTTGGTACATCTCGATAGGGCTAACCGTTTTCGAGAAAAATGCAAATTATTGAATCGATGCAGGCTATTGTAAATAAATAAATGTTCATCTATTTAGTGTGTTGTGAAAAACAATTGCAATAATTGATAAACAACTTGAGAACTGTCAGTTTATTCAGTTTAGCGTTATTACAAGACATTTAGGTATTATTTTTAAAGTAACATTATTTAATAAGAGTTTGAACAAATAAGAAATAAAATACTAAGACAAATAGAGAATGTTTTCTTAAAGTAAGTGTTGGAAGTGACCGACACCAGCTTCAATACAACGGTTCAGTCGCCTTATCATTGAATGACGGACTCTTTCAAAAATATGTGGTGTGTTTTTGATTATCAAGCATGAATCAACTATTCTATTTCTGAGGTCTTCTTCATTTTGAACAGGGGTTTCGTACACTAATGACTTAAGGTATGCCCATAAGAAGTAATTCAAAGGATTGATATCTGGCGATCGGGGAGGCCGAAACTGTGGACCACCCCTACCTATCCAACGGTTAGGATAATTTTCATTCAAAACTTGACGCGCAACTAGACTAAAATGTGCTGGAGCACCGTCGTGCATGTACGACTTACGACACCGTTCTCTAAGTGGAACTTCTTCTAATAATTCAGGTAGAACATGTACTAAAAACCGCTGGTATTGTTCCCCAGTAAGCCTATGAGGCAGAAAATATGGACCAATGAAGTGGTTTCCTATAATTCCAGCCCAAATATTGAAAGAAAACTGTTCTTGGAAAGGATGTTCTTGAAGGCGTGTGGATTATTCTCAGATCATACGTGATTGTTATGAAAATTAATAATGGCATTCCGGGAAAAACAAGCTTCGTCAGTAAACAATACCCGACTTAAGAAATTCGGATTCCTTAAAATTTGATTTATTAACCAATTGCAGAAGTCTACTCGTAGTGGTAAATCCCTCGGTATTAGAGCTTGCACCCGTTGCATGTGATATGGATATAGCTGCTGATCTCTTAAAATTTGCCATACCATTACATGGGTAATTATTTAATTCATGCGCTATTTTCCGCGTACTTGTTTCAGGATGTCTCTCAATTTCGTTTGGAACTACTTCCTCCATGTGAACGGTTCGTACTATTGCAGGTCTTCCTATGACAACTGTAGACCTCTTAAAACTGCGCGTTGGGGATATCGTTCATGATAGATACGTCTCGCAGCATGAGCGTTACCCTGAGCCATTCCATAACAGAAATGCATATCTGTCATTTCTCCGTTAGTAAATTGGACCATTTTAAGCGGAATATCAGTATACTTCTACTTGACAAACTCTAAACTTAATAAACTGACAGTTCTCAAGTTGTTTATCAATTATTGCAATTGTTTTTCACAGCACACTCACTAAATAGATGAACATTTATTTATTTACAATAGCCTGCATCGATTCAATAATTTGCATTTTTCTCGAAAACGGTTAGCCCTATCGAGATACTAAGAGACCATTTTTACGTAGAAATCCCATAATTCTACCATATTCTAAAATCAAAATGTTAAAAAATGACCATTTAGAAAATGGGGTTATTCTTTCGCTTACCTCCTCCCGTATGATACGCCTCTGATTAAAGTTATGAAATTCTGAATTCAGAATCAGATTCAGCGTCAAAAGTTCACCCATCGTACCTAATTTCGTAATTTTGTTATGAATGGTTTCGAGAATATCGAGGCAAAACCGTCTTCAGGGTGCCAAAGGAGCGTAGCTCCCTTAGGAAGCATTTCCGGACCCATGTTCATTTATGACATTTTCTTTAAATTTTTCGGAGTACTATTCGTGGTTAAAGTTTGTTAACATACTTAATTAACAAACACCCTGTATAGCAATACAAAATTGTAGTCTTGAGCAATGTTATGAATGCCTTTATAAAACTAATATGTTTTAAAACAGTTAGTTATAATCTCATTTCGTGTATTTACCGTAATATGATATCTATGAATGAAATATCTTTGGATGACCATGTATGATAATCTTTTATTTACTGATTATTGTATAGAATACTGTAGAATAGTTCTTTATGGCATTAAAGTGACTTTTTCTGATACTTTGTTTTTATTTTTGACAAAACACTGCTTGAAGTCTTGAGAACGTATTTGTTTACTTATTTCATATTTGTAACAGTTTGCTTCTCTTTCAGTGTGGAAAGAAGTATAATCTCCAAGAAACAAGATGAAGTTGTATACGGACCTGTAGGCACCAGATCATTCAGTTGTTATAATTGTAATTATACTACTTCCAGTAAAGATCGTCTAATTGATCATATGATTGTCCATGATAACAAAAAATATGTACCTCGGTATACAAAAAGGGACCATGGCAGTGCTAGTGCATCAGTGTCTAATAAAAAGGATATGCTGTGGACGTGCAGTCACTGTGATGCGAAATATAAAGCCAGGAAAACGTTAGAAGATCATGTAGTCAGAAAGCATCCAAATTTTATCTCATCCGTTACCAGTAAAGTATATAAATGTTCAGAGTGCCTTTATAAAACAATTAGAAAGTGCCGATTGGATGAACATATGTCAGTACATTTCAAAATAGAACTTAAACGCATATGTTGTATGCACTGCAATCGGAAATTTACACGTAAAGCGAGGCTTGATGATCACATCTTAAGGACACATCCTGATTTTATCTCTTCTGTTACTACTAAACTGCATGAGTGTACAAAATGTAGTTTTAAAGCGATCAGGC
Source organism: Callosobruchus maculatus (assembly GCA_951848785.1). Taxonomy (NCBI): domain Eukaryota; kingdom Metazoa; phylum Arthropoda; class Insecta; order Coleoptera; family Chrysomelidae; genus Callosobruchus; species Callosobruchus maculatus. The sequence goes on from CATOUR010000113.1 coordinate 810,859, forward strand.
AAGATTGTCTTGACAGACATTTGTTGAAACATCCTGAGGTTGCTTTGGATTTCAAGCACAGTATTTGCATTCGTTGTAAGGCGATATTCATAGATAAAACGTGTTTAGATGATCACGTGGTTAGAAAACATCCAGACTTTATCACATCTGTTACTAGTAAACTTTTCGAGTGTACAAAATGTACCTTTAAAACAGTTAAAAAATTAACGTTTGATAATCACGTGGTTAGAAATCATCCAGACATTGTCGCATCTGTTACAAGTAAACTGTATGAGTGTACAAAATGTACCTTTAAAACAGTTATACACGGTTATTTTTATAAACATTTGTTGGAGCATTCTGAGGTTCCTTCAGATTTCAAGCGCATCTCTTGTGTTCATTGTAAAGCAACATTTAAAAGAAAATTAGCATTAGATAATCACATGGTTAAAAAGCATCGTGCGGTTGCTTCAGATTCCGAGCTCCGCACTTGCATCCATTGTAACGCGACGTACAAAGAAAAAAGGAATTTAGATGATCACGTGGTTAGAAAACATCCAGAGTTTGTCACATCTGTTACTAGTAAACTGCATGAATGTACAAAATGTGCGTTTAAAACAGTTAAAAAATTATTGTTAGTTAATCACGTGCTTAGAAAACATCCAGACTTTATAACGACACATCCTGATTTTGTGTCATCTGTTACTAGTAAAATTCATGAGTGCACAAAATGTGCATTCAAAGCAGTTGAAAAAAGAGATTTTAATAGACATTTGCAAACACATTCTGAGATCGCTTTAGATTCCAAGCTCATCACTTGCATCCATTGTAACGCGACATTCAAAGAAAAAAGGAATTTAGATGATCACGTGGTTAGAAAACATCCAGAATTTGTCACATCTGTTACTAGTAAACTGCATGAATGTACAAAATGTGCGTTTAAAACAGTTAAAAAAAGAGATTTTAATAGACATTTGCAAACACATTCTGAGATCGCTTTAGATTCCAAGCTCATCACTTGCATCCATTGTAACGCGACATTCAAAGAAAAAAGGAATTTAGATGATCACGTGGTTAGAAAACATCCAGAATTTGTCACATCTGTTACTAGTAAACTGCATGAATGTACAAAATGTGCGTTTAAAACAGTTAAAAAAAGAGATTTTAATAGACATTTGCAAACACATTCTGAGATCGCTTTAGATTCCAAGCTCATCACTTGCATCCATTGTAACGCGACATTCAAAGAAAAAAGGAATTTAGATGATCACGTGGTTAGAAAACATCCAGAATTTGTCACATCTGTTACTAGTAAACTGCATGAATGTACAAAATGTGCGTTTAAAACAGTTAAAAAATTATTGTTAGTTAATCACGTGCTTAGAAAGCATCCAGAATATAATGATAGTTGCTAAGTAAATATAGTGTTACAAGTCTTTAGATTGATTGGGCAGGAAAACATTTACTGCGGATTCAAGTATTCATTTACACGAACTCTATACGCTACGCCTAACCTATTACTTATCAGTCGAATAACTACACTAATTTATATTTGTTTTCACTCCACTAATTATTTATCTCACGAGCCATTTATTTCGCGCACGCCACTGGTGGACGGACCCCGAGTCTGTTAAGGGTACGCGCACATAAATCGGCATCGGACGGACGGTACGGATGAAACGGCCGGCACGGTATAGATTTTTCATTAGGGTATCGCATATAGTTGATCGGAATCGTCGGAAGAATTGGAAATCAGTTGCAAAATGTGTAAATGATCTGCATGCAGTGTTGCCAGGCAGATCAGATTGCTACTGAGGCGCCTTGAATGTTGCTACGTTTTCGCCCCACAAAAATAACGTATAAATCAGCCTATAACTTTATTCGTGGGGGGGGGGGGGGTGCAATTGTTGTTAGGTATATGTATAATATAATATAACCTTTCATTCAAAAATAGTGAATTACCCGACATAGTCTCGACACAGCATAGTAAACAACCACCAGAATATCTCTGAGGATTTCCTATATAAAAATGGTTCCCACAGAACTTGACCTTCGGATGATTTCACGGGTGTGAAATCTGGATAGAGATGCGAAAATAAAAATATCGATACCGGTACCAATTCGATATTTTTTAGCCAAGTACAGAGCTGTACACGCCAATGGAGGCGCGTTTGGTTCGTAATTCGGTTCGTAATTATTTTCGATACCCATACCGCTACAAAAGTAGCGATGCCAGCTTGGAATCGCTCAAAGAGTATCCAAGACAAAAATATTCGATATTAGTGCAGAAGTATTGATACATTTCAAGTATCGAAGTATTGTTAGCATCCCTACAAATAATCATCCAAAAGGGGGGATGCGCGTGTAATTGCCGCCAACCTGAGATAATGTGCTGATTGTTTAGTGTGCTGTGGTCTCGAAACCAATACAAGACCGAGTACAAGACAGTCTGGGCAAAACCGAAAAGAAGAATAGACAAGCAGTAATCAGTGGCGAAAAAAAGATAGTAACAGAATTTTTCAAAAAGTCGCTACAAATAGGTTTATTTTGTTAAATCGTCGCTACGTCTCAACGTAATTATAATGTCGCTATTTTCGCGACAAGTTGCTATGAATGGCAACACTGTCTGCAGGCAGTGCAGGTAGAAACTTGGAAAATGCCGACGGTGCCTCGGCAATCGCCGATCAGCATCGCACATACGTCGGTATCGGCACGCACGGCACGCATCAGCCGGCTTTATTTCTAGTTGCTATATTTTCGCCGGATTTTGAAAATCCGATGCCTACCGTCCCGACGTATGTGCGATGGTGTATTAAATTTAATAGAAAGTAACTTTTTCCGATCCGTACCGTCCGTCCGATGCCGATTTATGTGCGCGTACCATAATTTTGTTCGTCTGCCTGTCCGGTGCGGCTTGTATCGTACGCCTGCCGCCATCCATGGCCGACTCTACACTAGGCCGGAGCCTTAGACGTGGCAACGTGGCTTAGCTGTCAAATGGTTGGCCTATAGTTTCAGAATAATTATTACATTTTATATGTATTAGAGTTCATCTGGGTTAATAAATTAAGAAAAATACTTTTTAAAACTACTACTACTACTAATACCACTTACATCTGATGTTTCATCACAGTCAGACACTACAAAATAAAAATAAACGCAACCTGTTTCCTGCTGCCACTTCCACTTAAATGAACACTCAATTTACTTTGTAAATTGTCACTTGAGCTAGAAAAATTCACTATTAGGTCACTGTAAAGCCATTCTTGCTGGTCTTGATTCCCTTTCACTATCAAATCCTTTCGTAGGTATGCCCCAGATGCATGCCCAGATGAGTTCTATTAACTGTATTTTTCTGTGATATTTGGGAGGTCCAGAAAACATTATAGGTAGCACATTGTGCTTTAAAATAGGTCTTATCTTTGAAATGTTTGTAAATTATTGTCTTTATCCTTATAAATATAACCACCCTTCCGAGGAATACCTTTCACCCACTTCTGTTTATGTCCCTTATTGGACGCACAATTGCTAGTGCAACCTGGTACTACACACTTTGCAGGCATCTTTTTATCTTTATAGTTTCATTTGTGCAGGTAAATAAGTAGAAGCACATTAAAAATCACCTTGCAACGTTCTTTTTACTCTGGAATAAGGTTATGTCGGGCCATGGTTTGGTATGTCCTCTACTGGGCTGCAACCTGGTACTACACGCTTTGCAGGCATCTTGTTATCTTTATAGTTTCGTTTGTGCAGGTAAATAATTAGAAACACATTAATAATCACCTTCCAACCATATATTCTGCTCCTGGAAGAATACACATGACATAACAACAAATGAAAACTCGGCCCCCAGATTCAGTGTTGCCATATTTCATGATCCGGCCTAGTGAGTAAAGTCGGCCATGCGCCATCGTGATGCTTCGCGACGCTGGCGTTGTTTCTCATAGGCGGTATTATTGACATTTGTCACATTAAGGCGCATCCGCACTATGCTGATCGGCTTTGTCGGGCACGTGTGTACGTGTGCTTCGGCATGATCCCAAAGCCGATCAGCAAGGGATTGCGAACCCGATCCTTGGCGGTCTCGATCAAAGAAAGCCGATCGGCATTTGTATGTGGACGGTAGTAGTGCTAACTGCTGTATGTTATTAAAAATGGAGTGGAATGATACTGCAAATACTGCTGTTTTAAATTTAATCAAACTCTATCGTAACGTGAAGTATTGTGGAACGGCAAACTTAAGGACTATAAAAATAAAAATAAGCGTCATGATGTTCTATTGCAACTTTATTTGGAGTAAGCAAAGCTGCCGCAAAATCTACTTCGACTCCGAAGGCTGGGACGAACCCAAAATCTCTTTTTTTCTACGTTTTGGAACCATCGCATCAATTTATAAATGCAGCAGCGACTGCCAAGGTCTCATTATCATCATCGCTAATTTTTCACTCGGGGATCACGTTCATCGGCTTTTGCGTCTGTACGACAACTGCAATTTGGACGCAAAGCCGTGCGGCCCTTGACGATCGGCAAAGCCGCACAACATTGCCGATCGGCATAGTGCGGATGCGCCGTTATATGGTATTCCCCATATGTTACACGACACAAATTACGACGACGTCGTCATTATTGACATGTGTGACGTTACGTCACAAATTTCGATGACGTCGAAGGTATGACGACGACGTCGTCATTATTGACATGTGTCACATTATATCACAATTTGACGACATTGCAAAATGGGATGAAAATTTACCAGGTCGGACCTTTGAATTTATCAAGAATTTCCCCAGATCTGGGGAAAAATTACAGCATCTACAAGAGTAAAGTTGGTGTGACAACACCGCAATTTCCCTAGAATCTGAGGAAATTTCATGGTAAAAATTTGAAAGTGTCCAGAAGTGACATAGCACAACTACTATTATTACCATGGTGAGGACGGAAAACGCGTATGGTTTTTAGCACTGTTTTTAGAAATCGTGTCAGTTGCGGCCCAGCAATAAAAAAAACTTAAAATATAAAAATAGCTCAAACTTCGTTTTTAAGCAATTTGGGGGTTCCTGATCGTTCCGTTTCATCCAGTTAAAGCTCGCAGAATAAAAACTGTGTCGTTCCAATTCCTACGGAGGGAGATGTGAGAAACTGTTTACTGGAGTTTTTGTGTTGGATGTTTTTTGAGGGCAGGCGGGCGATGATTTGGTTGCAAGGGAATCTCAGACTATAGCGTCTTGCAATGAGAAAATCATAAAATGATATCAATGAGATTATCGATCATGAATGGTTTCGAAAATATCGAGGCAAAACCGTCTTCAGGGTGCCTCATGCAAAGGAGCGTAGCTCCCTTAGGAAGCATTTCCGGACACATGTTCATATGACATTTTCATTCAATTTTTCGGAGTACTATTCGTGGTTAAAGTTTGTTAACATACTTAATTAACACCCTGTATAGCAATAAAAAATTGTAGTCTTGAGCAATGTTATGAATGCCTTTATAAAACTAATATGTTTTAAAACAGTTAGCTATAATCTCATTTCGTGTATTTACCGTAATATGATATCTATAAATGAAATACCTTTGGATGACCATGTAACTTTGTTGATAATCTTTTATTTACTGATTATTGTATAGAATACTGTAGAATAGTTCTTTATGGCATTAAAGTTACTTTTTCTGATACTTTGTTTTTATTTTTGACAAAGCACTGCTTGAAGTCTTGAGAACGTATTTGTTTATTTATTTCATATTTGTAACAGTTTGCTTCTCTTTCAGTGTGGAAAGCAGTATAATCTCCAAGAAACAAGATGAAGTTGTATACGGACCTGTAGGCACCAGATCATTCAGTTGTTATACTTGTAATTATACTACTTCCAGTAAAGATCGTCTAATTGATCATATGATTGTCCATGATAACAAAAAATATGTACCTCGATATACAAAAAGGGACCATGGCAGTGCTAGTGCATCAGTGTCTAATAAAAAGGATATGCTGTGGACGTGCAGTCACTGTGATGCGAAATATAAAGCCAGGAAAACGTTAGAAGATCATGTAGTCAGAAAGCATCCAAATTTTATCTCATCCGTTACTAGTAAAGTATATAAATGTTCAGAGTGCCTTTATAAAACAATTAGAAAGTACCGATTGGATGAACATATGTCAGTACATTTCAAAATAGAACTTAAACGCATATGTTGTATGCACTGCAATCGGAAATTTACACGTAAAGCGAGGCTTGATGGTCATATATTAAGGACACATCCTGATTTTATCTCTTCTGTTACTACTAAACTGCATGAGTGTACAAAATGTAGTTTTAAAGCAATCAGGAAAGGTTGTCTTGATAGACATTTGTTGAAACATCCTGAGGTTGCTTTGGATTTCAAGCACAGTATTTGCATTCATTGCAAGGCGATATTCATAGATAAAATTGGTTTAGATGATCACGTGGTTAGAAAACATCCAGACTTTATCACGTCTGTTACTAGTAAACTTTTCGAGTGTACAAAATGTACTTTTAAAACAGTTAAAAAATTAACGTTTGATAATCACGTGGTTAGAAACCATCCAGACTTTATCACATCTGTTACTAGTAAACTTTTCGAGTGTACAAAATGTACTTTTAAAACAGTTAAAAAATTAACGTTTGATAATCACGTGGTTAGAAACCATCCAGACATTGTCTCATCTGTTACAAGTAAACTCTATGAGTGTACAAAATGTACCTTTAAAACAGTTATACACGGTTATTTTTATAAACATTTGTTGGAGCATTCTGAGGTTCCTTCGGATTTCAAGCGCATCTCTTGCATTCATTGTAAAGCAACATTTAAAAGAAAATTAGCATTAGATAATCACATGGTTAAAAAGCATCGTGCGGTTGCTTCAGATTCCGAGCTCCGCACTTGCATCCATTGTAACGCGACGTACAAAGAAAAAAGGAATTTAGATAATCACGTGGTTAGAAAACATCCAGAGTTTGTCACATCTGTTACTAGTAAAATTCATGAGTGCACAAAATGTGCATTCAAAGCAGTTGAAAAAAGAGATTTTAATAGACATTTGCAAACACATTCTGAGATCGCTTTAGATTCCAAGCTCATCACTTGCATCCATTGTAACGCGACATTCAAAGAAAAAAGGAATTTAGATGATCACGTGGTTAGAAAACATCCAGAATTTGTCACATCTGTTACTAGTAAACTGCATGAATGTACAAAATGTGCGTTTAAAACAGTTAAAAAATTATTGTTAGATAATCACGTGCTTAGAAAACATCCAGACTTTATAACGACTGTTACAAGCAAAAGTACCCTAGATGATCATTTAGCAAGGAAACATCCTGATTTTATATCATCTGTTACTAGTAAAATTCATGAGTGCAGAAAATGTGCATTCAAAGCAGTTGAAAAAAGAGATTTGAATAGACATTTGCAAACACATTCTGAGATCGCTTTAGATTCCAAGCTCATCACTTGCATCCATTGTAACGCGACGTACAAAGAAAAAAGGGATTTAGATAATCACGTGGTTAGAAAACATCCAGAGTTTGTCACATCTGTTACTAGTAAACTGCATGAATGTACAAAATGTGCGTTTAAAACAGTTAAAAAATTATTGTTAGTTAATCACGTTCTTAGAAAGCATCCAGAATATAATGATAGTTGCTAGGTACATATAGTGTTACAAGTCTTTAGATTGATTGGGCAGGAAAACATTTAGTACGGATTCAAGTATTCATTTACACGAACTATATACGCTACGCCTAACCTATTACTTATCAGTCGAATAACTACACTAATTTATATTTGTCCTTCACTCCACTAATTATTTATCTCACGAGCCATTTATTTCGCGCACGCCACTGGTGGACGGACCCCGAGTCTGTTAAGGGTACGCGCACATAAATCGGCATCGGACGGACGGTACGGATGAAACGGCCGGTACGGTATAGATTTTTCATTAGGGTATCGCATATAGTTTATCGGAATCGTCGGAAGAATTGGAAATCAGTTGCAAAATGTGTAAATGATCTGCATGCAGTGTTGCCAGGCAGATCAGATTGCTACTGAGGCGCCTTGAATGTTGCTACGTTTTCGCCCCACAAAAATAACGTATAAATCAGCCTATAACTTTATTCGTGGGGGGGGGGGGGGGGGGGTGCAATTGTTGTTAGGTATATGTATAATATAATATAACCTTTCATTCAAAAATAGTGAATTACCCGACATAGTCTCGACACAGCATAGTAAACAACCACCAGAATATCTCTGAGGATTTCCTATATAAAAATGGTTCCCACAGAATTTGACCTTCGGATGATTTCACGGGTGTGAAATCTGGATAGAGATGCGAAAATAAAAATATCGATACCGGTACCAATTCGATATTTTTTAGCCAAGTACAGAGCTGTACACGCCAATGGAGGCGCGTTTGGTTCGTAATTCGGTTCGTAATTATTTTCGATACCGATACCGCTACAAAAGTAGCGATGCCAGCTTGGAATCGCTCAAAAAGTATCCAAGACAAAAATATTCGATATTAGTGCAGAAGTATTGATACATTTCAAGTATCGAAGTATTGTTAGCATCCCTACAAATAATCATCCAAAAGGGGGGATGCGCGTGTAATTGCCGCCAACCTGAGATAATGTGCTGATTGTTTACTATGCTGTGGTCTCGAAACCAATACAAGACCGAGTACAAGACAGTCTGGGCAAAACCGAAAAGAAGAATAGACTAGCGGCAATCGCCGATCAGCATCGCACATACGTCGGTATCGGCACGCACGGCACGCATCAGCCGGCTTTATTTCTAGTTGCTATATTTTCGCCGGATTTTGAAAATCCGATGCCTACCGTCCCGACGTATGTGCGATGGTGCATTAAATTTAATAGAAAGTAACTTTTTCCGATCCGTACCGTCCGTCCGATGCCGATTTATGTGCGCGTACCATAATTTTGTTCGTCTGCCTGTCCGGTGCGGCTTGTATCGTACGCCTGCCGCCATCCATGGCCGACTCTACACTAGGCCGGAGCCTTAGATGTGGCAACGTGGCTTAGCTGTCAAATGGTTGGCCTATAGTTTCAGAATAATTATTACATTTTATATGTATTAGGGTTCATCTGGGTTAATAAATTAAGAAAAATACTTTTTAGAACTGCTACTACTACTACTAATACCACTTACATCTGATGTTTTATCACAGTCAGACACTACAAAATAAAAATAAACGCAACCTGTTTCCTGCTGCCACTTCCACTTCCACTTAAATTAACACTCAATTTACTTTGTAAATTGTCACTTGAGCTAGAAAAGTTCACTATTAGGTCACTGTGAAGCCATTCTTGCTGGTCTTGATTCCCTTTCACTATCAAATCCTTTCGTAGGTATGCCCCAGATGCATGCCCAGATGAGTTCTATTAACTGTATTTTTCCGTGATATTTGGGAGGTCCAGAAAACATTATAGGTACCACATTGTGCTTTAAAATAGGTCTTATCCTTTGAAATGTTTGTAAATTATTGTCTTTATCCCTATACATATAACCAGCCCTTCCGAGGAATACCTTTCACCCACTTCTGTTTATGTCCCTTATTGGACGCACAATTGCTAGTGCAACCTGGTACTACACACTTTGCAGGCATCTTTTTATCTTTATAGTTTCATTTGTGCCGGTAAATAAGTAGAAACACATTAAAAATCACCTTGCAACGTTCTTTTTACTCTGGAATAATGTTATGTTGGGCCATGGTTTGGTATGTCCTCTACTGGGCTGCAACCTGGTACTACACGCTTTGCAGGCATCTTGTTATCTTTATAGTTTCGTTTGTGCAGGTAAATAAGTAGAAACACATTAAAAATCACCTTGCAACGTTCTTTTTACTCTGGAATAAGGTTATGTTGGGCCATGGTTTGGTATGTCCTCTACTGGGCTGCAACCTGGTACTACACGCTTTGCAGGCATCTTGTTATCTTTATAGTTTCGTTTGTGCAGGTAAATAATTAGAAACACATTAATAATCACCTTCCAACCATATTTTCTGCTCTTGGAAGAATACACATGACATAATAACAAATGGAAACTCGGCCCGCTGATTCAGTGTTGCCATATTTCATGCTCCGGCCTAGTGAGTAAAGTCGGCCATGCGCCATCGTGATGCTTCGCGACGCTGGCGTTGTTTCTCAGAGTCGGTATTATTGACATTTGTCACATTAAGGCGCATCCGCACTATGCTGATCGGCTTTGTCGGGCACGTGTGTACGTGTGCTTCGGCATGATCCCAAAGCCGATCAGCAAGGGATTGCGAACCCGATCCTTGGCGGTCTCGATCAAAGAAAGCCGATCGGCATTTGTATGTGGACGGTAGTAGTGCTAACTGCTGTATGTTATTAAAAATGGAGTGGAATGATACTGCAAGTACTGCTGTTTTAAAATTAATTAAACTCTATCGTGAACGTGAAGTATTGTGGAACGGCAAACTTAAGGACTACAAAAATAAAAATAAGCCTCATGATGTTCTATTGCAACTTCATTTGGAGTAAGCAAAGCTGCCGCAAAATCTACTTCGACTCCGAAGGCTGGGATGAACCCAAAATCTCGTTTTTTTTACGTTTTGGAACCATCGCATCAATTTATAAATGCAGCAGCGACTACCAAGGTCTCATTATCATCATCGCTAATTTTTCACTCGGGGATCACGTTCATCGGCTTTTGCGTCTGTACGACAACTGCAATTTGGACGCAAAGCCGTGCGGCCCTTGACGATCGGCAAAGCCGCACAACATTGCCGATCGGCATAGTGCGGATGCGCCGTTATATGGTATTCCCCATATGTTACACGACACAAATTACGACGACGTCGTCATTATTGACATGTGTGACGTTACGTCACAAATTTCGATGACGTCGAAGGTATGACGACGACGTCGTCATTATTGACATGTGTCACATTATATCACAATTTGACGACATTGCAAAATGGGATGAAAATTTACCAGGTCGGACCTTTGAATTTATCAAAAATTTCCCCGGATCTGGGGAAAATTTACAGCATCTACAAGAGTAAAGTTGGTGTGAAAACACCGCAATTTTCCTAGAATCTGAGGAAATTTCATGGTAAAAATTTGAGTGTCCAGAAGTGACAAAACGCGTATGGTTTTTAGCACTGTTTTTAGAAATCGTGTCAGTTGCGGCCCAGCAATAAAAAAAACTTAAAATATAAAAATAGCTCAAACTTCGTTTTTAAGCAGTTTGGGGGTTCCTGATCGTTCCGTTTCATCCAGTTAAAGCTCGCAGAATAAAAACTATGGCGTTCTAATTCCTACGGAGGGAGATGTGAGAAACTGTTTACTGGAGTTTTTGTGTTGGATGTTTTTTGAGGGCAGGCGGGCGATGATTTGGTTGCAAGGGAATCTCAGACTATAGCGTCTTGCAATGGGAAAATAATAAAATGATATCAATGAGATTATCGATCATGGCCGCGAAAGTCTTACACAAAATCTCACTGACTTAAAAGCATCCGTGTTGCGTAGGTAACTAATAAAATATATGAATGTAAAAAATGCGTCTATAAAACTACTTTAAAGCATAATTTTGACGTTAATGCATATTGAAACTGCTTCCACCTATGAACTCAGTAAATGTGTTCACTGTGTCGCAATGTTCAAATGTTAAACACGTGTCAAGAAAACACACTGATTATATTGTTGCTACTTAGTTTAGTAAGGGAATAAAAAAGTGTACTCTCAAGCAAACAACATGACGTTTTATGAGAAAAAATGTGCGGCATCAGTGCAACATGTGCATTAGAGGCTCGTGCAGTGAGAAAAGATATCCAAATTTTATGCTGTATGCATACTGTTATATCCAGTTGTATATTAGGTCGTGTTCTGTTGTTTCCCGGAGCTATCTGCTTGTTTTCTGTTGCTTTGATCTGTTTTCTGTTCTATTCGGTTGTACTTGGTCGTTTTCAACTGTTTACCGCTGTTATCTGCATTTTTCCTGTAGTTCTGAGTTATTTTATTGTTATTTTTTGTAGGATAAGGTCATTCAAACAAAAAGTTTTTGTTTGAATGACCTTATCCTAAAAAATAACAAGTTCATTACAGTACGTCAAAATCCTCTACAAACTGAGCTATTTTCTGTTGTATTCGGCTGTATTTGGTCGTTTTCTGTCGCTTCCAGCTATTTCCTGCTTGTCTTCTGTTGATTTGAGCTGTTTTCTGTTCTTTTTAATTATACGGATGTTCAAGATGCCTTTATAAAACCAATATATTTTGAAAACAGTTATCATTCCGTGCATTTACTCTCTAATATGAGATCGATAAAGGCAGTATCGTTGGAAGACCATGTAACATAGTTAATTTTTTTATTATTTACTGATTATCGTACAGAATATTCCAGAATAGTTCTTTATGGCATTAAATTCACTTTTTCTTATACTTTAGTTCTATTTTTGATAAAATACTGCTTCAAGCTTTAACAACGTATTTTTCTGTAACTTATTTCATATTTACAACAGTTTTCTTCTTTTTCAGTATAGAAAAGAGTATAATCACCAAGAATCAAGATCAAGATATATACGAATCAGTAGGCAGCAAGTCACTCAGTTGTTACATTTGTAATTATACTGCTTTCAGTAAAGATCATTTAATTGATCACATGATTGTCCATAAAAAGAAAAAATATGTACTTGATCATACAAAAGGGGAGCCTTGCAATGCTAATGCATCAGTGTCCAGTGAAACGGATAAGTTTTGGACATGTGATCACTGTGATGTGATATTTAGAGTCAAGAGAGGGCGAGATCAACATATTATAAGAAAACATCCTGATTCTATCTCATCTGTTACTAGTAAACTGCATGAGTGTACAAAATGTAGTTTTAAAACAGTTACAAAAAAGCGTTTTGATAGACATTTGTTGAAACATCCTGAGGTTGCTTCGGATTTCAAGCACAGCATTTGCATCCATTGTAACGCGACATTCAAATCGAAATACTCATTAGACGAACACGTGGTTAGGAAACATCCAGACTTTATGACATCTGTTACTAGTAAACTGCATGAGTGTACAAAATGTAGTTTTAAAACAGTTACAAAAAAGCGTTTTGATAGACATTTGTTGAAACATCCTGAGGTTGCTTCGAATTTCAAGCACAGCATTTGCATCCATTGTAGCGCGACATTCAAATCGAAATACTCATTAGACGAACACGTGGTTAGAAAACATCCAGACTTTATCACATCTGTTACTAGTAAACTGCATGAGTGTACAAAATGTACTTTTAAAACAGTTAAAAAATTATTGTTAGATAATCACGTGCTTAGAAAACATCCAGACATTGTGTCATCTGTTACTAGTAAACTGTATGAGTGTACAAAATGTACCTTTAAAACAGTTATACACCGTTATTTTTATAAACATTTATTGGAGCATTCTGAGCATCGTGTGGTTCCTTCGGATGTCAAACTTCTCACTTGCATCCATTGTAACGCAACATTCAAAGCAAAATTGTCTTTGGACGACCACGTGGTTCGAAAACATCCAGACTTTATAACGACGGTTACAAGGAAAATATATGAGTGTCCAAAATGCCCATATAAAACTATATACATGCAAAATTTTGAAAGGCATACGTCAGGACCGATCCGTTGTATTCACTGTAATTTAACATTCAAACGTAAAAGTACCCTAGATGATCATTTAGTAAGGAAACATCCTGATTGTGTATCATCTGTTACTAGCAAAATTCACGAGTGTATAAAATGTGGATTCAAAGCAATTAAAAAAAGAGATTTTAATAGACATTTGCAGAAACATTCTGAGATTGCTTCGGATTTCAAACCCACCACTTGCATCCATTGTAACGTGACACTTGCAAGTAAAGCAACATTAGACAATCATGTGGTTAGAAAACATCCAGACTTCATAGAGACAGTGGCTAGCAAAATACACGAATGTCCCAAATGCACATATAAAACTACATTCCGCAATGTTCTTCAAAAACATATGTCCGCACATCCTGAGCATGTTTCGGGCAAAACACGCAATACGTGCACCCACTGTTCTGCGAGTTTCAGAAGTAAAGCCATACTACAGAGCCATATGTCAGACCATTTGAAGAAAGGGCGTAAACTCTTCCGTTGTGTGCACTGCAATGCAACATTTACTCGTAAAGCGAGGCTAGATGAACATACAATAAAGAAACATCCTGATTTTATCTCATCTGTTACTACTAAACTGCATGCATGTACAAAATGTACTTTCAAAACAGTTAGAAAATGTTCTCTTGATACCCATCTTTTGGAACATCCTGGGGTTGCTTCGGATGGCAGCTCTAAACAAGAAGGTCCCTAGACTATCACGTGGTTAGAAAATATCCCGACTTTATAACGACAGTTGCTAGGAAAATATATACCTATGTAGGAATTGGTACGAATAACGTAGATCCCAGTTCGTTGTATAAACCTTTATTAAAAGTTTCGGAACAACTCAGTGACAACCCATGGAATATTAACGTTGGTTACAGAGTCTTGATTGAGAATACGCGAGGGACGTCTTCCACTGCGCTTTTTCACGTCTTTAGAAAAAATATGATAATTCCATTCCGTGCACATTTACTGAAGCACGGTATCGAAGATAGTATGTCTTTGGAAGACCATGTAACTTAGTTACTTATTTTTTATGAATTTGTGGTTCTTGGGATTTTAGGCCGCCGAAGTGAAATAGCTTCTGAAGATGCCATCCACTCGTAGTGGCGAAACGTCAAGCTTTAACGCTAAACGACGCCTAAAAACCGAAGAACTACAAATTCATTGGACGATGGCCGCGAAAGCCTTACACAGTAGATTATTTTTTATGCTTCACTGATTATTGTACAGAATATTCTAGAATAATTCTTTATGGCATTAAAGTCACGTTTCCTGATACTTTGTTTTTATTTTTAAGAAAATACTGCTTCAAGCTTTCACAACGTACTTTTATAATTCATTTCAAATTTATAACCGTTTGCTTCTTTTTCAGTATAGAAAAGGGTATAATCTGGAGGAAACAAGATCAAGATATATATGGATCAGTAGGCAGCAAGTCATTCAGTTGTTATTTGTGTAATTATACTGCTTTCAGTAAAGATCATCTAATTGATCACATGATTGTCCATAACAAAAAATATGTACCTGGTGATACAGAAAGGAATCGTTGCAATGATAATGCATCAGTGTCTAGTAAAACGGATAAACCTCAGAGTAAAAACATCCTCTTAACTTCCTGGGATAAACTCTGGCAGTGCGATCACTGTAATGCGACATTTAAACGCAGAAGAGCCCTAGATGATCACGTAGTGAGAAAACATCCAAATTTTATCTCGT
Organism: Callosobruchus maculatus; assembly: GCA_951848785.1. Classification (NCBI taxonomy): domain Eukaryota; kingdom Metazoa; phylum Arthropoda; class Insecta; order Coleoptera; family Chrysomelidae; genus Callosobruchus; species Callosobruchus maculatus. The sequence goes on from CATOUR010000113.1 coordinate 826,201, forward strand.
CTATTACTAGTAAATTATATACATGTTCAGAGTGTACCTATAAAACTATTAGAAAGGACATGTTTGATAAACATATGTCAGTGCATTTTAAAACAGAACATGAGCTCATCCGTTGTATGCATTGCAATGCAAAATTTACACGTAAAGCCAAGTTAGATGAACATATAATAAGGAAACATCCTGTTTTTATCTCGGGTATTACCAGTAAAATGCACGAGTGTCCTAAATGCACTTTTAAAACGGTTGAAAAAACTGTTCTCGATAGACATTTGTTTAAACATCCTGAGGTTGCTTCGGATTTCAAGTTCCGCACTTGCATCCATTGTAGCGCGACATTCAAAGGAAACAGGTCATTGGATAACCACGTGGTCAGAAAACATCCAGACTTTATAACGACAGTTGCAAGGAAAATATATGAGTGTCCAAAATGCACATATAAAACTACATATAAGCATATCCTTCAAAGACATATGTCCGCACATCCATCAAGTGAACAACGCATCAACGCTGAAATACATAGTACGTCCGGATATCCTGAGGTTGCTTCGGATTCCAAACTCACCGGTTGCAACCATTGTAGAGCGGTATTCAAAGCAAAAAAGTCCTTAGATGAGCACGTGGTTAGAACACATCCAGAGTTTGTCACATCTGTGACTAGTAAACTGTATGAATGTACCAAATGTACTTTTAAAACAGTGTTGAAAACTCTTTTTGATAAGCATTTGTTGAAACATCCCGAGGTTGTTTCGGATTTCAAGCTCCACACTTGCATTCATTGTCAGGCGACATTTAAAGAAAAAAGGTATTTAGATGATCACGTGGTTAGAACACATCCAGAGTTTGTCACATCTATTACTAGTAAACTGCATGAATGTACAAGATGTACCTTTAAAATAGTTAAAAAAAATTATTTTGATAAACATTTGTTGAAACATCCCGAGCTTGCCTCGGATTTCAAGCTCCACACTTGCAACCATTGTAAAGCGATATTCAAACATAAATACACATTGGATAATCACGTGGTTAGAAAACATCCAGAGGTAGTCACATCTGTTTAGGAACTTTAGGGTGCCCATCCGTCCGGAAAATCCCGGACATGTCCGGAAATTTAGAGTTAAATTTCGTGTCCGGGCGGAATTACAAAAATCGGTAAAATGTCCGGAATTTGAGCCCCAATCGAATATAGTTGACACAACATACAGCAAAATGAACAAAAATAGCTAATGGACAGGCAAAAAAATCACAGAAATCGGTAAAATGCCCGGAATTTGAGCCCCAATCGAAAATAGTTGGAACAACATACAGCAATAAACAAATACAGTTAACGGACAGACAACAAAAGGCACTACTGTCGCTTGATGGGTCATCTCTCTGTCTCTTCATTCTCTTACAGTCCCCCCTCCCAGGCGCGTATCCAGGATTTGGTTTTGGGGGGGGGGGGGGTGTCCAGATTATGGGTGTCACTTGCTTGAAGCATCCGGAATTGATCTATGAAGTATATGGTCACCCTACATCTGTTAAAGATGAAGTCAGAAGTATATGAGTTGTTTACATTTTTTGCGACACAGGGTAATATAGCGACAGAAACTAGACACCTGCAAGCTGCAAGACAGGGGCGGCTTAGAATATTTGTTTGTAAATATTTCCTCAATCTGGGTAAGGTAAGAACGATATGTGACAAACTTAAAATAATTCCATAAATTTAAGTTCGTTGAATAAACGCTAAACCATGCTAAGTCACCGATATACGATGAACGGCAACTTTTTTACCTGAAATTATCAGTATCACTATATGTAGGGATTGAATCCAGCCGTGACTCGCACCACGCAGTCGATAGATTAATTGACTTATCAATCCGTCAGGTGGTTGTCCGAACATTCTCCGTACTCTACAGTTACCAGTGGCGCTATGCACTACACTTGCACAAAAAAATTGTGGAAGTTCAGGTATTTACGAGTATTTGCCCAGTACTGCCGTAAGCAGTAGCAGTTCCACTGTCCGAAATGTCCTTCTGGCATGAAGCGCGGCTGCCTTTATCAGTAATGCCCATATCCATCTCAGCAACATGACTTATTTGGTTTTCGTTCCGTTGATCCACTTCGGGAACATAATGTGTCCCTTCCCACGGTAGAAATATTATACTCATTCTGGAGATTTCACACATTTTCACACTCACAAAAAATTGGTATCGTTGATATACCTACCTACCTTACACCTTACCCTCTTATCTCTCATGCAGCGGTTAAAACTGGCTAGAAACGTAGTAATCCCCAATGCCTACTCTGGCCGCACGCGCGGTGATTGTTTTTTTACCAAAACCGACCGACCCTTTCAAGCACCCACCGATACCATAGTCCAGTAAACATGTATATAGATTTAGCGGTCAACAGATATCGATATACTTACAATGCATAATACGTTTTGCTTGATTGAAAACTAGTATTTTGAATTATTAGTGCCTTATATGTGTTTGTGCCTTACTCGTAAGGATAAATCATTATTTAATATTACTCATACATATACCACAATATGACTATACCATTGTAGTGTCGGCACTCGGTAGGAGTACAAAAAATGTAAACAACTCTATTTCTGACCTGTACAATACTAGTAAACTGCATGAATGTACAAAATGTATTGTTAAAACAGAGTTAAAAAAATCTATTTGATAAACATTTGTTGAAGCATGCTGAGGTTGCTTCGGATTTCAAACTCAGTACTTGCATTCATTGTGAGGCAACATTTAAAAAAAAGGTATTTAGATAATCACGTGGTTAGAAAACACCCCGAGTTTGTCACATCTGTTACTAGTAAACTGCATGATTGTACAAAATGCACTTTTAAAGCACAGTTAAAAACTTTTTGATAAACATTTGTTGTAACATCCTGGGGTTGCTTCGGATCTCACACTCATTCACAGAAACAAAGTTTAGATTTTTCACTTTGCCGTTCCCGCCAAAAATTGTTCTGTATTAGATCGCAAACGCCAGATGGCGCGTCTCCATATTTTAAATCTACTACTATCTTAGGTTAGGTTAGGTTAGGTTGAAAGTGAGTGGGGCAATAACGCCTCCTTCCACTACGACTCAATTGAGTTTATTGTGGCTCACACCTGTTTAGAGTTCACCGTACAGTCCGCACCTCTTAACGAAGGGATTATCGTGAAGGGTGAAACTTTCTTGAAGTCATAAGGTTCCAGTTGGGCAAATCCAAATGTCCGGAACCTAGCTCTCTCCAGTACTGGACAGCAGCAAAGAATATACTTCGCTGTTTCGTCCTCCACGTAGCAGAAGCGACAATCTGGTGTTCTTTCAAGACCCAACTTCCGCATGTGATTCCTCAGACGATCATGTCCCGTCAGCAGGCCAACTAGAATGCGGAGATCGTTCCTGTTCCATTCCATGCAAGTCCCCGCCCTAGATACAATAAACTCAATAGAACCAATTATTTTAAGCTTTTTGGGGGGCTAATTTCATTCTTGGGGGCCTAAGCCCCCACCCAACTACGCCAATGACACCAGCTCACGCCCATTGTGACGTAATAAGAAAATAATCTGATCATAACATACAGTATGTTACCAATATTTTTAATAAAGGTTATTGTATTATTATCATAAATAAAATATCGTTGGAAGACCATGTAACTTAGTTAATTATTTTGTATTCCTTACTGATTACTACACAGAATATTCTAGAATAGTTCTTTATGGCATTAAAGTGAGTTTTCCTGATACTTTGATCTTATTATTGACAAAATACTGCTTCAAGCCTCAACAAAGTATTTTTTATATTTCATATTTATAACAGTTTGCTTCTTTTTCAGTATCGAAAAGAGTATAACCTCCAAGAATCAAGATCCAGTTGTATACGAATCAGTAGACAGCAAGTCATTCAGTTGTTATATTTCTAATTATACTGCTTTCAGTAAAGATCATTTAATTGACCACATGATTGTCCATGATAACAAAAAATGTGTACTGGATCATACAAAAAGGAACCCTTGCAATGCTGATGCATCCATGTCTAGTAAAACGGACAAGCTCTGGACGTGCGGTCACTGTAATGCGAAATTTCAAAGCAGAAGAGCGCTAGATGATCATGGAGTGAGAAAACATCCAGACTTTGTCTCATCTGTTACTACTGAACTGCATGAATGTACAAAATGTACTTTCAAAACAACTGTGAAAGGTTATTTTGATAGACATTTGTTGAAACACCCTTCTGTTTTCAAGCTTCGCACTTGCATCCATTGTAACGCGACATTCAAAACTAAATATTTATTAGATTATCACGTGGTTAGAAAACATCCAGACTTTGTCACATCTGTTACCAGTAAAATGCATGAATGTATGAAATGTACTTTTAAAACAGTTGTGAAAAGTGCTTTTGACAGACATTTGTTGAAACATCCTGAGGTTGCTTCGGATTTCAAGCTTCGCACTTGCATCCATTGTAATGCGACATTTAAAACTAAATATTTATTAGATGATCACGTGGTTAGAAAACATCCAGACTTTGTCACATCCGTTACTAGTAAACTGTATGAGTGTACAAAATGTCCTTTTAAAACAGTTAAAAAAGGGCGTTTTGATAGACACTTGTCGAAACATCCTGAGGTTAGTACTAGTAAACTGTATGAGTGTACAAAATTTACTTTTAAAACAGTTGTAAAAACTGATTTTGATAAACACTTGTTGAAACATCCCGAGATTGCTTCGGATTTCAAATTCAGCACTTGCATCCATTGTAACGCGACATTTAAAGAAAAGAGGAATTTAGATAATCACGTGATTAGAAAGCATCCAGAGTTTGTGACATCTGTTACTAGTAAACTGCATGAATGTACGGAATGTACTTTTAAAACAGTTATAAAATCTCATTTTGAGAGACATTTGTTGAAACATCCTGAGCTTGCTTCGGATTTCAAGCTTGGCACTTGCATCCATTGTAACGCGACATTTCAAAGTAAATTGGCATTACATGATCACGTGGTTAGAAAACATCCAGAGTTTGGCACATCTGTTACTAGTAAACTGCATGAATGTACGAAATGTTCTTTTAAAACAGTTATAAAATCTCACTTTGATAGACATTCGTTGAACCATCCTGAGATTGCTTCGGATTTCAAGCTCGGCACTTGCATCGATTGTAACGCGACATTTAAAACTAAGTTGTTACTAGATAATCACGTGGTTAGAAAACATCCAGAGTTTGGCACATCCGTTACTAGTAAACTGCATGAATGTACGAAATGTACTTTTAAAACAGTTATGAAAACTCATTTTGATAGACATTTGTTGAAACATCCTGAGATTGCTTTGGATTTCAAGATCGGCACTTGCATCCATTGTAACGCGACATTTAAAGCTAAGTTGTTATTAGATAATCACGTGGTTAGAAAACATCCAGAGTTTGGCACATCCGTTACTAGTAAACTGCATGAATGTACGAAATGTTCTTTTAAAACAGTTATAAAATCTCATTTTGATAGACATTTGTTGAAACATCCTGAGATTGCTTCGGATTTCAAGCTCGGCACTTGCATCCATTGTAACGCGACATTTAAAACTAAATTGCTATTAGATGATCACGTGGTTAGAAAACATTCAGGCTTCAGTTGCTCAGAAAATAGATGAGTGCCCAGAATGCACATTTAAGACTACATTTAACAATATCCTTCAGAAACATGTGATTAAAAAGCTTCCGGATTCTGTTGCTTAGGTTGCCATCTGCCAATAAAATACATGAATGTACAGTAGAGACTCGGCTCATTTGAGTGACCCGGTTCAGAGCGGGTCATTCACGGCTATGACCCGTTCGTAAAGACCCGTTCAAATGAACGAGACACAATCACATCGGTTTCTAGTTGGGTCTCTGTTCATCTACTTATAGGTAGTAATTAATTAGTATTATGGCGGATGGCGGGCTATTCGAATCAGTATATTGGAACGTTAAACTGGCAAAAGACTCGGAAGATACATAAGAGATAAGAGAATAAATACATCGAAATAAAATTATTAATTATAAAAAAAACCTCTAAATAGAAATAAAATGAGTTTATACTCTGAACTTTGGTGTAGTGATGTAATCGCCTTGATATAAAAAATGAAATATAATAAAATAAACTAAAAATGATCAGAGAATACAAGGAAAAAAACTTTATTATATAAAAAAAAAACAACCAGATCCTGAAACTCAAATGAACGTGGATCCTTCAAATGTGTTTCGCCGCCGCCATCTAGTTCTAGTGGGCTGTGTCACACGATCCTATTTTATCTACCTATTTTTACGTTAAAGTTCTAAGATGGTCCTATAGATGGTGCACACATACAACCCTCGCTTCGGGTGGTTCGTCCATGGCCGACTGTACTCACTAGGCCGGAGCATGAAACATATTTCAAAACATATGGCAACACTGAATCTGGGGACCGAGTTTGCATTTGTTGTTATGTCATGTGTATTCTTCCAGGTGCAGAAAATTGGAAGGTGATTATTAATGTGTTCCTAATTATTTACCTGCACAGCATAGTGCGGATGCGCCTTAATGTGACAAATGTCAATAATACCGACTCTGAGAAACAACGCCAGCGTCGCGAAGCATCACGATGGCGCATGGCCGACTTTACTCACTAGGCCGGAGCATGAAATATGACAACACTGAATCAGCGGGCCGAGTTTTCATTTGTTGTTATGTCATGTGTATTCTTCCAGGAGCAGAAAATATGGTTGGAAGGTGATTATTAACGTGTTTCTAATTATTTACCTGCACAAACGAAACTATAAAGATAACAAGATGCCTGCAAAGCGTGTAGTACCAGGTTGCAGCCCAGTAGAGGACATACCAAACCATGGCCCAACATAACCTTATTCCAGAGTAAGAAGAACGTTGCAAGGTGATTTTTAATGTGTTTCTACTTATTTACCTGCACAAACGAAACTATAAAGATAACAAGATGCCTGCAAAGCGTGTAGTACCAGGTTGCAGCCCAGTAGAGGACTACCAAACCATGGCCCAACATCACCTTATTCCAGATAAAAAAGAACGTTGCAAGGTGATTTTTAATGGGTTTCTACTTATTTACCTGCACAAACGAAACTATAAAGATAAAAAGATGCCTGCAAAGCGTGTAGTACCAGGTTGCAGCCCAGTAGAGGCATGGGTAGAGGACTACCAAACCATGGCCCAACATAACCTTATTCCAGATTAAAAAGAACGTTGCAAGGTGATTTTTAATAGGTTTCTACTTATTTACCTGCACAAATGAAACTATAAAGATAAAAAGATGCCTGCAAAGTGTGTAGTACCAGGTTGCACTAGTAATTGTGTCTCCAATAAGGGACATAAACAGAAGTGGGTGAAAGGTATTCCTCGGAAGGGCTGGTTATATTTATAAGGATAAAGACAATAATTTACAAACATTTCAAAGGATAAGACCTATTTTAAAGCACAATGTGGTACCTATAATGTTTTCTGGACCTCCCAAATATCACAGAAAAATACAGTTAATAGAACTCATCTGGGCATGCATCTGGGGCATACCTACGAAAGGGTTTGATAGTGAAAGGGAATCAAGACCAGCAAGAATGGCTTCACAGTGACCTAATAGTGAATTTTTCTAGCTCAAGTGACAATTTACAAAGTAAATTGAGTGTTCATTTAAGTGGAAATGGAAGTGGCAGCAGGAAACAGGTTGCGTTTATTTTTATTTTGTAGTGTCTGACTGTGATGAAACATCAGATGTAAGTGGTATTAGTAGTAGTAGTAGTTCTAAAAAGTATTTTTATTAATTTATTAACCCAGATGAACTCTAATACATATAAAATGTAATAATTATTCTGAAACTATAGGGCCACTATTTGACAGCTAAGCCACGTTGCCACATCTAAGGCTCCGGCCTAGTGTAGAGTCGGCCATGGTTCGTCTCAATTTCGTTCGCGAATCACGGGTCATCACCCGTTAGGCTCACGAGCTATGATCGATCGTATCACGGGTCTTTGGAAAGATTCGGTCTTTATGAACGAATCAAGAAAGACACATCCCTAATGTACAGAATAGAATAGATTATGTTTATTGGTACAGAAGACAATACCTGCTGATACAATATAAGTATATAAAAATGTTTCTGCCCAATATACATCAGCTAACCCACCGAATGTACGTAGTACACCGTGCGTGGGAATAAGGTTAAAAAATCAAACATAGACAGTACATAAACTAAAATGAGATAGAAAATGTCTCAGAATACAAAGAAAAATATAATTGTTACATATTTTAATAGCACCACATATCAGCCTGGACAGAAATACACTATTAATGTGGTTCCGTCCATGCTAGTATCTTTTGTGTACATTATGATGAATAAAAATAAATTGCTTCAATTTTGTATATATACTTTTAGTCGCTTTTAAACAAAGCCATAAATATGTAAGGATCTTTTAAAAACTGTCCTGTGTCTAAAATCTAAGGTATACATGTTAGTAGATTGTCTCGTCTCTATGTGATGGCATTCTTAAAATTTGTTTGTCCTATTTAACATAAATGCAGCGTTATTTATAAACATATAGTTTTCTCACGTTTGCTGCTTGGTATAGCAGATTGGTAGGATATAAAATTGGTTTGCGTAAAATGACTTTAAATATTCTTCTCTGAATCAGATGCAAAACTACTTGGAAGCATACATCTGATAGATACACATCAATGCGTATTGAGACTCCTTCCACCTATGAACGAGTAAGATCGTTCACTGTATCGCAATGTTCAAAAGTAAAACAACGCTAAAAACCCGTGCCTAGAAAACATACTGATTGCATTGTTGCTATGTAGCTTAGTAAGGGAATAAAATGGTGTAGTTTTGAGTAAATAATGTGAACTTTTATACCAAAAAGTCGACGACATCCGTATCAACATGTACATTAGAGACTCACAGAGTGAGAAAGGACATCCAAATTTTTATGCCTTTATCTGTTACTAGTAAATTATATAAATGTTCAGAATGCCTTTAAAAAACTAATATGTTTTAAAACGGTTAGTAATAATCGCATACCGTACATTTACTGTAATGTGATATCGATATTTTTTTTAATAAAGGGCGCTTATTATATTATTATTATTATTATTATAAATAAAATATCGTTGGAAGACCATGTAACTTAATTCATTATTTTGTATTCTTTACTGATTACCGTACAGAATATTCTAGAATAGTACTGGCATTAAAGTCAGTTTTCCTAATACTTTGATTTTATTTTTGACAAAATCCTGCCTCAAGCTTCAACAAACAATTTTTTATAATGTATTTCATATTTATAACCGTTTGCTTTTTTTTCAGTTTAGAAAAGGGTATAACCTCCAAGAATCAAGATCAAGATATATACGAATCAGTAGATAGCAAGTCATTTAGTTGTTATTCATGTAATTATACTGCTTTCAGTAAAGATCATTTAATTGACCACATGATTATCCCTGATAACAAAATTTATGTATCTGATCATACAAAAAGGTATCGTTGCAATGCTAATGCATCCATGTCTAGTGAAACAGATGAGGCCTGTACGTGCGGTCAGTGTGATGTGACATTCAAAGAAGAAAGATCACTAGATGATCACGTGGTTAGAAAACATCCAGAGTTTGTCACATCTGTTACTAGTAAACTGCATCAGTGTACAAAATGTAGTTTTAAAACAGTTAAAAAAATATTATTAGATAATCACGTGGTTAGAAAACATCCAGACTTCGTCACATCTGTTACTAGTAAACTGCATGAATGTACGAATTGTACTTTTAAAACAGTTATAAAATCTCATTTTGAAAGACATTTGTTGAAACATCCTGAGCTTGCTTCGGATTTCAAGCTCGGCACTTGCATCCATTGTAACGCGACATTTAAAGAAAAGAGGAATTTAGATAATCACGTGATTAGAAAACATCCAGACTTCGTCACATCTGTTACTAGTAAACTGCATGAATGTACGAAATGTACATATAAAACAGTTATAAAAACTAATTTTGATAGACATTTATTGGAACATCCTGAAGTTGTTTCAGACTTCAAGCTCCACAATTGTATCCATTGTAATGCAACATTTAAAAGTAAATTATCATTAGACAATCACGTGCTTAGAAAACATCCAGAGTTTGGCACATCTGTTACTAGTAAACTTCATGAGTGTACAAAATGTACTTTTAAAACAGTTGTAAAAACTGATTTTGATAAACACCTGTTGAAACATCCTGAGGTTGCTTCGGATTTCAAACTCAGCACTTGCATGCATTGTAACGCGACATTTAAAGGGAAAAGGTATTTAGATAATCACGTGTTTAGAAAGCATCCAGAGTTTGGCACATCTCTTACCAGTAAACTGCATGAATGTACGAAATGTACTTTTAAAACAGTTATAAAGCTTCATTTTGATAGACATTTGTTGAAACATCCTGAGATTGTTTCTGATTTTAAGCCAAGCACTTGCATCCATTGTAACGCGGCATTTAAAACTAGATTGTTATTAGATGATCATGTGGTTAGAAAACATCCAGAGTTTGGCACATCTGTTACTAGAAAACTGCATGAATGTACGAAATGTACTTTTAAAACAGTTATAAAAATTGATTTTGATAGACATTTGTTGAAACATCCTGAGATTGCTTCGGATTTCAAGCTCCGCACTTGCATCCATTGTAACGCGACATTTAAAGAGAAAAGGTATTTAGATAATCACGTGTTTAGAAAACATCCAGAGTTTGGCACATCTGTTACTAGTAAGCTGCATGAATGTACGAAATGTACGTTTAAAACAGTTATAAAACTTCATTTTGATAGACATTTGTTGAAACATCCTGAGATTGCTTGGGATTTTAAGCCCAGCACTTGCATCCATTGTAACGCGACATTTAAAACTAAATTGTTATTAGATGATCACGTGGTTAGACAACATCCAGAGTTTGGCACATCTGTTACTAGTAAACTGCATGAATGTACGAAATGTACTTTTAAAACAGTTATAAAAATTGATTTTGATAGACATTTGTTGAAACATCCTGAGGTTGCTTCGAATTTCAAGCTCGGCACTTGCATGCATTGTAACGCGACATTTCAAAGTAAATTGGCATTAAATGATCACGTGGTTAGAAAACATCCAGAGTTTGTCACATCTGTTACTAGTAAACTACATGAATGTACGAAATGTACTTTTAAAACAGTTAGAAAATCTCATTTTGATAGACATTTGCTGAAACATCCTGAGATTGCTTCGGATTTCAAGCTCCGCACTTGCATCCATTGTAACGCGACATATCAAAGTAAAATGGCATTAAATGATCACGTGGTTAGAAAACATCCAGAGTTTGTCACATCTATTACTAGTAAACTATATGAATGTACGAAATGTACTTTTAAAACAGTTATCAAAAATGATTTTGATAGACATTTGTTGAAACACGCTGAGGTTGCTTAGGATTATAAGCTTCGCACTTGCATACATTGTAACGCGACATTTAATAAAAATTTATTATTAGATAATCACGTGTTTAGAAAACGTCCAGACTTCGTCACTTCTGTTACTAGTAAACTGCATGAATGTACGAAATGTACGTATAAAACAGTTATAAAAACTCATTTTGATAGACATTTATTGGAACATCCTGAAGTTGTTTCGGACTTCAAGCTCCACAATTGTATCCATTGTAATGCAATATTTAAAAGTAAATTATTATTAGACAATCACGTGCTTAGAAAACATCCAGAGTTTGGCACATCTGTTACTAGTAAACTTCATGAGTGTACAAAATGTACTTTTAAAACAGTTAAAAAAATAGATTTTGTTAAACATCTCTTGGAACATCCTGAGCTTGCTTCGGATTTCAAGCTTTGCACTTGCATCCATTGTAACGCGACATTTAAGACTAAATTGTTATTGGATAATCACGTGGTTAGAAAACATCCAGAGTTTGGCACATCTGTTACTAGTAAACTGCATGTATGTACAAAATGTACGTTTAAAACAGTTATAAAACTTCATTTTGATAGACATTTGTTGAAACATCCTGATATTGCTTCGGATTTTAAGCCCAGCACTTGCATCCATTGTAACGCGACATTTGAAACTAAGTTGTTATTAGATGATCACGTGGTTAGAAATTTATTTTGATAGACATTTGTTGAAACATCCTGAGATTGCTTCGGATTTCAAGCTCGACACTTGCATACATTGTAACGCGACATTTCAAAGTAAATTGGCATTACATGATCACGTGGTTAGAAAACATCCAGAGTTTGGCACATCTGTTAGTAGTAAACCACATGAATGTACGAAATGTACTTTTAAAAGAGTTATAAAATCTCATTTTGATAGACACTTGTTGAAACATTCTGAGATTGCTTCGGATTTCAAGCTCGACACTTGCATACATTGTAACGCGACATTTCAAAGTAAATTGGCATTACATGATCACGTGGTTAGAAAACATCCAGGGTTTGTCACATCTGTTACTAGTAAACTATATGAATGTACGAAATGTACTTTTAAAACAGTTATAAACATTGATTTTGATAGACATTTGTTGAAACATCCTGAGGTTGTTTAGGATTATAAGCTTGGCACTTGCATACATTGTAACGCGACATTTGATAAAAAGTTATTATTAGATAATCACGTGGTTAGAAAACATCCAGGCTTCATAGCGACAGTTGCTCAGAAAATACATGATTTTTCAAAATGCACATTATTAAGACTACATTTGAGGATATTCTTCAAAGACATGTGATTAAAAGCCATCCGGATGCTGTTGCTTAGGTTACTCATAAAATACATGAGTGTACAGAATAAATGTTCAAGGGTACTTTGAAGCATAATTCTGATAGATAGATGTCAATGCGTATTGAGACTACTTCCATCTACGAACTGAGTAAGAACGTTCACTGTATCGCCGCAATGTTCAAAAGAAAAATAATGTGAAACTTTATACCAAATAGTAGACGGCATGGCATCCGTATCAACATGTACATTAGAGACTCATGTAGTGAGAAAGGACAACCAAATTTTTATGCCTTGATCTGTTATTAGTAAATTATAGAAATGTTCAGAATGCCTTTATAAAACTAATATGTTTAGTTGTGTAACAGTTATAATCGCATTTCGTGCATTTACTGTAATGTGATATCGACAATTTTTTTAACAAAGGGCGGTAATTGTATTATTATTATAAATAAAATATCGTTGGATGACCATGTATTTGTATTCTTTACTTTACAGAATAATCTAGAATAGTTCCTTATGGCATTAAAGTGAGTTTTCCCGATACTTTGATTCTATCTTCAAAACACTGCTTCAACCTTTAATAAAGTATTTTTTATAAATTATTTCATATTTATAACCATTTGCTTCTTTTTCAGTATAGAAAATAGTTTAACCTCCAAGAAACAAGATCCAGTTATACACGAATCAGTAAACAGCAAGTCATTCAGCTGTTATTTATGTAATTATACTGCTTTCAGTAAAAATCATTTAATTGACCACATGATTATCCATGATAACAAAAAATGTGTAACTGATCATGCAAAAAGGTATCCTTGCAATGCTAATGCATCAGTGTCTAGTAAAACGGACAAGCTGTGGAAGTGCGGTCTCTGTGATGCGGCCTTTCAAGGCAAAAGAGCGCTAGATGATCATGTAGTGAGAAAACATCCAGACTTTGTAACATCTGTTACTAGTAAACTGCATGAGTGTACAAAATGTACTTTTAAAACAACTGTGAAAGGTTATTTTGATAGACATTTGTTGAAACATCCTGAGGTTGCTTCGGATTTCAAGCTTCGCACTTGCATCCATTGTAACGCAACATTTCTCAGTAAATTATTATTAGATAATCACGTGGTTAGAAAACATCCAGAGTTCGTCACATCTGTTACTAGAAAACTATTTGCCTGTACAAAATGTACTTTTAAAACAGTTGTAAAAACTGATTTTGATAGACATTTGTTGAAACATCCTGAGGTTGCTTCAGATTTCAAGCTGCGCACTTGCATCCATTGTAACGCAACATTTCAAAGTAAAATATTACTAGACAACCACGTGCTCAGAAAACATCCAGAGTTTGGCAAATCTGTTACTAGTAAACTTCATGAGTGTACAAAATGTACTTTTAAAACAGTTAAAAAAAAGGATTTTGGTAAGCATCTGTTGGAACATCCTGAGCTTGCTTCGAATTTTAAACTCAGCACTTGTATCCATTGTACCGCGACATTCAAAGGAAAGTTGTCATTGGATGACCACGTGGTTAGAAAACATCCAGAATTTGTCACATCAGTTACTAGTAAGCTGCACGAGTGTACAAAATGTACTTTTAAAACAACTTTTAAAAGTTATTTTGATAAACACTTGTTGAAACATCCTGAGGTTGCTTCGGATTTCAAGCTCCGCACTTGCATCCATTGTAACGCGACATTTAAAAGTAAATTGTTACTAGATAATCACGTGCTTAGAAAACATCCAGAGTTTGACACATCTGTTACCAGTAAACTTCATGAGTGTACAAAATGTACTTTTAAAACAGTTATAAAACATGATTTTGACAAACATCTGTTGGAACATCCTGAGTTTGCTTCAAATTTCGAACTCAACAGTTGCATGCATTGTAACGCGACATTTAAAAAAAAGTTGACATTAGATAATCACGTGGTTACAAAACATCCAGATTTCATAGCGACAGTTACTCGGAAAATACATGGATGTCCAAAATGCACATTTAAAACTACATTTAAGAATAATCTTCAGAAACATATGTCCGCATATCATGAGAAGATTTCTAGCGAATGACACAACACGTGTATCCAATGTAATGCGCCTTTCAGAAGTAAAACCTCAATGCGTTTTGAGACTGCTTCCACCTATGAACTCAGTAAATGCGTTCACTGTGTCGCAATGTTCAAAAATAAAACCGTGCCAAAAACACGTGCTTGCAAAACATTCTGATTTTATTGTTAAGCAATGTAGCTTAGTAATGGAGTTAAAGTAAATACTATGAACTTTTATACGAAACAGTAGACAGCATCCTTATCAACATGTACATTAGAGACTCATGTAGTGCGAAAAACATCCAAATGTTATGCCATATGTAAATTATGAAAATGTTTAGAATGCCTCTATAGGGCTGAAAAGTTAGTTATATCATTTCGTACATTTTGCTGTAATATGATATCTATAAATAAAATATCGTTGGAAGACCATGTAGCTTGGTTAATTAATTTTATGTTTGACTGATTATTGTACAGAATATTCTAGAATAGTTCTTTATGGCATTAAAGTCACGTTCTCTGATACTTTGGTTTTATTTTCAACCAAATACTGCTTGTTTTTCAGTATAGAATATAGTATAATCTGGAGAAAACAAGATCAAGATATATACGGATCAGTAGGCAGCAAGTCATTCAGTTGTTATTTATGTAACTATACTGCTCTCAGTAAAGATCATTTAATTGACCACATGATTGTCCATAATAACAAAAAATATGTACCTGATCGTACAAGAAAGGATAATGACAATGCTAATGCAATAGCGTTTAATAAGAAACGCAAGTTCGGTGCATGTGGTCACTGTGATGCGACATTTAAAGACAAAAGAGCGTAAAATGATCACGTAGTGAGTAAACGTCTAAATTTTATCTCATCAATTACTAGTATTTGACCAAATTGCAAAGTGGAATGAAAATTTGTCAGGTCGGACCTTGGAATTTATCAAGAATTTCCCAAGGTTTGGGAAAATGTTACAGCATCTACAAAGAGTAAAATTGACGTGAAAACACCATAATTTCCCTAGAATCTGGGGAAATTTCATGGTAAAAATTTAAAAGTGGTCCAGAAGTGACATAGCCTAACTACTGTTCTGTTTTTCTAAGATTGTTTAATATTGTTCAATCAAATCAAATAGGTTGACTTATTATATTGACAAAAATAACATCTTGTCGCAAAATCAGTATGATTTTTGCAACAGAGAGTAAACAGCAATACATGACTTCTATCAAACTGTAGTAGGACTGATTGAGGCTGGGGAATGCCCTGTTGGGATATTTTGCGATCTCAGCAGGGCATTTGACTGTGTCAATCATAACAAGTTGTTGCAAAAGCTTGCTTGTTATGGAATAGAAGGTGCATCTCACAACTGGATCAGATGCTTTTTATCTGCAAGGCCGCAATATGTCACTTTATATTTCAAGAATGAACATTCGGTGAAACAAGTGTCATCGAGTACATGTGTGTCTCGCAGGGCTCAGTATTGGAACCAGTGTTATTCACGCTTTATGTCAATGAAATTGGCAAATTATTACTTTGTATGCAGATGATACGTCAGCCATAACATCTACCAGACGTGACGAAGTGCTGATAGATACGTGTAATACTTTTCTGGAAAGGCTTGATGGAAGGTTTGTAAATAATGATCTTTGTTTAAATACAGAAAAAACTTCAGTTCTTCGATTCGATAATTATCAGAAGAAAATTGAATCACAAAATCTGAAATTAAATAACACATTATTAATTTTAAGTGAAAGTACTAAATTCTTAGGTTTATATTCAGATGAATGTTTAAATTTCAAAAGTCATTGTAATTATGTTGTTTCGAAGCTGCACTCACAGTATTGTATATTTAAAAATTTGAAAGGCATCCTTACCAAAAAATAGCTTGTAACATTGTACTATGCGCATGTCGATTCACGACTCAGGTATGGTGTTTGTTTTTGGGGGTTTTCAGCCGATTCAAATAAAATATTTTTATGTCAGATAAGAATCGAATCGAATAGACGTATGGCTGGAATTAATAATAGACACAGCTGTGAGGAACTTTTCAAAATCCTCACATCTCTTTTGATTTATGAATTAGCAGTTTATACATTTACAAACCAAATAAGGTTAAATAGGGATGTCCACGAAATTCAAACAAGACAGAGGAACCACATGGATTTTGATAGACATTTGTTGAAACATCCTGAGGTTGCTTCAGATTTTAAGCTTGGCACTTGCATGCATTGTAACGCGACGTTTAATAAAAAGTTATTATTAGATAATCACGTGGTTAGGAAACATCCAGAGTTTGTCACATCTGCTACTTGTAAACTGCATCAGTGCACAAAATGTACTTTTAAAACAGTTATAAGAATAGACTTTGATAGACATTTGTTGAGATATCCTGAGATTGCTTCGGATTTCAAGCTCCGCACTTGCATCCATTGCAACGCGACATTTAAAGAAAATAGGAATTTAGATAATCACGTGATTAGAAAACATCCAGAGTTTGGCACATCTGTTACTAGTATTCTAGAATAGTTCTCTATGGCATTAAAGTGACTTTTCCTGATACTTTGTTTTTATTTTTTACAAAACACTGCTTAAAGTTTTAAGAACCTATTTGTTTATTTATTTCATATTTGTAACAGTTTGCTTCTTTTTCAGTATGGAAAAAAGTATAATGTCCATTAAACAAGATGAAGTTGTATACGAACCAGTAGACAGCAAGTCATTCAGCTGTTATTTATGCAATCATACTACTTCCAGTAAACATCATTTAATTGACCACATGATTGTCCATGATAACAAAAATCGTGTACCTGATCAGTCAAAAAGAGATCAGTGCAATGCAAATGCATCAACGTCTGACCAATTGCGCACACTTTGCACCTGCATTCACTGTAATGCGACATTTATAGACAAGAGTGCACTAGATCAACATATTATATGGACACATCCTGATTTTATCTCGTCCATCACCAGTAACGTATATAAATGTCCAAAGCTAGAGTGTGATTTTATAACTATCAGAAAAGACTGTATCGATATGCATATGTCAGTACATTCTACAATCGAACGTCAACTCGACCGTTGTATGCACTGCGATGCGACATTAAGAAGTAAGGAGAATCTAGATGAACATATAATAAGGAAACATCCTGATTTCGTCTCATCTGTCACTAGTAAAATGCATCGATGTCCGAAATGTAGTTTTAAAACAGTTGTAAAATATTTTTTTGATAAACATTTGTTGAAACATACTGAGGTCACTTCGAATTTCAGGCTCAGAACTTGCATTCATTGTAACGCTACATTGAAAAGTAAATTATCGTTGGATAATCACGTGGTTAGAAAACATCCGGACTTTATCACATCTGTTACTAGAAAACTATTTGAATGTACAGAATGTACTTTTAAAACAGTTATAAGATTTGAATTCGATAGACATTTGTTGAAACATGCTGAGCTTGCTAAATATTTCAAGCTCTGCACTTGCATTCATTGTAACGCAACGTTCAAAGCAAAAAAGTCATTGGATGACCACGTGGTTAGAAAACATCCAGACTTTGCCACATCTGTTACTAGTAGACTTTATGAGTGTCCAAAATGCACTTTTAAAACAGTCGTAAGAATTGATTTTGATAGACATTTGTTGAAACACCCTGAGGTTACTTCGGATTTCAAGCTTCACGCTTGCATCCATTGTAACGCGACATTCAGATATAAGTACTCGTTGGATGATCACGTGGTTAGAAAACATCAATACTTCATAGCGACGGTTGGTAGGAAAATATATGAGAGCCCAAAATGCACGTATAAAGCTACATACAAGAAACTTGTTCAAAGACATATTACGTCCGCACATCCTGAGAATGTTTAAAGCAAAAAAAAATGAAGTCAAGTTGATTGATTCAGTACTTCCCACACATTACGCTGATACCAGTTTATTATTTTCCCATAGCATGAAGCTTTAGTCTAAGATCCCTTGCAACCAAATAATTGCCAACTCCCCCCCCCCTAAAATTGTCTTATGCCGCTAGGTCTTTCCTTCACAGGTCAATGGACAGCCTATTATCGATACTACAAACTTCTCAGTTTTACAACCCCCCCTCACTTTCACCCCCACCCAAAAAACTGGTAGGAAATGATCAGGAACCCCTAAAACATCTAAAAACCGAATTTGAGTTGCTTTCATACTTGTCGCGTTCTTTGATTATTGCTACGCTGCCACTGACAAGGTTTTTAACAAACATACGCGTTTTCCATTCCCACCACGGTAACAATATACTGTGTCAAAATTTCATTAGAATCAATTTAATAGTGTCCACGTTACAAAATACAAAACGATTTAGACCAATAAATTCTCGTATAGTATACAGAAAATTCTAAGTCCCTTAGTTTCTGTAATAGGCTAGGCAATGTTCGGATGCACCTAAAAAGGTGATTTGTGTCGCTAGATCTTCCTTCACAGGTTAGTGGACAGCCTATTATGAGTACAAGAATTTTTTTAATTTTTCAACCCCCAACCCCCCAACCACCCCAATTTCACCCCCACCCAAAAAAAAACGCAGAAAATGATCAGGAACCTCTAAAACGCTTAAAAACGAAGTTTGAGCTGTTTTTATATTTTTAGTTTTTTTATTATTTCTGCGCCGCCACTGGCACGATTTATCAAAACCATACGCGTTTTCCATCTTCGCCATGGTAATAATGCCGTTTCAAAATTTCATTAAAATCAATTCAACAGTTTCCTCGTTACAACGATCTGACTCAATACTCTCGTATTTTCACCCCCACCCAAAAAAAAAAGTAGAAAATGATCAGGGACCCCTTAAACGCCTAAAAAAGAAGTTTCAGCAATATTTGATTTTTTTTGTTTTTTGCTAATTACTCCGCCGTCTATGCACCGATTTTCAAAATTATAGGAACATTACCTACTACGACCCCACAGCATACCGCTGCCCAAATTTCACCACAATCCATGCAGCGGTTACTGAGATTACGAGGGTAGAAAAACCGCGACAGACAGACAGACAGACAGACCGACAGACACACCGACAGACAGACCGACGGAAATGAGTGACGTGGATTTTCGTTATGTACGCATCATAAAACGCCCAAAAAACGTATTCGAAAATTTTCGCGATCACAATACTCCCCTCACCTATCGGTGTGGGAAGTAAAACGCAACACATGCATCTAGCGTAAGGTTGCGTTTCCACCAAAGATGTGCGAGGATGTGTTAAGAGTAGTGGATGCAAAACCGGTCCCGGTTCTCGAATTTTCAGAACGGGTTCTACATGCACTTTACCCGGGTACCCGGTTCCAAACCGGTTCTAGGGTGCATTTATTTCAAAAAAATAATGAAAATAACATAACATAGTTATTAGGAACATAAATAAGTGTTAGGAACTTGAAATTAAACATAAAGAAACATAAAATCGTTCTCGGAACATAAATATAACATAATCAACGAAAAGTTATGATCTTCAATCAGTCTCTCAGTGATCGTAAGTCTCAGCCTATATATTTAGTTTGCCTAAAATTTACCCTGTTTACTTTTTCACCGATTTTCTCTTATTATCATAGAATGACCGCAAAAATGATATGGCCGTCAAACTTCGATCTGATAACGAAGTGCGGAGCTTATCGCAGATAATTCCAGCTGATGAGAATAATCTCTCTGGCTCGACACTAGTAGGCTGAATTGTAAGAAGGTTGTCATAGGCTAAGGATAAGTACCTTCTTCTTTGACCGCCATTCTCGTAGAGGGCCAACAACAACTTACCAAATTACTACAATTAAACACAAGTTTTAATTTTACCGGTGAAAAATGCTGAGAATTGAATCTAGCTCCATGCAATGCATTGAATGCGAATTGCAAACGCTCCGTCGGGCAATGGACTAGTATCACGAGGTTAAGAACAATGATTTAATTATTATGGCCGCTTAGTGCATACACAAATAAACGTTCTGCTGCATTTCGTTACTTTCTACATCATTTTGTTTTTTAGTAATTCCATTCTAAAGTTTAAAGAAAAGAATTCAAATTCAGCCAATCAGTGCCAACCGCGCGAATTATCAGCAGTGCATTGTTGCCAAGAACAGCTCCGACTCGCAAAACATTTACATTTCACATAAACATGTTATTTGCTATCCAAAGTGTTTGAAATATTTTGAAACTCACTTCTTAGCTTTCACATTTCTCATCTCCGTATTGAAGAACTGCATATTATCCACATAAAAGTCGTTCACCATAGCCATATCAACTTTCGGCAGGTTATCTGAATCGGCTTTTGTGAATCCACTATCGATTTTACCCATACTTGTTGGTTATGTTATGATAAAATAACTTGAAACCAAGTAAAATGGAATAAAAGGATATCCTGTACAAATAAACGCAAACAAATAATAATAACTTTTGATTGTTGAAAATTACAGCCAAAGCCCAATGGAATTTGGAAATGACAATGACCGAATGACGATTGATTGACAGGATTGACGGATCAGGAACCTTAACTTAGCTTTCGGAGGGGCTGTTCCAAATTATGGTTCTATCACCGTACTAGAACTGTTTTCATCATGCCCCGCCCATTTTACAGTTCTCAAAACGATGATTGGTTGGTCCACCAGCGTACCAACCAATCATCGATTCTAGAATCACAAAATGGGTGGGGCATGATGAAAACAGTTCTAGGACGGTGCTAGAACCGTAATTTGGAATAGCCCTGGAATTTCGGATCACGGGACATTAAAACCACAAAACATATCAGACGGGAACAGAAGACAAGATAGATGAGTCAGCCCGCGTACAGCTCCGCGCGCCATCAGAATGCGGCAACACAGCACACATATCTGTCTTTTGATTAGCTGTTCGCCTATAGGGCAGTGACGTCACTGCCCTAGGAGAATTCAAATATTTTCCTCATTTTCACGGCTTTCCTGTGCCCAAAAAAATCGGAGAAAAAAATGAGATGCTTTTTATGACGTACTCTATCATATGCAACCAGAAATAAAATTCATGATACTAGTCCATTCGCACACGTGTTAGTCACTACGGGCCCGCCAATCACAGCTCATGGCTCATCTAGTTACAAAACACGAGACGAAATTGTTTCGTAAATACTCCACCGTAAAACGGTACATATTTATTGATATACTCATTCGGTTAGTTATTAGAACGTA
The DNA here is from genome assembly GCA_951848785.1 of Callosobruchus maculatus. Lineage (NCBI taxonomy): Eukaryota > Metazoa > Arthropoda > Insecta > Coleoptera > Chrysomelidae > Callosobruchus > Callosobruchus maculatus. The sequence continues at coordinate 848,161 of CATOUR010000113.1, forward strand.
AAACCCTGCGAACTGCACTGAGATTACTTGAAAAGCAGACAACGGAGCACAAGAGAAGTGTGCGCCTCATCCTATTTAAATTTTTGATACCCCCTTCCCCCGTGGGTAGGAATATATACCTAGAGTATGAATAAACCACGCCTTCAACACGGGTCTAAAGTTAGCAGAACAAATTATTGATAACACCACAATTAAAGGCTAATTAAAGCTAATTATTAAATGCCCTACTAAGAATTTTAATGCTCCACTTTTTTTTAGTGAAAATCGCATGTTCTGCTAACTTTAGATAAAGTTAGCAGAGCAACCCTGTATATAATAGTCATAATTGAAAAATGATAATGCCATACTAAACAGCTAATTAAAGGCTAATTAAATGACCTAATAAGAATTTTAATGCTCCACTTTTTTTAGTAAATATCGCATGTTCAACTTGAGAACAAGTTAGCAGAGCAACCCGGTATATAATGACTATAATTAAAAAATGACAATGTCATACTAAAGGCTAATTAAATGCCCTAATAAGAATTTCGATGCTCCACTTTGTTTAGTAAAAATCTCATGTTCTGCCAACTTTAGATAAAGTTAACAGGGCAACCCTGTATATAATGGTCATACTTAAAAAATGATGACGCTATGATGAAGGGCTAATTAAAGGCTAATTAGGTGCCCCAATAGAAATTTTAATGCTCCTCTTTTTTTTAGTAATAATTGCATGTTCTGCTAACTTTAGATCAAGTTAGCAGAGCAACCCTGTAAATAATAGTCATAATTGAAAAATGATAATGCCATACTGAAGAGTTAATTAAAAGCTAATTAAATGTCCTAATAAGAATTTTAATGCTCCACTTTTTTTAGTAAATATCGCATGTTCAACTTGAGAAAAATTTAGCAGAGCAACCCTGTATGTGATGGTCATAATTAAAAGATAATAATGCCATACTGAATAGCTAATTAAGGTCTAATTCAGTGCCATACTAAGAATTCTAAGGCTCCACTTTTTTAGTAAAAGTCGGTGTTTTGCTAACTTGCGATAAAGTTAGCAGACCAATTAAAAACGATAATGGCATAATGAAGAGCTGAATAAAGGCTAATTAGGTAAATGCTCTATCAAGAATTTAATTACTTCACTCTTTGAAAAAATTGCGTGTTCTGGTAACTGATTAAAAATTTGGATGAGAAAAGTTATAATTCAATAATGGAGAGGCTGAATAAATGTCTCATCAAGAATTTAAATACCTCACTTTTAATATCATTATCAATATTGTTTTTCAATGTATGAGTTAGGAAATATAAGGGCAGTTTGGATGCTCGTGAAATAATATTACCAAATATGAATTCCAATTTATTGCGTCGTAGGTTTTACAAATTTGAAAACTAACAGAATGGGACATTTCATCCGCGAGCTGCTTCTATGCTTTTCTTCTATTGTTGACCATTATATACAGGGTTGCCCTGCTAATTTTATCTAAAGTCGGCAGAACATGCGATTTTTACTAAAAAAAAGTGGACATTAAAATTCTTATTAGGGCATTTAATTAGCCTTCGATTAGCTCTTTAGTATGGCAATATGGCGCTATCATTTTTCAATTATGACCATTATATACAGGGTTGCTCTGATAACTTTATCTAAAGTTAGCAGAACATGCGATATTTAGTAAAAAAAGAGGCGCATTAAAATTCCTATTAGGGCATTTAATTAGCTTTTAATTAGCTCTTCATCATTGCATTATGATTTTTGATTATGACTATTATATTCTCTTCTTCGACAACTTAAAACTGTTCTAAAAGAAAAATTAAAAGACTTTTCCAAATTCTCTTTTTTGCTAATTAATCTTTAAGAGTTTACTGTTCACACATAAAGGAATCGGCTTAGTAAATCTGATGAAAGTCATGAAAATTATAGTGTAAAGTGAAAAATTTACGTTTTGTTAATTAGGACTTAGATTTTCGACTCGCAATTAAAAATCTAAAGAGGTGATTTCATGATTTCTATGTAGGTCTAAAAACTTCTTCAGACTCTCGGCTATCATAATCATTAAAAAAAAGAAGTACTTAATGAGGCTACGTACGCTCCAATCGACCTTCATCGACAAGAGGTCGAGATTTGTTGAAATTAGTGATGGGATTTTAAATAAAACAGTAACTAATTTTAGGGCGCTAATAGCAGTATAACTGCCAGTGCCGCAATAAAAAACATTCAGTGCGACCAGAATATCGATAGATGACCACCTGTGTCACTTTGCTAAGATTTTTTTACACGTAGGTACGACTTCTTTTTTGTAAGTGGGAAATTGTAAAATGAAACGGAATTATCAGATTTCTTCACTAAGTTTATTAAATTTCACAAGAAATTTTCAAAATTTCTACCTTCTTATTCGATGCATAATCTACATCTTCTGAAAAAATTGTTTTTTATTTAAATTAACAAAAGCTCTTCGATTGGTTTTTATTGTTTCTTCAGCCTGTGGTAATTTGTTGCGTAATTCTCTGATGTTTCGACACTCTTTAGCATAAACTAGTTCTTTGTAGTAGTCCCAAACAAAAAACTCTACCGGATTTAAATCAGGTGACCGTGGCGGCCATTCAGTAGGTCCACCACGACCTATCAATTTGTCGCATATTCTCTTGCAGACAGCAGCATCGTTAAATTCAGTTGTCGTGCACTCAAACTCCGTAGGAATAGCCAAGTAATCAGACAACAGAAACAACACCAATCCAAACAAGTGCGTATCGTTTTAATGACGCAAAGACAGACAGACGACTGAATAAAGACAACGAAAGCAGCCTATGCAATGACAAATTTTGAAAAGACATCACAGCAATATCATAGCTATCTCTTTCTAACATCGTTTACTGCGTTAGCGTTAGCTCTCTTTGTTGTCGCTCAGCTAAAAACCGGTTTTGAAGAATGTGCTCCTTGTGGTTTTTTAGCAAGAAATGGGATCCTTCTTAACGAATGTTTAATTTATGCAACGTTTTTAACGTTTATTATTGCGGTACTGACAACCATTCTGCTATTAGCGCGATAACATAAGGTATTGATGAATTGAAAATCACATCGCTAATTTCAAGAAATCTTCGCCTCTTGTCTTTGAAGGTCGATTGGAGCGAAAGTAGCCTCATTAAGTACAACTTTTTTTCAATGACTGTGATAGCTGAGAGTCTGAAGAAGTTTTTAGAGCTACTTAGAAATCATGAAATCACCTCTTTGGATTTGTAATTGCGAGCCGAAGATTTAAGCCATAATTATCAGATCGTAAAATTTTCACTTTACATTAAAATTTTCATGACTTTCGTCAAAGTTACGAAGCCAATTATTTTATGTATAAACAGTAAACTCTTGGAGATTGATTACCAAAAAAGAGAATCTGGAAAAGTCTTTTAATTTTTCTTTTGGAACAGTTTTAAGTTGTCAAGGTAGAGAATTCTCTAAAATTCAGAAAAAATTCATAACTCGAAAACTACAAAAAATTGCATAACATATATGGGGGTGATTCAGATACTTCTAGGTGTGCTCTATCTCTGGACTTCCGCTTGACACTATTTTTTGGGACACCCTGTATACAGGGTTGCTCTGCTAACTTTATCTAAAGCCTTTAATTGTGGTGTTATCAATAATTTGTTCTGCTGACTTTGTTCTGCTAACTTTAGACATGTGCCTTCAATAGCGCATGTGCGATTGCCGAACGGCCATCGCGTCGGCTATAGCCGGCTCTATACTAGATTTACCCAACAGAAAAAGTGAGTATAAACAATGATCAATGCGTGATAGGTAGGTCGTCATGCGGCATTGATACTGGTTGAATGAAAACCGCTAACCTTATTGGCCCTATACTAGATTCTCCCAACAGAAAAATCTCATATAAACAAAGACACGCATTCTGTACGTGATTAAACGCGGCGAAGCGTTATCTCTCTAAAATAGGAATCGATTACAGGTCCGGATTAAGATATCACTTGATAATTATATCTGATTATCCGTTGAAAAGTTGGAAATTGGCAAGAAATGAAAAATACTTATACATTGGCACAGAATAAATATATCTACAACATTAATATGAAATGGAAACACAATTTGCGTTCATCTAACAGTACTATAATAATTATAATATTGCCTCCCCGCCACAGAAGTTATGGATACGACAGCGTGATTGGATGCTAGCAGTTATTTCAAAAATGGTTTACATGTTGTTATTTTAGGATTTCTTCACATAAATATACAGTCATCAAGTTGTCCATATTACCTATTAGGCAAAACAGAATATCTAAAATACAAGGAAATCGGAAAGGGAAACTACTAAACTGCAAACAATTAGTGCAAAAAACTGGCAGCAACATTCCATGCAACTTCATCATAAGTAAAAGTGAACATTTATATCATTAGCGGAACTTAACTGCTGACAAAGGGAAATTAATTATTAATATTGACTTGCAGGAAGCCGAACAAAAACAGGAAGCAGCGATAGCAAAGGGCTCTTGTTTGCTTTTGCTTCTCACGCCGATAGGCGACGAAAGTATTAGAATCGATTGCAGTATACTTTTTCCATATCTGCCATCGTAGTGATATGGTGTCAAAATTTTATCACAATCAAGACGATAGTTTCCAAGTTATAGATTACAGGTTACATGCTGTCTGGTTGGAATAGGCCGAACTGTTTTATTTCTAGCTTTAGTTCACTGACAGCGGAGTAATTATCGAAAAACAAAACAATTCCAGAATTGCATCATCAATGTGAATGGAAGCAAATCATTTTGAATATGTACAAAAACCAAATGCACGAAAATTTCTATTTAGTGTTTGAAGTAGTTGTATGGAAGGATGGTGATATTTCAGGAGTGAGTTGGTCAAGTGTATACAAGATTATTTAGGGATATAAAAATAATAAATCACTGTCGGTGCTAGAATCTTATCTCAAAAGAAAAAAAATGACCAAAGCAATCGATTATTTCGACGGGACTGGGATCAGAGGAAAAGTACACAATTATTTCTTCAGAAATGAACTACCAACCATCGACAAAATACTGAAAGAAATGAATGATGATACAGACATGCCGAATTTTAAGAGAACGACATTTTACCAGTTACTTAAAGAACTGTATTTTCGGTTCGTAAATCGACCGAGAAACAGTTTATTGCTTGAACGAGAAGAACGAGGTGCTTCAAGTACCTCTAACCTTGACATTTATCCATTGTTGAATGATATGGAAAATGATATTTCTCTAATAGAGAAATTTATATTCCTTGATGATCCTGAATACACTTGATCGCCTCACACCCAAAATCTCAACTACCTTCAATACAACTTCTTCAATCGCTAAATAGACATTTTGTTGCATTTGGTTTTTATAAATATTTAAAATGATTTGCTTCTCAGCAGCACTGAGATGCAGTCTTTTGGCCCTTTTTTTGGCGGTGTAAAGCAGATATACCTAATCGATCTCTCCAGCTGTGTCCATGTCAAACATAATTCAAATATTTACGCTAATAATAATTAAATGTATTTCGATGCGCGATCGATCGCTGTATGGAAAACACTAAACAAGTCCACACCTGTTCAAGCGGCGGCAGCGCGGCGCGTCGGGCGTTGAGTGGCTGTCTCACTCACACTTGCATGCAATTTCATTGGCTGTCTAGAGAGGCTCGCCCAATTAGGGCCAATAGGGTTAGCGATTGTCATTCAACCAGTATGGATACCGCATGATGACATACCTATCATGCATAGATCATTGTTTATATTAACTTTTTCTGTTGGGTGAATCTAGTATAATTGGTCGAGCCTCTCTAGACAGCCAATAAAATTGCAAGGAAGTGTGAGTGAGATAGCCGTTCAACGCACGGCACGCCGCGTCGCCGCCGCTTAAATAGGAGTGGACTTGTTAAGACTTGTTTAGTGTTTTCCATACAGCGATCCATCGTGCATCGAAATAAATTTAATTATTATTAGCGCAAATATTTGAATTTGTTATATCCTGAGATGTCTGACACGGACACAGCTAGAGAGATCGATGATATCAGCTTTACACCGCCAAAGAAAGGGGCTTAAAGACTGCATCTCAGTGCTGTTGAGAAGCAAATCTAAATATTTATAAAAACCAAATGCAACAAAATGCCGATTTAGTGATTGAAGGTAGCTGAGATTTCGGGTGTGAGTCGATCAAGTGTATACAGGATCATATATATATATATTACGGGTACAGTTACGATACAAAATGTATTCCACTGTTAACAGCATCTTGCCGCATTCCCGTCATCCTTCGCCAACCCTCTCTATCCAAGGCATCTTCTTCCTCTAGATTTCGTATACAGGATCATTAAGGAGTATAAATGTAATCATTCATTATCAGAGCCAAAATCTTATCCTTAAAGAAAAAATTCTAGCTCTGACAGTGATTTATTACTTTTATATTCCTAAATACTCTTATATACACTTAACCAACTCACTCCTGAAATACTACCAACCTTCCATACAATTCCTTCAAACACTAAATAGAAATTTTCGTGTTTTTGGTTTTTGTACGTATTCAAAATGATTTGCTTCCATCCACATTGATGATGCAATTCTGTATTTTTTTGTTTTTTGATCATTACTCCGCTGTCAGTGAACTATTGCTAAAAATAAAGCAGTTCGGCCTATTCCAACCAGACAGCATGCAACCTGTAATCTATAACTTGGAAACTACCGTCTTGATTGTGATGAAATTTTGACACCATATCACTACGATGGCAGATATGGAAAAAGTACACTGCAATCGATTCTAAGACCTCCGTCGCCTATCGGCGCCGGCGTGAGAAATAAAAACAAACAAAAGCCCTTTATTATCGCTGCTTCTTGTTTTTGTTCGGCTTCCCGCAAGTCAATATTAATGATCAATTTCTCTTTGTCAGAGCAGTTAAGTTCCGGCAATGATATAAATGTTCACTTTTACCTATGATGAAGTTGCATGCCAGGTTTTTCACTAATTTTTTGCAGTTAAGTAGATTCCCTTTCCGATTTTCTTGTATCTTAGATATTTTGTTTTGTCTAATAGATAATATGAACAACTTGATGACTACATATACATGTGAAGAAATCCTAAAATAATATGTCAACCATTTTTGAAATGACTGCTGGCATCCAGTCACGCTATCGTATCCATAACTTCTGAGGCGGGGAGGCAATATTATAATTATAGTACTGTTTGAACGCAAGTTGTGTTTCTATTTCGTGATAATGTTGGATATATATATTCTGTGCCAATATATAAGTATTTTTCATTTCTTGTCAATTTCTAACTTTTCAACGGATAATCAGATCAGATCAGATAATTATTATCAAGTGATATCTTAAGCCGGACCTGTAATCGGTACCTGTTTTAGAGAGATAACGCTTCGCCGCGTTTAATCACGTACAGAATGCGTGTCTTTGTTTATATGAGATTTTTCTGTTGGGAGAATCAAGTATAGTCGGGCCACGCTGTCGATAACCCTAATTGCCATTAGCGTACAACAAAATATTAGGAAGGTTCAGGCACGATAAAAAATAAATATTAATTTTTTATTTTTAAAATACATTTTTTGGGGGTGCATATTCTCATGTGCCCCCTTGGACGAACCGCCCCTGGAAGTAGGCGAGCAAAAAGAAAACTCTGAAAAGAGCCCGCTACACATCTTCGCAACGCTTATCTGCACACCGTTTCACAGCTCTGCCACACATCTTCGCACCGCTAATCTTCCTAGCACATCTCTGGTGGAAACACCCACACCGTTCCACAGCTCCGCTACACATCCTCGCTGCGCACATTTTCCTAACACATTTCTGGTAGAAATGTGCCTTTCAGAAGTAAAACATCACTGGATCCCCATGTGACTAAGAAGCATCCAGATTTTGTTGCTTAGGTAACGAATAAAATATATGAATGTACGGAATACATGTATGGGCTTTCACCTAGGAACTCAGTAAATGCGTTCACTGTGTCGCAGTGTTCAAAAGGAAAACAGCGCTAAAGACTCGTGCCTAGAAAACATACTGATTGTATTGTTGCTATTTAGCCTAGTAAGGGAATAAAATGGTGTAGTCTTAGGTAAATAGTATGAACTTTTATACGAAAAAGTAGACGGAATCCGTATCAACATGTACATTATAGGCTCATGTAGTGAGAAAGAACATGCCAAATTTGTTTGCCTTTATCTGTTACCAGTAAATTATATAAATGTTCAGAATGGCTTTATAAAACTAATATGTTTTAAAACTGTTAGTAATAACCGCATTTCGTGCATTTACTGTAATGTGATATCGATATTTGTTTTATAAAGGGCTTATTATTATTATAAATAAAATATCGTTGGAAGACCATGTAACTTAGTTAATTATTTTGTATCTTTACTGATTACTGTACAAAATCTAGTCCTTATGGCATTAAAGTCAATTTTCCTGATACTTTGATATGATCTTTTTATTTTTATTTTTGACGAAATCCTGCTTCCAGCTTCAACAAACTATGTTTTATAATTTATTTCATATTTATAACCGTTTGCTTCTTTTTCAGTATAGAAAAGAGTATAAGTTCCAAGAAGCAAGATCTAGTTATACAGGGTGTCCCAGAAGTCAACGTCAAGCAGCAACGGGGTGACAGGATTGGTTGTAACTATCATGAGAAAAATCAGAAAAAAAATCTATCCCATGTAGTTTGAAAATTATGGGCATTTAAAGAAAACCTAGGAATTTGGTCAAATTATAACAATTTTTCGGTTATTGTGGTTAACTTTTATTATTTTTGTTCATTTAAACTTTGGAACCGTAACCCTAAATAACATTTCTAGAAGCACAGTCAAAAATAATGACACAATTGCCCCAAGTTTTCTAGAATGAAGACTATTTATTAAACTATAAATTTAAAATTTTCAAAGCTTGCTGACTTTGAAAGGCCCTCCTTTAAAAAAAATGTACTAAAGTGCCTTGGCAAGTACCATTAAAAGTTGGCGCATTTAACCAGGATTGTAAAATGGTAGAATACTTGTTAGTTTCATACTAAAAAAAAAACGAGTAAAAAAATAAAAACCTCAAGTAATCCGATTTTTGCTAACCCATTTCACTCAGGTCAGATGTCCTTTATTTTGGCACAAGCTTCTGGTAGGTTCTTAATTTTACGGCAAAATGATGAGAGGTGGATAATGAACATATTTGCTATGAGTGAGCGAGACAGATAGTGACGCCACTTTTAGCAAAGTCAACAAAAATAAGTAAAATTAATAAAATAATGAAAAACTTTGAGCTAGTTTAGTTTAGGCTTATTGGAATAAAGGTCAGGCAATAAATCTTTCTACCATCAGCCTCAATACACGCCCTACGAGTACAAATTCGTTTACGCAGCTTGGCTACGCTCTCAATGGGCTATGAATAAATTTTTTTTTGAGAACACCCCGATAACAAAATTCCAGGTGATTTAAACCTGGGGAACGGACTGGCCACGAGATAGTGCCTGAACGTCCACCTCCACCTTCCGGATATTTTTGGCCAAGAAAACCTATCATTTGCACTGCGTAATGCGCTGGGCAGCCATCTTGTTGATACCTCATATGGCGACGATCTGTTAAGCGGTCTACAGACGTTGATGCATGCTGCGATTCAGGTATCGACTTCTACGTTTCATAACGCAAGTAGCAGCGTGTGTGGTACTGTATCACTAATTTGGTATCAGTTGCGGCTTGCAGCGATGCAGATTCTGGAATCATATTATGGACGGTGAGCCATGTCGCCGAGCCGGTGACGTTGATGCAGATGCAGGTTTCAACGTGGATAGTATTGCGTCGATGCAAAGAAATAAGCCCACCCTACTATTCTTGTGTTGCATGAAACGTGCATGAAATATCAAGTCGATTCAGGCATCGTAACAGGTTTCGATTTGAGTAGGAACTTATGCAACTGATGCAAGTTTCATGAAACATTGAGTCGATTGAGAAACCGCAGCTTACATCAACGTCTGTAGGCCGCTTTAGTGGTACGTCCTCTAACAAAGTTGGTAAATGTAAAAAATGTTGGTAATTCGTGCCATTCAAATTGTCAGGCAGCTCAAAAGGCCCAACAATTTTGCCGTTTAAAATTCCGGACCACAGGCCTACTTTAAAGCGATACTGGGATCCGCCTTCTTGCATTAAATGTGCCTGGCTAATAAGTAGATCTTTTTTAAGCAAATGTAGGGCGTGTATTGAGACTGATGGAACATAATTTGAACTTCTATTGTAATAAAAAATGTTATTTCTCTAACTGACTTCTAATACAATAAACCTAAACTAAGTTAGGTCAAGATTTTTCACTATTTTATCAATTTTACTTGTTTTTGTTGACTTTGCTAAAATTGGCGTCACTATCTGTCTTGCTCACTCATTGCAAACATGTCCACTATCCACCTCTCTCATCATTTTGCCGTAAAATTAAGAACCTACCAGAAGCTTGTGCGAATAAAGAACATACGACCTGAGTGAAATGGGTTAGCAAAAAACGGGTTACTTAGGTTTTTCTTTTTTTACTTGTTTTTTTTTAGTACGAAACTAACAAGTATTGTACTATTTTACAATCGTGGTTAAATGCGCCAACTTTTAATGGCACCTGCCAAGGCACTTTAGTATATTTTTTTTTTAAAGGAGGGCCTTTCAAAGTCGGCAAACATTGAAAATTTGAAATTCATAGTTTAATAAATAGTCTTCATTCTAGAAAACTTGGGGCAATTGTGTCATTATTTTTGACTGTGCTTCTAGAGATGTTATTTAGGGTTACGGTTCCAAAGTTTAAATGAACAAAAATAATAAAAGTTAACCACAATAACCAAAAAATTGTTATAATTTGATCAAATTTCTAGGTATTTTTTAAATGCCCATAATTTTCAAACTGCATGGGATAGACTTTTTTTCTGATTTTTCTCATGATAGTTACAACCAATCCTGTCACCCCGTTGCGGCTTGACGTTGACTTCTGGGACACCCTGTATATACAGCAAGTCATTTAGCTGTTATTCATGATTGTAATTATACTGCTTTCAGTAAACATCATTTAACTGACCACATAATTGTCCATGATAACAAAAAATATGTACCTAGCAACATTTGATTCCTCATCGAAAAGAAGAGCAAGGAGCATATTCGTGGCTACAACTTTTATATACAACTTTTTTCGCTATCCTCTACAGTAGTGGAGTTATCGACCGAGCCGGTACTAAAGACTCACCCTGTATATTAAAGCTAGAATAAATACATATCAATTTTGAGGAACTATGATCTAACGTAATGATTCTTCACAATTTGTCGATTGGGGATTAGTAAATAAAGTACAGTTTGACGTACAGAAAACTCAGTCAATAACACTGACGAAGTATCACTTTGGCTTACCAACTGTGGAAATGGAGGGTGACCCAATAGTCAAGTCACCTTCTGACAAGCTTTTGGGGATCAACATCAACAATAACATGTCCTGACATCCCAGAAGCTTGGAGTTTTGTTCCGCTGTAGGAAGCTGTATATGCTGGTGCGCTACAAGGCACCGATCCGACCATCGTTGGAGTATTGCTCCCATGAGAGGGGATGCTCTCCAAAGCACTTTCTAAAGCTGCTGGAGACTATCCAAAAGAGAGAGAATTATTAGACTAATCGATACGCCTAACCTCACAAACGACCTCTACAATCTGGTACATCGGAAAAGGGTGGCTGACTTTAGAACATGGCCTGCATGTTCTGCTTGCTTGCTTTATTTTATAACTGAGCAGACCGCGTAGGCAGAGCCTAAATACCAGAGTACCGCGGCTGCTGTGAAATGGTTGTTTTAGGGGAAGTTTGTTAACGCGGGATTTGAATGGGCCAATACCCGCAGGACCAATAAATACATCTCCTGGCAGTCCATTCCAAGCCTAGAATACCCTGGGAATGAATGTGCGGTTGTACCGCTCGGTTCTTGATGTATGAAGAACGACCGCCTTAGGATGAGATGCAGTGGTCGCGCGGGTGCATCTGATAGGAGCGGTATTTAATACGAATCCATTTTAAATTACTTCTTGAAGTGATCTTTTAGAATCATACAATTTTGAGACCCTATACCGAAGTTTTGGTTAACCGATCACTTTTAATGACTAATCATGATACAAAACCATAATGCTCAAGCACCCATAACAAAAATTAGAAATCCGATCACAAATTTTTGCCAAACGTTGTGTTGAAACTACCCTGCGAGATCCATTATGCTTTTAGAGCTTGAATGCAATCTTATTGCCTGTGTTTATCACATTTACAACAAGTTTATGGTATCAGTGGATAACTAGAAAGATGGGCATGTTTTTACCGAAAAGTGCACGGTTAATTATTTGGTGACTTTTTAATATCAATTCATTATTTTTGCAACGCTTCTTCAAGTCGCTTTGCAACACATGCTGATTTTGACACCAGCTCGTGAAGTGTTTGATACCTGATCACTTTTTTTAGTAGATAACGACGTAATAGCATATTTTCTAAGGACTAATACCAAAAATTCCAAAATCCTACAATAAAATTTTGTTTTATAAGGATTTCAGTTTGGAGGTCTGCATTTTAATTAAAATCTATAAACATCAATTTATCTCTGAAGCAGTTGAAAATCGGATTCTACTTTATATAACTTTTTTTTGTTGGCAATGTCTTCTCCTAAAGTATTTTCCATTCGTCATAGAACACCCTGTGTAGATAATCTCCTACCCCTTCTCGCTCCGTTGAAAGGACGTATGTCTGTTAAAATTCCTCGTATGCTTTACAATACATAACTACACTCTGTACATTCATTCATATGTAGTACTCCTTAGGTGACTTGTTCTACAACTATCGTTAATTGGGGGAAACCCCCTGAGTAAAGATTAAAACGACTTGATGCTTTTGAACATATTTTTTTTAACTGTTCTCAAAACGATACATCATCTCTAAAGTAAACTCGGTGATACTTATGTAACATCGATAAAATAACAATTTACTAAACACTCGCCAATCTTTGACGTCAACTTCCGCAATATGATAACTTAAAACTAGAACAAATACACTGGCCTATATTATCACGCGTATTGTCCCAAATTAAACAAAAACAATCACTAGCTAAAATTTGCAATGTAACGATTCTCTACACATAGCAACTGCGAAACTATGTTTTAAAACAGCTCAAAGTTATAATTTCTTTCTCTACATTTATTGTAATGCGATATCGTTGGAAAACCGTGTAACATTTTAATTTAATTTTTTAGATTTCTTACTGATTAAAGTATATATCTATACTACATGAGTGTATAAAATGTACTTTTAAAACTGCTATAAAAGGTTTTTTTTGATAACCATTTGTTGAAACATTCTGAGGTTGCTTCAGATTTTAAGTACAGAATTTGCAACCATTGTAACGCGATGATCAAAGCAAAAAGGTCATTAGATGATCACGTGGTTAGAAAACATCCAGAATTTATAACGACAGTTGCTAGGGAGATATATGAGTGTTCTAAATGCTCTTATAGAACTACATGGAACAAAAACATTAAAAAAAATTTGTCCGCACATCCTGAGGCTGTTTCTAGTAAAACTTCTTCGCAGAGCCATGTGGCTATAAATCATTCGGATTCTGTTGATTAAGTTACTAATAAAATATACTAATGTACAGAATGCATCTATAAAACTTACTTTGAAGTATAAATACACATCAGTGCGACAGTGAGACTATCTCGACCTATGAAGTCATTGCGTTTATTGCCTTGCAAAGTTTAAACAGAAGGGCGCTAGATGAGCATATAGTGAGAAAACATCCAAATCAGTTATTACTAAAATTCATGAGTGTACAAAATGTAGTTTTAAAACAGTTGACAAAAGAATTTTTGATAGACATTTGTTGAAACATCCTGATGTTATTTCGGATTTCAATTTCCGCACTTGTATTCATTGTAGCGCGACATTTACAAGTAAATTATAATTAGATAATAACGTGATCAGAGAACATCTAGACTTTATTACATCAGTTACTAGTAAACTGCCTGAGTGTACAAACTGTACTTTTAAAACAACTGCAAAGAGTGTTTTTGATAGCCATTTGTGGAAGCAGTTGCTGGGAAAATATACGAGTGTAAAAAATGATCATATAAGATTTCATGGAACAGAAACACTAGAAGACATGTCCGCACTACTGCAGTTGTTTCTAGTAAAACCTTACTGGATGGTCATTTGACAAAAAGCATTAGGATTCTGTTGATGAAGTTATTAATAAAATATAGTAAAGTACAGAGTGCATCTATAAAACTTACTTTGAAGCATAATTTTGATTAATACACGTCAAAGTTTTTTTATTTTATTGACATACAGATTTGATTGCTGCCGTTTAGCTTAGTAAGGAAATAAAAAGGTGTGGTCTTAAGCAAGCAGGATGAGGTTTTATAAGAAAAATATCAGTATCAACATTTGGATTAGAGGCTCATGATGTGAGAAGAAACATTCAAAATTTATGCAATCTGTTACCATTAAATTATATAGATGTTCAGAATACCTCTATAAAATCAATATGTTTTAAAACAGTTATAGCTATATTTATATTCAGTGCATTTACTGTAATATGATATCGATAAATAAAAATATCGAAAGCATGTAACTTAGCTAATAATTTCTTATTCTTTACTGATTATTTTGTATTGACGGTTACTTTAGTTTTATTTTTGACAAAATATTGCTTGTTATCTTGAAAACTTATTTTCATATTATTTATTGGATATTTGTAACCGTTCGCTTCTTTTTCAGTATAGAAGAAAGTATAGTTATATTCATATTTAGTATATTTAATGTAATATGATATTGACAAATAAAATATCATTAGAAGACCATGTAACTTAGCGAAAGAGTTTTTGTTCTTTAGTGATTATTGTATAGAATATTTATGCTAGAATAGTTCTTTATGGCATTAAAGTCACTTTTCCCGATACTTTGGTTTTTTTTGACAAAATACTACTTGAAGCTTTAACAAAATATTTTTGTATTTATTTGGAATTCATAACAGTTTGCTTCTTTTTCAGTACGGAAAAAAGTATAATCTCCAGGAAACAACAAGCTATATACGAAACAGTAGGCAGCAAGGCCTTCAGTTGCTATATCTGTAATAATGCTGCTTTCAGTAAACATGATTTGATTGACCACATGATTGTCCATGATAATAAAAATTATGTAGCGGATCTTACAAAAAGAGATTATTGCAGTGCTAAGGCATCAGTGTCTGATAAAGATCTTAAATTCTGTGCATACTGTCAGTGTGATAAGCCATTTAGAAACAGAAGGGCGCTAGATGAGCATATAGTGAGAAAACATCCAAATTTTATCTCATCGGTTACTACTAAAGTGCATGAGTGTACAAAATGCACTTTTAAAACTGTTGAAAAAAGAATTCTTGATAGACATTTGTTGAAACACCCTGACCTTGTTTCGAATTTCAAGCACCACACTTGCATTCATTGTAGAGCGACATTTACCAGTAAATTATTATTAGATAATCACGTGATTAGAAAACATCCAAACTTTATTACATCAGTTACTAGTAAGCTGCACGAGTGTACAAAATGTACTTTTAAAACAACTGTAAAGAGTGCTTTTGATAGCCATTTGTCGAAGCATTCTAAGGTTGATTCAGAATTCAAGCTCAGAACTTGCATCCATTGTAACGCGAGATTCAAAGAAAAGAGATCATTAGATGACCACGTGGTTAAAAAACATCCAGAATTTATAATGACAGTTGCTAGGAAAATCTATGAGTGTCCAAAATGTACTTTTAAAACAGTAATAAAATTATTATTTCATAATCACGTGGCTACAAAACATACAGACATTGTTACATCAGTTACTACTAAACTGCATGAGTGTACAAGATGTCCTTTTAAAACAATTATAAAAGGTTTTTTTGTTAGCCATTTGTTGAAACATTCTAGGGTTGCTTCATGCTCCAAGCACAGAGCTTGCAAGTATTGTAACTCGATATTCAAAGCGAAAGCTACATTAGATGACCACGTCGTTAAGAAACATCCAGAATTTATAACGACAGTTACTAGGAAAATATATGAGTGTCCAAAATGTACTTTCAAAACAGTTATAAAAACTGACTTTGATAGACATTTAATGAAACATCCTAAGGTTGCTTCAGATTTCCACTATCGAACTTGCAACCATTGTAACTCGGTATTTAAAGCAAAAAAGTCATTGGATGACCACGTGGTTAGAAAACATCCAGAATTTATAACGACAGTAGCTAGGAAAATATATGAGTGTTCAAAATGTACTTTTAAAACAGTTAGAAAAATATTATTAGATAATCACGTGGTTAGAAAACATCCAGACTTTGTCACATCTGTTACTCGTAAACTTCTTGAGTGTACGCAATGTACCTTTAAAACAGTTATAAAAAATATTTTTAACAGACATTTGTTGAAACATCCTGAGGTCGCTTTGGACTTTAAACAAGATAAAGTTATATTCGAAACATTAGACAACAAGTCATTCAGTTGCTATATTTGTAATTATACTGCTTTCAGTAAACATCATCTAATTGATCACATGATTGTCCATGATAACAAAAAATGTGTACGTGCTCTTACAAAAAGGAACCCTTGCAATGCTAATGCGTCAGTGTCTAGTAAAAGGCACAAGCTGTTCGCGTGCTGTCACTGTGATGCTACATTTACAAGCAAAAGAAATCTAGATGAGCATGTAGTGAGAATACATCCAAATTTTATCTCATCTATTACTAGTAAATTATATAAATGTTCGGAGTGTCTTTTCCAAACTGTTATAAAGGACAAGTTTGAAAGGCATACGTCAAATGAATATAAACATACCCTATACCCTATATTGTAGGTACTCATGTAGTGAAAGAGTACCAGTGAATTAAATCTTCATAATGGCTTTATAAAACTACTAAGTTTTAAAACATTTGTCGAAACATTCTGAGGTTGCATCTAATGTAACTCGATACTCAAAGCAAAAAAAGTCATTAGATGACTACGTGGTTAGGAAACATCCAGAATTTATAACGATAGCTGCTAGGAAAATATATGAGTGTAAAAAATGATCATGTAAGATTTCATGGAACAGAAAAGCTAGAAGACATGTCCGCACATACTGCAGCTGTTTCTAGTAAAACCTCACTGAGTGGTCATTTGACAAAAAACTTTAGGATTCTGTTGATGAAGTTATTAATAAAATATAGTAAAATACAGACTGCATCTATCAAACTTACTTTAAGGAATAATTTTGATGAAAACACGTCAATGCATATTCAGACTCCTTCTATCTATAAAGTCAGTAAGTACGTTTATTGTGTCGCAAAGTTTAAACATAATACAGCGCTGAAAAACGCGTGTTTAGAAAACGTACTGATTTTATTGTTGCTATGTAGCAAGGAAATAAAAAGGTGTAGTCTTAAGCAAACAATATGAAGTTTTATGAGAAAAAATATCAGTATCAATATTTGTATTAGAGGCTCATGATGTGAGAAAAAAACATTTGGATTTTATGCAATCGGTTACCATTAAATTATATAGATGTTCAGAATACCTCTATTAAATCAAATGTTTTAAAACAGTTATAGTTATATTCATATTCAGGTCATTTACTGTAATATGACTAATAAAAATGTCCAGAGCATGTAACTTAGTTGATAATTTTTTATTCTGTACTTGTTGTATACTGATACTGATACGTTGGTTTTATTTTTGACAAAATGTTGCTTGTTATTTAGAAAGCCTATTAAAAGTATGGAAAAAAGTATAGTTATATTAATACTCAGTATATTTAATGTAACTTAGCGAATGGTTTTTGTTCTTTGCTGATTATTATATAGAATATGCTAGAATAGTTCTATATGGCATTAAAGTCATCCTGGTACTTTGTTTTTATTTTTGACGAAACACGACCTGTTTTAACAACGTACTTTTTATTTACGCATTCATCACATTTTGTTTTCTTTTTCAGTATGGAAAAAAGTATTATCGCCGGGAAACGAGATCAAGTTATATACGAAACAGTAGGCAGCAAGTCATTCAGTTGTTATTTATGTAATTATACTGCTTTCAGTAAACATCTTCTAATCGACCACATGATTGTCCATGATAACAAACAATATATACCTGGTCATACAATAAGGAGTCGTTGCAACGCTAATGCGTCAGCGTCGAGTAAAACGGATAAGCTCTGGACGTGTGGTCACTGCAATGCAACATTCAGGTGTAAAGCGACGCTAGATGATCATATAATAAGAATACATCCTGAGTTTATCTCATCTATCAGCAGTAAAATGCATAAGTGTATAAAATGTACCTTTAAAACAGTTAAAAAAAGTGCTTTTGATAAACATTTGTTAAAACATCCTGAGGTTGCTTCGGATTTCAAACTCAGCACTTGCATCCATTGTAACGCGACATTTAAAGAAAAAAGATCGTTAGATGACCACGTGGTTAAAAAACATCCAGACTTTGGCACATCTGTTACTAGGAAACTATTTGAGTGTCCAAAATGTAGTTTTAAAACAGTTATAAAAGGTTTTTTTGATAGACATTTGTTGAAACATCCTGAGGTTGCTTCGGATTTCAAACTCAGCACTTGCATCCATTGTAACGCGTCATTTACACAAAAAAAGTCGTTAGATGATCACGTGGTTAGACGACATCCAGAATTTGGCACATCTGTTACTAGGAAACTATTTGAGTGTCCAAAATGTAGTTTTAAAACAGTTATAAAAGGTTTTTTTGATAGACATTTGTTGAAGCATCCTGAGGTTGCTTCGGATTTCAAACTCAGCACTTGCATCCATTGTAACGCGACATTCACACACAAAAAGTCGTTAGATGATCACGTGGTTAGAAAACATCTAGAATTTCACACATCTGTTACTAGGAAATTATTTGAGTGTCCAAAATGTACCTTTAAAACAGTTATAAAAAATGTTTTTGATAAACATTTGTTAAAACATCCTGAGGCTACTTCGGATTTCAAACTCAACACTTGCATCCATTGTAACGCCACATTCAAAGCAAAAAGGTCATTAGATGAACACGTGGTTAGACAACATCCAGACTTTGGAACATCTGTTACTAGGAAACTATTTGAGTGTCCAAAATGTACCTTTAAAACAGTTATAAAAACTGTTTTTGATAAACATTTGTTGAAACATCCTGAGGTTGCTTCGGATTTCAAACTCAGCACTTGCATCCATTGTAACGCAACATTCAAAGATAAATTCACATTGGATAATCACGTCGTTCGAAAACATCCAAATTTTATCTCATCAGTTACTAGTAAAGTGCATAAGTGTACAAAATGTACTTTTCAAACAGTTGAAAAAAAATCTTTCAATAGACATTTGCTGAAACATCCTGAGCTTGCTTCGGATTTCAAGTTTCGCACTTGCATCCATTGTAACGCGATATTTAAAAAAAACATGTTATTGGATGAGCATGTGGTTAGAAAACATCCAGACTTTATCACATCTGTTACCAGTAAGCTGCATGAGTGTACAAAATGTACTTTTAAAACAACTGTAAAGAGTGCTTTTGATAGCCATTTGTTGAAGCATCCTGAGATTGCTTCGGATTTCAAACTCAGCACTTGCATTCATTGTAACGCGACATTCAAATATAAGTACTCGTTAGATCATCACGTGGTTAGAAAACATCCAGAATTTATAACGACAGTTGCTAGAAAAATATATGAGTGTCCAGACTGTCCTTTTAAAACAGTTAGAAAATTTATATTTGATAATCACGTGGTTAGAAAGCATCTAGACGGTGTCGCATCTATTACCAGTAAGATGTATGAGTGTACAAAATGCACTTTTAAAACAGTTGAAAAAAGATTTTTTGATAAACATTTGTTGAAACATCCTGAGGTTGCTTCGGATTTCAAGCACAGCACCTGCATCCACTGTAACGCGACTTTCAATTATAAGTACTCGTTAGATGATCACGTGGTTAGAAAACATCCAGAATTCATAACGACAGTTGCGAGGAAAATATATGAGTGTTCTAAATGCTCTTATAGAACTACACGGAAAAGAATCATTAAAAGACATTTGTCCGCACATCCGGAGGCTGTTTCTAGTAAAACTTCACTGCAGGAGCATGTGGCTGATAAGCATTAGGATTCTGTTGATTAAGTTATTAATAAAATATACTAATGTACAGAATGCATCTATAAAACTTTGTAGAATAATTTTGACCTTCGATCATATACAGGGTGGTCCACTAAGCGCGCGGTACTCCCTAGCGGCCATACCGTTTAAATTAGACGAAAATGTTTTAAATAAAAAAACGCTTCTTTTCGAATGCTCTACATTTAGAAAATAATTTCAAAGATGGCGGACTTCCGGTTATACCGGAAGTAGGCATCAACTTCCTTATTTTAAATGGAACACCCTGTATATTATTACGTTTTTAAATTCAGCATCGATTTTTAGGTCCAGTTTGTTAACCATTATTTATGTCTACGAAACCTATTTTCGGAGTTATCCAGCAATTTTTACAAAACTTGACGTTTGTAGTACTTTACAAGAAACGTTAATATCTCGGAAACTAAACGCGATATAAAGATGCGGTTTTCGGTTTTGAAACTGGCGAGGAACGTATTTGTGTTTCATTAAGATCGTTGTTTCAAAAGAACATTAATTCAATAGACTAGCAATTTTCAAATTTGAAAAATTAAAAACGTTAAAAACTTTTATTTATCAAATGGGATGGTATCATAAGTTTCACATCGGTGGATGCGAAATTAAATTCTCTTTCACTTTTATCTAGGCACATGTGGTTCTATCTTTCATGGTTTTCAAGATATTTACGGTTTTGTAATTATGGCGTAGGAATTGGAAAAATCGTAGGTGGCGTGACTCGCAGACGAAACAATTGGCAACAAACCTTCCATCCAAAGTGTTTCGGTCTCTAATACTAAAATGTGCTTTCGCTCCATCTACCTATAACCACATTATTCTTAAAAACTCCAGTGGTAAATTTTCCAACAGGTTTTTCAGATTTTCATTTAGAAAATTTTAGAAAACCTTAGTTTAATATGCAGTTTCCAATAATACCACCCCAAATGCTTAGACTAGATGCTGGTTGTCAACAAACCTCTCAAAATTTGGATTTACGTCGGTATAGAAATGTAAATTATGCCAGTTTACATGGCCGTTAATGATAACGCTGTAGCTACATGTCATAAAAAGGAAAATGAAAGAATTTCATAAAAAATGTAGCTTCATTCGTAAACAACACACTTTTGGAAAGGAGTGCATCTTCTTGGATTCGAACATGACTCCAGTTACAGAAATTCATCCAGTTTTCAAAGTCTTGTCCTTCAACTGCTTGATATAGCTGCACGTGATAAAAATGCTATATGTACTCCGTTAACATCATGTTCACGGATGTTTGACCAATGCCCAAGTAGCGACTAATTTCTGCTGTAGCACTGCTATGCGGATCTTTAACTACAATTGCGAGAATGTCGAACTCACGATCTTCATGTATTACTACTACATGTTTCCTTCTCTCATATTTTACGCCCACGTAAATCCAAATTTTGAGGAGTTTGTTGACACCCAGCATGAAGTTTAAGCATTTGGGGTGGTATTATTGGAAACCGCATAATAAACTAATGTTTTATATAATTTTCTACATGAAAATTTGGAAAACCACCACTGGAGTTTTCAAGAATAATGTGGTTACAGTTAGATGGAGCAAAAGCACATTTTAGTATTAGAGGTCGAAACACTTGGGATGAAAGGTTTCCTGCCAATTGTTTCGTCTGCGAGCCACGCCACCTACGATTTTTCCAATTCCTGCGCAATAATTACAAAACCGTAAATATCTTAAAAACCATCAAAGATACCACCACATGCGCCTAGACAAAAGTAAAAGAGAATTTAATTTCGCATCCACCGATGTGAAACTTATGATACCATCCCATTTGAAAAATAAAAGTTTTTAACGTTTTTAACTTTTCAAATTTGAAAATTTCTAGTCTATTGATTTAATGTTCTTTTGAAACAACGATCTCACTGAAACACAAATACGTTCCTTGCTTCTCTCAAAACCGAAAACTGCATCTTTCTATTGCGTTTAGTTTCCGAGATATTACCGTGTCTTGTGAAGTACTACAAACGTCAAAAATGGTTAACAAACTGGACCTAAAAATCGATGCTAAATTCAAAAACGTAATAATATACAGGGTGTTCTATTTAAAATAAGGAAGTTGATGCCTACTTCCGGTATATCCGGAAGTCCGCCATCTTTGAAATTATTTTCTAAATGTAAAGCATTTGAAAAGAAACGTTTTTTATTTCAAACATTTTCCTCTTATTTAAACGGTATGGCTGCCAGGGAGCACCGCGCGCTTATTGGACCACCCTGTATAACTTGATAAATTATGCAGAGGATAGTTCTGAGTCCAAGATAGAGATAGGTACATATTGGATACATACAAGTGTCAACTCGCGTGTACATTGGTAGATTTTAAATTTGGCGTGCTTTATCTGCCAACGAAGGAAGAGACAGAGGTTAACCGGCTAGCGTTCAGGCTTCGTTTCACGATTTAATCTTTGTCTACGTTGGTGGCTGAGTGTGTTTTGAGTCGTATTGTGTAAATTGTTATTAAAAACAAAGGTTAGAACCTGTTCTGTGTGCAAAAAGGCATATACACCGGGTGAGAGTTACATATCAATCTCAGATAGAAGTTCGTGACCCCCCTTTCAAGTGTATATGCACCCGCCTGTGTTCTGTCTAGGGTAAACGCTTTGGATGTTTACAAAATCCACTAAGATGATGAAAGCAAACAATCACAGAGTTAAATAGCTACTATTACGTATCTAGTAAATTATTATCATCGAAGAAAAGAGCACATACCGTAAAGTTACGCCACTGCAAATTTGATATAATCATTATGTTCGTGTGACAAGATCGACCCTCATCCGGTATATATTCCTTTTTTGCTCACAGAACAGGTTCTAACCATTGCTTTTACTCACAATTTGCACAATACTACTCAAAACACGCTCAGCCACCAACGTAGACAAAGATTAAAGTTTAGTTCAGATGCACACGACATCCGACGGTATGACGGTACGAAACTGTTCCTATTGGTTGAAATATTCAAAATGATGTCAAATCAAAGTATTTCAACCAATAGGAATAGTTCGTACCGTCGTATCGTCGGATGTCGTGTGCATCTGAATTAAGCTTAAATCGTGAAATGACGCCTGAACGCTGGCCGGTTAATCTCTGTCCCTTCCTTCGTTGACAGACAAAGCGCGCCAAACTTTAAATCTACCAATGTATACGCCAGTTGACGCTGGTATGTATCCAATATGTATCTATCTCTGTCTTGGACTCAGTTAGTTATATATGATCGAAGCATCGAGGTAGAATCCCAGGGAGACGCTATAAGGTTCAATTTCGCATAACAAAAACGGTAGCAGGAGGCGTGGCTAAGTGTGGTAACAATATGGACGCCTCGCCAGAGCTGGATTACTTTCTTATGTAAATAATTTTTAAAATTCATTACAATGATGATTTAAATATGAAGTATTGGGTTGATTTTTCAATCTAATGCGAAATTCATAGTTGAGTATATGAAAAAAACAGGCTTTGTAGAGATGACATTCATCATCAATTGAATAATACAACACTGTATTATTGCTGCGATACGTTACGCTTTATTGAGATAAAGATTACAAATGCGGTCCTGTACATCGGTATTTTTTTGCATACATACCTATGAAATGTAATTCCTGTCGACTTCTTCTTATCCATGCCATCTCTGCTAGAGCAACTACGATAAGCACATGAAACCATTATTTCCTTCATGAATTCACAAAAATATCACTTAAAAATAACTAAAAATCTCAGTAAAAACACTCAAAAAAAGCAAACACGAAATTGTCAAAGAAACGTCAGCTGTTTGGCATAAGTGTCGAATCAATATGGCCAACCTGCACCTGCTTTCAGCCACGTTATCGCGCCTCCATGGGATTCTACCTCGATGGATCGAAGGCTTCGACCTGTGAAATCAGTGCGTTCATCGTGTCGCAAAGTTTGAACGCAAAGCAGCGCTACTGATATTATTGTTACTATTTAGCTTAGTAAGGGAATAAAAAACTGTAGTTTTAAGCAAGCAAGGTTTTATAAGAAAAAATTTCCGGTATTAGAGGCTCATGTACTGAGAAAAAACATCCAAGTTTTATACCAGTTAAATTATATAAAAGTTCACAATAAACAGTTAATTATAATTTCATTAAGTGTATTTAATGTGGTGTGATATCGACAAACAAAATTTCGTTAGAAAACCATGTAACTTAGTGAATGAGTTTTTATTCTTTACTGATTACTGTATGCTAGAATAGTTCTTCATGGCATTGACCACTGTGATGGGACATTTAAAAAAAGAAGAACGCTAGATGAGCATATAGTGAGAAAACATCCAAATTTTATCTCATCGGTTACTACTAAACGGCATGAGTGTACAAAATGCACTTTTAAAACAGTTGAAAAAAGAATTCTTGATAGATATTTGTTGAAACATCCTGAGGTTGTTTCGGATTTCAAGCACCGCACTTGCATTCATTGTAGTGCGACATTTACAAGTAAATTATTATTAGATAATGACGTAGTTAGAAAACATCCAGAATTTATAACGAGTGTTGCCAAGAAAGTATATGAGTGTCCGAAATATACGTTTAAAACAATTATAGAAGCTGTTTTTGATAGCCATTTGTTGAAACATTCTAAGGCTGCTTCATATTTCAAGCACAAAACTTGCAACTATTGTAACTCAAGATTCAAAGCAAAAGCTACATTGGATGACCACGTGGTTAAGAAACATCCAGAATTTATAAAGACAGTTACTAGGAAAATATATGAGTGTCCATCAAAGTGTACTTTGAAAATAGCAATAAAATTATTATTTCATAATCACGTGGCTATAAAACATACAGACGTTGTTACACCAGTTACTCCTAAACTGCATGAGCGTACAAAATGTCCAAAAAACAGCTATAAAAGGTTTTTCTGTTAACCAGTTGTTGAAACATACTAGAGTTGCTTCATATTCCAAACACAGAGCTTGCAAGTATTGTAACTTGATATTCAAAGCGAAAGCTACATTAGATGACCAAGTCGTTAAGAAACAGAATTTATAACGACAGTTGCTAGGAAAATATATGAGTGTCCAAAATGTACTTTTAAAACAGTTATGAAAACTGATTTTGATAGACACTTGATGAAACATCCTGAGGTTGCTTCAGATTTCCACTATCGAACTTGCAACCATTGTAACTCGACATTCAAAGCCAAAACGTCATTGGATGACCACGTGGTTAGAAAACATCCAGAATTTAAAACGACAGTTGCTAGGAAAATATATGAGTGTTCAAAATGCATTTTTAAAACAGTTAGAAAAATGTTATTAGATAATCACGTGGTTAGAAAACATCCAGATTTTATCACATCTGTTACTACTAAACTGCATGAGTGTAAAAAATGTACTTTTAAAACAGTTATAAAAACTGAGTTTGATAGACATTTGTTGAAACATCCTGAGGTTGCTTCGGATATCTAGCACAAAACTTGCAACCATTGTGACCCGACATTTTTTTTAATCTGCAAATTGTACTAGAATCATCGGGCATTAATTGCGACCCATTATTTTTTATTCTTTACTGATTACTGTATAGAATATTCTAGAATAGTTCTCTATGGCATTAAAGTCGTTTTTCCTGATACCTTGGTTTTATTTTTGACAAAACACTGCCTGAGGATTTAACAACGTATTTTTTATCTAGTATTCATAACAGTTTGCTTCTTTTTCAGCATGGAAAAAAGTATAATCGAAGTGAAACGAGATCAAGTTATATACGAAACAGTAGGCAGCAAATCGTTCAGTTGTTATTTATGTAATTATACTGCTTTCAGCAGACATCATCTAATTGACCACATGATTGTCCATGACAAAGAAACGTATGTACTTGATCATACTAAAAGTAATGCTTATAATGCTAATGCAGCAGTTTCTAATAAAACGCGTAAGCTCTGGAATTGCGATCAGTGTGATGCCACGTTTACACGGAAATCGAGGCTAGATGACCATGTAATGAGAAAACATCCTGATTCTATTTCATCTGTTACGACTAAACTGCATGTTTGTACAAGATGTAGTTTTAAAGCAGTTAAAAAATGTTCTCTTGATAGACACTTGCTGAAACATCCTGAGGTTGCTTCGAATTTCAAGCTCAGCATTTGCATCCATTGTAACGCGTCATTCAAACATAAATACTCATTGGATAATCACGTGGTTAGAAGACATCCAGACTTTATAGCGACAGTTGCTAGGAAAATATATGAGTGTCCAAAATGTACTTTTAAAACAGTTATAAAATCTGATTTTGATAGACATTTGATGAAACATCCTGAGGTTCCTTCAGATTTCCACTACCGAGCTTGCAACTATTGTAACTCGACGTTCAAAGCCAAAACGTCATTGGATGACCACGTGGTTAGAAAACATCCAGAATTTAAAACGACAGTTGCTAGGAAAATATATGAGTGCCCAGAATGTACTTTTAAGACAGTTAGAAAAATGTTATTAGATAATCACGTGGTTAGAAAGCATCCAGATTTTATCACATCTGTTACTACTAAACTGCATGAATGTACGAAATGTACGTATAAAACAGTTATAAAAACTCATTTTGATAGACATTTGTTGAAACATCCTGAGGTTGCTTCGGATATCTAGCACAAAACTTGCAACCATTGTGACCCGACATTTTTTTTAATCTGCAAATTGTACTAGAATCATCGGGCATTAATTGCGACCCATTATTTTTTATTCTTTACTGATTATTGTATAGAATATTCTAGAATAGTTCTCTATGGCATTAAAGTCGTTTTTCCTGATACTTTGGTTTTATTTTTGACAAAACACTGCCTGAGGATTTAACAACCTATTTTTTATCTAGTATTCATAACAGTTTGCTTCTTTTTCAGCATGGAAAAAAGTATAATCGAAGTGAAACGAGATCAAGTTATATACGAAAGAGTAGGCAGCAAATCGTTCAGTTGTTATTTATGTAATTATACTGCTTTCAGCAGACATAATCTAATTGACCACATGATTGTCCATGACAAAGAAACGTATGTACTTGATCATACTAAAAGTAATGCTTATAATGCTAATACAGCAGTTTCTAGTAAAACGCGTAAGCTCTGGAATTGCGATCAGTGTGATGCCACGTTTACACGAAAATCGAGGCTAGATGACCATGTAATGAGAAAACATCCTGATTCTATTTCATCTGTTACGACTAAACTGCATGTTTGTACAAAATGTAGTTTTAAAGCAGTTAAAAAATGTTCTCTTGATAGACACTTGCTGAAACATCCTGAGGTTGCTTCGAATTTCAAGCTCAGCATTTGCATCCATTGTAACGCGTCATTCAAACATAAATACTCATTAGATAATCACGTGGTTAGAAGACATCCAGACTTTATAGCGACAGTTGCTAGGAAAATATATGAGTGTCCAAAATGTACTTTTAAAACAGTTATAAAAACTGATTTTGATAGACATTTGATGAAACATCCTGAGGTTGCTTCAGATTTCCACTACCGAGCTTGCAACTATTGTAACTCGACATTCAAAGCCAAAACGTCATTGGATGACCACGTGGTTAGAAAACATCCAGAATTTAAAACGACAGTTGCTAGGAAAATATATGAGTGCCCAGAATGTACTTTTAAGACAGTTAGAAAAATGCTATTAGATAATCACGTGGTTAGAAAACATCCAGATTTCATCACATCTGTTACTACTAAGCTGCATGAGTGTACAAAATGTACTTTTAAAACAGTTATAAAAACTGAGTTTGATAGACATTTGTTGAAACATACTGAGGTTGCTTCGGATATCTAGCATAAAACTTGCAACCATTGTAACCCGACATTTTTTTAAATCTGCAAATTGTACTAGAATCATCGGGCATTAATTAAGACCCATTATTTTTTATTCTTTACTGATTATTTTATAGAATATTCTAGAATATTCTCTATGGCAAGTCGTTTTTCCTGATACTTTGGTTTTATTTTTGACAAAACACTGCCTGAGGATTTAACAACGTATTTTTTATCTAGTATTCATTACAGTTTGCTTCTTTTTCAGTATGAAAAAAAGTATAATCGAAGTGAAACGAGATCAAGTTATATACGAAACAGTAGGCCGCAAATCATTCAGTTGTTATTTATGTAATTATACTGCTTTCAGCAAACATCATCTAATTGACCACATGATTGTCCATGACAATGGAATTGCGATCAGTGTGATGCCACGTTTACACGAAAATCGAGGCTAGATGACCATGTAATAAGAAAACATCCTGATTTGATTTCATCTGTTACGACTAAACTGCATGTTTGTACAAAATGTAGTTTTAAAGCAGTTAAAAAATGTTCTCTTGATAGACACTTGCTGAAACATCCTGAGGTTGCTTCGAATCTCAAGCTCAGCATTTGCATCCATTGTAACGCGTCATTCAAACATAAATACTCATTGGATAATCACGTGGTTAGAAGACATCCAGACTTTATAGCGACAGTTGCTAGGAAAATATATGAGTGCCCAGAATGTACTTAGTAAGAAAATTATCATTTGATAGTCACGTGTTTAGGAAGCATCCCGAGTTTGTTACAACTGTTACTAGTAAACAGCATGAGTGTACAAAGTGTAATTTTAAAACTGTTATAAAAAGTGTTTTTGATAAACATTTGTTGAAACATCCTGAGGTTGTTTCGGATTTCAAACTTCGCACTTGCATCCATTGTAGCGCGACATTTAAAGGAAAATTGTCATTGGATGACCACGTGGTTAGAAAACATCCAGAATTTGTCACATCTGTTACTAGTAAATTGCACGAGTGTACGAAATGTAGTTTTAGAGCAGTTAAAAAATGTTCTTTTGATAAACATATGTTGAAACATCCTGATGTTGCTTCGAATTTCAAGCTTCGCACTTGCATTCATTGTAACGTGACATTCAAACATAAATGCACATTGGATAATCACGTAGTTCGGAAACATCCAGAATATAAAACGACAGTTGCTAGGAAAATATATGAGTGTCCAAAATGCACTTTTAAAACAGTAATAAAATTATTGTTTGACAATCACGTGGTTAGAAAACATCCAGACTTTGTCACATCTGTTACCAGTAAGCTGCATGAGTGTGCAAAATGTCCATTTAAAACCGTTATAAAAGGTTTCTTTGATAGCCATTTGTTGAAACATTCGGAGGCTGCTTCAGATTAGAAAGCATCCAGAACTTATAACGATCGTTGCTACGAAGATATACGAAAACTAACTTATTATCAGGTGGTAAAACATTTTTCTTAGATATTATTAGCTCGACTTAATTTTCCAAAATAGCAAATTTTAGTACGGGGATTAGAGAGTTTATCATCATTAATGCAATTAGTAAAGGACCACTTTCTAAAACCCACATAAATTTGAGAACGCAATAAAAGTATGTTTACGCGATTTATTCCATTTCATATGAATAACATTCTGCTTCTTTTTCAGTATGGGAAAAAGTGTAATCTCCAGGAAAGGACATCGTGTGGTAGATGGAAAAGTAGGCAGAAAGTCGTTCGGTTGTTATAACTGTGATTATACTGCTTTCAGTAAACATCATCTAATTGGTCATATGAATGTTCACGATAAGAAAGATCATGCGCAAAGTAATCATTACAATTCTAATGCATCAGGATCTAGTAACAACCATAAACTCAGCAAATGCCTTCACTGTCAAACAATATTCAAATCGTCGTCATCGTTGGATGATCATGTAATTATGGAACACCCCGAGTTCATCTCACAAGTTACCATAAAAATTTACGAATGCACGAAATGCATTTATAAAACTACATATAAGCATAATTTGTATAGACATAACATGACACAGCATCCTGAAGTTGCTTCGACCTATGAACGGTGTACTTTTATTCACTGTAATTCAATGTTTACAAGTAAACAGGCTCTAGATGAACATATAATAAGAAAACATCCTGGTTTTATCGAATCTGTTACTACTAAACTGCATGAGTGTACAAAATGTACTTTTAAAACTGTTTTTAAAAATGCTCTTGATAGACATGTGTTGAAACATCCTGAGGTTGCTTCGAATTTCAAACTCAGCACTTGCATCCACTGTAATGCGGCATTCAAAAGAAAAAGGTCATTAGATTATCATGTGATTAAAAAACATCCAGACTTTGTTACATCTGTTACTAGTAAACTGTATGAATGTACAAAATGTACTTTTAAAACAGTTGTAAAAATTGATTTTGAGAGACATCTGTTGAAACATCCTGCGAGCTTGCTTCAGATTTCAAATTCAGAACTTGCGTCCCTTGCAACGCAACATTAAAAATAAATCATCACTGAATCGTCATGTGGATAAAAAACATCCAAGCTTTATATAACGACAGCTGGTCATAAAATGCATTTATAAAGCTATATTGAAGGGCACCTCCGAAAGACACATCCTGAGTTAGTTTGAAGTATAAAAAACCATGTGTATAGGTACATTCATTGATTCTAAAGTCAAATAGCTACTCAATCTTAGTACATTAATCATTAGAAATTATGTTTTATGTATGCACCAAACTTGTCTATAAAACTACAATAAAGTATACATTATTTAATAACCATATATGTCAGTAGACATCAAAAGTAAAAAAGTGAGGTTAAGTAAATATGTTGAAAGAGTGTTGGACTGCTGACTCTTGGGCTGTTCGGCACATTTCGTTGCTTAATGTTTTGTCACCACGAGTGGATGTCATTCTCAGAAGTTGTTACCTTTTCGGCGACTTCCAATAAATTCAACTTTCCTCGGAAGTTGCCGATTAGGTAAGAGTTTTTGAGGACACCGGCCAAACAGCTCAAGAAGCAGCAGTTGATTTGTTGTAATTTGTTAGAATCCTCAAAATACAGTTATAAAACGTTTTATAAAGGTCATTTGTGTTGACGTATGTTTAAGAGCTTAAACATACCAAG
Organism: Callosobruchus maculatus; assembly: GCA_951848785.1. NCBI lineage: Eukaryota > Metazoa > Arthropoda > Insecta > Coleoptera > Chrysomelidae > Callosobruchus > Callosobruchus maculatus. The sequence continues at coordinate 879,235 of CATOUR010000113.1, forward strand.
AGTACTGCAAAGTTATAAGCAGGACGTATGATGCGATATCCAGAAATAGAATGCGTTTATATTATTATTATACATAGATGAGCATATAGCAAAAAAAACATAAAAACATATTCTTTAAAATACTAACAATAATACTAACTTTACTGTGCTATAATTATTATGTATAAAATATAAAACTATAATGTTACTGTGAAATCTCACCCAGATGTCATTCTACTTAAAACGCGTCAAAGTAATTGAAAACTAACTTTACTGATTATCAGGTGATAAAACATATTTCTTAAAGAATAGCTTGAAATTGTTGTCCAACATATCACAGTATAATAGTACAGGAATTAGAGAACTTATCGTCGTTACTGCTTTGTACGCTAGTTGTTAGGTAAATTAGCGAAGGAACATTTTGTGAAACTCACACAAATTTGAATAAAAGTATTTTTACAGGGGGTGGGTTGGCTCAGTGGTTAGAGTTGAGGGCTGGTGGCCGGAAAGTCCGGGGTTCGAGCCGGAAGTTTATTTCTGGTTTTTTCAATCCAAAATAAATATCCATAAAAAAAGCTCAGCGGGAATCCCCACCCGAGCTTTCACTGTTGGCTTCTAATTAACAGCGCTGTTCCTAGAGTGGCGCCGGGAAACAGTAACAAAGCCTACACAAAAAACGAGGCTAGTGACCAGAGCTGCTGATGCCGATGACACAGGATTAAAAAAAGATATTTTTACGCGATTTATTCCATTTCATAATTATTATGATTAACAGTTTGCTTCTTTTTCAGTATGGGAAAGTCCAGGAAACGACGTCGTGTTGTAAACGGAAACGTAGGCAGAAAGTCGTTCGAGTTTTATGATTTTAATTATCCTGCTTTCAGTAAACATCGTCTAATTGGTCACATGGATGTTCATGATAACAGTAATTATGTACATGATCTTACGAAAAGTAATGATAACAATTCTAATGCTTCAGGATCTAGTAAGGACCATAAGCTTGTCACGTGCCTCCATTGTCAGACAATATTCAAATCTAAAACTACGTTGGATGACCATGTAATTAAGAAACATCCAGAGTTTATTTCACAAGTGACCAGTAAAATACACGAATGCACAAAATGCTTTTATAAAACAACATTCACGCATAATCTTAACAGACATATGTCACAGCATCCTGAAGCTGCTTCAATCTGTAAACTGAGTACGTGTATTCACTGTAATTCAACATTCAAATGTAAAGCGTCCCTAGATAAACATATAATGGGGAAACATCCTGAATTTATGGCATCTGTTACTAGTAAACTGCATGAATGTACAAAATGTACTTTCAAAACGGTTGTAAAAAGTGCGTTAGATAGACATTTGTTAGAACATCCTGAGCTTTCTTCGGATTTCAAGCACAGCATTTGCATCCATTGTAACGCGACATTCAGAGAAAAAAGATCGTTGGGTAATCACATGCTTAGAGAACATCCAGGCTTTGTCACAACTGTTACTAGTAAACTACATGAATGTACAAAATGTGCTTTTAAAACAGTTGTAAAAACTGATTTTGATAAGCACTTGTTGAAACATCCTGAGGTTGCTTCGGATTTCAAGCTCCTCACTTGCATCCATTGCGAGGCGCCATTTAAGGAAAAACGGTATTTGGATGATCACGTGGTTAGAAAACATCCAGAGTTTATAACAACAGTTGAAAAGGAAATATATTATTGCACAAAATGCACTTATAGAACTACATTGAAGAATTGTTTTGAAACACATATGTTAGTACATACAAGTAGTCAACTCATCACGTGTATTCAGTGTAACGCCACATTCAAAAGTAAAGCATCACTGAACCGTCATGTGGTTAGAAAACATTTTTCCTGAAACTGCAACATCCAGAAACTGTTTCAAGCTATAGGCTCCAGACCTACGTTCACTTTAATACAACATTTCAAAGTAAAACGATTTTATATGAACATATAATAAGGAAACATCCTGTTTTTGTATCATCTGTCTCTAGTAAACTACATGAATGTACACAGTGTGTTTTTAAAACTATTGTAAAAGGTTCTCTTTGATAAACATTTATTGAAACCTCCTGGAACTGCTTCGAACTTCAAGCTCTGTACTTGCGTCCATTGTAACGCGACATTCAAGCATAAATACTCATTGGATGATCACTTGGTTAGAATACATCCAGAATTCATAATGACAGTTGGCAAGAAAATATATGAGTGTCCAAAATGCGTTTACAGAACTATACGGAAAATTTGTTTCGAAAAACATAGTGTTACAAGTCCTTAGTTTGATTGGTAGGAAAACCCTTGGTGCGGAGTCAACTATTTATTTACGCGAGCTATATACACTATGCCTAAGCTATTATTATCAGTCTAATTTATCTACATTTACTACACTAATTTATATTTGTCCTCCACTTCACTAATTTATGTCACTGTCCATTTATTTTGCACGCGCCACCGGTATATCGCGGATTACGTCTCGCTGGTTCACTGTCAACTCTCACCGCTCGTATCCTGTCGCCATCTAGTCACCATCGCGAAAACTCGCGACGCTGTCGTTGTTTCTAGAAGTAGGTATTCGAGAATTCGCGTCTACGCACGGCGGACAGGGCCGGACTAGCACAGTATTACGTCAAAGCATCATGAGGTGGGTTCGAATTAAAAGCTAAGAACTTGCATGCATTGTAACGCGACTTTCACAAATACAGCGTTACTGGACAATCATGTGATTAGAAAACGTCTAGAATTCATAGCATCAGTCACTAGGAAAATATACGAATGTCCCAAATCCATTTGTACATTGAAGAGTAGCTTTGAAATACATTTGTTAGTACATCCTGAGACTGTTTCAAATGATAAACTCAGCACTTTCATTAAGGTCCAATGCCACATTCAAAAGTAAACGATCGCTAGATGATCACATAGTTCAAAAGCATCCCAATTGTATTTCAATGGTCACTAGAAAAATATATCAATGTACTGAATGTATGTATAAAATTACGTCAAAGGATAAGTTTAAGAATAATATGTCAGTGCGACATTCAAAAGCAAAAAAGTAAGGTTGAGTAAATATGTATACAAAGTGACTCTTGGGCTGTTCGCATATTTTTGAAAGTACTGTAGAGGGTCTATCTAACCATGTTTGTAATTATTTGTTTGTTAAAATTTAAAACTTTTTTTCGAATAGTGTTACGACAAAAGTTTACTCCTTTTTTTATTAAAAATCTTATAGTACCTTTCATTTTATACAGAAGCCAATTTTTTGAGTTGTCATAAGAGAAAGATAAATAAAATGAGAATTTGTTTAAGGCGTATATTTTCGTAAAAAAAAACACATAAAAACGAAAACAAAAGTGGGCCTTTCAAGGGTACTGAATGACCTATCATGCTTTCGCAAAATTTTGTTTCTACTTCAACCCCTAATACTCGCTTCCAAATTCTTTTCGAATAGCACCCCACAGCTACAAACACCAATTTTTTTTTTGAAAAGTCATAAGTAGAAGATAAATAAAATAAGGATTTGTTTGAAACGTAGTATTTCCATACTAAAAAAGGATAAAAAAGTAATTTTTTCGAAAGCATGATATCATAGGTCATTCAGTAGGTGCCCTTCAAAAACCCACTTGGTTTTTATTTTTTTTTTATTTTGCAAAAATAATAGTTTGCGTATGACATAAAAGGTACCACAAGATTTTAAATAAAAAATAATGATATTTATGTAGGAAAACCTATGAGGTGCTATTTGAAAACAAAAAGCTGGGGGAGAGTTTTAAGGGATGACGTACAAAAAAATGTTTTGTATGCATGGTACATAGACCCTATAATACCTTCAGAATTGCGACTCAGTTCTTGCTTGAACAATTCTTCGTTATGAAAATATATATATATACGGAAAATATGTTTCTAAAAACAGAGGCATCCTGAGGTTGCTTCGGATTTCAAGTTCAAAACTTGCATGCACTGTAAGCGACATTAACAAATATACAGTTACTGGACAATCATGTGGTTATAAAACATCCAGAATGCCTAGCATTAGTCGATAGGAAAATATATGAATGTTCCAAATGCATTTATAAAAGTAACTTCGAAGAACATTTGTTAGTACATCCTGAGACTGTTTCAAAGCTCAACACGTGTATTCACTGCAATGCGACATTTAAAAAGACAGCTTTGGGTGAGTATTCGCTTAAAAAACATTTAAGTTTTTTTGAACGAAGCAATAAAAAAATATATAATCGAGATGCGATTTTAAAAGTACAGTGAAGCAATGTTTGGATAGACATGCGTCATCGAAAGTAGTTGGAGTGAGAGAGTAGCAGTTGAATTCAGTTGAAGTGTACAAAGTGACAAATGTCAATTGTTCAATCACATGCGTTTCATCAAAACTAATTTTTCGTACAATATTGACAAGGAATTATTTCTCCTTCAAGTTTCAAGTATCATCGGATGAGCATGTGCTTAAAAAACATACAGACTTTGTACTGTGTAAGGCTTTCGCGGCCATCGTCCAATGAATTTGTGGTTCTTGGCGTTTAGGCCTTAACGCTAAACGTCGCCGGCCTAAAAACCCAAGAACCACAAATTGATACAGACTTTTTTACGTCAAGCTATAAGAGAAATTACGAATTCAAGTATAAAACAACAGTGAAGAGAACTGATTATCAGGTGATAAAATATAATGATTTCTTAAATAATAGCTTGATATTATTTTCCAAAATAGCAAATTTTGGTAGATTAGAAGAATTTTTCGTCTTTACTTGTATTGTATGTGCTAGCTTGTGTTGAGACATACTTAGTAAATGCTTAACATTCACAGTGTGAACAGATGCACGACAGACGAGATTGACGTTTTTATGTCGTCGTCATTTTTGACGGTCTTTTCAAATGAGAATGTAATAAGATTTTGAGAAGCAAAGTATAAAAGCATATTGAATAATTATGATAAAATTTTGGCACCTACAGGTCCTATTTACAAGTAGTCTCAGGATGGTTGTTAAGGTTTTTTTGTTATACAAGATCTCAAAAGAAGAATTTTTACGTTACGTTTTCATAGGATAAGCATTTTTCTTAGATTAACGCAGTTTTGAAGGGAACGTTTTGTTTAGTAATAAGTTAAATTTTCTGTATTTCTAGTATTTAGGGTTGTTATATACAGGGTGGTCAATTTTATAATGGCTTAACTTCAGGACCTCATAGATATTGTTAAAGTAATGACAATTTCCTAATACACTGATATCGAGATACAGGGCGTTTAAATTTAAAAAAAATGATAGGCCAAGCAACTTACCTTTAAGAGGTTTGATCTCAATTTTTCGAGCAACTTAGTCGAACCTCATTACACACACAAAATGAGGTCGACGAAGTTGCGAAGTGAAATTGAGAAATCAAGTGACTTATCTATAGGAAGTTTGATCCCAATTTTTCGAAAAACTTCGTCGAACCTGATTTTGTGTGTGTAATGAGGTTCGACTAAGTTGCGAAGAAAAATCTATATTATTTTGAATATTTCCTAAACCGCTGCTTAAAAAAATTTGAACACAAGATAAATTAAAGATCCTAAAGAAAAGCTTTTCCAGATATAAGTTTATATATTAGCTATGCTATTATAACGTGGACCATCCTGTATTTTTAATACATGTACCATGTATAGATATTTTGGGTTCCTGTAGCATATCACGTACTTTCTAACATTTTACTTCCCACACCGATAGGTGAGGGGAGTATTGTGATCGCGAAAATTTTCGATTTTGAGATAATACGCTTTTTGTACGTTTTATGATGTCTACATAACGAAAATCCACGTCACTCATTTATGTCGGTCTATCTGTCTGTCTGTTGGAGTTTTTCTACCCTCGTAATTTCAGTAACCACTGCATGGATTGTGTTGAAATTTGGGCAGCGATATGCTGTGGGGTCGTAGTAGGTAATGCTTCCAAAATTTTGTAAATAGGTGCATGGGCGGCGAGGTAATTAGCAAAAAATTAAAAATTTCAGATATTCCTCAAACTTCGTTTCTAAGCGTCTTAGAGGTTCCTGGTCATATTGTACTTTTTTTGGGTGGGGGTGAAATTGGGGTGGTTGTAAAATTAAAAAATCTGTTGCTTTCATTATAGACTGTCCACTGACCTGTGAAGGAAGACCTAGTGACATAAATACCTTTTTTATGTCCATCCGAACATTGCCTTGCCTATTACAGAAACCAAAGGGCTTAGAATTTTTTCTGGTGTAAACATACGAGTATTGCTTCAAATCGTTCTATATTGTGTAACGAGGAAACTGTTGAATTGATTTTAATGGAATTTTGACACAGTAGCACCACCGTGGCTAGGATGGAAAATGCGTATGATGTTTATAAACTGAAAAATTTGTTGTATTCATAGTAGGCTGTCCACTAACCTGTGAAGGAAGACCTAGCGACATAAATCAGCTTTTTAGATCCATCCGAACATCGCCTAGCCTATTACCGAAACTAAGGGACTTGGAATTTTTTGTATACATACGAGTATTCATTGCTTTAGATAGTTTTGTATTTTGTAACGTGGAAACTATTAAATTGATTCTAATGAAATTTTGACACAGTATTACTACCGTGGAGAGGATGTAAATAGGATAATAGGCTGTCCATTGACCTGTGAAGGAAAGACATAAGGCATAAGACATCAATTTTAGGGGGGGGGGGGGCTGCCGATGATTGGGTTGCAATGGGATCTAAGACTAAAGCTTTATGCTACGGGCAGTAATAAACTGGTATCACAGTAATGTGTGGGAAGTACTGAGTCAAACAACTTGACTTCATTTTTTGTGACCATCTGATTTTAAATAGAATTGAGGTTGAGACTGAACATTTTTAAATACTAAGAGCATGTGAAATTATTTTGAAGAATACCGCAAGATGTGAGTGCAACTTCAAAATAATAATTAACTGTGTTGTACGTTATATTTGGGCAAAAATAGTTGTTAAGTTGTAAGGTTTAAATGCAAAATGATTCTTGTACATACGCCCTAACATTAAGTTTCATACAAGAATAAGACTTTGATTTAAGTTTTTAGTGTAAATAAACACTTATTAATTATATATAGGTATATCTACATGTATTTTATAAGATTATTTGAAAGTACATCTAATAGCTTGAATAAAGGTTGTATAAAAAACCGCAAGTGTATCTCTTCATTGGTCCTAAATGCCTTTTCAACAATACTCCAATCGTTACGTCGTAAAAAGAGGCTTTTGACAGCAGAAAGTCGGAAAGAAATGAAATTTAGTGGAATAGAAGACATTGGTCCCCTGAACCTACACCTAAGTTTGCGGCCTCGGAGGTTGCCGCTCGAGGGGTGGGGGAATAAAAACTCTGCTTCGCGACGATTTTTGAAAAATAAGGCCGTGTTGGTGAGTGATATCAAAAAAAGCTTCAAATGATTTCTGAAGAGAACAAAATTCTGCATAATTATGGTCTTTACATTTTTCGTGTGCGACCAATAGTTTCCATTCTACAGTGCCCCAAAGGTAGGGGTGGTTTGTGATTGTTACTGAAATCAGAATTTTATCGCGTATTAAGTCGAAGAACATATTTGGGCTTAAAAAATTACGATATTTTGGACGACATTGCTATCTACCACCGATATTTGTCAATCGTTGTCCTAGAGAAGGTTTTTGAGCGCAAATGTTCCCCTGAATGTTCACCTATGCTTGCGACTTCGGGGGGTTGCCGCTCGAGGGGTGGGAGGGTGAAAATTCTGCTTCGCGATCGGTAGTAAGTAGCGCTGTCGTCCTAAGTATCGTAATATTTTTAAGCCTAAATGTATTATTTAAAGAATTGAAGATAATAGTGATAGGGGAAATGTTATTCTCTTAGGAGAAAAGCTGTTACAGAATGTTTTGATAGCGTTCTTCCACCTAATACGCGATAAAATTCTGATTTTAGTAACAATCACAAACCACCCCCTAACTTTGGGGCACTGTAGAATGGAAACTGTTGGTCATCGCACACGAAAAATGTAAAGACCAAAACTGTGAAGAATTTTGTTGTCTCTATATATCATCATCTGATCTTTTTTCGATAGCACTTACCACAACGGCGCTTTTTACAAAAAAACTCCACAAAAAAATGTTCATCCCCCTCTCCCCAACCCTCGAGCGGCAACACCCAAATGTCGCAAATTGAATCTTATCTTAAACAATGTAGTATGATTTCCAGTAAAAGTATGCACAAATACGATATTTTTTCGCAACAGCTCATATCGGTGGTAGGTTGGGATGCCGTAATTTTTTTTTTAAACCAAATGAGTGAGCTAAGGCAGCTGCAGATAATAAAAAAATGAGACGATATCATCCTTTCAGGATAACAAAAAATGTTACATGACTTTCTGATAAAGTCCTTCACCTTAATCCACCCTTAAATTCTGATTTTAGTGAAAATCGTAAACGAACCTCTAACTTTGACGCAGTGTGGGACGGAAACTATTGGTCGCACACGAAAAATGTAGAGACCAAAATTATGCAGAATTTTGTTGTCTCCAAAAATCGTTTGAAGCTTTTTTCGACATCACTTACCAAAACGGCGTTGTTTTAAAAAAATCATCGTGAAGCAGAGTTTTCATCCCCCCATCCCTCGAGCGGCAACCCCTGAGAACGCAAACTGTTCAGGGGACCAATGTCTACCATCCCACCAAATTTCATTTCTTTCCGACCTTTTGCTGTCAAAAAACCACTACCGCCTGGACTACAAGCATTCTTTTGAGTTCAGCAAACTGGAAAAAGTCATAGGAGAGCAGATACGGAGTATACGGTGGATGGAGAAGCATTTCCTGTGATTTTACTTTCTATTTTATCTTTTCATCATTTTGGCACTTTTTTCTTCTTTAAGTGGGCTCGTTTTCTATTGAGTTTATCCTTCAAACGCTCCAACAACGCTGTGCAATAATCGTTTATTGACTCTATAACAGGGTGAGTTCTAACTTGATACTTTTTTTAAGGTTGTATAGAAGTCGTTAAAATAAACATTTTTCCGAAAACAAAAAACTAAGCGAGATGCAGAATACAGAATGAAAAAAGTCTGGACTTGTGTATCAAGACGATTCTGGTGTGTCTATCTTTATTTTTTCGCTCGGATTTTTGTCTTATCGCTAGAATTATACCTGCCATTTAATAGTTAGTAATTGGGTTAATTCTAAATTGGTAAATCCTCAAAGTTGCCCTCATAATAATGTGCCACTCTTAGGATTTACCAATTTTAAATTAACAACGATAAACAGAAAGTGACTACTGTTTCAGTTTTTCGAAAAAAGTTGGTTATTTTAACAACTTATATACACAGTGAAAACTTAGGACTCGCCTTTTATATCCCCCCATGATGAAACTGTAAACGCCACTGAAACCTACCTATATTCTTTGGAACTCTTCAAGGATTGCGTAAATTATCGCCACCAGATAGGTTAAAAGAGAATGTTTGTATAATAAAACTAAGTATCTCAAATTTGATCTTTTATTCCCATCATTGCTCTACATATAAATACAATCGTTTTTTACCATTCGAAGACAAAATATATCCATGTTACTCACGTTATATCAAAAACAGACTTGTCAATCACTCAAATCAACAAAAAAACATTTTTGATGAGTTCTAGGGTGGGGAATAATCGTAAAACGGTTTAACAGGTTTTGCTTGTCTTTAAAACCAAAAATGGAGTCAAGTTGATTGACTCAGTACTTCCCACACATAATGATGATACCATTTTATTATTTTCCCATTGCATGAAGCTATAGTTTTAAATCCCTTGCAACCAAATCATCACCCAGCCACCCGCAAAAAACAACCAACACAAAAACCTCTCGTAAATAGTTTCTTGCGTCTCCCTCCTTAGAAGCTAAGACGCCACATTTTTTTCTGCGTGCTTCAACTAAACGATGCGAAATGATCAGGAGCCTCCAAACCATCTAGAAACAAAGTTTGAGCTGTGTTTTTATATTTTTAGTTTTTTATTATTGCTGCGCCGCCACTGACGATTTTTCAAAGACAGACGCGTTTTTCATTCTCGCCGCGGCACTAAATTTGGTGTCAAAATTTCATTAAAATCAATTCAATAATTTTCGCTTTACGCAAAATACATAGAACGAAATAAAGCAAAACTCGTATGTATACATCACAAAATTGGTTTCTGTAATAGGCAAGCCAATATTCAGATGGACCTAAAAAAGTGTAATCGCTACGTATTTTTTTCAACAGGTTAATGGACAAACTATTATGAATACAACAAATTTTTTTAGTTTTACAACCCCCCACCCCCCAACCGCCCCAATTTCACCCTCACCCAAAAAAGTAGAAAATGATCAGGAACCCCTAAAACGCCTAAAAACAAAGTTTGAGATGTTTTTATATTTTTAGTTTTTTTATTATTGCTGCGCCGCCACTGAAAAGATTTTTTCCAAAACATACGCGTTTTCCATCCTCGCCGCGGTAGTAATACTGTGTCAAAATTTCATTAAAATCAATTCAATAATTTTTGCGATACGCAATAGAATAATATATCGATCTAATACAACACTCGTATGTATACACCACAAATTCTAAGTCCCTTGGTTTCTGTAATCGGCAAGGCAATGTTCGGATGGACCTAAAAAGTGTATTATGCTGCTAGGACTTTCTCTCTCAGGTCAGTAGACAGCCCATTATGAGTACAACAAATTTTTCAGATTTACAACCCCCCACCCCCCCAACCACCCGAATTTCACCCCCACCCAAAAAAAAAATTGAAAATGATCAGGAACCCCTAAAACGCCTAAAAACGAAGTTTGAGCTGTTTTCATATTTTTTGTTTTTTTAATATTGCTGCGCCGCCACTGAGACGAATCCTAAACATCAGACGCGTTTTCCTTCCTCGCCAAAGTAGTAATACTGTGCCGAAATTTCATTAACATCACTTCAGTAATTTCAACATTACAAAATACAGAACGATCTAAAGTAATACTCGTATGTATACATCGGAAAATTCTCCAAGTCCCTTGGTTCCTGTAATACAAAAGGCAATGTTCCGAAGGACCTAAAAAAGTGTATTATAGCGCTAGGTCTTTCTCTCTCAGGTCAGTAGACAGCCTATTATGAGTACAACAAATTTTTCAGCTTTACAACCCCCTACCGCCCAACCACCCCAATTTCACCCCCACCCAAAAAGTAGAAAATGATTACAAACCCCTAAAACACCAACCAATGAAGTTTGAGCTACTTTTATGTTTTTAGTGCTTTTATTGTTGCTGCGCCGTCACTGACACAACACCGTACGCGTTTTCCATCATCGTCACGATAAGAATACTGTGACAAAGTTTCATTAAAATCCATTCCATAACTTTTACGATACTCAATACAGAACGATCTAAAGCAATATTCCTATGTTATCAGAAAATTCTAAGTCCCTTGGTTTCTGGAATAGGCCAGGCAATGTTCGGATGGCCCTAAAAAGGGGTGTTATGCCGTTAGGTCTTTATTTTACGAGTCAATGGATAGCCTATTATGAATACAACACATTTTTGAGATTTACAACCCCCTACCCCCCAACCACCCCAACTTCACCCCCACCCAAAAAAAAAGTAGAAAATGATCAGGAACCCCTAAAACACCTAAAAACGAAGTTTGAGGAATATTTATTTTTTCTTGTTTTTTGCTAATTACTCCGCCGCCCATGCACCGATTTTCAAAATTATAAGAACATTACCTACTATGACCCCACAGCATATCGCTGCCCAAATTTTATCACAATCCATGCAGCGGTTACTGAGATTACGAGGCTAGAAAAACGCGCACAGACAGACAGACAGACAGACAGACAGACCGACAGACAGACAGACCGACGGAAATGAGTGACATGGATTTTCGTTATGTAGACATCATAAAACGTCCAAAAAGCGTGTTATCTCAAAATCGAAAATTTTCGCGATTACAATACTCCCCTCACCTATCGGTGTGGGAAGTAAAACAAAGTAAAACGACCTTTAAGTTGCCGGAATTTAAAATTCTGCCAAAAACACCCTGTAGATACAAACTGCTGGTAGTATCCAGAATAATATTCGCTTAATATTCAAGTAACTCGCTGTATAATATCATTGAGAAAAGTTGAAGGAATATATCAATTTGAACCTATTACTTGCGACCTTGCAAATGCGGAAATTAATAGAGAATAAATTATTACTTGGCAACGTCGCAACCGACTCCAAAAATATTTTAGGGTTGAATGGAGATCAATGATGGACACTAGAAGAACTTGAGAGAAAGTTATAGTTCCATATAAAAAAATCAAGTTGATCTCTATCCTACTTTCCCGCAACACCCTGTATATTTCAAAATATTTTTAGGATATGCATCTCAAGTAACCAAATAACTTTTGTATTTGAGATTTTCTTCTATCAGCTATAGCTTGCGAGATATCGAAGAATTACACACTAAATGGGCAGCCTGTATACATCGGAAAAAATTCAAGTTCTTTAGTTTCTGTAATAGGCATAAGGCAATGTTCGGATAGACCTAAAAAAGTTATTTATATCGCTAGGTCTTCCTTCACAGGTCAGTGGGTAGTCTATTATGAATACAACAAATTTTTCAATTTTACAACCCCCCAACCCCCAACCACCCCAATTTCCACCCCCACCCAAAAAAAGTAGAAAATGATCAGGGACCCCTAAAACGCCTAAAAACGAAGTTTCAGCAATATTTAATTTTTTTGTTTTTTGCTAATTACTCCGCCGCCTATGCACCGATTTTCAAAATTATAGCAGCATTACCTACTACGACCCCACAGCATATCGCTGCCCAAATTTCATCACAATCCATGCAGCGGTTACTGAGATTACGAGGCTAGAAAAACGCGCACAGACAGACAGACAGACAGACAGACCGACAGACAGACAGACCGACGGAAATGAGTGACATGGATTTTCGTTATGTAGCCATCATAAAACGCCCAAAAAGCGTGTTATCTCAAAATCGAAAATTTTCGCGATCACAATACTCCCCTCACCTATCGGTGTGGGAAGTAAAAAGAGGCACCAGTTTTTTAATTTTAAAATTTTCAGTATGTGCTACTATTCAGAACAAAATGAATTCATAGTAACATTTAGGACATTTTTTTTCTATCAAAAATAAGGAGAGTTTTAGTTTCCTAGAACTGCAGCTTAAGTTTACCGGCCCAAGGAATTATTATTAGGGTAAAAGAAAATATATGTGTCATTCTCACAAAATTCAGAATGTTATGTTAAGCGAATTATACATTTTTTTATTTTGTTTGAGTTATACTTTTTGGTTAGCTGATTTGACTCGATGCAATTCATAAGGTATCAAAAGCCACCGAGCTTCAAAACATTTTTTTTTTAAAACCGAACCCTGCGAACACCTGCTGCGCCTGCTCACTGTCCTGTTCCGACTGATGACGAAGAACCACGATTGCGTGTTGCGCTTCGGTTTGTAATCGGCCGCTCTATCTTGGAGTCGTTCAGCGCCCGGAAGGTGTCTCTGATGTCCTGCGGACTGAAATGGTGCATGGTGACCAGCCGTCTGAATTCGCACGGCTCCTTGCTCAGCTGCCGGTACGTGAACATGTGGTTGTCGATGTCGAACGGTTTCACTTTCGCCTTCCTGGAAATTATTAGGTTAGATTAGATTGTGTTCTTTGGGAAAGACTGGCACAGAGGTGGAAAAACAGAGCAGATATTCAAACAAGGAAAATATCCAATTTAAACGTCCAGAATCGGTATTGCCCGAAGAATTCGAATAGGTTAGAAAAAGCAACGCCCATGCCCAGGCATGTGTCTGTGTTCGCAAGACCCTGTTGTTATTTTTTACAGATCTCCGCAAGATTCAATCTTGTGGAATTGTTTAAAATAGTCTCTTAACACTTATGCACTGTTAAAACCCAAAATTCACTCAAAACTATAACAATAAACCCAAAACGATCAACCAAAACAAAGTTGCTATTTTTATTATGCCACTATTCGTGCCGGTATTTTTAGGGTCCTTTATCTGTCAGCTCATCGAGGGTATACAGATGGTATATGGGTTTATCAGCGCATCAGCGGTCAGTGTGCCACCATCATCAAGCTGCCGCTTTAGGATTGTGCACACAAACAATATCCCTGTTTACTTCTTCTAATCTATTCGAATTCGTTGGTATTGCCAATTATTGCTGTCACTAAGGAAATCACGTACATTTCAAAATAATTATGCTAAGAGAAGATTAAACAATTATGTCTCTCGGTACACTTCTGACAATTTACATACTCGTTCACTGAGTCAAAATGAACCTAATTACAAATCGTCAGAAAGCTAGGTGGACGAATGTCGGAGTATTATCGATAGTAAGAACAAGGGTCTCCACTCAATTTATCATTATATCTAAAATTTCATATTTTATTTCATGAAGTTGACTTTTGAAGATTATTTAACATAATTTACAATATATCAGTACAATATTTTCCAACTGTCAGAAGTCAAAAAAGGCATTAGTTTTTTTATAAGATAACATGGAAATAATTTTTATTTATACCTTTAATACAAAATAAATCAGTAACTTTAACTGAATACTTATACTTATGAATCGTGAATATATAATATATATAATTTAATATTAATAATCACAAAATAACGCTAACCCACTGGTTGTCAAAGTCAATACCTACTCACCAGAAGTGAAGTATAAAATATAAAATTCTAGATATGATGATAAATTGAGTGGAACCGAGGTTCTCACTATCGATAATATCTCCAATATTCTTCCACCTAGCCTTCCGACGATTAGTAATTAGGTTTATTGTGACTCAAAGAATGAATATGTAAATTGTCAGAAGAGTACCGAGAGACATAATTGTTGCAAAATTTTTCGCAAATTAAGCGCCCTCTAACGGCTCTTTACCTTTCGCCTACACGTCTAGCCATTTTTTCCCTACGTATCTGTTATATAGACATCCTCTAAGTGAAAAATTGGCGTTGATAAGTTAGCTTTGAACAGTTTCTGGGCTACATCTAGAGACATCAGGTATCCCGTACCGGATAAATAATTTGGATAAGTTTTATCTTCATACATATATGTTGGGGAGTACCTGAAAAAAAAACGATCATTGATCAATCATTGATTTCTAAAACGCATAAAAACGTGGTATGCGAATTTTACAATGTTTTGTTTCATTGAATCGTTATAAAAGCAAAAGCAACCAAGAGGTGTTTATTTTACAATGATCTTGGACACAATCAAATCCCATCCATAATGATACAAAAAAGTAGGTTGGTATAAAATTATAATTTAATTTTTTTAATATATTGACAAAACCGGATTTTTTCCGGACTAGTAATCAACAAATTTAACATTCAATCCAAAAAAAAAACAAAGAAAATAAAGTTGTTGACCGCGGTAAGATTCGAACCCACGCGCTGTCGGACTGGTTCTTAGCGTCTTGACCGCTCGGCCACGCTGCCTGTGTTTCGGGAATATCAATACACCGTACATAATACGTCGTCAGTTACCTGTCGTAATTTAATTCAAATTTTGTAAACCGGAAGCGCTATTGACAAAACCGGATTTTTCCCGGACTAGTTTTTCATGCTGATTCCGAATCTGTATTTAGTTTTCCTCTAGCACCTGTAGTTTTGGGTATCTTTTGTATACGGCCAGACGGATGGACGCACAGACAGAGGCTCTGCATAAGCTCTCTCCAGTGACTTCAGTGACCCAGTGACAGCTAAAAAGGGCCACACAATAAATTCGAGACTTATTTGAGATCGAAAAAATGTTGGTACACTGAGGTCAAGGCCGAAGCTAGGATTTCACTTGGGGGGAGGGGGGCAGAGATGGGTATTAATAACATCAAGGGCGCGGGGTTTGGGGAGTCAGAACCTCCCATGAAGAATTTTTTTACGCTTTTACTTCCCACACCGATAGGTGAGGGGAGTATTGTGATCGCGAAAATTTTCGATTTCAAGATAATACGCTTTTTGGGCATGTTATGATGTCTACATAACGAAAATCCACGTCACTCATTTCCGTCGGTCTGTCGGTCTGTCGGTCGGTCTGTCTGTCTGTCTGTCTGTCTGTTGGCGTTTTTCTAACGTCGTAATCTCAGTAACCGCTGCATGGATTGTGATGAAATTTGGGCAGCGGTATGCTGTGGGGTCGTAGTAGGTAATCTTCGTATAATTTTGAAAATCGGTGCATAGGCGGCGGAGTAATTAGCAAAAAACAAAAAAAAATTAAATATTGCTGAAACTTCGTTTTTAGGCGTTTTAGGGGTCCCTGATCATTTTCTACTTTTTTTTGGTGGGGGTGAAATTGGGGTGGTTGGGGGTTGGGGGGTTGTAAAATTGAAAAATTTGTTGTATTCATAATAGACTACCCACTGACCTATGAAGGAAGACCTAGCGACATAAAATAACTGTTTTAGGTCTATCCGAAGATTGCCTTATGCCTATTACAGAAACTAAAGGACTTAGAATTTTTTCCGATGTATACAGGCTGTCCATTTAGTGTGTAATTCTTCGATATCTCGCAAGGTATAGCTGATAGAAGAAAATCTCAAATACAAAAGTTATTTGGTTACTTGAGATGCATATCCTAAAAATATTTTGAAATATACAGGGTGTTGCGGGAAAGTAGGATAGGGATCAACTTGATTTTTTTATATGGAACTATAACTTTCTCTCAAGTTCTTCTAGTGTCCATCATTGATCTCTATTCAACCCTAAAACATTTTTGGAATCGGTTGCGACGTTGCCAAGTAATAATTTATTTTCTATTAATTTCCGCATTTGCAAGGTCGCAAGTAATACGTTCAAATTGATATATTCCTTTAACTTTTCTCAATAATATTACACAGCGAGTTACTTGAATATTAAGCGGATATGATTCTGGATGCTACCAGCAATTTGTATCTACAGGGTGTTTTTGGCAGAATTTTAAATTCCGGCAACTTAAAGGTCGTTTTACTTTGTTTTTTTAAATGTAACACCCTGTCTTTTTTATTTTAAATCGAAATATCTACAAATACTCTATCTCGCCTTGTAATATTTTTTTTCGCGTTTTCGACGTTGCCAAGTTATAAATTATTTTCCCAAATTTTTAAACAAGTATCCCCGATTTTAATTTATTTTAAATAGAATCCTCTACTTATTTTTATTGCAATGAATTGCGCATGTCGAATTTAGTAAGATCTCACAATTTCAAAATTTTGTTTGTATTAATTAATGACATACGGCAGCACCGCTTTTTCAGTAAACGGTATCGGAACGCTTAAGTTTTTCCAAAACTGCCACAGCTGAAGAGGTGAAATTCAATACAAAAGTTTGTATTATTGATAATAGGCTGTTCATTGACCTGTGCAGGAAAGACCTAGCGGCATAAGACAATTTGGGGGGGGGGGGTACTGGAGATGATTTTGTTGCAAGGGGATCTCAGACTAAATCTTTATGCTATGGGAAAATAATAAACTGGTATCACCGTAATGTGTGGGAAGTACTGAGTCAATCAACTTGACTCCATTTTTTCAAATAAGTGTGTAAATTAATGTCAGTAATAGTTGATATTGACAGGGGCCCAAATTCGATTTTTTTAAATACATTTTTCTATTTACTCGTCAGAAGTGTTCCAAAGGTTGCGCGGTACAAAAACGTTTATTATCGAGAAACAGTTTTTTTATATTAGCAGACATTTTTTTCACGTTCTTCACTTTTGTGTACATAGAAAAGTGCAGCGAAAGATCTCTTCTATGCTACTTAATGTGCAAGGGAGTGCCAAGAAGATTAGTATTGCATTTCTTATTGCAGAGTCTAGTTCCCTGAGGGCCGTATCCATAGTCATCTCTTGAGTAATACTCAAGACAACTTGAGTAATACTCAAGTATGTCCTCCCTTGTGTACCTGTTTCCTAGATAACATCTACGAGACGGCGGAAAAACATTTGGCGATGTTTTGATGTTTTATGTTATCTTCTTCTTCTATCCTTATGGTTTCTGCGTTTTCTGTTATCTCTTTCTGTTTTATGCCATTATTTCGTGTTTTTTGCCGGAAACTTTTTCGGATGTGACGGAAACTGACAACGCCTTACTCCAAAATTAACCTACAAAATCGCCTTGACTGCAACAAAATGTCATATTGATATTTTATTGCTTGAGTATTGCTCAAATGAGCTTTACTTGAGGGACGTGGAAACAAAACCATGCTTCTTTAAGCTACTGTTAAGTATTAACTATGAATACTGCCCTAAGGTTTTTTCTTGTCATACCCTTGCTCTGCCACAGCTTATACCATAGTTCAACTTCACTACTGAAAGCTTCCAGATAGTGGTATTGGCAGCAAATTTGGGACAACCAGTGATATATCTAGTAGTGACATCAAACCAAAAGCAGGCAAATTTTTATCAGCATAACGCTGTTCCAATGTGGATATAAGATAAAAAAAGCTAAATAAAGAAGAAAAATCGATCGTTTCCAAAAATCTCCTGGAGACTCAGACCGGTGGTTGGAGCGATGTTACAGACCTTGTAAACGATTTCTGTTGGCAGTCGCAGTTCTGGCCAAACTGGTTAAAATAATTTGGAATTTAAAAAAACTGTATTACTTTTTTATGACTTTTTTCATGTGCACTACAGAACCATAAGCTAAATAAAATAGCGGGTAATTTGAGTCTTATCTTTACTAATGAAAAGCGATTTTTCTGTTTTACTTACCATTTACTCGAAGGATTTTTGATAGATCTGGCGCCACATATCAGCTTGCCCATCAAAAGGTTCCTAGTATTGTTGACAGCTAATATTAAGGGGCCTGGGTAGACATATTTATACATACGTATTTGCCATGTAAAACACGGACTCACAATTTCTCGCATAACTCACTCTATTTTCAAACTACATATATAATATTTCAGAAGGCGATAGTTGAGACCTTAATGAATGACAGCTATTTTCGATTTTCTCAAAAAAGTTTGTTAATGTGCAAAAAAACTTGCAATGCAAAATCATACATTATATAAATGCCTGTAATTTAACAACCAAACACGATATCAAAAAAAGGCTATATATTTGCACAAGCGCAAGCTTTCTTCTTCAATTTGCTCTTTGAGTCATTACTGTAAGTTTAAAGGTAACGTCAGGAGCTTGGAAATGCGAAATTCATTTTTATTGTGACCTTTGGACCTTACCTTTGGACCTTTTGACCTTACCTTTGGATTTTTGGACTTATCTCCCCTCATCTTAGACACACACACTGGAGAAAGGGAACAGGCGGCCACGCCTCCTCGCTAACACGGGAATACGTTTTTTCTTGGTTCTCAATTTCGCGCTGTACCCCAGACCCTTAAGCTAACCAGTCTACGAAGCCTTCTTGGATTATATCACCGAACTGATCAATTTCCAGTTGTAGGTATTTCTGAAAATGACGGAAACAAGCTTGAAAAATGCGAAATCCTCATGTAGCCTACTAATAAACGTACTGCCAGATGTTGAAAAGCTTTTTGAAGGAATTACATATATATGAATAAATTATGGAATTAATTAAAGACAATCATATATTGACAAAATATCAAGCATGATTCAGAAAGAATTATTCTACTGAAACAGCAATTCAAGTGGTAGTAGAAGATTGGAGGCGTTCTATGGATGAAGAGAAATGTACATTAACAATGTTTTCAGATTTCAAGAAGACATTTTAGACTATAGACAGGGAAAAGTTGTTTAAGAAATCATGATGGATTCAGGGACCAGTATATAAAACTTTTCAAAATTACTACTTAATGAATAAAAGTCAGATAATTAAAGTAGGTAACACTTTTTCAAGCGTCAAGCATATTTCAGTTGGAGTACCGCAGTGAAGTAAATAAGGTCCACTACTATTTATTTTGTATATAAATGACTTACCGGATATTTTGGAGCATTGTAGAATTCAAATAGTTGCTGACGATTCTTTAACATACATATCGAATACAAAATTAGACATTGCGTTGGAAGTCTAAATGATGATGTGAAGAAAATTATCAATTGGTTGAATGTAATTATACTTAAACTATTAAAACAAAATGTATGATAATAGACAAACATTCAAACGAAACACCGATTACTCTTTTGGTTAATAACAACAAAATGGAAATAGTTACATCTATGAGCATATATGTAGATAGTAAATCAAAATTTAAAGATTACTTTCATTATATTATTTCAAAAATATTTCAAAAATATCCAAAAACTTTTATAGATTTTTCAAAGCCTCAGGGTTTATTCTAAAAAAGTGTGTTCAACACTATAATTCTTCCTCATTTATTGTACTGTTCAACTATTTTATATACTGCAAATGAAGCTATTTTTCAAAATTACAATTGTTCAACAAAGTGTTCACAGAATGCACCAAAAAAATTCTAACCGATAATAGCAAGTCAGAACATGCCATGTTGAAACATGAATTAGTTAAGCCCCACGGTATTTTATAGGAGAGAGATTGCTGGAAAAGGCAAGTCTCTTGCTGTCCAAGATATTTTTCAAGCCAAAGCCATTACACGAGTATCTATGCGTAATTTGGTAAATGGATTTCAGCAGAATTTTTTTTGTAAATTTGGCGTTAAGAATTCCAACGACATATAAAGTCACCAGATTTATCATATGGCAGCAATGAACGCGTCATCTCTTTAGACAGTAAATGCAAAACTTGTGGTTTTATTCGTCAATGTTAGGGTATTGTCATAATTTTCCAAATTTTAAATAATTGCAGGTCTACTTTGAATATAGATATGGTCCTGTCCTCGAAATAATATGCATTATTGCTTATTATATTACGAAGAGAGATGAAACTCACAGCACACTTGTCAGAATACTTGTTTTACTGATATATCTTCGGTTTGAAAATAGCTAGGAGGTTGAATCTTTCGCTGACTTTTTAAGAATTTTGTCCCCTATATACTTATGTTAAAAGATATATAGCATACCATTTAAAATTTTCGTAATAATTGTTATTATGTCGAATATTGCCCTGTAGCTACCAAGTCAAGATAAACTTGGACAATTTTTATACAACAGATTATTAGATAAGAACAGCTTTTTCAAACGAGACCTAGGTTGTTTAATTCCGTTAAGTTATACCACAGTTACGGCCATTAAAAAAAAGCTTTATTACATTCCCCCACCACTACATCTTACAAAAAACGATTAACAAAAAAATCGAGAATTGTTCAGTCTACATAACGGTAGAATTTATAATATACCTTTATTTGGATATTTTTTGAGACAAAGCCGTTTTTCTGATTGACCGTAACAGTTACGCCCCCTAGCGGCTACTAGCGGAACTTAAAAATAATTTCCAGCGATTTCTCTTAGCCGATTTACCTGACAATATTTTTTGCTCGAAGTTATACGATTAACGGTTACCGAGATATTGCGGCGTCCATTCTTATTAGGTAACCCTCTACATCTCACAGCGTATTATCTATTAATAATAACCCCTTAATTACCAGCATTTTATCAGAGTTCGCGTTGGTCAGATATTGAAAAAAACTTCCTTTCTATTTCAGAGATTCGCTGAGCGGCGTGATAGCGGTCTAAATTGTGTAATTTGTATAGCACCATTTTTCTGACGGTTAACTGTAGCATCCATACAAACACTACAAACCCAGCTTTACACGTTTTTATTAATATAAACATAATATGTATTAGTCTAATAAGTGGTTTGCTTAAATTTTTATGATGTTTCTAAGCGAAGAACTTTGCTATCTCCTTAATATTTTGAACAGCCTGTAAAGTTTCTCTGGCTGTTTATGGCCTGATTTTATCAACATGCATATTCTGACGGACAGTCTGATCAACATAATTATTCTATTGGATATTGTTTAACGAAAGTTGCTGTGGGTCCGTCAGGCCCACCGACTATTAAATCAAAACGTCGTGCTTAAGAATATCACCGAAGTCAAACACACTAAAACTACACGAAACACATACGGTTCATTAGTTATCCCCGTTTTTCGGGGAAGTTGCCCTCTCGAACCATATATCTAGTATATCAATCAAAAATGTTTGCTACTTGACTGCTTGTGTGTACGATATCCGTAAACAAACCGCAGTGTAAACCATGTAGGCAGAAAGGATCCCTTTCAACTTCCCGATGGGTATACGTGTGTTTCCGCACGTACTTTGTGGCCACCGTGAATTGACTAGCGGAAAGAATTCGGTGAAATAAGTAGGACGTTGCGATAACTCTTTAATAATTAATCCTATTTCCTTCTTCTACGTTTTGTTTTATTATTGGTATATACAGGGTGAGTTTTCAGTACCGGCTCGGTCGATAACTCCACTACTATAGAAGATAGCGAAAAAAGTGGTATATAAGAGTTGTAGCCACGGATATGCTCCTTGCTCAGAAAATATTTAGATTTATACAGGGTGATCCATAACTACGTTGTGATGCAAACATGCATTTTTTTGAATGGGATACCCCATATATTATTCCATATTCAAATTCTACTAATGATTTACGTTCTTCCAATATAGGGTTTTGTTATATTATACAGGGTATTTCAAAAGTTATGACCATTTTTATATCTAAATCGGGGTCAAATGAAGGTACTGTATATCAAAAAGTAATAAATCAAAAGTTATTTTTTTTACATGAAAGGATTAGAAATATCCTCTAGTTTTAATGTCGGCTATAAAAAAAGCCCGCGACGCAAATTCGTATACAGGGTGATGTAGAATGCAAAATCCAAATTTTCTCTTTTTTTTAAATGTAACCCCCAGTATTTTATTATCTCAAAGAATTGCTTTTAATATGCTCTTTCATCTTTGTATAGCACTTATTGTACCTACGTCCATCAGTTTCCAAGATATTTCGATTTTTCGGCAAATTTAAAATATAGCTTCTATTTGTGTACTGAAATTTATTTATTTTGGGGAAAATACTATCTAATTTGTTTTTTGTGTAACGAACAACTAAATTATAAGGTCATGATACTATTTGATGAAGTCAAAACCCTAAATCATCGAGAGAATAAAGTCAGGTATGCTGGGGAAACAATTTTGTAGGCGTCATGCATAATTATCAAGCAGATTTATCAGGTGTGCTTTGAAAAATTGACAGTTTTCATAACCTGCTCAATAATTCCGTACTGTGTGAAAAACCAGCTTTAAAAATTAGTTTTTTCTTTGAGGGTATTTAGGAGAATCTTTGAGAAATTGTCTACTTGCCTCTAGAATATATCAACTATGAACAGCAGTATCCAGAACGGAGTCAGTCTAAAACTAATGCGTTTGAAAGATTGAAGAATCGTTTTATTTGGACTGTGTCGTTTGATATTTCATAGCCTACCTGATACATCTGCTTGATAATTATGCATGACGTCTATAAAATTGGTTCCTCAGCACACTTGACCTATATTATCTCGTTAATTCAGTGTTTTGACTTGATTAAGTATTATTATGGCCTTATATTTAAGTTGTTTGTTAACCAAAAATAGAATTTGATAGTATTTTCTCAAAATAAATCAATTTAATAAACAAATGGAAGGTATATTTAAAATTTGTAGAAAAATCGAAATATCTCAGAAACTAATGAATGCAGCCATAACAAGTGCTTACAAAGATGAAAGAGCATATTAAGAGCTATTCTTTGGTATAATAAAATATTGGGGGTTATATTTAAAAAAATAGAGAAAATCTAGATTTTGCATTCTACATCACCCTGTATACGAATATACGTCACGGGCTTTTTTTATAGCCGATTTTAAAACTAGACGATATTTTAATCTTTTCATGTAAAAAAATAACTTTTTATTTATTACTTTTTAATATACAGTACGTTCATTTGACCCCGATTTAGATATAAAAGTGGTCATAACTTTTGAAATACCCTGTATAACATAACAAAACCCGGTATTGGAAGAACGGAAATCATTAGTAGAATTTGAATATGGAATAATAAATAGGGTGTCTCATTTAAAAAAATGCATGTTTGCATCACCACGTAGTTATGTATCACCCTGTATAAATCTAAATATTTTCTCAGCAAGGAGCATATCCGTGGCTACAACTTTTATATACAACTTTTTTCGCTATCTTCTACAGTAGTGGAGTTATCGACCGAGCCGGTACTAAAAACTCACCCTGTATAAATAAAACGGCAAATAATTTATATTCACTTAATATCCTATTTATCTACTTCATAAAACTTACAACTACAACGGACAACAACACATTTTATTTCCCACCTGGAAGACGGTCCAGCATCGGGATAGGATAATCGCGGCAGACGATATTTAATGTCCCTGATTTACCTATGTCTTCTATCCCCCTTTAGACTCGACGTGATAATAACGGTCGCTATCTGAGGGACTATCCTGCTCCCTTTACCTCATACCGCGCTGATCAATTTACGATGGCCACATAGTAGTTGTTAGGTTAGATACATATTTGAACTGATTCCTGCTGAGAGGCTACAGAATGGTGACATCTGGTGAAGCAGCAAGCTCAAAACACTCTAGGAACAAAGGTGCAAATGTTTTTACTTCCACACCTATAGATGAGGGGAGTATTGTGGTCGCGAAAACTTTGGATTTTGATATAATACGTTGTTTGGACGTTTTATGATGTTTACATAACGAAAATCCACGTCACTCATTTCCGTCAGTTTGACTGTGGTCTGTCTGATGTCGGTCTGTCTGGCTGTTGGCGTTCATATAACCTCGTAATCTCAATAACCGCTGCATGGATTGTGATGAAGTTGAGTAGCCATATGCTGTGGGGTCGTAGTAGGTAATGTTGCATTAATTTTGAAAACCGGTACATGGGCGGCGGACTAATTAGCAAAAACCAAAAAAACTCAGGCGTTCCTGATTCATGATCATTTTCTGCTTTTTCTTTGGGATGATAGTAAAATTGGGGTGGTTGAGGGGTGGGGATAGTAAAACTGTTAAATGGATTATATTCATAATAAGTTATCCATTGATCTGTTGAAGAAACACCTAGCGGCATAATATACGTTTTAGGTCCGTCCAAACATTGCCTTGTAGATTACAGAAACTTGGAATTTTCTGATGTATAAAAACATGCTAGAATTGCTTTAGGTCGTTCTGTTCGAAATTATTGGATTGATTTTGATGAAATTTTCAAACGGTATTATTCTAATGGCGAGGGCTGAGATGGCGCATGGTTTTTAGAAATCGTGTCAGTGGCGGCGCAGCAAAAGTAAAAAAACTAAAAATATAGAAACAGCTCAAACTTTAGGGGTTTTAGGGGTTTGTGATCTCTTTCTATCTTTTTTGAGCGGGGGTGGAATTGGTGAGGATGAGAAACGCGTATAGTTTTTAGAAACGTGTCAGTGGCGGCGCAGTAATAATTAAAAAAATGGAAACTATAAACATACCTCAAACTTCGTTTTTAGGCATTTTAGGGGTTCCTGATAATTTTCTAATTTTTGTTGGTTGGGGTGAAATTGGGGGGGGGGTGTTGTAAAAGTGGACATTTTGTTGTATTTGTAGGCTGTCCATTGAACTGTAAAAAAAGACCTAGCGGCCTTTTTTTTTGTTGGAGGGCAGGCGATGATTTGTATGCAAGCTTCACGCTATAGGAAAATAATAAACTGGTATCATCCTAATGTGTGAAAAGTACTCAGTTAATCAACATGACTTAATTTTATTGCTTGGGAGCCGCCTTACAGCAGGACTGTCGCCGTTAACACTGTAGCTTGTAGGTTTATTGTATTATAAGAAGGCCACATTGTCCTGTAAAGAGGCCAGGCATTATCTGCTATAGCCGAGTGTCCTGGCACCCATTTCAGTGTTGATTGATTGTGGTCAGTCAGACTACTCAGTTCTTGTTGGCATACCCCGACCAGTGCAGACTTCATTTTGGGGATTTACAGTAACCTGATTGTGGTCTGACTGGCTGTAAGTATTGCGATCTTTTTATTGTTGTACACTCGGTCATTGTTTATCATTGCACAGTGCATGATGGCATACACCTCTCCCTAAAATACAGAAATGTATTTGTACTGAGTTACTACCATAATTACCACTCGTTGAACAATATACTATTACATCTACATATTTCATATAATGGTCTATCATCGTAGAATCCCACTTGACTAGTTTGCGATGATTATTGTTGGAGAAAAATTCTAGTTGTAGCTAGTACTGCTAGTGGCAGAACAAAAAATGGAGTCAAGTTGATTGACTCAGTACTTCCCACACATCATGATTTCATTTTATTGTTTTTCCATTACATAAAGCTATAGTCTGGAATCCCCTTACAACCAAATCATCGCCCACCCTCCCGCAAAGAAATGTATTGTACAACACAAAACTTTCGTAAATAGTTTCTTGCGCCTCCCTTCTTAGAAACTAGGACGCCACAGTTTTCATTCTGCATGCTTCAACTGAACGATGCAAAACGATCAGGAGCCTCTAAACCTTCTAAAAGCGAAGTATGAGCTGTTTTCATATTTTTAGTTTTTTAATTATTGTTGCGCCGCCACTGACATTTTTTCATTTTTTTTTCAGACACTGGCGCGTTTTCCACTCTCGCCGCGATAGTCAGTTCTTTGTCGAAATTTCATTAAAATCAATATAATAATTTTTGCTTTACGCAATATACAAAGAACGAAATTAAGCAATACTCGTATATGTACACATCACAAAACTGTCCTTGGTTTCTGTAATAGGCAAGGAAATGTTCGGATGGGCCTAAATAAGGGTATTATGCCGCTAGGTTTTTCATTCACAGGTCAATGGACAGTACAACAAATTTTGCAGTTTTCCAACGCCCCACCCCCCAACCACCCCAAATTCACCCCTACCCATCAGGAACCCCTGAAACGCCTAAAAAAAGTTTGAGGTTTTTTATTTTTTTTATTATTGCTGCGCTGCCACTGACATGATTTTTCCAATACATACGCGTTTTCCATCCTCGCCGCGGTAGTAATACTATGACAAAGTTTCATTAAAATCCATTCCACAACTTTTACGTTATTCAATACAAAACGATCTAAAGCAATATTCCTATGCATGTATTTATCAGAAAATTCTAAGTCCCTTGGTGTCTGGAATAGGCAAGGCAATGTTCGGATGAGCCTAAAAAAGGGTATTATGCCGTTAGGTCTTTCTTTTACAGGTCAATGGATAGCCTATTATGGTACAACACATTTTTGAGAGTTACAACCCCCCCACCCCCTTCAACCACCCCAATTTCACCCCCACCCAAAAAAAGTAGAAAATGATCAGGAACCCCTAAAGCAGCTAAAAACGAAGTTTGAGGAATATATAATTTTTTTGTTTTTTGCTAATTACTCCGCCGCCCCTGCACCGATTTTCAAAATTATAAGAACAATACCTACTATGACCCCACAGCATATCGCTGGCCAAATTTCATCACAATCCATGCAGCGGTTACTGAGATTACGACGTTACAAGAGCGCCGACAGACAGACAGACACACAGACACACAGACAGACAGACCCACAGACAGACCGACGGAAATGAGTGACGTGGTTTTCATTATGTAGGCATCATAACACGCCCCTCACCTATCGGTGTGGGAAGTAAAAGGAATTGAAGAAAAATTAATTGCTTTCTTTTCAGCATATCTTCACTAGTGGTTAAGAAGCATACCTTAAGCTTAAGTTACATCTCACTGATTTATTTGTTTCATATGCTATTGTGCTTTCCGCACTAAACAAAAAGTGATTTATTATAGTGATTACATACCTAAACTAAAAGATAAGATGCGGTTTCCACTGGTAGAAGGCCATGGCGACTAATGAGGGCCATGCGAAGTAAAACCCTGTATCAAGTTAATGAGGACTAGTATGGATAAATGATAACAGCTATCTAGACCAACAATGTAATGCAAACCTAACAGTATCTCAGTTGCTGGAATCAGGTAAGTAGTACATACTGCGATAACCTTTTCTTTAACATGCGCCTTGAAAGCGCGTGGCTCTATTAACTCCCGTATTTTTTATACTAGCTACCTGCGGCCCTACAACTATGAGGGCAGTGATATGAGAATAGGACAAGGGTACTTTTTGGAGGCACCTTATTTTAAAATAATTTTGCAGTTCATGGAGTTCGTACTATAGTGTCTGTTGTCTATTCAGGTGTACTGCAAATCGTCTAGAAACACTACTACTTAGAGGTAGGTAAGAATTGGTATCTATAGGTATAGGACGGCCACAACATGTTTTGCTAGCAAAAATCGACTATCACAATATATTGTTAATTAAAAGTTTTGGTTCACCAATTGAGGTTTTGAATTAAGAAAAAAATATATTTTTTTTGTGATAAATCGAAAGATCATATATAAGTTTTATAACAAAACTGTTTTTGTTTTCTGTTTTTTCGCAATAGTTCAAAAGTTATATCGAAATAAAAATGGGTTTTTGAATCGAGTACCGAAAACACGCCGACGGCTCCCGAACCCGTGTGACGTAACGATGGCGGTTAAGATGCTCCTTTGACCAACGACGTCCTACATCGATACTAGATTCTAGATTCCCAGCCAATGGTGCAAATACTTGCTAGTAACTAGTGCATATTTGTTGCAATATAGCCGATGAATGAAGTTTGCAGCTCGAGACGACCTCTACGATCGAAATAAATATCTTTTTGAATGTTTGAAATCAGATTACAGATTCCAGTAAGTAAGTACCTAATCAAATATGTCTTGTTAAAACTATCTGGTGCATGTTCCGCTGGCCTAGTGGTTAGAGTGTTGGGTAATGGATCCGTTGGTCTATGGTTCAAACCGCAGCCTGTCCAATTTTTTTTTATCAAATAATTCATTCATGTGCTTTTTGCACTTGTTACATACATTTTTTTCTACGATCAACATAAATATGTTTTTGAAGCAAATTCTATCAGACATATTACTTGCACTGCATAGTGCAAAAACTAAGTACAGGACGCGGTGGACAATTCAAAAAATCAGTGCAAATGGTGTTTGTCCGTCAATATCAATCGCCAGTATTTTTTTTACATGTAATAGTTGGTTAACAAAACAAAATCCATTCATTTTTTAAGTTTTTAATATAAACGTAGATGCTTTTCTGTTAAAATTTTTGTTAGTAATTTCATCTTATATGAAATGAATCCAATTTTTTTTAATAGATTATTAATATGTACTTACTGGTACTCGATTCAAAAACCCATTTTTATTTTGATATAACTTTTGAATTATTGCGAAAAAAAGAAAACAATAACAGTTTTATTATAAAACTTATATATGATCTTTCGATTTATGACAAAAAAAAAATTGATTCAAAACCTCAATTATCGGCTGCTTTTTAATGCAAAAAAGTAGTATTGTTCAGTTCTCCATTGATGGAAAGATTTTAAGCCTTACAACAAAGATGCGCATTTTCATAAACACTTTTGATGATAAGTTTATTTTCTACGACCCCTTGGTAAGGGTAGCAAATGGCCAAAGTTGACGGGTTGTGCCAAGTAATTGTACAATACGAGTATTACAGGTATTCAGGATTAAATACTTTTGAAATATATATAACTATTGCTGCCTGCTGCTTGCTAACTATATAACTATATAATATATAACTTTTCGTCCAGACCTAACGGTTGCAGGTGTGGTGTAAATATTGTAAGGCCTGTGTAAGGCCTGACGCCGACGTAATGAGGGGACAACAATAACTTTGTTTTGTTTCTAGAGTCGTTTTATTTCTATGGCATGGTCTGTATATTTAGATACCTTCTTAACATAGGTGTTTTGAATGTTCATATCACTGGAAATAGCAGCAGTATCTATCAAATAAGTCATTTTATTGGCCTGTGACCGAAAAACTATATCTGGTCTATTGGCCATGATATACGTATTTCATCCCAGTATAATTTATATTGATTGTTTTCGAGTACTGATGTTAGTGTGTAATTGCAGTATGGATCTCTGTTTTATATTAGTTTGTTTGTTGTGTCTATGTCTAGCTGTATACTAGGAGTACTACGATTTTTTTAACAGAGAGATGCAGCCCGGGCTCCCACACACCGAGCTGCTGTTCCATTACCCGGTGACTACTCCTCACACCGTGAGGTGAGCAATCACTGGGGCCGCGAATCGTGCGTCCTAGGTAGACGAAAGGACCCAACTATGACTGTCTTCTGCATTTTGGCGGTTACGATTGCACAGTACAGAGAGCCGCGTATGTCTCATTCCATCTAGGGATCTAATGATCATAACCAGCAAACTTACAATATGGTCTGGCCAGAGCCAGCGAAGTTGTCCGAGCAGCTCCTGAAATTTCGTCCACTTTTTCTCCTCGTTAGAGACGATGTTCACCTTGACAATGGACGTAAGCCGTACCAACCTACATCTTACACGCCAACAAGACATGCAGAAGCGTATCTGGCGCCTGTCGGCAGACTGTGCAACGGCTCTCTTGTATATCTACACCTATAACCCTCTACGGTATGCCAAGGTCAAGGTGTCAAAGACATCGTCTTGAATCCGTTATAAAGCCCTCAGTCTCCGACTTCAACCCTCTAGACCCTAGGAAAGAGAGGGTCAACTGCTCAAACAAGCCATGCTCTTCCAGGTGCTTGTAGAAGATCCCACGCATTGGCTCATATTTAAGAAGTCTTAAAAGGAAGTCGACTTCGCAGTGGCGGATTTAGAGGAGGGGCGAGTGGGGCTTACCCCCCTAGAGCCCTACGGAAGCATGTTATATTTATAGAAATATCAAAAGGTAACCTTTTTTTGCTCTTCAGCAGACCGTGGCAGCTCTGGTCTGCCCCCCCCTAGACCCTAGAGCTGTAAGTAATGGGAACACGGAATATTTACATAAATAGGAAAAGAAGTTGGTTTGAGAGCCTTTGTTTTTGCTGTTAAGCGTGTCCATGTGGGTGAATTTCCAGCTCTAGCTCATCATGAAATTCGACCACGACAACACTGGTCCGCCTCTCCCTAGAGGAAATCCTAAATCCGCCACTGCGACTTCGATAGCTTTTATTTGAGCAATATATGGGATTTTAGTTGTGCAAATATACTATTATTCTGACTTTATAAATTTGTCTCGCATAATTGGGGTAGCAACAGTGTTGACGAGCCTTGCCAGGTCAACACCTGAGCTATTTTATTGTTTTGAATTTAGGAAGGTTCGTACAAGATTACAGGTATCCAGGATTACAGACTTTTGGAATACCTTGTGTAACTTTTTGTCCAGGCATAACTGTGGCAGGTGTGGTCTAAATGTGGTTGGTGTAAGGCGTGAGACCGACATAATGAGGGGGACAATTATAATTAATAAAAAATAAATAATAATAATTATCGATACTGACTACCTTCATCACTGAGATTTTTGGCTTGTTTGGCTCGCTTGATCTTTGATATCTTGGAGGATATACGGGAAAATTAAGTATAGCATTTTTTATATAATTGTAGTACAGTTTCAATGTGTGGGACAATAGGAAATTATTCAAATCCTAAAAGGCAACTTTAACTTTGAATGAGGTACTGAAAGCTACTCACACAGTTTGGGGACAGCAAACTTCCATTTTAAATATTTTGGCTATTACATATAGTCTGTCTCAGCAAAAATTTGCCACCCATCTTATCTCTGACATGATAAAAAAAATAAAAATTGCCTCGAAACTTCGATTATTATTTCGAGGGGAAACTCTTCCAGCGATTACGTTATTATTGTGCCATCAACCCCCTCACCCCCAGCCACCCCTGCTTCAAAACCTTATATGAGACCACGATACTTGTGATATACTATTTTGAAGGGAATTCATTTGCAAATAGAATAGAATAACTTTATTCGTCCGTTAACCATATGTCAAATGGATTGTATATGTCAGAATATTGCATAGATATATATAATATAGATACACACATAATGTATAAAGAACACACAAAATACATACAAGTATGATCATACATGAAAATTTGTGAAAGACAGTTATACAACATATAACAAATTAACGATATGCTAACACAGGAGTACAGAACAGAGTATTCTATACTGTGAGATGGTTTACAAATTCCTTTAAATCGTAAAAACAGTTACTAGTCAATAAAGCTTTTAATTTTCTCTTGGATAAGTGTTCACTTACAGAGTTTTTCAAATCCTGCGGAAGTAAGTTAAAATAGTGACATCCAGCCAGAATAGGAGACTTTTTGTAAAAACTGTGAGAATGTTTACTAATTACAATATTATTTTTATAACGAATGTTATATGTATGCAAGTCATTATGCTTAACATACTTATCCTTATTCCTGAATGTGAATAATAATATTTTAAGTAAGTAAATACATGGAATAGTAAAAATTTTATAGTTTCTAAATGCATCTCTACATGAGGCACCAAGGGGTAATTTAAAAATCAATCTCAGTATCCTTTTTTGCAGTACAGAACCCTTTGCACTCCAACTGCCTGACCCCAGACATTTATGCAGTAAGAAAGTGTTGGACAGCAGTAAGTGTAGTATACGTTCAGCAACGACTCTGTGTTTAGCATGCTACTGAGGTTATTAAATTTAATAAGTAATAGCTTTTATTAAGTTTGTTACACATATCGTCAATGTGATAACTCCATGACAAATTACTATCAATTTCAACTCCTAACAGTTTAGTTCTTTCTGGTGCAACTATATTGTGCCCTTGGAGACTGGCTTTTGGGTGGAATGGGGATCTTTGTTTACTATGGAATTCTATTAAAACTGTTTTGTCGGGATTGATTATTAATCGATTTTTCTCACACCATACAGTGAACTCATGAGTAATTGTTGTGATTTTTATAAGTAGTTGTTCCATTGATATGTCGCTTAAAACTATAGTGGTATCATCTGCATACAAGACGGTTCTGGCGAAAGGTGAGAGATGTAGTGGCAGGTCGTTGACAAAAAGTAAAAAAATGAGAGGGCCTAGAACGCTTCCCTGAGGTGTCTCCACTTACAGTCAAAAATGTCTGACACTATACTATCCAATTTGATGAAGAATTTTCGATTAGTTAGAAAAGATTTTATCCAGTCTTTACGTGGGCCACGCAAACCGTACCTTCGAATTTTTTCAGATACAAACTCAGTACTTACGATGTTGAATGCTCTAGTGAGATCGAACATTATGGTGTACTCGAATTGGAGGTTGACTCACTATTATGGAAGTAAATACAAAAAATATTGTGATTATCAAAATGCAAGATTATTATTCCCTATCATTTCTCAAAATATTATCGTAAGAAAGGTTCCAAATGGGAGTCATTTTGTTCCATACAGATGTAAAGGCGATACTCAAAATGTCTTCGACTGTTTTTATGGGGACATTTGGAATCCAGTTTATATTTCGCATCCCGGTCCTATAGACGATCTCCACAGTGACTCTGGAGATGTTGAGGGATGTGCGGAAATATTCTGAATATCATCATCTCTGGTAATGAAAATATTACCTCATTTTGATAATCGCCATATTTTTTATCAACTTCCATACACATTCAATCCAATTTCACTGTGTATTTGCTAATGAATATCCTTCAAAATGAGGTATAACAAGTATCCTGAAACCACGATTCAAGATTTTGAAGTAGGGGTTACTGCCGGTTAGTGGAGGTGAGGGGGTTGATGAATGCCCGGATAAACCATAGGGCTAAAGGGGCGGGAGCCCCGGGCCCCGCGGTTCACTGGGGTCCCGCAAAGGGCTATATTATTTGCATGTTATTCATAAAGGGCCCCTTAAGGGTCTAGGTTATAGCGCGCGAAATTGAGAATTCAAGAAAAGACGTATTTCCGTGTTAGCGAGGAGGCGTGGCCGCCTGTTCCCTTTCTCTAGTGTGTGTCTCTAAGATGAGGGGAGGTAAGTCCAAAAATCCAAAGGTCAGGTCAAAAGGTCCAAAGGTAAGGTCCAAAGGTCACCATAAAAATGAATTTTGCATTTCCAAGCTCCTGACGTTACCTTTAAACTTACAGTAATGACTCAAAGAGCAAATTGAAGAAGAAAGCTTGCGCTTCTGCAACTATTTAGCCTTTTTTGATATAGTGTTTGGTTGTTAAATTACAGGCAATTATAGAATGTAATTTTGCATTGCGAGTTTTTTTGCACATTAAAAAACTTTTTTGAGAAAATCGAAAATAGTTGTCATTCATTAAGGTCCTAACTATCGACTTCTGAAATATTATATATGTAGTTTGAAAATAGAGTGAGTTATGCGAAAAATTGTGAGTCCGTGTTTTACATGGCAAATACGTATGTATAAATGTGTGTATCCAGGCCCCTTAAAACTATAATTGGTCCCATAAAAGCTCAATCCAGCGTTGGGTTGATGGCACAATGATTCGGTGGAAGAGTCCCCTTCGAAATATAAATCGACGTGTCAAGCGAATTTTTATTTTTTTAATTATTTTAGAGATAAGGTGGGTGGCAAATTTTAGCTGGGGCACAGTATATAGAGAAAAATCGGATTTTTTAGGTTTAACCATGGACGAAAATGAATCATCAAGCAGAGGAAAATGGAAAAATAAGACCGAAGCTCTTCTATCATGCATTGGATATGCTGTAGGTTTTGGTAATGTGTGGAGATTTCCGTATTTAGCTTACAAGAATGGAGGTGGTTAGTATGACAATTTTTTTCTTATTCGGTGTTCAAAAATAGGTTACGTGGAAAGTTGAGATTTTTGAATAGATGTACTTGACTGCATGCTTCTGCAATAATTCATAATTTTCCTCAGACCAGGTTAAGGAAAATAAATTGCAAAAATAGTAACTAAACAAAACTTGAAACCGATAATGTACATAAAATTCGAAAGAAGATATATTATTGACATATAATTAAAATACACAGCTGTTATTATCTATATCTACTGACAGCAGGCTAATTATTATTCCGATATTATACCTAGCAGCGTGATCATAGCGATTTTTCTTATCGATAAATGTGGATAATTATCAAAGCAACGTAATTGGCATGGTTTTGAAGCTAACAAGGCATTGCTTATGGTACGAGGGAGATTCGAGAATTATATCAAATCAAATCAAATCATTTATTGGTCCAAAGATCTAAATACACAGACATAGGACAAGTCAATAAAAAAGAACAAACAAATTTACACCAAAACAAATATGGTACAAACAAACATACGGTTAAAATTAAAACTAAAACTGCACAGGGAACATTTTTTTTTTCGTTTTCACAGTTAACAGAATTTCCTATTATAAGTCAATACATTCGGAAGTAGAGTAAAAGCACTTATCGATAAGAGAACTCTTCAGATGCTTACTAAATAAGTGGCCTGCAGAAATATTCTTTATCTCTGCAGGCAAAGAATTGAGGAGCCTATAACCCATATAAAAAGGACTATTTTCGTAAGTTGTTGTATTGTGTTAGATAGATCTAAGAGAAGTGGACGCCCGCGTAGGGTAAGAATGTAGATCAGAGTTTTTTTCGTGGGTACTTGAATATCGTCTAGCAAAAAGTATAAATTTGTAGATATAAATTGAAGGTAACGTTAGTAGGTTGTATTTCCTAAAATTGGTTCTGCATGATTCGTTATACTTCAGCCGAAATAACAGTCATAAAATCCGTTTTTGAGCAACAAACGGTCTTACCGCAAATGGGGAGTTACCCCAGATGATAATGTGATATGCAATATGACTGTATACCATGGCATAATACACACGTATTAGGTGAGGAGTATCTGGGCAATTTCTTAACTGAAGAATAGCATACTATGCTTTATTTATTTTTTTTACATACTGATTCAGTATGTGTTCTCCAAGTCATATCACTATCTAAGTTCAGTCCTAGGAATTTAGTGTTATTCGAAAGCTCAAGTGCTTCCGTGTTGACTGCTGTATTAAAAGTTTGTTCTGTTTTTCGAGAAGATCTAATTCCAGAATAAAACTGCATAGATATTGTTTTATGGGAATTAACGACTAAAGAGTTGTTTGAGCACCATGACGTGAACTCAGAAGCGATTATATCTAGCTTTGTCTTCAGTTCCTCGATGGTATCTGCATGAGCACTTATGGTGGTATCATCAGCGTAGAGTATCAAGCAGTCTGTAGTTATATAAGATGGCAGGTCGTTAACGAACAAAATGAAAAGCAATGGACCCAATATTGAGGCTTGAGGAACCCCTTTGCTAACATTAAATTCGTTTGATTGGTAGCCTTCTACCCTGATCACAAATTTTCTGTCACAAATGTAAGTCATCAGCGATGTTAAGAATTTACCACGGAAACCTAGAGCGCATAGTTTGTGTTCTAATATACTTGGTTCAATCGTGTCGAAGGCCTTGGACAGATCAAAAAAAAGTGTTCCAACTAATTGCTTTTTATCTAAATGATGGTAGATATACTTAACAAAGTTATAAGATGCAGTTTCTGTAGATCTGTTGGGCCAAAATCCATTTTGACACTCGGTTAGTAAATTGTGTTTAGAGATGTAGTCAATCATGCGATGGTATACAGATTTTTCTATTATTTTGCACATAATTGTCGGAACTGTGATAGGACGATAATTATCAATCGAGAGCACATCACCCTTTTTAAATACTGGTATAAGCTTACCTATTTTTAACCCTTTGGGAACGTTCCTTCAATTATATTTGATATTTCTGAAGCTATGTGTTTAATGATTTTAACAGGTAAATTGTCGACTCCCACGGATATATAATAGTTTTTATAAAGCCTAAGAGCTAAACTGGGCTAGTGTGCTGATAACAGTGGCGTATATAATGGGGGGGGGGGGGGGCGCAGAGGGCCCGGTCCCCCCCCCCCCCCCGAAACCAGCCACGCATTCAGTTTTGACGTCTGGGAAGAGGCTGAAGTGGTTGCCAAAAAATATAATACTGAATAAAATTAGCAGCGACGTCAAAATGTAATCTAATAATAAAGCAAATAGGACAACTTTAACGATCATACATGTCTGATTAGGAAGTAGGTACACCTTGATTTCTTTGCTTCAATTTAGAATTATTATCTATAAAAATAGAATTTTACATTTCTAATATGCATATGTGTTATACATATATAATTATTTCCGTTAATATAAGAACATTGTTATTTTATATTTAGGTTAGGATTATAATACGCCAATATTATAACGTATGAAATAAACGGTAATTTTTCCGATAGGCCCCTCCGAAATCGATTTCTATATACGCCACTGGCTGATAATACACAATAACGTTTCAATCTTGGTACTAATAAAATTGCCACTACTATTGAAAGAAATATTAATGTTAACATAAAGACAGTAAGAACTGCGGTGCGTTATTAATTTAAAAATGCTATTATTGTATCTTTATCCTCCAAAGCTTATTCGACATATTCAATATACAGGGTGGAGCATGTAAGGTAACCCACTTTCTTATCTCAGAAGCTATATGGCGCAGTACTGCGCCGCAATTTAACATGTCTGATGTCAAAGGTCGTAGACACAGTGGAGCGGTTTCCTGCTTGCATGCCCTCGCAAGCAGGCAGACTGCTTTCACTGTGCGTACGAAAGCAGGCAACCCGCACCCACCGGCGCTGAAAGTGACTTATAAATGCATGTACTAAGTTTATTTTCCCCGCTTTGTCTGCTTCTGCCTGCGAGCGGTTCGGCGCTGGATAAAGCAGGCTACGTGCTTTCACTGTGCCTGCATACATAACCTACTATAGGTATTTTGAATTTCCGTAAGACGAATATCGGGTTGACTTGAAAGAATGCAAACTATTCGAAATCTATCAACTTATACATATACGACATGTTTATATGAAAATACAGGGTGGGGCATATTAATCAAGTGTTTTTGAAATAATCATAAAATTATTAGTTTTTGATCTAAAAAAATTATTGGTAGTAGAACATAGCTGATAATAAACCGTATCTAAGTGCAAAAATTACATCTGGCATATGATGCAGCCGTTCACGAAAATTGCACTCCACTGTTTCCAGCATGTCTCTGTTGATTTTTGAGAGATTGCATGGCGAATTGCTTCCTTCTCTGCGTCTAACGTACGGAGTTTGGCCCTTTAAACATGTGACTTGAGTTACCCCCATAGAAAAAAATCACAAATTGATAAGTCGGGAGACCAAGGAGGTCATGAAATGCCACCAAACCTCGAAATTGAACGATTTGGAAACAGGTGGCGAAGAACAGCCATGGATGCTCTGGCGGTGACCCCATCTTGCTGGAACCACAAATCTTTGATATCCACACCTCTTCTTTGCAATTCAGGTATGAAAAAGGTATTCACCATATGAATGTAGCGTTCAGATGTTACTGTAGCGGTGACCCTCGCGGTGACCCCATTTTCTCCAAAAAAATATGGGCCAATGATGCCACGCCATATGCCACGCGTTGTTCTAGCGTCTATGATGGCAAGTGGCAAGTAAGAAAGTGAAATGGTTTGAGTCAAGGAATGGATTGTAATAAACCGCGCGCTCCTCCCTTTTCTAATATATGAGTACTACTCAAACCAAAAACACTTGGTTTTTATGCCCCACCCTGTGCATATAACTAATCAGGTACTAAATATAAGGGGGTCCGCCCCATTTAGAGTATTTCGAATGTAATTACGAAAAACATGGCGTTGAATTGAAAAACTTCAAATTATCTGGAATCTGTCAACTTTAGGTATAGGACATACTTATATGAAAGCAAAGAGAACTAAGCAATGCATTCGACCAAACTAGAATATACAAGGGGTTCCATTTGAAATAGTCCAGATATCGCTGTTTCAAAGATTGCTCCTTCCAATGACTGTAGCAAACATCCTGTATATTATTTCTCAATAGATATACAAAAATAGTTAAATTCCATTTCCTAGTGGAATTTTTAGATCATGGTAGTAGTGATATGTGTCTTACAGGGCGGCTAAAATGTGAGTTTTGGAAAAAAGTATAATTTCGATATACACAAAAAAACCAGACAGAAAATCGCAAAATATATAGGTTGTTCGATTTGAAATAAAAAAAGTTGACCTTAATTCAGGCACAACAGGCCACCCTGTGTATACAGAATTACAGTAAAATTATAACTCATATCAAACCACTTCCGTGTTTAACTTTTTGTTCTATCTCATATAGTTTCTGAGATCAGGTAGTGGGTTATCATACGTGTCCCACCCTGTACATCATCATAATATTATTCTGTTCAGCTCCTTTACAGGCAATCGAAATCTCAGTGTTCATAGCTTGATATCAGTTTTCTGAATGTTCAGAATCTGTCTGTTTTTATTATCATTGTACTTGATTGATTACATGTATATAAATTTAATATATTACCCATATATTTTTGACGTGCTCCACTACTAGCTATTTTATTAACAGGTGCTTTTCTGGTACCCTATCTTCTGATGCTGTTTTTGTGTGGGATTCCTCTATTCTTCATGGAATCTGCCCTTGGACAATTCTCTAGCACTGGATGTATAACTGTGTTCAAAATATGCCCGCTGTTCAAAGGTATCAGACATCGCAATAAAGTGTTATCGAACAAAAAAGTTACATAAAGGCTTATTCGTGTCTATGTTCGAACTAAAGAATGTTTCAATAAGACCGAATTATTCAAACTCTCTTCTATGTTATATTGAAACAAACGGTGTAATATAAGGATAATATAACCGATCAAAAGTTGACATGTAAGAGTTAGTACAGGGTTCGGAA
Organism: Callosobruchus maculatus; assembly: GCA_951848785.1. Taxonomy (NCBI): domain Eukaryota; kingdom Metazoa; phylum Arthropoda; class Insecta; order Coleoptera; family Chrysomelidae; genus Callosobruchus; species Callosobruchus maculatus. The sequence continues at coordinate 918,805 of CATOUR010000113.1, forward strand.
CAAAGGACGAGCGTTTTTGAAATGGCTAGAACTCTTCCCCCATTAGAGCAACAGAGGTGCCCTCCAGCTCAGAAACGTCTCTGCTTTATGCCGGACTCTGTATATGGGTGTCCCAAAAAATAGTGTCAAGCGGAAGTCCAGAGATAGAGCACACTCAGAAGTATCTGAATCATCCCCATATATGTTAAGCAATTTTTTGTAGTTTCCGAGTTAAGAATTTTTTTCTGAATGTTAGAGAATTCTCTACCTTGACAAAATAAAACTGTTCCAAAAGAAAAATTAAAAGACTTTTCCAAATTATCTTTTTTTGGTAATTAATCTCCAAGGGTTTACTGTTTATATATAAAATAATCGGCTTCGTAACTGATGAAAGTCATACAAATTTTAGTGTAAAGCGAAAAATTTACGATCTGATAATAATTATGATTTAAATCTTCGACTAGCAATAAAAATCCAAAGAGGCGATTTCATGATTTCTAAGCAGGTATAAAAACTTCTTCAGACTCTCAGCTATCACAGTCATTGAAAAAAAGTAGTACTTAATGGGTCCATTTTTGCTCCAATTGACCTTCACAGACACGAGGCGAAGATTTCTTGAAATTAGCGATGTGATTTTCAATTCATCAATAACTTATGTTAACGCGCTAAAAGCAGAATTATTTGTCAGTACCGTAATAATAAACGTTAAAAACGTTCCATAAATTGAATATTTATTAAAAAATATCCTATTTCTTGCTAAAAAACCACAAGGAGCGCATTCTTCAAAACCGGTTTTTACATGAGCGACAACAAAAAGGGCTAACGCTAAACGCAGTAAACGATGGGGATGTTAGAAAGAGATAGCTATGGTATTGTTGTGTTGTCTTTTCAAAATGTGTCACTGCATATGTAGTGTTCGTTGTCTTTATTCAGTCGTCTGTTTGTGCAGCTTTAAAACGATACGCTTTTGTTTGGATTGGTGTTGTTTCTGTTGTCTGACTACTTGGCTATTCCTACGGACCTTGAGTGCACGACAACTGAATTTACGATGCTGTTTTCTGCAAGAGACTATGCAATAAATGGATAGGTCGTGGTGTGGACCCACTGAATAGCCTCCACGGTCACCTGACTTAAATCCGATAGAGTTTTTTGTTTGGGACTACTACAAAGAACTAGTTTATGCTAAAGAATGTAGAAACATCAGCGAATTACGCAACAAATTAACACAGGCTGAAGAAACAATAAAAGTCAACCGAAGAGCTTTTGTTAATTTAAAAAACAGTTTTTTCAGAAGATAGACTATGCATCGAACAAAAAGGTAGACATTTTGAAAATTTGTTGTGAAATTTAATAAACTTAGTAAAGAAATTGATAATTTCCTTTCATTTTACAATTTCCCACTCACAAAGTCGTGACACAGGTGGTCACCTATCGATATTCTGGTCGCACTGAATGTTTTTTATTGCGGCACTGACATTCATTCTACTATTAGCGGCCTAAAGTTAGTTATTGTTTCATTTAAAATCCCATCGCTAATTTCAAGAAATCTCCACCTCTTGTCGTTGAAGGTCGATTGGAGCCAAAGTAGCCCCGCATTAAGTACTCCTTTTTTTTGTGATTATGATAGCTGAGAGTCTGAAGAAGTTTATAGACCTACATAGAAATCATGAAATCACCTCTTTACATTTTTAATTGCGAGTCGGAAATCTAAGTCATAATTAACAGAACGTAAATTTTTCACTTGACACTAGAATTTTCATGACTTTCATCAGATTTAATAAGCCGATTCCTTTACGTATGAACAGTAAACTCTTAAAGATTAATTAACAAAAAAGAGAATTTGGAAACGTCTTTTAATTTTTCTTTTGGAACAGTTTTAAGTTGTTGAGGTAGAGAATTGTCATATATGGGGGTAATTCAGATACTTCTAGGTGTGCTCTATCTCTGGACTTCCGCTTGACACTATTTTTTGGGACACCCTGTATTATTATACGGTAAACAGATAGTGAACGTGAGGTAGATTTAAGTAATTTAGAATTAGTTCGTAGTTCTTGAAGTTTCAAGAAGCTGGTCATAATATTGGTATACAGGCCCTATTGCGAACAGCTTGCTATTGTCGAATCCAATATTTCCTAAACCTTAAGCTGCTCCGTTTTCAGGTGCCGGATATGCCATAATTATAGTGAATATGATTGCAAGCACCTATTTTAATTTAATCAGCACCTATCCCATTATGTTTTTGACGTACGCTTTCAACGACCCATTGCCATGGTCAAGCTGCGATAATTATTGGAACACAAAGGACTGCATAAAGGTACTAGAATTTCTGCTACTCCAATGGCTCGAAAGAGAAAGCGTTATCATGAAACAGCTTTTATTAGTTACTACTATAATTAATTCTAAAATAAATTTAGCTGAAAGTTGATGGAGCTGGGACTCAAGTAAATGACAGTATTTATCGAAACTCGAGTAGGACAGTAGTAAAGACACCGGCAGATGAGTTTTTCCAGTAAGTAATCAATTTAGAGGAATAAAGTAATTGAAGATGTAAGTGAATTTCAAATGACATAATAATAATAACAATGATATGAAACAAGGCAGTACTATTATTGGGGTCTTGAATAATTTTTTTTTGTGATATATGGAATGATCACATATAGGTTTTATAACAAAACTACATTTGTTTTCTTTTTTTTCGCAATAATTCGCAATATCAAAACAAAAATCTGTTTTTGAATTTAGTACCGAAGACCCGTCGACACTTTTCGAACCCGTGTGACGTCACGATGCTGCATTCCTTTCACCAAGGACGTCCTACTCCGATAGTAGTTCCTAGATTCCCACCCAATCGTGAAAATAGTTACTTGCAACGTTTTGAATGCTTCAAATTAGATCACAAATTCCAGTAATAAAGTAAATGTACGTAGTAGTAGTAAAAATACCTAATCAAATAGGTTTCGATCTATGTTCGAGTGGGGGATTAATTCCGAGGCCTTGCAACTCTTTTTTATTTTTTTCTACCAAAACCCTTATTGATATGTTTTTGCACATGCTGCACACATTTTTTTCTTCAATCGACATAAATATGTTTTTGAATCAAATTTTATTAGATTTTACAAGTACAACAGAAATTACTAATAATTTTACTTTTTTGGATTAAGTTCAATTTTGATATCGCAATCAGAGCACCTGGCGATTGATATCAACGGACAAACGTCATTTCCACTAATTTTTTTAAATCTCCACCGCCTCCGGTACTTAGTTTTTGCATTATGTAGTGCAAGTAAAATGTCTAGTAAAATTTGATTCAAAAACATATTTATGTCGATCGTAGGAAAAAATGTGTGGAACATGTGCAAGCTAGTTGTTGTGCTTATAATATTTGGGGTTTCGTAGATCGAAGTTGATTTATTGACAGGTCGGGGATATCCTCATGGATAGGGAGTTGTGTATTACTGGTTATTTTCTTATATTCTTTTCTCAGGGCAGGTGGAGGTATGTGGCTGATTGTTGGGAGCCAGTAGGATGGGGTAGTCTCAATGCAGCACTAATCGTTCTCATTGAAATGTTAAGTTGAGTATCCACTTTTTTGGTATGTGCGCTGTTCAGCCACACCGGTGCACAATACTCGGCAGCAGAGTACACACCAAACTAAGTACAGATGTTCGCAGTGTATTTGCTGAAGCCCCCCAGCTAGTGCTACATAGTCTTTGGATAATATTATTCCGAGTACTTATTTTTTGCGCTGTTGTTTCGACGTGTTTTTTAAAGGATAGGGTTCTATCCAGGATTACCCCAAAATACTTTGGATACCGTTTATAGGGTAGGGCTGTATTATTCATTTTGACATCTAACTCATAATTTGTCTTGTTGTTATTAAGGTGGAAGCAGCTGACTTCAGTTTTATTTAGGTTTGGTACTAACCGCCACTTGGTAAAATACTAACGAAGTAGGACGTCGTTAGTGGAAAGGAATACGGCATCGTGATGTCACATTAGTTTGGAAGCAGTCGGCGTGTCTTTGCTACAGGATTAAAAACCCATTTTTATTTTGACACAGCTTCTGAATTATTGCGAAAAAAAAAAGAAAACAGAAATAGTTTTCTTAGAAAACTTATATATGATCTTCCCATTTATCATAAAAAAAGTTTTTTTTTCATTCAAAACTTTGGTATCGACTGACTCTCGGCTCTCTCCTGCTCTCTCTCTTCACTTACTTCTCTCACCTTAATCCTTAGATCAATAATTATCACAACTATTAATTATCGTTCATTAACGATGTAATACATTGAAACACTAAGTAAACATTGTCGACTAGAAGAAGCTCCTCTCGACGTCGATGACACTTGTGATACAAAATTGGGTCGCAAATACTGAATTGTTGAGAAGGACTGGGCTAGGGCATTGTTATTTGCAAGTGGAGAGTCACATCGTGGCCAAGTCTCTATTTTGTAGTACATAACTGTAATTATGAGCATAATGAAGTTGCTATTGTTTTTAGCTTGGAAATACTGAAGATATCCTCAAGCATAGAAGAGATTGGATCTGTAGATAGTTTTCTTCTATTATGTAACATAATTTCATGGATAATAGTATATCTATGCATCATGCGTGGGATACAATCAGTAGGCAAGGTGATATATTTCACAGTGTCATTCCCTTTTGTGATCCTATTTATCCTACTCATCAGAGGACTAACTTTACCAGGTGCCTGGGATGGTGTATACTTCTACATCTGGCCAGAATGGAAACAGTTAGGAAACCTTAAGGTATTACAGGAAAAATAAATAATAATTAAGCTTTGCCCATATCGAAGAGGTCGGAGCATACTGATGGTCGCTTTACTATGATTTCTTTGCCACCAAATGACATTATTTTGAGGTGTTTCAATATACTAACCAGCCTCATCAGGCTGTTATGGCTAAGCAAAATGCACAGATATATAAAGCCGTTAAGGTGCAAAAAGCATGGAATACTCTATTTCTACATGAATAAAATTCCAGTTTAATTACAAAAGTTTAATTACAAGAGATAAACAATTCGTGATTCAGTATAGCCGTGAGGGTATATACTATATATGGTCACTTACCCGAATATTAATGCCCTTACTTATAATGTACATTTGTAATAAGGGCCCAGTGATATGACCGATCACTCTCAGCAGTAATTCAAACAAGAACAAATATAGTTCAAAACAAACAAAAAACGCTTCTAAAGAACATCGGACTAAAAATAATTTTTAAAATAAGCCTAAAACAACTACGAACGAACAATACTAGTATTATTGTAAAAAAATGTCTGTCGATCATGCTTTTTTCACAATCATACTAATATTTTACTTTTTAGTCCGATGTTACTTAAAACCACGTTTTTTAGTTTTTTTAAATACATATAATATATGTATTTTCAATCTTTTGTTAACTTTATCATTAAAGCATGTTTTTTTAGTTTTTTAAACTGTATTTATAAATACTCTGTGTAATGAAGATGAACAATTATGTTTGATCATCATTCATAGTATAATCATTACCATTACTGCATTATACAGGGTATCCCACAACGATTAAGACAAGCAATATATCGGAACTGGGCAGTAGTAGCGAATTATAATTTTGGGGGTGTAAATTAGAGCAAATATAGTATCTTCTCTTATTATTGTGTCATCCAATGAGGTTTTTGTTTTTGGTCACGTGACGTCCGATCAAACATTTTAACGGGACACCCTGTATATTTGTGACTTTTTGTGTTCCTACCGATAAAACATTTCCAACAAACTAGCACACTTGTGGTCTAAAGTGATTAATTCAAGAGCTACAGGTAGTTAAAGGACTGTACCACAACCATTATGAAACACTACCAAAGTAATTTAACTGTAGGGGTACATGATATAATCAATGAAATTGGAACCATCCTTTAAGCACTTGTAGCCCTTAAATTGATCACTTTAGACCCCAAGTGTGCTAGTTTGTTGGAATTGTTTTATCGGGAGGAACACAAAAAGTCGGTGTCCCATTAAAATTTTTGAATCGGACCTCACGTGATCGAATACAAATACCTCATTGGGTGACACAATGACAAGAAAATATACTATATTTGCTCTAATTTACACCTCCAAAATTATAATTCGCTACTACTGCCCAGTTCTGATATATTGCTTGTCTTAATCGTCGTGGGACACCTTGCATAAAAAGTTGTGCTTTAAAAGTGACTCTAATATTATGTTAGGATTTTAGTAATCATTAAATTCTTTATATGAAGTTTCCTATTTCAGGTCTGGGCAGATGCAGCACTGCAGATATTCTTTTCATTGGGTCCTGGTTGGGGAGGAATTGTCAATATCTCCAGTTATAACGACTTCAAAAACAACTGTAAGCTGTAAGTTCTCCTAGCATAGACATACATTGTCATAATTCTTTGATTAATCTACTTCACTCAGAAACTATCAAAACTTCGAAAAACATGAAAGCACAAAGTTCGGGAATAATCTGATGTATTTTGTTGATTGGTACAATAAAATCTAAAGAGCAATATAATATATGAGAATATATAGAGTACGTCTCCTCAACCACCAAATTTGCTGCATCGGTTGCTCAGGTTTCTACAGCAATAGTTCGTTCCTCTCTGATGAGACATTTTTTTCAGTTTCGTATAATTCCATATCTCATGAAACACGTATATATATGTAGGCGGGTGTTTATACGACTAGTGTCGTTTCCCGCTCCTCGACTTCCACATCTGCCGGTCCCACCAGTCTCCCTCTCTTAGGTTCCTTTCACGCATGGCCTCTTGCACATCATCGCGTCATGCCCTTGGTGGTCTTCCCCTCTTTTTCCTTTCAGTTGGGATCCAGTCTCATATCCTTTTTGGGATTCTTGTGTTCTCCATTCTTTGTAGGTGACCGAACCATAGCAATCGCTTTGATTCTATCGTGTCAAGGATGGTACCGTTTACTTGCATTTCTTCTCTTACACGGACATTTCTCACATGTTCTAGGCGAGATGTTCTATTGCTGCGCCTCCAATAGTCCATTTCGGGTGCGAGTAACCGATCCTTATTTCTTTTTGTCAGCTCCCACGTTTCTGACCCATAGGTACAAACAGATTCAAAAATGGCGCTGGAGATCCTGTGCTTTGTCCTTTTAGTTATTTTGTCGCTCCAGAGGATATAATTCAGTTGCCTGATTATCCTTTTGCCCTGTCCAATCTTGTTGGAGATGTCATCTGTGCTTCTGCCACTTGAAGAAAGAGTTACTCCCAGATATTTAAACTTGGTGCAGTGTTTTATTGTTGCACCCATGCCAATGTCCAGATCAATTTGATCGTCGCGTCCAACAGACATGTACTTAGTCTTCGTCAGGTTAATAGTTAAACCAAAATCTTCAAACTCTTTATTAAGCATTTCTAGCATATATCATACCGATCTCCCTTATCAAAACCTGATCATATGCGAAGAGCAGAGTATAGAGCATAAAATCCCCAATTGGCAAACCCATTCCACTGCACTTCCTTTTCCACTGTTCCAAAGCTTCTTCAATATATATCTTGAAGAGTAATGGGGCTAAGGAGCATCCTTGTCTTAGCCCCTTGGACACCTTAAAGCCTTCCGAAATTTGTCCGCCCACTTTGACGTAGCTTTCACATCCGTAATAAAGTTTTTTGACTGCATTTATATAGGGCCTACTGATACGATTTCTCTCCATAGCTGGCCATAGCTTATTCAATGGCACAGTATCGTAGGCCTTTTGCAGATCAACGAATCGATCGTTGATGAAACAAGTAATTTCTAAAATTTAGTATTTATTGTTATTTCATAGAGATATCTCGTCGGATATGTAAGCAAAGCGACGTGAAATCTGTAGATAATTGAACAAAGAAACGTCTAACATAAGAGACGCATTTGTATAGATACAATTCTTTGAAAACATTATTTTTATTTTATATAACAGTTCTATCAGGGTGATGTTTTAGCTCATATTTGATTTGACTTATTAAGTTTTTTTTATCTTCCGGTCTCTTTCTTTGACACTTTGCCCATCAGCTCCATTTGAAGCAGTTCCTAGCTGTGTAGGCTACATGTTACACTATTTTAAGAAGTCAGCTTGTTTTGGCAACAAGCAGAAAGTTCTGCCGGTGCGTCATCTAGTACCCGAAGGTAACGGCAACCAAAGAGAAACGCTACTAACAGCAGTAAACTCTTTGGTGGAATGACAAGGCTCGTTCGCTTTTGCCACCAGAGGCACGGATTTTTGTACGCAAGCAGCGTATTAAAGCCGATATACGAGGGTTGCTCTACACCTCCGTCAATCCACCAGTACGCAGACAGCTGTTTCACGCTTATTTGCGATCATCAGTGTGCCATAGGTCGATTGACGGAAATAGAGAGCATCAGGATTTCATGTTAACAAAACATGTGAAACATGTGTAGGCAACAAGCAGAAAGTTCTGCCGGTGCGCCTCGTATATCAGCTTTTTTTGTTTAGTGTAATACTGTATAGGCTGGTGATCGAAATAAATTGAAACTCCAATTATTAATATTTATGATATAATACTACTACATATAGCTGCAGTGAGACTACAATTATTGTTGGTATCTTCACCAAAAACTTCTTTCACTAAGGAGCAAATAATGATCCAGAAGAAAATAAAATGGAAAACTGTTCGGAAAATGCAGAGGTATGTTCAAAGGCCGAGAAGGAATATAACTCGAAATTTGTTACAGGATGATACTTCATCTGACACTGCTTCCGACGAGTCAGACTACAGTCAAGATTACCATCCTTCTCTACCCTTCCATTTAGGTGATATTGAAGTTGTTTTAACACGTATATCATCTCGTTGCAGTAATTTTAAATCTAAAGATAAAAAACAGTCACTTTGGTATATTCAAAATTGCAAAAATATACGGCAGCTTAGATTTCCTCAAACATATAATACTCCTATATGGTCAGATGCAGTACCAAGGGTATAGAAAACAAGGCTGATCTGGGCAGCTTTAGATACATTGACCTATACTAGACCCTTCAAACTTGAAATTTCTACAAAACTAAGCTTGAATGATGCATTCTTCAACTTCAAAATTGGTAGTGTAATAAAACAACAGGATTTAAAATATGTATAGAACTAGTGGAATTGTAGTTTGACGCGTTTTGTTGCGCAAATGTTTACATTGTCTATTTTGGTCAGTAAATTATTACATCAAACCCTCCACTAAGACGCTTTGATCTATTGTGGTTCTATACTTACTGGGTAATTTTTCCAAAATACCATTAGGAGAAGTTTACGCACTATTTTTTTAGGTATTACTTTGGGCAGCAGGGGGAGTAGTTCCTGTGCTATTTTTTCAACCAGTGGAATCCAATATCTGTTCAGTCCTGTTGGGAAATTTGAAACTATGTAAAGTAATTTGAGGTACTCGATGTATGCACTGGAGTGCTTCACAAAAATGAAATCAAGTTGATTGACTCAGTACTTATATTACTGTGATACAATTTTATTATTTTCTCACCTAAAGTAATACCCCTATGTCACTTGGTTTCTGTACTGGACAAGCCAATGTTCCGATGGACTTAAAAAGCTTATTATGTCGCGAGGTCTTTCTTTCATAGCTCAATGTTTATTACATCAGTATACATTTATTTTTAGTTTTACAACCCGCCACCTACTAACCACCCTGATTTCATACCCACCCAAAGAAGTCGAAAATGATCAGGATTCTCTAAAACGCCTAAAAACGAAGTGCAGCCGTTACTGAGATTACGAGGCTAGGAAAACTCCAGCAGGCAGACAGACCAACGAACAGACAGACCGACGGAAATGAGTGACAAAGATTTTCGTTATGTAGATACCATAAAATGCCCATAAAGCATATGATCTCAAAATCAAAAATTTTCGCGATCACAATAGTTCCCTCACATATCGGTGTGGAAAGTAAAATGACCGTTTATACCTTACAATAACTGAAAATGTCCTTATTTCTCATGATAGCGATATAGGAGTATTACATATGTAATTTGTATGCTTTTAGGTAGAGAGTTATGAATTACATGAAGTGACTATAAAAGAAATCTAGAGATGGGATGCCAATCTTTTAACAGGTTGCCGCCTGCACTTGTTTGATGTGAATAATGGTCCGTTGAAATATTCTGAAATACTACATCGTGTCCTCTTTGAGACCAATGCTGCATCGGTTTAAGCACCTGCTAAAGGATTGGCATACCCGTCCGCTGTAAATCAATTTTCAACGCTTATTTTGTTTTTCAGAGACGCAATCATGGTACCGATAGTGAACATTGGTACCAGCATATTAGCAGGATTCGTCGTGTTTTCCGTGATTGGCTTCATGGCTCACGAAACTGGAATGCCAATTTCCACTGTGACCACAGGTGGGCCAGGTTTGGCCTTCATTACTTACCCAGCAGCAATCAGCCTGATGCCGTGGCCAAATCTGTGGGCAGTTCTTTTCTTTCTGATGCTGTACAATATTGGACTGGATTCCCTGGTGAGTTTTCGTAGAAATAAAGAGTACGTCACTTCTTCTTCTTCTTGAGGTACCAACTCAATTTAATGAAGATCGGCCACGCTTTTCTATGTTGTGCTCTCCTGAATAGAGTATGAGAATCCACTTCCGCCCAGTCTCTAACGTTTTTTGACAATGAGTTTTACCTGCGCTCCGGGCCTCCCTAGACTTTGATTTTGCCTTCTATTATTAGCTTCAGAAGGGCCTAATCATTATTTCTCATGATATGTTCAAGGTAGGCGGTTCTTCTCTCCTTTACGTGGTTAAGAGATTCTTGTTCATTCCCCACATGATAGGATACTTGTTACGCGGTGTGTCCAAGGCATTTTTGAGATTTGTGCGACACACCTAAATCTCAAAAGTCTCCATTCCATTCATTGTATTGATTCTCGTCATCCATGCTTCGACTCCATGCGGAAGGTTTGTGAAAAATTTGCAGAAGCTATATCTTATTTGGGCATTCAGACATTCATCGCTTAGTAGATTACGCATTTTAATGAACGTTGTTGGCTGTGTAATCTAGCTGCTTAAATATCTAAATTTCTGGACTTCTGATATAGACGTCCCGACAATTGAAGTCCATTCCTGCAGTCACAATTTAGTCTGGAAGCCCTTTTCTTTGTGATGCCGTGAAATATTGGACTGGATTCCCTGGTGAGTTTTCATAGAAATAAAGAGCATGTTACTTCTTCTTCTTAAGGTACCAACTCCATTCAGTAAAGATCTACAACGCTTTTCTATCTTCTGCTCTTCTGAGGAAAGTATAAGAATCCATTTCCGCCCAGTCTCTGACGTTTTCCAACCATGAGTCTTGCCTACGTTTCGGCCTTCTTTGGACCTCGATTTTGCTCTATTATTGGTTTCAGAAGGGCATATTCATTATTTCTCATAATATGTCCAAGATAGGCGGTTCCTCTCTTCTTTATGGTGGTTAAGAGATCACGTTTCTTGTTCATCCCCCACAGGACCTCGATATAAGTTACGCTGTCTGTCCAAGGTATTCTAATATTAGGCGGTACTCCTAAATAGCAAAGCACAAAAAGTGTATTGATTTTCATCGTCCGTGCTTCGACTGCATACAGAAGCTTCGGGAAAACATAACATTTGAAGAAAATATATCTCATTTGGACATTCAAACTTTTACCGCTTGGCAGGCTACGCATTTTGATGAAAGTTGTTCCGACTCTGTAATCTAGCTATCTAAATATCTAAATTTCTAAATTATTCAGATTGATGACCCGTGAATTTTAATATCTATTACCTGATGCACTAGTTAAAATAATCAGTTTATCATATACTTTGTTTCAGTTTGTGACCATAGAAACGGTAGTGAGCGCTATTGTAGACGACTTCCCCTATTTAAGAAAATTCCAGTTTTATCTGACACTCACCACAGTCGTGCTTTCAGCGTCTTTCTCGATACTTTATTGCACAAGTGTAAGTATTGTTAATACTATAAAGATGCATAGTAGTGGTAGGCGTAGTGCCCAGGCGAAACCAGGTGAGTAGGTCACATTTGGTCCTTTTTGCCAACTCCACGAAGTCAATACCAAAAAACATTCCAAACCTTCATGGCATCCTAGAAAACTCCTCCTTGTCGAAGCTACTAGACGTTTTGATAAAAGTCAGTATGAGAGCAGGCGACAGAAAAGATCTGACGCCGAAGGTAACGGCAAACCAAAGAAATTCGCTGCTAAACAGCAGCAGACTTCTTGGTGGAACGCCACGTCGCGTTCGCTTGGCCACCAGAAGAGCGCGGGTCTATATGCTGCTGCATACGAGAGCCGATGTACGAGGGTTGCTCTATATCTCCGTCAATCCACCAGTACGCAGACAGCTGTTTCACGCTTATTAGCGATCATCAGTGCGCCATAGGTCGATTGACGGAGATAGAGAGCATCAGAATTTTCATGTCTACCAGACATGTGAGAGCAGGCGACAGAAAATATCTGCCTGTGCGCCATCTGGCCCCCAAAAGTAACAGCAAACCAAAAAAAAATCGCTGCTAAACAGCAGACTTCTTGGTGGAACGCCACGGCGCGTTCGCTTGGCCACCAGAAGAGCGCGGTTCTATATGCTGCTGCATATGAGAATAACCCTCGTACATCGGCTCTCATATTTTTTTTTGTACTAAACTGTTTTTTACTCTTAGTATATGTTTTGAACTAAATTTAAATTTTTATCTATAAACCGATCCTACATAAATAACTTTTGTATCTTTTTAGTTAGTGAAAAAAGTAGTACTTTAAGGTATGAAGAAAAAGCGAGGTTAATTCTTTTTTTCACATTATTGCAAACCAATGCATGCTGCTGCGAATTACTAGTTCATAATTGTATTTAGCATTTTGCAGATTTTGTTAGAATTTTGATAGTTTCTTTTCAGTCATGCACTAGTATAGTTCGAAGTTCCATCTGCCCCAGATGCTGGGGGGGGGGGGAAGACGACGAGGCAGTGTTCCATTTCCTGGGTAGATGTGCAGTGTATCGCAACCTTAATGTTCAGATCACAGCATAGTAAACAACCAGCACAATAACTCAAGATGGCGGAAATTACACGCGCATCCCCACTTTTTGAGGGTTTTTTATAGGGATGCTAACGATATTTCGATACTTCTGCACTAATATCGAGCATTTTTGTCATCGATACTTTTTGAGGCATTCCAAGCTGGTATTGATACTTTTGTATCGGTATTGAAAATAATTATATAATTATTGAGGGGTGTAATCAGTTGCAAAAAATGCTCTGTACGAACCAAACGCGCCCATTTGGCTAGAAAATATCGATTTGGTACCGGTATCGGTATTTTCATTTTCGCTTCTCTATCCAAACTTCACAGCCGTAAAATCATCCATAAACCCTTCCAAGGTCAAATTTGTTGGGAACCATTTTTATGTAGGAAATCCTCAGAGATAGTATATTGGTTGTTTATTATGCTGTGGTACAGATATTCAGCACGACGGAGCTTGTAGGCAATCACTATATTCAGCGGGATGGTCGGACATACTGACTTTCGTCAGGAGGCCTGTCAATTTCTATAAGGACGTTTCTAGGATGTAGAATTTTAATGTTTTCAGTATTGGTTCAGACTGGCCAAAGGTGGCCTATTTGCCTGGCTTCGTTTCTTCATCACTACTACCACTATTATATAGCTCGAAGCTTCAAAACCTTTCTAATGTCTAGTCTAGCCTAACTTTTCCGGTATTCTTTTCACAGAGTGGAATTTACTGGCTGCAGCTTTTTGATTGGTATGCCGCATCTATCTCCGTCGTTCTAATTTGTTTATCAGAAGTTATCATAGTTGGATGGACCTATGGCATAAAAAGGTTCATTAGAGATATTGAGTTCATGTCAGGAGAAAAACTGTCATGGTACTGGACTCTTTCGTGGAAAATCATCACTCCTTTGTTCTTAACGGTATGTATCTTCATCTATTGCCTAGAAGATTAAAATTTATCACAATATATTGCATACTATACACCCCACGCACAAGTTACTACTCTCTGTAGGTCATGTGATGTATTTACCCTATTTGTATCGTTGTTATACCTTGGTATCATAATCGATGGCACCAAATTCGATAAAATTTGATATTTCATTTAGCTCTAGATTGAGGATATGAATCACTTATTCACAGCCTTTGGAAACATAGATCTTGTACTTGCATAAAATGTGAATGCTTGTCTTTAATACTGCATCTAGTTTCAAATTAAACATCAAATCTTATATTGAATCTGGTGCGATCAATTATGGTAACAGGGTATACATGAATTGTGCATATAATAAAACAAAAAGGTGTATCTCGGGCTCCGACACACTCGTTCTATTACCCAGTGAATACTCCTGATACGTGAGGGGAGCAGTATTCGTGCGCTTTAAGTAAGGACCGTCTGCGTTCTGCATTCGGGCGGTTAAGATGTGCGCCGTTGCATGGCATACCGGCATTCTGCGCGTTGAGAGAGGAGTATACTCCTCATTCTACCTAGGGATTCAATGATCATCATCAGCAGACTGGCCAGATTCTGCGAAGCTGTCCATGCAACCCCTGATATTTGGTCAGCTTTTCCTCCTCCTTAGAGTCCACTTCGGCAGGGGCCGAAAAATCTATAACTAACATCGTCTTCTGTTGGTGGTTGATGCAGACTATGTCAGGCTTGTTTGCCTGTACAAGTACGAGCGTGGCGAACGAATACTTCCAGTAAGTCCGGCATATCTAGTTTTCCACAACAGACTCTAAATCCTCTGAAGCGCATGACAGCACTGGTATCTCACCGATACCGTAAGAGTGCCTTAGGGCACTTATAGAGCTGCGTTGTGCCGATTAACGTAAGCTACCACAGCGTACGTCTTACACGCCGACATGAGATGCATAAGTGTCTCTGGCGCCTGTCGGTAGGCTCTACAACGAGAGTCGGGTTTATCTACACCCATAACCCTACTATGTTCACCAAAGTGTTAAAGATACCGTCTTGATAGGCTATCATAGAGTCCTCAGTCTCCCAATTCAACCCACTAGACCTTAGCAAAGAGAAGGTCAACTGCTTAGTCAAGCTATGCTCTTCTAGATTTTTGTAGAAGACTCCATGCATCGGATTATCATTAAAAGAAAGCCGACTTCGGCAGCTTTATTGTGTGCTATCAATTGTGCGGAAGCAAGCTCCGTAATGAATTGCTTACACCTGCGCGTGAAGTCGAGGGTGAGGCTGAGTTCCTAGGCTGCTCGTGTTGCTGTCCTGCAAAGAAAGGATCCTTTATACATACTCTCATGCTGTCGCACAAGCCTACGATGATCCAAACCCAAAAGTCCCTTCCAGGTGATGCTAAAGGTATATTCGCGGAAGAGAGGAGTTAGGGTGTAGATTTCCCTCCATACTCATCCTTTTGCAGGTCTTTGTATCGATTTGTCACAGAGCGTTCACTGTCTAGAGGATGGCACCAAATGTGTATATCAACAATGGGACCACAAGCATGTTTGTAGCAGCGACTTCATTCTTATGACCAGATCTGCTGGAGTTGGTGCAAGTATTTGCGATGGAGACACTCTTTGACCATATATCTGCCCCTTGGATATGACGCTGCATCGCTCCAAGGTATAAGTGGTCTCCGGCATGCAGTCGTCGCAAGGTGCTCGCATCCACCAGCTGTTCTTCCTCTTCACTATCTTCGCTTCGCCCTTTCTTGAAATAAATCGATGCACATTCATCTGTTCTGCGTTCCAATAGCATGGCTGTAATTCTGTTCTACCCTCAGCGTTGACTGGAGGAATAAAGTTTTAGATCATGCTACCCCTCCTCCTTCACCTACGATAGGGGCAGCAAAGTCGCTCGTCCTACGCTACTGACGGGCTAGTATTGGCATCCGGCATCACTTCAGTGGAGAAGGGTGTGGTCCTTCAATGTTAGACCTAGATGTTCCGGGGCGCCAGGCAAATTTTAGTGCCACCAATACTATAGTTCAAGACCTATGCCTTCTCCCCAACTTGCCAAGGGAGAGGTACACACGCAAAAATAAATGAAATAGTAAAATACCATCAGAGCAAATATCAACTTTAATGGTTAATCGTCAGCGCACCACACCAATCAGTTTACAAATTATTAACTTACAAATTAACTCCCAACCCCCCAAATATCCTGTGAACACAAAGCAATACACAAAACCCGAAGTACATGGTAAAACACACACGGTCCAGCAGTACCTAAAGATTAGCCTAAATTAAATAATAAAACGCTAAGCAATTTAAATGTAACCCTTTTCAGCTAGAAATGTAATCAATATTTAAAAATATGAGAGCAATGTACAAGTTCACAAATAAAAATGTACCAAATATAACCGAAATAATTTAAATTATTAGTAACCCCCAATCCAAGCTTGAATCGAGTCCTTGCATAAATAAGCCTGGTTATAAATTTAAATAGTTCATAAAATTGTCTTTCACACTAGTTCACCCTAACACTGGCAGTGTCTAGTCTGTGTAATAAATCAACGCTAGTCAAAATTACGATTGTTCAATACTTGCGGACCACTGGGTTCCAAGGATGGACGTCAGCAAGGTCCCAGAGGCCGCCGCTATGGGATTGGCGTGCAAAGTCCCGGGCGTCGCTACACCAAAACCAGTGTAGACACCGGCTTAACCATCCAGCCGCGAGGCATGGTGTAGGCTGCGCTTAACGCAACGCACTGTGCGAAAGAACTGCGTGGAAGGACTCAACTCCGCTACTACTCAAAGGAAAGTCGTGGGGAGAAACAGACTTGGAAAATGACAGGCTTCTAGCCGGTAGGGAGAAAAACCCTTTTACTGGCAAAGCAAAAGGGTCTCGTTGACTTGACACCCCTAGTTAGGCCACGGAAGCAATAACGTGTCCCGCTGGGGCTGTCCAGGTAGTTACTAATCTGGGAGCTGGATCAAGCTGAGCAATATCCGGTA
The DNA here is from genome assembly GCA_951848785.1 of Callosobruchus maculatus. Lineage (NCBI taxonomy): Eukaryota > Metazoa > Arthropoda > Insecta > Coleoptera > Chrysomelidae > Callosobruchus > Callosobruchus maculatus. Next base: position 935,720 of record CATOUR010000113.1, read on the forward strand.
AACCGATGCAACACTGGGTTCAACAAAACACTACTACCCACTTGGTTGCTAATAAGGCGCCACACAATTAATCCCCCCTTGAGGGCAAACCAACGTTATACCAAATCAAATATGGCGTCTCAACTTCAACTTGCCGTTTCCCCGTTTCGACCTGTTCCACCTCAAAATCTGCATGTCCCCTTCTTAGAACACCACGATATGAAGGAGAGGGGGAAGGATCTATTTTTCCCCCAAAAAGGAAATTGACCAAGTAACAAAAACCCAAGTTGGCCTGACATTCCTGAGGCCTCTAACATGACCGTTACGTTGTAAAAAATTGAATTAAACACGATATCGCGGTTTAAACCGCGATTTCGCGAGCTGAGGTAAAACCCCGCTCTCCGCCTCACCGCCGAAATTGCCCATTGCAGTTAGGAAAAATTTCACCGACCATCTTCTAGTTGGCAGCACTCGCCCAATCAGATCGCGGGCAGCCACGACGTCTCCCGAGCGATAGCGACAGACCCATTCCGTCGGGCGGTCTAGTTTCGCTAAAGAGACAAATCGAATTATTTATTACCGAAATTCCAACTACCGATCTAAAATGTTCCTACGACTGCATCTTCCCCGGGGCAAATACCCAAACAGTACTAAATATGTATGTAAATACTTATCTTGGAAGTCCATGACAAACGAATAACCAGAAAATAATTGTTAAAGGCCAAGCAAACCAAAATTCGAAAATCTCACAATGACGCGCTGTGCTATTACGAGGGGCGGACGATATGCAACAATAGCAGGTGCCGGCAAAGTTTATAACTAAGAAAATATTTGAACGTTACAAATCCCCCCCTTACTACAAGAAATTTTCCCCGAAAATTTCTCTAGGACTAAAATACCATATCTCTATTACTAAGTAAATCGTATGTACACCTAACCTATATAATTACTTACGGATGCACTGACGATATAGACTACATCACATTGCCTAAACTAGCTCTCTGGTACATCGTCAGGACCAAGGCGTAAGTCTCTACAATGCCACACACCCTTACTATTTCCATGTTCATCCCGCAGTTCATAGGTCCACGGAGACAAGCGTTTCTTTACGTAGAAGGGACCCACAAACCTGGGAGCGAGTTTCTTAGTGAAATAATTAGCTGCATCAGACAAAACAAAATTCCTACGGTACACCGGTTGATTAGGGAAGTACTCGACGTCCCGTCTTCTTAGGTTATATCTCTCAACAAATTTCCGACTAGCTGACTCTAACCGACGTTTAACATCCGAAAACATATTTTTCATCCGCTCGTTGCGACAAGTTACCAATGTGCGGTTCCCATCTTCCACCTCTGGTATGCAGTCATATGCATCTCCAGATAACACCATGTTCCTTCCAAAATTCACAAAATACGGAGTCAATCTCAACGTCTCATGTGATGCAGATCTCATACAACATGCTACCTGTTGAAGGTGTTCATCCCAACTCCTATGGTTGTCTGAAGCATATATTGCCAACATGGTCTTTAGGGTGCGATTTACCCGTTCAGTCGGATTGGCTCTGGGTAAGTAATTAGCAGTATACTTAAGATGAGTCCGATACTTTGCCATTAGTTGTCTGAACTCACGAGAAGTGAACTGAGAACCGTTGTCGCAAATAACAACGCGAGGAACACCAAACATCATGAACACATCATCTTCCATCTTGCGTACAATGGCATCTGCGGTAGCCCGTCTGAGAGGAAACAAAAGAGGAAACTTACTAAGGTAATCCGTTACCACCAATATGTACATATGACCTTTCTTGGACTTAGGTAAAGGTCCGACCAAGTCAGTGGAGATAATTTCCCATGGCCTACTAGGCTTTGGGTGCGAGGCCATTCGATCGCTAGGGACCTGATTGTCAGGCTTAAATGAAGTGCATACTTTGCAATTGCGAACAAACTTAGAGACATCACTACGCATTTTTGGCCAAAAGTGCCTTTCTGCCAAGCGAGCAAAGGTTTTGTAAACACCAGTATGACCCGATGTTGGAGGATCGTGAGCTTCCCTTATCAATCGATAGCGATCCTTCTTAGGGACTACTAGTTTCCACGAGTCCATCTCCTGACGCAAATCAGGATAACTAGCCTTGACATACTTCCAAAGTTTACCACTGTTAATCCTCCATGCGCTATATTTGAGAGGAAATCTGTGCACTAAGTCCAACATCCTTTGATACCACTTATCGTCCTCAACATGCAAATCAGCACCCTGAGGTACCTCCTCTGATACCACCTCTATGGGAACACCTCGTGATAATGCATCAGGAACTACATGTTCCCTGCCCTTACGATGCACTATCTTAAAATCGTAGTTTTGGAGCTGAAGACTCCAGCGTGCAAGTCGTCCTGTAACATCCTTGAGGTTTTGGAGCCATACCAAACTGTGATGGTCCGTAACCACTGTGAAGGGACAGCCCTCAATATACCCACGTAGTTTTGAGATAGCCCAAATTACGGCTAAGCATTCCCTTTCTGTTGTGGAGAAATTCCTTTCCGATGGTGTTAGGGATCGACTCAAGTAACAAATGACACGATCGCCATCGTGATGAGGCTGTACAAGGACAGCTCCGAGGCCGAAACCAGACGCATCCGTATGGATTTCAAAGGGTAACGAATAATCAGGGCAACTTAAAATCGGCGCGGAGACTAGACAACCCTTTATCTTTCTGAAAGCTTCCTCACATTCCTGCGTCCAAGCGAATTTACTGTTTTTCCGTAGCAGTCGCGTGATTGGCTCTATCAGGGTCGAAAAGTTTTCTATAAATCGCCTATACCACGAAAATGTACCAACTATTCTCCGAACATCGCCTACGTTACGAGGAGCTGGTAGCTCTAGCATCGCTCGTACCTTCTCACTATCAACATGAAGCCCATTTCTATCAACTACATAACCTAGATATTTGAGCTCTGATCTACAAAAATGACATTTGTCCATGGACACGGTTAAATTAGCATCCTCTAATCGCCGAAACACCTCGTCTAACACCTGTAGGTGCTTTTCAAAAGTTTCAGTTACGATAACCACATCATCCAGATAGACGAAGACATTAGGCTCAAGGTCGGCTCCTAATACCGAGTCTATAAGTCTCTGCCATGTTGCTGGGGAGTTATGTAAACCAAATGGTAATCTACAAAATTGGAAAAGACCACGGTTAGGGACTGTAAATGCGGTATACATGCGACTCTCCTTGGCTACTGGCAGCTGCCAATAGGCAGACTTAATGTCTACAGTAGATAAGTACTTTGCATTCCTCAGTTTGTCTAAAGTATCTGACACCTGTGGTAATGGATAGCTATCTTTAACTGTCACTGAGTTGAGCTTTCTATAATCGACACAGAACCTATAGTTCCCATCCTTCTTTTTCACCATAACTATGGGACTCGACCATGGGCTGTTTGAAGGTTCTACCACACCTTGTTTGAGCATCTCATCCAACTCTCTATCAATATGAGCTTGCATCACGGGATTCACTCGATAATACCTCTGTTTTATCGGAGGACCCATGCAGACAATCCTATGTTCAGTCTTGTTAGTGCAACCAAGTCTCCCGGTCATCGATGAAGAATGTCTATCCAATAGAGCTTGTAATCTGTGTTTTTCCAAATCCGACAAAGCCGTAGCACCATCAACGTGTTGAACCTCATCCAGCAAAACAGGATCATCTATAAACCTCCACTCATTTCGCCGAAGATCAGGTACTATGCCCATAGCTTTCCAAAAGTCTACACCTAGGATCAATACATGTGGCAAGTCCGGAATAACAATAGCCCTAATTAACTCCAAACAACCCCGTAGCATAATGGGGAGTTCAACTTCACCTATACCTTGACATCTCTGCCCATTTGCTACTGTACAGCTAGTTGCTCCACTCTTATCTAGTGGAAGGCCAAGAGATTCGATTACCCTCCAGCCTTCGCGTCCTAAAACAGTCCTCGATGCACCAGAATCTAAAAGTCCTAAAAAATCCTTACCTAAAATACTAATTCTAAGATATGGCCGTTCGTCGCCTACGGCATGATCTAAGATAAAGTCCAATACGGATTGAATCCGAGGACAAACTACCGAGTCTACAGAACTGGCTACACCTCCGGCTCGGTCATCTGGAGGCGAGCCTCGCGGTTTCCCGAACCGTTACAATTAGGACAGGTCCTAACAGTCACACCTTCCTTTTTACACCTATAACAAAACCGAGTACCAGCATTGGCTGAACAGCCTACGGCCTTGTGGCCTAGCTTACCACAACGGAAACAAACAAGCGGTGTTTTGTTATTGGAACTCGAAGGCACAAGAGCATCCACCTTGTCGTCCAAACTTAAGTACGCCAGGTCTGGTTCCAACACGCTGGTTTTCCTAGAAGGGGGAACGAAGTTTTGTATCGACTCCTTCCTGGCTTCTAACTTACGCCCAAGGGTTAACAACTGCGAGATTGAGGTGATTTCTGCAAGCCCAAGCTGACTTTGATAATAAGGCGACATATTCCTAAGTAAAATCTTTAGTTTGGCTGCTTCTGAAATTTGAACTGTAAGTCGTTTGAAGTACCCCTGCATAACCGCCAAGTAAATTCCTATCGACTCATCAGGCCCTTGTGTGCGCCTCTTTATCTCACTCAGCAATTTCTCATCATAGTCCGCTGACAAAAATTCCTCCTTAAGTAAAACGACGAATTCGTCCCAACTATTAACCTCCTCACGGTAAGCCAGATAGAATTGGTATGCTCGACCAGTGAACAGATCAATACCGCATTCCAGCAACAAATCTCTACTGACGTTACGAGCAACAGTCAACTCATCGACCCTTGCGAGAAACGCACTCAAAGAACCATCTCTTTTATCCCCACTAAACTTGCAGTCCCACTTATGTGGTAAAATCGGTTTGATGTGATCTTTCCTAGATGTAGCTGCCTTCGCACCTACATTTCCAGCTGAAGTAGACGAACGTCCTGTGGGTGATATAGGATCGATACCTCCAGCATCTAAAATGGTAAGATCTGGAGATTTACCTGCCGCCTCAGCCTTCTGAACTAATTTACTAACGAGAGAAAGGGTTCGACCTAAGAGCGTTGCACGACGCTCAGACAGCTCCACACTGCCTGCCAAAGGAATATGATCAATTCGTCCCAAAACGTGCGACAACTTCGTCTGGTACTTCTGAAAAGTCCCGCTTGACTTTAAGTCACTGAACTCTTCTATACGAGGTCCCAACCAGTCAAGCTTAGCTTCTACGGCATCAAGGTCACTAGAGGCTGAAAAAGGATACTCAGGCCACCTAAAACTATCGCCAGACTTCTCCAATTGTACAGCTGCTGCTAACTGACGTCGCATTTCTTCTACGGTACCCGTCGCAATCCCTCGAATCTGTAATTCATAAGCCAGCTCGTCCTGCCCCAACCTATTAATAGTCACCTTCCTCTCCATGATCAAAGATGGCACCAGAAAATCAGCCCAAACAAACTGTACTAATATCTATCTTTACAAACGCACCAATCTAAAGAAATACCATTACTCATTTAAAATCTGCAATATCCTGACAGGAACAGCCACAATATATCCTCAGGGACTCCAACGCAACCTAGAATAGACAAATCTAGAAGCAGTGCATCGAATCATCTAACAACCTAGGGGAACAAATTAGATTAAAAATATCAACCTAAGCTATAACGGTAAAAACAAAGAACAAGGTTATGGTTAACTGACGTTAAGGGGCCCCACGTTGGGCGCCAAATTTTTGCTACCCCTCCTCCTTCACCTACGATAGGGGCAGCAAAGTCGCTCGTCCTACGCTACTGACGGGCTAGTATTGGCATCCGGCATCACTTCAGTGGAGAAGGGTGTGGTCCTTCAATGTTAGACCTAGATGTTCCGGGGCGCCAGGCAAATTTTAGTGCCACCAATACTATAGTTCATGACCTATGCCTTCTCCCCAACTTGCCAAGGGAGAGGTACACACGCAAAAATAAATGAAATAGTAAAATACCATCAGAGCAAATATCAACTTTAATGGTTAATCGTCAGCGCACCACACCAATCAGTTTACAAATTATTAACTTACAAATTAACTCCCAACCCCCCAAATATCCTGTGAACACAAAGCAACACACAAAACCCGAAGTACATGGTAAAACACACACGGTCCAGCAGTACCTAAAGATTAGCCTAAATTAAATAATAAAACGCTAAGCAATTTAAATGTAACCCTTTTCAGCTAGAAATGTAATCAATATTTAAAAATATGAGAGCAATGTACAAGTTCACAAATAAAAATGTACCAAATATAACCGAAATAATTTAAATTATTAGTAACCCCCAATCCAAGCTTGAATCGAGTCCTTGCATAAATAAGCCTGGTTATAAATTTAAATAGTTCATAAAATTGTCTTTCACACTAGTTCACCCTAACACTGGCAGTGTCTAGTCTGTGTAATAAATCAACGCTAGTCAAAATTACGATTGTTCAATACTTGCGGACCACTGGGTTCCAAGGATGGACGTCAGCAAGGTCCCAGAGGCCGCCGCTATGGGATTGGCGTGCAAAGTCCCGGGCGTCGCTACACCAAAACCAGTGTAGACACCGGCTTAACCATCCAGCCGCGAGGCATGGTGTAGGCTGCGCTTAACGCAACGCACTGTGCGAAAGAACTGCGTGGAAGGACTCAACTCCGCTACTACTCAAAGGAAAGTCGTGGGGAGAAACAGACTTGGAAAATGACAGGCTTCTAGCCGGTAGGGAGAAAAACCCTTTTACTGGCAAAGCAAAAGGGTCTCGTTGACTTGACACCCCTAGTTAGGCCACGGAAGCAATAACGTGTCCCGCTGGGGCTGTCCAGGTAGTTACTAATCTGGGAGCTGGATCAAGCTGAGCAATATCCGGTAAACCGATGCAACACTGGGTTCAACAAAACACTACTACCCACTTGGTTGCTAATAAGGCGCCACACAATTAATCCCCCCTTGAGGGCAAACCAACGTTATACCAAATCAAATATGGCGTCTCAACTTCAACTTGCCGTTTCCCCGTTTCGACCTGTTCCACCTCAAAATCTGCATGTCCCCTTCTTAGAACACCACGATATGAAGGAGAGGGGGAAGGATCTATTTTTCCGCCAAAAAGGAAATTGACCAAGTAACAAAAACCCAAGTTGGCCTGACATTCCTGAGGCCTCTAACATGACCGTTACGTTGTAAAAAATTGAATTAAACACGATATCGCGGTTTAAACCGCGATTTCGCGAGCTGAGGTAAAACCCCGCTCTCCGCCTCACCGCCGAAATTGCCCATTGCAGTTAGGAAAAATTTCACCGACCATCTTCTAGTTGGCAGCACTCGCCCAATCAGATCGCGGGCAGCCACGACGTCTCCCGAGCGATAGCGACAGACCCATTCCGTCGGGCGGTCTAGTTTCGCTAAAGAGACAAATCGAATTATTTATTACCGAAATTCCAACTACCGATCTAAAATGTTCCTACGACTGCATCTTCCCCGGGGCAAATACCCAAACAGTACTAAATATGTATGTAAATACTTATCTTGGAAGTCCATGACAAACGAATAACCAGAAAATAATTGTTAAAGGCCAAGCAAACCAAAATTCGAAAATCTCACAATGACGCGCTGTGCTATTACGAGGGGCGGACGATATGCAACAATAGCAGGTGCCGGCAAAGTTTATAACTAAGAAAATATTTGAACGTTACAATCAACCGTATAAAACAGATGGGTCATTGTGCCTTCGGTGATTGAGCAGAGCTACATCCTTCCGCATTTCTTAGCGCTATAGAGAGAGGCAACAGTGAGATGCAAAAAAGCAAGGGACTCAAGACGTCTCCTTGGAAGACCTGATTACCAAAATCGGACCCTCGGGCATTTCTTGTTTGCTAGAGCTTGCCACTCTGGGGTCTTAAGATTGAGCGCTGTAAGAAACTTGAGTTGCATGAATAACCTTGCAGTCTTGCCTGAAATATGGCTTCGGATATCATTTCCCTTAATCAAAGAGACGGCAAATGACTGGGAACAGCCTCGAATGTTGCTGCAAACATTTAATTGTTGCACTGCCGTACTAACAGCTCAAATTCTATAATGAACCAAAAAATGTATGTTGCTTTACGCATTCCTTGCCATAATGTTAATACTCTATATCACTTAAAATTTTCAGTTTCTATTCGTAACGGTCATAGCCTTCAATACAAGGGTTTCGTACTTGGGCCACGAATTTCCAGAATGGGCTATCCAAGTTGGCTGGGGATCATGCTTCATATCCATCGCATGCATTCCAGTATATATGATATACAGACTACTATACATAGAAAAGGGCGATTTAATGCAGGTAAATGGAAAAATAGTGACATTTGTAAACGTTATGGCATACTGACTAGAAAAAATGCTTTCTTGTTTTTATAGACTTCATTCAGGCTTACCACAATAATATCAATTTTCTGCCATTTCAAAGCAACCCGAAGACGCTCCGAAAATCTTCAGAGGTAAAACTGCACAGTCCTGGCCTCAAGGATTATCGGAGGGTATGTGGAGGTTCGCCGGACTGTACAGGCCGCCGGATGTGGAATTGAAAAACCATTCGATCGCCCGCGCAGGCCGTCTTTTGATGCCATGCTTGCTAGAACTGAACTGAACTGAAAGGTTTCCTGAGCGTCTGTGAGGGAGGGTGTATTCAGGTCAAAGTGCAAGGGCCTTCAGGCCAGGACTGTGCAGATTTACCTCTGAGGATTTGCGGTGCGTCTGTGGGCCGCTTAAGAGGCGTATGTGCTTTAAGGCCATTTCTGATCTAGTATTCAGATCCTGTGGGGCAAAAGGTATAGGAATATTTGTATTCCTCTAGTTGATGCTCTTGACATTTTTGTGGCTGTGCAAAAGCCCCACACTTACTTGAAAAGCGTTTTCTACTTAACATTAATTTAATGAAGGTTTTATCTGATATCGTAATGTAAAATGAACCAACGTTCACAATAGCGTTAACAATAATGCATAAAAAGCTTATCGTAAAAAATGAATACATGGTAATATTGTAAATATGATAAACGTTGATAATGTTATTCTGGGTGGTTTGACATCTATATATCTCTGTTTATATTTTTCTTAGAGGATAACCCGTAGTCTGAAACCGCTACCTGATTGGGGACCCGCACAATCACAAGACAGATCAAAATGGGCATGTAAAAGAGTGAAACCCTATCTCAAAGGTATGAATATTCTGCTGCGTAAAGCCGTAAAGTTGACCGTCTTCTTTTTACATGCGACCTGATTTCATCATCTTGTTAATCAAGAGATTTATTTTTTATTTTTACAGAAAACGTGACCAACGCAGAGGAACTTAGTCATCAGCTGATTTTAAGCTTATGCAATAACGAAGAAAATAAATAGCATTTGCACACATTCTGAGTGTTTTATTTTAGACTCAAATACAAATAACTTACTTAAATAAAAGTTGCTGGTGGATATAAGGTGCATAAAGTAAAAGAAATGATTTTGGCTGTTATCTAAAAGGGGTGACACACGTACGAGCAAGTACGCGTACTTATGGCTCGACGACCTTTTCCGCCTGTGTGTCACCGTGAGTACGCGTACTTTAAAACCGTCGAGCAAACCGCCGGCGATCCAACTGGTTTGAAATATTGCTTGTAGCTTGTCTCGGCTTGTACTGCGAGCCGCGAGCCATCACTTTGTTTCAGCAGGCCATCGATGCGCAACGCTTGTTGTGTTTGGCGTTTGTTAAAAGTTTTGTTTATTTAGGAAAATTATTAAAATGAGTGGTTTCAGCTTCACGTGTCTCACCGACGTCGAGCCGAGTAAGTTCGCGAACTTAAAAACCGCGTACTAAAGTTCGTACGTGTATCACCCCTTTTAAGGGTCTAGGGTATAGCGCGCGAAATTGAAAACCAAAGAGAATACGTATTCCCGTGTTAGCGAGGAGGCGTGGCCGCCTATTTCCTTTCTTCAGTATGCGTGTCTAAAATGAGGGGAAGTAAGCCCAAAAGTCAAAGGTAAGGTCAAAAGGTCCAAAGGTCGCCATAAAAGTGAATTTTTCATTTAGAAGCTCCTGACGTTACCTTTAAACGTACAGTGATGATTCAAAAAGCAATTGAAGAAGAAAGCCTGCGCTATATCACTTCTGTGGCTCTGTTTTGATATCGTGTTTGGTTGTTACATTACTGACATTTGAAAGATGATGATTGTTTTGCACACTAAGAAAACTTTTTTGAAAAAATTGCTCTGAGATGTCATTCATTAAGGTCTCAACTACCACACTCTGAAATACTATGTATGTACCTACTTTGAAACATAAGTGAGTTGTGCGTTTACCTGCGAATCTGTGCTTTACATGACGAATACATTTTTTTGTGTGAGAAAGCTGACATCAGACATAGTCCATTTGTCACAGATTGTGTGGCGAATACATAAATGTATAAATGTGGGTACCCAGACCTCTTAAGTTATAGAAAAAAATGGAATATAGTTTGCTTTGCAATTAAAATTAATTCAATACAGAACTTAAGGTATGAGCTAATTATCTTTCTGCTTATTACTGTGAGGCCAATTCACTGATTATCAAAAGCTTAACACCATTACCAACCACGACCATACAGCATATATGAGTCTCTAATTTCCGTCAACATCGATACAGCATTTATTGAGATTACATAGTGATAAAAATGACAATATAACGATCGATACCCAGGCGGACAGAAATGACATATTTTCGCAATGTAGATATTATAAACTAACCAAAAGACTGATTATCTCCAAATCAAAAATGTCTTCCCTTACAATACTCTTATCAACTACATTGTGGGAACAAAATTAAGGAAAGTTCCAAACGCCTGCAGTTTTTTGAGATCTGTTTCTATAACTGCAACAGAATATGTTCAGCACTTCGAGAGATATGAGAAACTTATTTTAGCAACGCTCTTTTAGGCCTTGGTTTTTGCCCATTGCTCTACCAAAGCACGTATTTGAAAAATTTATTATGGTACGTATAACGGTTTCTGAAATATCACGGTATTAAGAAGACCAACAGGCCGATAGACAGAATGATGCAAATAATAATATTAATAGCAATTATAGCCCAACAAAAGTAAGTCTACATATACAGGACTAATCAAAATATAGTACAAATATACTGAATCACATTTAAAAAAAATATATAATGGTCACGTTGCTCCGAAACACAAAAAAAGAAATAATATATTATGCTAAAAGGCGCTTAAGCTCCACCAATGAACACTTAACTAGATCGCAAACACTACAAATGCCGTTGAAATTCATAGACGTTACCCGCACAATATTACGTTGAAGTTCGCATCATCATCATCATAGTCACAATGTCTTAACAGACATGTTGTGAACTCGTAAAATGCATTTACTCATTTTACGAGTTTCTCTTGGGATATCTTTAAGATCTTTAATGCAGCAGTTTCCCATTTGCTTTCTGCATTCTCATGCCGTTGACCAGATGTATCTACTGGTTCATCCGCCTTTAGGGACAATTTCTCACCCCAAGAACAAGAAGGTGTCCTGACTCTTCTCAACTCGTCCACCCAAAGCTGTTGGTTTCGAAGAGGTTACTGCTTATACCGACAGTAGTTCGGTTCCTTTTAGTCGCCTTTTACGACACGGAGGATATACGATGGGAGATATTCTAACCCGCCCCCACACGGGGAAGTTCGCATGGCTACAGGAAAATAAAACATTCTTTTTAGAACTCACTCTAGGATCTAAAAGATGGAGTTCTGATGAAATAACCGTTCCGTGTAAAAGCTTGTACAGAAACATCTGTCTTCTTTCTTCTGACAGTGATAACACTTGAAATTTCTCCAAAAGCAACATGTCGCCTCGAAGGATGGGTTCCATCGCTTTTAAATATCAAATATTTTGAACGTCTTTTTTCGATAATCAATGAGTTAGTTTCTAGTCCTCTGCATACATCAATCTGCCGCAATCTAAAACATCAAATATATTATTTACAAAAAGTCAAAATAACAAAGGGCCCAAGATAGTCCCTTGTGGCACCCCAAATGACGCAGTGTAACTAGAAGATTAGTAACCATTGTATTTAACGTATAACTGATGGATTTCTCAGGTAGTCTAGTGCTTTGTCATCAAAAACCAATATAGGTACCTTTTCAATAAGTATTTCGTGATGTACTGGCTTGAATGCCTTTGAAAAGTGTAGAATGTAAATGAATGACGCTCAGGTAAAATCAATCGTCAAAAGCTAGACACAGTCTGCTCAAGAAAATATCGCGTCACCAGTAGATCGTATTGTAGATCACTTAGAAAGCTTTTCTGATCAACTAGATTGCACAAGTAGACAGTATTACGCTAATGGATTACAAGATAAATAATACTAATCTATATAATGTGAAAGCATTGTTAGGTGTTACAATTAGATAGGTAGTACTTAATTGGGGTTTTTAATTTTACTTAAAAAACATGTAATTCTGTTAAAGTGCAGGTTCATGTTTCGTATGGCAATAATGTTATTGGTTGTGAGGTAGATATGATGTTAGCATTTGATTCTTAAGTGCCTAGTAATTTGAAGACCAGTGCATAAGGACATCTTATCTTCTTGACCGGTGACATATAATATGTACTTTTGGAATTGAATTAATAAGGTATGTCTTAGACACTGTTACAGAAACTATAAAATACCTATAATGTCTTACAAACAATGTTAGTGCAGATTTTGAATGAAAGGGTTTTTATTATAGAAGGTTTAGGAAATCGACAGAAGTACTCGCGCACCCGGAAGTGTGAGAGAGGGTCTGCCCGTTCGACGTTAAACCAGCTTGAGTCCAATGAACGCAAACGCGTCCAGCCGACATGTCACCACAGCCCGACTGGTTAAAACCCGTTCCCTCTTTCCTTACCTCTGTCAATCTCCATCTGCACCGCGCATTATCGTGAACGATATTCTTCACAGTGCAAGATGAGTTAAGTACATGTATCTTCTCTTTCTTCTTCTCCTCTTGCTACATGTCCCCAGGTTCCTTTGTGTCTTTCGATTTTAAAATGTCTTGAACCATCTTATGTATTATCTTCCAGCGTTGCTCGCTAGATATTATTACAGGCACATATTCTCTCGAGTCAGGTACTCGGGCAGGTTCGCTCTTGCTTCCTCCTTGTGTTATTTGGTTACTTAAGACGCATATCCTAAAAGTATTTTGAAATATACAAGGTGTTTCGGAAAAGTAGGATAGTGATCAACTTGATTTTTTTAAATGGAACTATAACTATTTTTGAATTTTTATAGTTTCCATCATCGATCTCTATTTAACCCCAAAATATTTTCTAAGTCTAACAGTAGTGTTGCCAAATATACCACTTTTACGTTACGCGTCATAATTTTGTTATTTTAAATAGAATCCTCTACTGATTTTTATTGCAATGAATTGCGCATGTCGCATTTAGTAAGATCTCACAATTTCAAAATTTTGTGTCTATCAATTATTGAAATACGGCAACACCGCTTTTTCAGTAAACAGCACCGGAACGCTTAAATATTTCCAAAACTGCCACAGCTGGAGCGGTGAAATTCAATCCTTGGGGGTTTTTGAACGTACAGAATTCAAAAATGCTAACATCGGCGTTGTCAGATTCACCAGTTTCACCTTTCACGTCATAGTTTGGAATGGGATGCCCTATTTATAAAGTCTAACGTAAAAGTAGATGCATATTGCTGGTAACATCCAAAATAATATTCATTTAATATTCGAGTAACTCGCTATATAATATTATTGAGAAAAGTTAAAGGAATATATCAATTTGGACGTATTACTTGCGACCTTGAAAATCCGGAAATTATCAGAAAATCAATTATAACTTGGCAACGTCACAACCGATCCCAAAAATCTTCTAGAGTTAAATAGAGATCGATGATGGAAAATAGAAGAATTAAAAAAAAGTTATAGTTCCATATAAAAAAATCAAGTTGATCACTATCCTACGTTCCCGTATATAGATACTAAGGGTTGTCTACAGCTAGTGCCGTCTCCCTTCCGTCAGCCAGGTCTTCCATTTTTCTCGGTCTTCCCAGTCTCCGTCTTCCAGCCCTTTTCTTGTCATGGCTTCGTCAACTTCATTTTTCCAGGATCTTCTAGGTCTTCCTCTCCTTCTTGTTCCCCTGGGACTCCATTCTGCAACCTTATTTATCCAGGTGTTTTCTGCTCTACGTACGTGGCCATACCAGATGAGTCTTCTTTCCTCTATATATTGTAGAGCGTCTTTTCCCACTTTCATTCTCCTCCGTATGTCTCCATTTGTTATTCTGTCTCTTCTGGTAACGCCATAGCATCTTCTCCAATATTCCATTTCACGTTACGTTCCCGTAACACCCTGTATATTTCAAGATATTTTTATAATATGTGCCTTAAGTAACAAAATCACTTTTGTATTTGACATTTTCTTCTATTGGGTATACCTTTCGAGATATCGAAGAATTACGCACTAAATGGACACCCTGTATAGCCGAAAGGGACCATGGCCCGATGACGTCTGTATTAAGTAACAGCAGTTTGTCCTGCGCTTACAGTCTGCCAACTCTCAAACGTTTGGAATCAGGCGCTAAGTCCACTCCGCTACCACCGTTGTACAGGACCAGACTCCCTGCCACTCGTCCATTGTTTTATTCCTGGCACTCTGGCAGAGCACCTTCCACGATATACAATTATATCTCCTCTCCTTGGTCAACAGATGCAGTGGCAGTATCGCTGTTATAACCTTTAGCGCTTTGGTAGAGGCAGTACGATACGCACTGCTCGCCCTCAGCAGCTACTTCCTTTGCACCCTGTCTACGGTTTGCTGATGATTTTCCTCTCCAGCGCTTTATATCATACTGAAGCTCCGTATATCATAACTCCTTTCAAGATCTGTCTTTTTCTTATACCTCTGCCGCTTACGTTTGGCATTATACGTAATACGACGGCAATGCCAGCGTAGATAGGAAGAATGGTCCACGGGTCTTATGGTTTCAGTTGAAAACTCAGCGCATGTAATACTAAAACCATAGTTGGGTCACCCACTAACTTAGGAAGTTGAATACTTCATCAGTTTAGTCCAACGGAAAGCGCAGTGACTATATTTTTTCATATTGTGATACTGGGAATATGGTTTTTCTATTATTTTTATAATTTCTCAAAAATCTGACTAAAGCAATTTTTTAAAACTAATGACTGTTTCTACAAGTCTTAACGCTGTAGCCATTCTCAAGGTATGCATAAAATAGGTATCTGACAAGAATTAGTTAAAAATAAAACACAAATCTCATCTCATATCCTTGCTCCACCTTCATGCGAATGGTAAGCAAAATACTGAGATTTCCATAATTAATTTCTACCAAACGCCAAATGTTAAATCAAGGCCTACTCGAGCGAAAGTATATTAAAGATAAAGCTTTGATGTCTCATTTTGTATGTAATGAAACTTTATCTTTGAAGGAAGTTACAGCCCGTATCGCTATATACTAATATATTCTTGTAACTTTGCATTTAAACCTTAATGAAACAGCATCTGGCATACACCAAAAATTGAAACTTGAGTTTTCTAGGTTCAAGCATGAGAGGCAATGAACCTATCAGTCGAGGGAGGTGGAAGAATAAGGCTGAAGCTATTCTATCCTGTATAGGATATGCTGTAGGCATCGGCAATGTATGGAGATTTCCTTACTTAGCTTACAAAAATGGCGGTGGTTAGTATATAAACTCTGTTTTACCTACAACGCATAGTATAGGACGGCAGTTGTCGCTCACACAGAAAAATCTGTCGGTTTGTCAAAGACTTACGCTTGGATTCAATGGGACGTTACACTCTGCATTCCTCAAATAGAGCAATGTTTTATCCAATGGGAAGTGTATAGTTGGTAACAAATTATATCGTATTGTCGATTCAACTACAAGATGTCATTGGATTCCAATGAATGATTCAATCGCAACCTGTCGTTGAATCGAATCTGTGTTTGGTAATTGATTCTAAACTACTTTTTTTTCCTTGGACCAACACATTTTATTGCGAGGACAGCTGATCGATTCATTTGGATGTTTAATGGTGTGATTTTGTATGAAGCTATAAGGAGCATGATATAAGAATTATTAGATATAAGCCTGCACCAGTTGTTGCATTTTTACGTGAAATATAACTGTTGACTAATCTAAATACCTACATTCAAATGTGGGTGTTAGCTCTTCTAAGCCCCAATTTCTCAGTAGGTTCTCCATTTAATATATAACTGGACACATTCAAATCACACAATTGCTGATGCAAAAAGCAAAAACACGAGATGACACAACACAGCTAACACCGAAACAACACAACGAAACACAACGAAACAACCCCGTCCATGTTGGCGGGTTGGCGCCGATAATAACACTAAGATGATCCCCCTGTTTTTTCTTTTTACGTTCGTTGAATCGGGATCAGTCCCGTCGAATACTGATTATAGTTCAGCTAACAACAAGGGCCATCGAATTCGATATATGATGTTGTTGTTGTTACGAATACTACTTACCAATTTCTTTAACAGCATAGACAATGTTTTGAAAGCATGGGCTGTTGTTCGCGCAATAGTTACCTTTTGAAACAAAATTCACTTTTATCAGATGAATTATCACGAACTGCTGTTGCAGTAATAGTTTTTGTACATCGAATAGATTGTATGCTTTACTTAAATGAAACATAGGGTACATTTCGAAAACAATTAAAAGGTTATTTTGATTGTCATACTGTTATTAGAAGCATTGTACATATCGTTAGGACGAATATAAAATTATTTTGAATTCATTGGCGTACCTGCGATTTACTTCGAATACAAGGACTAATACTTTCAATGACATGAATTTGAAACAACTGTAAATATATTTAAAGCGATGGAAAAACATCCAAATAATAACAATTAATTGGAAACGCAACAGTATTTTTTTCTGTGTAATACGTTTTTGGATGTTATTTGTTATGCCGATAATACACAAAACTACTCAAAAGTGTAGGTGTTTTTGATGTCCGGTCTGTCAGTCTGTGGTCCTATAATGATGAAATGTTGGGCTTTTGGGCTTGATATCGCGGATTGCGAAAATGCACCCAGCCGCAATATCCGCTAATACGCCATTGTGGATCAGAGAGAAGAGAAAAGAAAGGAGAGCACGAGTCTACACACAATTATAGTATCAATAGGTTGCAGATAAGAAAAATAACCTAAAGGTGGATACAAATCTTTGCGCCGCGCGTTCGTTGCGCGTTAAGGTCCGTAGAAATATACGCGCGGCTCCACTCGCGCGCCGTGCGCGCGCAAACTGATCGCTAGTTTTGTACGGGATTCACAAGAGGTTTTTCGAACGACAAAATTTCAAACACCACCTAACGCGCAACGAACGCGCGGCGCTCACACGGCGCATGTTCGCGGCGCGCAGATTTGTATCCACCTTAAGATCTTTCTCTTCCGTATCTTCGCAATCTTCCAAGTAGAGTCGGGATGAACTGTCACCAGCGTGCATAACAAGTAAATGGGTAGACACTTCTTATTAAGCCCAAATCTAATTTTGATTATATTCAATAAACTAAAATAGTAAATAGTAATTCGCCTTGTATCCGCCAATAACTTAATGAAAGTTTATCAGTAATATCAGAGGTATGGCGAGGTCAATGATTAGGTATCGTAGAGACCATCAGACAGATAGATGACAAAACAAGGTGAGTTGCACGATTTTTTGTGCGGTTGAGATAGACGACAGATCCAAATAACGTATCATTTGAATTCAAAACCTCATAATTAGGTTTGTATATTATCTGAGAGCATTAATATACGTTATTCTCTTTTTAACAGGAGCATTTTTGGTACCTTATATCCTGATGCTTATACTATTTGGGATGCCGATGTTTTTCATGGAGTTTTCTCTTGGACAGTTCTCTAGTACTGGATGCATAACCGTATTCAAATTAGGACCACTCTTTAAAGGTATCAATTTCCCAAACTTAGTTAAAACCTACACAGTTATAATTTTATTGTCATGTACATGTTCAATTGTTCAAGAAGCAATAACAGTTTTTCTCCTGCTCACTTCATAGAATAATATTTATTAATCAATAACATACATATACCATATTATTAGATACTTAGTACAAATATTTAGTTCTCATGAAAAGTAGATCATTTTAAATGATATTAAAAAAATTAATAACGATGAATTATTTTTTAGCGACACAATATAACGGTCGGCTGTACAAAGTTTTTGCGATTACTCATTATACTATGAATTTTTCATGGCCAGCATCCCGCAAAGACTAAAAGTTTATGCGCTGCGAGAGGATGAGAAGTGTCTGTGCACGCTAGATTTGAAACGCTGCAGTTTGTAGCCGTCGGGAAACAAATTCCCCGGCAGCTCATTCCACAGCGTCGAAGGTTTTCAAAAGAAGGAATGCTGGATGAGACTGGCTCGGGGAGTAGCGACTTAGACCCGGTAACGATGAGTTCGCACAGCCTCTCTAGTGATCCTCGTTGGGACGGCCTTCGTTGCTATTGTCTGGGAGAGCTCTCTCGAACACCTTCCGTGATACAATCTGTAAAACCTGTACAGGTCAGCCACCATTCTTCGATGTTCCAGGATGTGGAGGTCCTTTGTGATGTTAGGCGTATCGATTAGTCTAATTTCTAATTGCTCCCTTCTTGATAATGTCCAGAATATTTAGAGAGTGCTGCACCCATGGGAGCAATACTCCAACGATGGTTAACTAGTAAGATGAGGTCGTGTTTGCTTTAGTTTGGCAAGACCTTCATATGTTCATTAACGTTAGCGATTCAATTAATACATGTGAAGTTTACGCTGTTTGATCTTGGACTTCATTAAATTTACGTAACTGCAGGCATTCACCACATTCAAAAGTGCGCATCACCCAGTATCAATTATGGTGGATGTGCTTACAAATACGACCGTAATGTTGAGACTTTCACCATTTTTTAAACAGCATAATTAATTTCGCAGGATCTGAATCTGTTCACACACTTATCAAGCTAATTAGGTTAATTATTAAACTTTACAACCATATAATTTATTTTCATAGGTAAGATGGTCTATTTTCTTGAGGTTAAATTGTGGATACGACCCTTAAAGGTATAATAATAATAGTACTAAACTTTAATCTCTTTCCAGATATTACTGACGTTAAATATTAACAGCATTTCATTTTTAGGTGCTGGATATGCTATAATCGTCGTGAATATGATTGCAAGTACTTTTTCTATCATAGTCATTACCTATCCTTTGATGTTTTTGATATACGCTTTCAAGGACCCCTTGCCATGGTCCAGTTGCGATAATCTTTGGAACACAAAGGAGTGTGTAGAGGTACTAGGATCTGTGCCAATTCAGTAGTATTAGTAGGCCCGATTTTATCAACATGCAAATTTTAACAAAGACTTTGAACAATCAGAGCAGCCCTTTCAAGAACATGCATCTGTCAAAGTACTCTGAAAATTATTGATTTCACTTGAAGTTTACCTCAAAAAAGGTCAAAATGACTTAATTTATTTACAACCGACCATTGTGAACCGTCTAGTATCTTTTCAAGTCCGATTTTCCATCCTAAGTGGGTGAAAAATTGCATTTTCTTGTTTAACAAAAAGTTTAACAATTGTTAATCTCAACCAATCAGATTCCAGATAAGCCGTAGATTTATTTGATCACTAGTTTCTTGTTGTATCAAATGATATGATGACAAGAAATTCACTCACTACATTATTTGTATAAAACAATAATTTACTATCGATAATAATTATGACTTCCTGCAATATATCTTTGTTTTATAGTAAAAGGAGGTAAAAATAGCATTTTGTTACATTTCAAAAGTTACAGCTATTTCCCAAACGTATGTGTATTACTGGTTGCCTATCCAGAACTGCAGAACGGCAAAACTTGCCATTTTATGGTTAAGTATAACCCTATTTTACTTTATGCTATTTTATGTACAATGTGTACGTTGCACCATGAATATTTCTATAAGAAGATCTATAACAAACATGCATCCAGTAAATGATGAAAGATTGATTCTTCATAAAAGTATGTATTTTCATATAATCCATCTGACTGGCGGACGTGGGATTTGTAATTATTAAATAAGGTAGGTAGTTGCTGTGATTGATATAGGTACCTACTACTTTTATCACAAATTATCGCTGATTGCAATTAGTAATCATACACTAATTATAATGTAAACATGAAAATGTGTATTTGATGATACTAATTAACCTAGGCCTCAATACCCAATAGAAAGCTTTTGCTAAATAACATCCAATAGAAAAGCTTTGTCAAAGTCTTTGTTAAATATGCATGTTGATAAAATCTGGCCTTAATCGTAGGAAAGGAAGTCACCTTTGTCTCTTCATTGTCTATTGGTCGATTTTTGGTAAACTTACCATACATATGATTCCTCAAATTCCGTCGCGCCAAATGCCTTTACCGTAAAGTTTGATGTTTCAGTAACATTATATGTAACTAAGGTACTACCTTCACGAACAGGGTATTCTTAAGTGATGAAAACAATTCAAGGGGTGATTCCTCAGGTGTTTCCGTGAAAAGAAATTTTTATATAAGATCCATTTGCATCTTTTGAGGACTCTAACTTCCGGAATACAGAAAGCAAGTGAAAAAGCAGACTCAAATCTACTCTTCAGTGGCTCAGTCTGATTCTTGAATTAAGGCCGGTATTAAAAAAAAAAGATAAAAACTGGGAGAACGATTCACAAAGATGTCTATGTGTAGTTTATCGTTGTCTCATAAACCTGAGAAAATGTATTTATAAGATTTTTTTTAACATACAGACACTTAAGGAGTCACTTTTTGAAATATGAACATGAACAGGGTATTCTAAAGTGATAAAAACAATTCAAGGCGTAATTCGTTAGGTGCTTCCATCAAAAGAAATTTACATGTAAGATGCATTTGCATGTTGAGGAGTCTAGCTTTCGGAATACAGAGAGCAAGTTAAAAAGCACACTCAAGTCTGCTCTTCAGTGGCTCAGTCTGATTCTTGAATCAAGGCGGTATTGAAAAAAATAAAAATTGGAAGGAGGATTCACAAGGATGTCTATATGTAGAAAATCGTTATTTCATAAATCCGACAAAATGAATTTATAAGACTTTTTTAACATACAGACACTTAAAGAGTCCTTTTTCTAAATATTTTAGATTAATTAACAATTACGACCACAAGCCTTTCTAAAATAATCTTACACATAATTCCAAAATTAATTTAGCTGAAAATGGGTAGCCTTGAAATCCTAAACACAGAAAATGCTACTTTCTATCCGATTATGGATGGAACTACTGCAAAGACACCAGCAGATGAGTTTTTTCAGTAAGTACGAGTATACAATTCTAAGGAATAGCTTATAGAAACATTTTACAGTATAGTTTAAACTAATTATTCTGAGAGCGATAGTGAACATGAAAGGAAATGGATAAACTGTGATATTGTAACACCTCAAAAACAACAAGCTTTTTTCAAAGTACGTTCACAGAGCGTTATGGATATTTTTTTTATTTTTAGCTTGGAAGTACTGAAGATATCGCCAAGCATAGGAGAAATTGGACCAATAGATAATTATCTTCTACTGTGTAATATGGTTTCATGGATAATAGTCTATGTATGCATTATGAGGGGAATAAAGTCAGTAGGCAAGGTGATATATTTTACAGCTGTATTTCCTTTTGTGGTTCTGTTCTGCTTGCTCGTCAGAGGTCTTACTTTACCTGGAGCTTGGGATGGTATCTATTTCTACATTTGGCCTGAATGGGATCAGCTAGGAAGCGTAAAGGTATCACAGAAGTAAACCATAGTACTTATTCTACATTTACACCAGAGTGTGACGTTGCTGTTGCGACTGTTGCACTGGCAAATGATTTCTGTTTAAACGACTTCCCAGGTCCTTTATGAGCGAACTGGTCGATTGCTAGTTAAAAGAGTGTAGATTTGTCTAGTAGTTTCACCTAAATTATTGATGAGAAGAATCTTGAAAGACTCTAAATAGCCATCAAAATGCTCTGAGGATACACAGTTAAATTAATTGCATATCTGTCATTTTCGAATTTTTTCTATATTTCTCTCTAAAAATATCAACTATGAATTTGTAGGTCAGCTAAATGAATGCTTGAGTTCAAGCAGCCAAGTACGTGGTTACATAAAACTTAATTTTAGGTTTGGGCAGATGCAGCAGTGCAGATATTTTATTCCTTGGGCCCTGGTTGGGGAGGAATTATCAACATTTCTAGCTATAATGACTTCAAAAATAACTGTAAACTGTAAGTATACGTTGCACAAAATTTTAGTTATTGGCAACTTTACATCCATTTCAGCAAAATTCCAAATATTAAAAATGTAGCAGTCATACTATGAGTATTTACCTTTTTAAAATACATGTTTCTATCATTTTTATAATCATGGATTATTTTTTGAGTATAAACGGAAACTTCTTATGATGCACAACTGTAAGTTGAAGATGAGTGAATGTACATACTTTTTTATTTTATTCCCATTCTTATTTTTTAGTTAAAAACTCTGGTGTAGAGGCGTAGACTTGTGTACGCGTTTTTGATAATTTAAAACATCTAGAAATTTCTGAAATTTTGATTTATTTTCAGAGACTCGATACTAGTACCGATAGTGAACTGTGGAACTGGCATACTATCGGGCTTCGTGGTGTTTTCTGTGATTGGCTTCATGGCTCACGAAACCGGCATGTCGGTGTCCACAGTGGCCACTGATGGGCCAGGTTTGGCCTTTATCACATATCCAGCAGCGATCAGTCTTATGCCGTGGCCAAATCTGTGGGCAGTACTCTTCTTTCTCATGGTGTATAATATAGGATTGGATACCTTAGTGAGTTTAATAACAATAATTCTGTTATGTGTCCTCGCAAGTGAAATCCAAAGACCTGGAAAAAGATATAATCGGATTAAAAATGTGTACATATACAGGGTGACCTAATAAAAATGGACGCCGGCAATATCTCGGTAACCGTTAATCATATAACTTCGAGCAACAAATATTATTAGGTAAATCGGCTAAGAGAAATCGCTGGAAATTAATTTCAAATTCCGCAAGTGGCCGCTAGGGGGCGCAACTGTTACGATCAATCAGAAAAATGGCTTTTTCTCAAAAAAAAAAAAAATGCAAGTGAAGGTATATTATAGATTCTACCGTCATGTAGACAGGACAATTTCTGATTTTTTTTGTTAACAGCTTTTTGCTCTATCTTGTAAGATGCAGTAGTGGGGGAATGTCAAAAAAGTTTTTATTCAAATGGCCATAACTTTGGAATAAGAATTAAGCAAGCTAGGTCTTTTTTGAAAAAGCTATTCTTACCAAATAATCTGTTGTATAAAAATTATCCAACTTTATCTTGACTTAGTAGCTACAGGGCGGTATTTGACATAATAACAGTTATTATGCATATTACGAGTACTTCGTGTGCCAGCGTAATTTTTACAATACAGCTAGCTATTTGCATTCGGCCCTGTTCCCCTATTCATTAAATTGTTTGATTTCTTTGCTATCTCTAAGCTTTCATATTCTGCTTACTGCACTCTTAACTTTTCTTCAAATTACTTCAATATAAATTATGTTCAGTCCAACGCCAGACATCGATTTTACCATATCTGGAATCTATAACAATCTCCTTTAAACTTGGTCCTAATAGATCCAGTTTGCCCCATACAATATTATTTTTTACAGCTATGATGCCTAATTCACTATTTTTTTTCAGTTTGTGAGTTTAGAAACAATAGTTAGTGCCATTGTGGATGACAACCCTTATTTGAGAAGGTTCCAGTTTTATGTGACACTTATCACAGTAGTAATTGTGGCATTATTTTCTATTATTTATTGTACACACGTAAGTATCACCAACTTTATAAATTTTAGTTTACAAAATTTTGGACGTACATTTAGTACCAGCTTCCTATAGGTACGTAGTGTTCGAGAGCTATATTGTCTAATAAGATACAAAAAATAGCTTCTCTCATATTAACCTAATTTCCGAAACATGTTCGAGTACTCATAAATAAACAATAGAAAAGTACATAACCTAAGTATATTATATATCTATTAATAATTAAATATTTTTTTGGACTGAGTTTACTTTTCTCTCAAAAAACACCATTCTTTGCAGTTCAAAAATTCAAGCTGATACTAAAAACTTGATAACATACATAATTATTTGAAATGAGCTCCTATACTATTTTCAGCAGTAGTTTCAAAAGGATCAAATTAAATTTCTAAAGCGTCAACTGTAAATTCAAACTGACAGGTATAGATTACACCTGACAGTTTGAATGTACAATTGATGCTTTAGAAATTTAATTTGATGCTTTTGAAAGTACAGCTGGAAAAGATATAGCATTCATTGTAAAATTCCAGATTGTGCAATAGAGATACTGTTATGGGCAGTGTTATATTACTCTGCGAAAAAATTAACAAGAAGTTGAACGAGTTGAAAATTACGGAAGGCTAAAATGTTTATAATCGATAGAAATATAGGAACATGATGATGCAAGCGTACATACAGGGTATTTGTTTGAAAACTTCCCACACCGGATTTCTTGATAACCGTTGACTAAAAGAAAAAACGCAGAGACACGTCAAAAGACTTGTCAAGGGAGACAACTTTTTAACCAAAAACTCATCCCCTTGTACCATCTCCCCGCCAGGATGATCCACTTAAAAATTGACAAAGTGACAAGGGGTATCGAGTAATACCTTGTCGAAGTACATTATTTTGACGTTTGTTATTTTAAAATCGGTGGATTCGTTTTCGAGAAAATCAGTATCTTAATGTATCTTAACTTGATCAAATAGAATACAAAAACTCACAAAAATAGTACTTTTTACTGCAATAAGTGTTCAGAGGGCCGAGGGTACAAGGGGGTGAAGTAGTTTTTGGCTAAAAAGTTGTCCCCCTTGACAAATCTTCTGACGTGTCTCGACGTTTTTTCTTTTAATCATCGGCTTGCGATAAATCCGGGGTCAGAAGTTGAAGAACACCCTGTATGTTATGTAACAAGCAAAAAGTAAGCACTTGATATAGTAGAAAGCCAATCCTATCCCAGTTCAGTACTACTATTTCGTAGAAAAGATTCTTCGGATTTAAAAATTAATGACAATAACGTTATTTACTCAAAAAGCCGACGTTTCGGCGTTTATTTTACGCCCTCTTCAGGGCTAAAACAGCATAAATGAAGATGGACATATACAGGGTGGGCCAATAGCGCGTGGACGGAAGATTGTGAACTTACTAAAATATATTTTAGAAACTTGTCACTTGATCATGGTAGGGAACCTTGAGGGCTATAACATAAAAATAATTTCACTTAAATTTTGACGTTCCTACAGGGTGATTCATATCAAACCTACATTTTTTAGAATGGAACCCCCTATATATTATTGCATATTTGAATTCCGTGGTCAATTCTAGTGTGACCTTATGTATCATACATGGAACTTTGAACGAACCGTTTAGGCGCAAACCACCATTTTTGGTATAAGTAGGTGTCAGAAAAAAATTGAATATCGCAGGGATTATGAAACCTAGAAGGCCGTGACTTTGCAGTGTGATCAAGCATGAAACGCGGCACCTTAAGTTAGATGGACAAACTTGAATTCTTTTTACAGTTGGAGAAATTAGTAGATTAATTAAGGAAACTTCAATCGCAGATAACTTGATTTTTTCAAATAGGAATGCCCATTTTGGTTCATAGAATCAAATGTAAAAATTTGATTAAAAAAAGTTTGATAGGAATCCCCCTGTATAAACGACAAAATTTATGTGAAAGTATTTTGGCGTTATAGCACTCAAGGGTCCCTACCATGATCAAGCGACAGATTTTTGAAATATTGTTTAGTAAGCCTACAATCTTCCGTCCACGTACTATTGGCCCACCGTGCATAGGTAAAGATATAAATTGGAAAACGTCAAGTATTAACTTTAAGAATAATTTACAGACAAATTTGAAAAAAATCACATAGAATTCACAATTAACATTTAAAAGATTTGAGCAATTTTTTTACATAATGCAAATCTGTAAAACAATCAAAATGGAAACAAGTACATTGAACATTGATTGCAGTTACATAAACATTTTTAAAATTAAAATATAAAACAATTTTTCATTCGATCTCTTTAAAACATTAAAATGTAAGCACATATTGCACGTGTCTGAAGCGACTGCATAATTACTTTTTTCGTGCGTTGCAAACTATACTTTTTCTACGATAGCAACAATTAAAAAAATAGATAAATACGAAATGACATATTCACTAGCAGAACCAGGACAGCAGTGCCTAACTATTAATTTCCATATTAGTTATCTGATTTCTTGGAAATAACTATGAAATCATTTGTAATGCACACACTGTAACAAACTGATGACATTTGCTGTTATATTCTCTGAGCCACCTTAGTTTTGTTTTCAAAAACAGCAGAGCGAACATGAAATAAGTATATCGTATTGAATTTGCCGATGCAAAATAAAATTTGGCAGAAAATTTAGCTTAGTCTGATTCAATTTACACATTTGGTATGGACATTTTTCATGCTGTAGAAAAACATGCTATAACAGTTAATCTCTTCCACAGAGTGGGCTGTATTGGCTACAGCTTTTTGACTGGTATTCAGCTTCGATTTCAGTAGTCCTGATTTGTTTATCTGAAGTTATTATAGTTGGATGGACTTATGGCGTGAAAAGGTTCATTAGAGATGTTGAATTCATGACAGGAGAAAAGTTGTCATGGTTCTGGATTCTCTCATGGAAGTTCATCACTCCCTTGTATTTGACGGTACGTTGCTAAATGATTGATGATTTTATTTTAATGTAATTTTGGGAATTTACTGAAATACTGTTAATCTAGTTACATCTCATATACTGTTTTTATGATTGAAAAACCTCGATTGCCTCGGAAAGACAGCTAACATAAGCTATCAGACATCACGATCCAGTTCTGGTATGGAACAGTGAGATGTTAATGCTGTTGGATAATCACTGGCTTTAGAAAATGGTCCGTAAAATATTTTGTGACGTATTATAATTATCTTACTATTTATGTATACCCTGCCACAAGGCTCAGCCTTCTAGGGGTGGCATTAGTTGTAGTTTTCTTGCAAATAAATGAATATGGACTTATCCATATAGATATGCCATCGCGATTTACCTTTTACTATAAAGTTAGGGGGTTATGTTATTATATTCGAAGATCTAGAGCATATTTGAGGGTAATTTGTTCAAATATCTGGCTTTACTAATTACTTGTCTTATAATTTTCAGTTTATAATCATAACAGTCATATCCTTCAGTACAAAGATTTCGTACTTGGGTCATGAGTTTCCACTATGGGCTATCCTAGTTGGCTGGGGATCATGCTTTGCATCCATTGCATGTATTCCACTGTACATGGGTTATAGGCTGATATACATAGAAAAAGGAAATTTGATACAGGTATGTTTAACAAATATGAAATTTAGGTTAGGAGGTTTCAGGTATTCTGACTGCTTATTTCATTAAAACTTCCAAAATGAGGTATAAAATTATACAGATTATGTAATACATTTGACTAACAAGACCTCAAAAGTGCAAGAGGAGCTACACAGTGTGTCCCCGCTAAAATTTTTCACCCACCTTATCGCAGAAATGATAAAAAAAATTAAAATCGCTGAAACACGTTGATTTTTATTTCAAGGGAGCTCTTCCAGCGAATACGTCACTATATTGTGCCATCAACCCCCTCACCCCCAGCAACCCCTACTTCAAATCTCTTAAATGAGGCTAGCATACTTGTGATACACTATTTTGAAGGTAATTCAGTGACAAATACACCAGTGTAATCAGAATGGACATTGATTCACTATTATGTAAGTTAATAAAAAATATAGTGATTACCAAAATGAAGTGTTATTTTCATTATCTGAAATATCATCGTGAGAAAGGTTCCAAATGGGAGCCATTTTGTTTCATACAGATGTATAAGCAATACTAAAAATGTCTTCGACTGTCTTTATGGGGACATTCGGAATCCAAAGTTTATTACATAGCCCGGTCCTATACACGATCTAAACAGTGACCTGAAGATGTTGAGAAATTTGCGAAGTTATTTTGAATATCATCTGTACCTCTGTGTGGAACGAAATAGCTCACATTTAGAACCTTTCTTACAATAATATTTCCGTAATATTGAATCAATCTTTAATCTGACTATACTGTTGTATTTTTCAACGAATTCCCTTCAAATTGGAGGGTAAGGGGGTTGATAGCACAATAAGGTCGTACTCGGTGGAAAAGCTCCCCCTAGAATTAAAAATCGACGTATCACGGCGAATTGTATTTTTTATCGTTTCAGAGACCAGGTGGGTGGCAAATTTTAGCTGTATCGTGATTTGAAGTTAATTCGTTCAGAACTCCATACGTTGGAAGTTATTATTCTCAGTATGTTGGAATAATTATTAGCTGTGATTTACGCTTGAGTAGTGAGACTTGATTTGCGTACCTAGAACAGACTAAAATATCAAAAATATACTTTTTAGAGGATAACGCACAGCCTAAAGCCATTACCTGATTGGGGACCCGCAAGACCACAAGTCAGATTTGAATGGACACATAAAACACTGAAGTACTATATGGAAGGTAGGATAATAGACATCATCAGTTTGGAAGAAGAGGGTCAAAAGTCAAAAAAGTTACATTTTCAGGATAGCTTGTCAAAGTCCTGCAATTTTAACATTTTAGTTCTAATGTTAAGCGAATAAATCACCTGAAAAGTATCTTACATCCTAGTATAGAAGGTATTTATAACCTTTGGTAATATAAATCGATTACAATTTTGCAGATTATGTGAAAAAAAGAACTATCTTTGCCAAATTGTTGGAAACAAATGATATAAATTTTGGGTTAAATTGTTGACAAAATTTCTTTACTGGAAAAGTAACAAAATAATTTCTTAGATACTTAACACATTATTATATATATATTCGAGGATTTTTACAACTGTCGTCGTTTCTCCGCCCCCATTTTCCATAATTTACTATTATAGACGATGTTCTCCTCTAGATTTCTGCCTTTCATGGCTTCATTCACGTCGTCTCTCCAGATTCTCTTGGGTCGTCCTCTCCTTCTT
Organism: Callosobruchus maculatus; assembly: GCA_951848785.1. Lineage (NCBI taxonomy): Eukaryota > Metazoa > Arthropoda > Insecta > Coleoptera > Chrysomelidae > Callosobruchus > Callosobruchus maculatus. The sequence continues at coordinate 964,894 of CATOUR010000113.1, forward strand.
CTTTCGGGTGGTGTCCATTTTAGTATTCGTTTAGGCCATCTTTCGTCTGTCATCCTATTAACATGACCCAACCATATAAGCTGTCTTTTTTGAATCTCGTCTACTATATCTCTATCTAGCCCCATTCTGTCTCTTATCTCCTTGTCACTCTACAGCTTCTTCTAATATAATCCATTTCCGTAGCCTGCAGCTTTTTCCTATTTCTGCTACTAACATCCCACACCTCTGCTCCATATGTGACCACTGGTTCTACCATAGATTTATATATCCTCTTTTTTGTTGTATTTGAGATTTTTTGACTCCATAGGAAATAACGGACATCGTGTATTATGATACGTTTGCTATTCATGCAGCAGTAGAGGACATTGTTTAATAATCGACAAGCGTTGTTTCAGTGTATGTTCACATTACTATGATGGAGAGGATAAAAATTCTCTCATGTTTCACGTTGGTCCTTTTATTGCTCCAATGTAGTCTATGATCAGAAAAAAATCACCATTTCGTATAATTACTGAGAAAGAAATTGACAGCATACTCTTCGTATGAAATCATTTACCCTATTACTAAACAGGTCTGATCATTACTAATCATTAATTTATTTTTACAGAAAGTTTGGCCGACATGCAGGACTCCAGTCTTCAGCAATTTGTACGCTTATGTAATAACAATGAAAATAGATAGCTAGTATATACTTAAGCATTGTCTTCTTCCTCCATATATCCATAACTTATTTAAGATGACTCGATAATTCATTGCCATGTAGACATCAAACCAAAATCATAGCCGGAATACAATACAATACAATAACTTGAAATTAATTTTATACAACTCTGTTCAGCAATTCTGGTTTACGAGGGTTGCTCTATATTTCCGTCAATTCACTAGTACGCAGACAGCTGTTTCACGCTTATTAGCGATCATCAGTGCGCCATAGGTCGATTGACGGAAATAGAGAGCATCAATTGTTTCATGTCTACCAGACATGTGAAGCATGTTGTAGCAGGCGACAGAGATATAGAGCAACCCTCGTATATCGGCTTTCATATGCAGCATCATATAGAACCCGCGCTCTCTGGTGGCCAAGCGGACGCGCCGTGGCGTCCCACCAAGAAATCTGCTGCTGTTCAGCAGCGATTTTCTTTGGTTGGCCGTTACCTTCGGGTACCAGATGGCGCACCGGCAGAACCTTTCTGATAATATTCGTGTCGGCAATACTTTAGCTCCGACTAAATGCATTTTACGAGTTCACAACACGTCTTGTTAAGACATTGTTATGATGATGATGATACCATATGTGAAAAGTAAAAAGGTATTATGCTAACGAGGATACAAAAAGGTGATAACAGTTATCCAGATCATTAATTTCAAGCAGAACATTAGTCCCCGTACGGCGTTGTTAGTTGCTGTAACTGAACAATTACTTTATTGTTTCTTTATCATGAGTGTGCATTTGTTATTTGTCAAGAAATTGGGAAGAAATTTTACTGTCAAGATAACCGGTTACCTTTTTGAAATTCAGCATTATTTAGTACTTAATTTGGTTGAGTGTTAACCATTGAGACATTGGGTGAACTGAGGCCAGGTAAGTTTACGTTCAGGTAGGTTTGTCAAAGGGCCATTATATACGAGTGCTTTACTTTGGTACAAGATCCTCTAACCTTCTGGATCAGTTTTATATTCATATATTTTCCTAAATTCAATAGAATTAATAAGGTAAATGAAATATTAATAGACTCTTTGCTAGAGAAGAAAGTTAATGTTCATCTTGGAAGAAGCTTAAATAAAAAAATCGACGCACAAAATGCTAAAATCGCCATCGTTATTCTACAACTATGTTCGAAGTGCTTGATTCGTCCAGGAATTCTTAAAAATACTTGTTGTCAACGCCTGCTGATATAGCGGGAACAGATTTCGAACTTCGCATTGTACTTCTATAATACCTTTACATTTATGTTCATTTTTGTGCATTTTTAGTACATTTCTCTACATTTCTATCCAGCTATGGAAACCAAAGGATCCATAAGCCGAGGAAAGTGGAAAAATAAGGCCGAAGCCATACTATCATGTGTTGGGTATGCTGTGGGGATTGGAAATATATGGAGGTTTCCTTACTTGACTTATAAAAACGGAGGGGGTTGGTATCAACACTTTATTTATCGCACATAAGAAGGAAAGCATTTGAAATGAAAATATGGTATTTGCTATAAAGTCTGTATTCACTTTGATTAGAACGAGGGTGATTAGTGAAGCTGTATAGTGCGAATAGTTTCCACTTCTATTTTTTTTCTATTTTTTTATTTATTTCGACAATAATTCCATTTATATACATATCATCGAGTTCTAATGAAGCGTTAAAATATTTACAGAAATTAGTTATCAATCAGAACAATAATAATAGCCAGCTTACCTACTATATATTAGTGTGTTTAATAGTTCTCTACATTCGACAATATAATTTTAATTACAATCAATACGGTATCATATAATATTAAGTGCCTTCATCAAATAAATAAAGTGTGTTCCTAAATGCAATGGCAGCGAACATACATATGTACCTCTTCTAAAACAAATATTATTTTTACCAACACGATGGATTTAAAAAAAACTGTGTGTGCTGGTTATTTACTTGTTTAATCTTACATTTATCTCTAGACAATTGCTTGGTATTATTGTTTGTGTTAGGCTAATTCACCACTTAAACTATATACTTTGAAGAAACGTTGCATTCAAAGATCCAGTTATGAATTAGATTTTTAACCTTTTTAAATGGTTTGGTTTTAATAGAAATAGGCAATAGGTTAAGTATTCTAGGGCCACTGTAACTAATATGCTTCTGAGAGGCTGAATGTCTGACAAAGGATAATGTTAAGTTATTCCTATAATATGTGTTAGATAACATAAATTTTATTACAGTTTTAATATACAGTAGTTCAACAGTTAACAATTTACTTTCCTGTAAGAGTCGTTCCGTTGGGTATCTTCTATTTTTGAAGATCATTATTTTTATTACATATTTTTCGACAATTTGGAGTGGCGATATGGGGGTTTTACCAGCACCTCCACAGGTTATTATACCATACGTTATTATGGATTCAATTAGCGAGGCGTATACACTTCTTGTTTACTAACCGCCGAGTCCAGAAGTATGGCCAAACATCGAGAGGCGCGCTTACAATTGAAAAAAGTATCGCAAGAAACATTAAACGGCGCAGTGTGTGAAACCGAAGAACTCTTGGAAGTTGAACATGCAAGACCAAGAAAAGTATCAGTTCGAGAATGGATTAATAGAAGAAGAAGAAGAAGAAGAAGAAGAATTCATTGCGCAAGCTACCAACTCTTTAAGTAATTGGCTGCTGAAGATGCCACAGAATATTGCTTTGCTCTCAGGTTGAACGAAGAGTCGTTTAGTATACAACTAAGCCTCGTTGCACCCGTCATCAGAAATGAAATCCATATATAAAACGCTAAACACTAAACTGACTGTCCAGACGTGCTTAGCCTAAGACGGGTTCTCACGATTCAGTTTCGCTGAATCAGTTTGACTGATTCATTGATACTGAAAGCCATGTTCGTTCACACTGTTCAGTTTTAATTAATAATTTTAACCTATTTAGCATTGATAAAAGTAACGTTTGTATTCATTTCTCAATACTGATTCAGTCAAACTGAATGAAAAGTAGGATTGGCTTTCAGTTTGACTGAAAGCACAAACCCACTGATCAGTTTCACTGAAAAGGTGTTCACACGTTCATTATCTGTTCAGTATCACTGAATCAGTCAAACTGATTCAGCGAAACTGAATCGTGAGAACCCGTCTTTAGTTGCAGGCAGGCTGCGAGCGAGGGCGACCTGGGGGGGGGGGGGTCGTGGTTACTCACAGTCCAGTCGCAGAAAATTATGAAACGCTGCTAATTACATTACTACACGGCTAACTTGCACTAGTCAGTTGCTGTCCACATTTATTTTCTCCTAATCACTAATCACCCTTACTAATCACTAACTAAAGTTGATACAGGCAATCATAGTAATTTCTTGCGCTTTACTAGCCTATTACTACAAGATAACTTGTATATATGAGGCGTTGAGAGCTGGGTAGCCTATCCCACAAAAACGAGAAATGTGGGAAATTTTAAATACTGAACACTCAGCTCATATAATATCTTCATTACTACATTTGCTTATGACTGATTTCGCTATTATTACAGAGATGTTGCTACATATATCCTTATAGCATTGATACAGTTTCTACTATTCGCAAACCTTTACCAGCACTTTTCTCACCTTCTGAATTTTGGGGACAGGCCACTCTAGCTCTCAACACCTGATATTCAGTATAGTGTGTAATTAAAATTTTTTTGGCAGGCGCATTTCTGATGCCATACCTAATAATGCTTTTTATGGTTGGGATGCCACTATTTTTCATGGAGTTTTCACTGGGACAGTTCTCCAGTACTGGCTGTACGACAGTATTCAAACTGAGCCCACTGTTCAAAGGTATCATTCGCTCAAACTGCAAGTATACATACACATTGTACAGAGCAATTCCTCAAAATTTTTGGTTAGATACTCTTGTACATCTATTATCTAATTGAAATTTTGGTTTGAAAATTGCAGGGTAGGCCTAGTTAAGACTAACTTTACATGTTAAAATATTTCCAAGTTCTGTTTTAGAGTTATTCGTAAATTTATGCAACCGTCAGATATCATCATGGAAATCAAGGCATCTACGGGTTGAAAACAATGTATTATCCGAAAGTGTATCCACAAAAAGATCGATCCGTCTAATCTGTTCTCTTTTCCACAATGTGTTCAGAAATTGAAATCGAGTTTGGCTGCGTTTCATTGCGCTACTGTATAGAAAACTGTCCAGGGAAGTCCGACATTTAATAAATCTCCAAAATATTAGGCACGGAAAAAGTTGCATTAAAGTGACAACCTGTAGTGACATTTTTACTGTTGCATTTACGGGGATATATCTAACTAGTGTGTGGAATCTAATAGTGCAAAAATGTTCTAACCAATGATTTGGATGAATCACACTGTAAGCTTATGTGTTTCGTTTAGCCTCATTAGTTCTAACTGTAAGACATAATTGTCCCATATCAATGTTTGTCACATATACATAGCTCATTCATCAAACATCGCCTATGGTAGTTCTCAAAACAACGTAAAATTTCATGATAAACCTTTTTAATAATACTGCTTTTAAGACATAATAGTGCTAGCTATTCTAGGTTCCTCAGGGCCGGTTTCTCAATGTCCAGTTAAAAATTTATTTGGAAGTTAACGATTATCTGTCAGATAAATTGTTTAAACAATTAAAGGCTAAACTTATAAATTCGCGTAAATCTTATCTGACAGTTATATCCATAGAAACGCTGTCTGACAGCTACCTATCTGACACTTTTAACTGGACATTGAGAAACCGGCCCTTACAATCATACAGGCTCTTTAAATAACCAAAACAAATTTGGTCAATAACACAAATTTTGCCTTTGTCGGTGGCATAGGGATCCATGCTTAGCAGCTATTAACACGATTAACCAAAATACGTAAGTCCACAGTTACTGTGCATTATATCAATGACAGTTATCGGCATTCTGTGATCGCTGGTTATAAAAATTAAAAATGCCTACAGCTATTCATAACATTTATATTGATATTGCTGTTGATTATTTTATGGTTTGCCACTATAAGCTCTAGCGTATTTTCGAATAGTTCGTGACTGGGTTGGTATGATCAATGTCTTAATATTCATTGAAACAACGCAAACCGTTTATTATTTTCATATTTGCTATTCATGGATCAATGGTGAGGAGAATCATTTTTATTTAAGGAGGACGTTGCTTAATAGTTTTGAAGCGTTGACTCGACAAAAGTTTACCTTACATTGTCGCACAAGATGGTTTCTTTGTTTTGCGTTCATAGCCAAATGCTGATTTTTTAAATGCAAAACTGCAGATCGTGTTTAAAGTTAAGTTAAAAAATGAATCAACGATGTGAAGCAGAAGCAGGTGTTGGAGAAAGAAGGTAACGTATCTATCACTATCTGGACCTAGTTATCGGCCTTTCTAGGTCAAAGTGATCCATCGCAATAATTTATTTGATATTGGAGCTAGCTTGAAGGGTCAAGGATCTCATGTATTTTTTTCTCTTTTATAAGATCCACCACATAGTAGGTCACATTCTGAGGTACTAGTTCGTGAGGTATCCTACCATTACCTTTCGTAATTTCTTCTTCGTCTACTTATACCTAGGATATTAAATTTTCAGGTGCTGGATATGCGATGCTTGTCGTAAATATGATTTTTGGCAGTTATGCTAATCTAATAATCACATATCCATTAATGTTTCTGATGTACGCCTACAAGGATCCCTTGCCATGGTCTGCTTGCGATAATTACTGGAACACAAAGGACTGCATAGAGGTACAATCCGTGTTTGTGTTAATTCAGTTAAGAGGAATGTGGCGAAGTTTAGTAGATTATGTAGAAAGGATAGAATGAAAATTACTTGGGACATTCCACAATACGGTCAGCTTCTGGTTTACAATGAGGATTCAATTAACTGACTCTACAGGGTTAGTAAAAAGTACCAGAACGCTTAAACATCTCCAAAGCTATCAAAGCTGGTACAATAAAAATGCTTACCGCAATATTGCCAGATTTTTTTACATTACGTTACATGTCATAATTTTATTATTTTAAATATTTTTATTGCAATGAATCGTGTATGGCGTGTATGGCGAATTTAGTAAGATCTCACAATTTTGTTTCCAGTAATTACTGAACTATGGCAACACCTTTTTTCCAGTACAAAGTACCGAAATGCCTAAATACGGGTATCTCCAAAACTGCCACAGCTGGAACGATAAAATTCAATACCTTTGGACTTTGACCACGCAGAATTCAAAAATCCTAACAGCAGTATAGTCAGATTTATACCACCTTCATGGTACACGTCGTAAATAGCCCATTCCATTTAAAATAACAAAATTCTCTTTTAAATGCCTTAAATTACTTAGGAAATAACGTAAATGTAACAGCGCTTATCACTCACTCCTCTGATTAGCTCTAATGTGATTTTAGCTGAAAGAAAATAGCGTCAAAAGGCAATCAAATGATACTATTTCTCGGAATGGGAATCGAACTACAGCAGCAGATGAGTTTTTTCAGTAAGTATATATACAGGGTGTCCCACGACGATTAAGACAAGCAACATGTCGGAACTGGGCAGCAGTAACGAATTATAATTTTGGGGGTGTAAATTAGAGCATATATAGTATATTTTCTTATTGTAGCGTCACCCAATGAGGTATTTGTTTTTGATCACGTGACGTCCGACTCAAAATTTTCAATGGGATACTCTGTATATTTGTAACTTTGTATGTTCCTCCTGATAAAACAATTCTAACAAACTAGCACACTTGGGGTCTAAAGTGATTAATTCAAGAGCTACAGGTACTTAAAGGACAAACATATAGGGTGTCCCATTAAAAATTTTAAATCCGACGTCACGTGACCAAAAACAGATACCTCATTGGGTGACACAATAATAAAAAAATATACTATATTCATGTACATCATGTACAGGTATGCAATGTTCTGTAAACTATTATAATGAATTATAGACATCCAAGGCAAACAAACAAACAAACAAACATAATAGGTCAATAATAAAAGTATACAAAAACTATAGACCACTCATCCTATCCTGCCCAGACCACGCAGCAGATGCACACAATCACATACAATCACAACAAGAAAAAATAGACACCAACTCTTTCCAAAAACTGAGGGTTTTATACTTGCTATCCAGGATCAAGTGATTGCGATGCGAAATTACATGAAATACATGACTAAAGATCTATCCATAACCGACGATAATTGCAGGAAATGTCACCAACAAAAAGAAACAATGGACCACATAACAAGCACATGAGAAACTTTGTCTGGAACTGAGAACACAGCCAGACATAATTCTGCAGCCAAAGTCATACACCAAGCACTAGCCACAACAGATAAGCTAATAGTAAACACAGATTTATACTACATTAATTATACACCAACATCTGTACTCGAAAATAATCAACACAAACCATACTGGGACATTGAAATACATACAGATAAGAATATCCCAGCAAATAGGCCAGCTAGAGCTTCAGCCAAAGGCAGACAAAGTTACCAATTTGATAGGTATTGCTATCATCAATGATAAGAATATACAGAACACCTACGCTGGGAAGATACTTTGGCAGAGAAATAAAGCGACTCTGGAAACAAAACAAAGTTACTATAGTCCCCCTATTATGTCGGTCTCAGGCCTTACACCAAACACAATTGCACCACACCTACAATACTTGGGCCTGGACCAAAGGTTACACAATATATTCCAAAAGTCTGTAATCCTGAAGACCTGTAATAATGTATGATCCTTCCTCACTTCAGATCATTAAAAGTTCAGGTGTTGACTTGGGACCACCGCAGTCATGCGAGAGAAATTTAGAATAATAACGACTTTATTGTACTATAATGTTATGTTATAAATACATGTAAAACTATAGTAACGATCAATAACTTCTTCCTTGAAGTACATTTCTTGCCACATGTACACATGTCAGGTTTCTGATCATATTGAAAGTTTTATTATTTTCAGCCTCGAAATATTGAAGATATCATCAGGCATAGAAGATGTTGGATCAATAGATATATATGTTCTTTTATGTAATATAGTTTCGTGGATAATAGTGTACCTATGCATTATGAGAGGGATAAAATCCGTAGGAAGAGTGATATATTTCACCGCTCTATTTCCTTTTGTGGTTCTGTTCTGCCTGCTCATCAGAGGACTTACCTTGCCAGGTGCCTGGGATGGTGTCTACTTTTACATCTGGCCTCAATGGGATCAGTTGGGGAACTTAAAGGTATTACAAAAATTATAAATAAATTACTCTTTTCGTGCACCATGTGTGAAGGTCACGATAAAAGAGGTACGCTATGCTATATTTACTAGCAACAACAAATAGAGAACTACATTTTACAAATTCTATTACTAAGTGCGATATACATAGTCAATCTCCCACATATCCTTGCGCCGTTGGATCATCGGCGATTCTCAGATCCCACGTTGCCGGTTTGCAAAGTATCTCTGGGGGTTCGTTAAATGTATGGTAGAGACATTTGTAGATGGTTTGAAGTATTAAAACTATTTGTTTTTGTGGAAAATACATTACCTGCATTGGAATGTTAAAGGTGTGCTCTATCTGTACATACTACTGTGCTGTACTAACAATGACGATCTGACTAGAGTACTAAACCTGACTAAGATCCATCAGGATAATTCTTTTTAACTTAACTTGGCCTTTAAGGGACTGTGACGTAAGTCAGTTACTGTATGTCCTCTAGGTAAAATGTGGTTGTAACTCCAGATTTACAAAAGAAAATCAGCGCTTTTAAAAATTTTGCTGACAGCGAATATATAAAATTTCATAGGAAACCTCTATTCTGTTCAGTTAAAAATATTTTTCTTTATTTAAATTTTCACAATGCACTTATTTTAAATAATCTGCAGCTTAGGAAGCATATTTACTCGTTATTTAAAATGTCTATTTTTTAGTTTACTTCATATCAGCTTTGCTATTTCAGGTTTGGGCTGACGCAGCATTGCAGATCTTTTTCTCCTTAGGCCCTGGTTGGGGCGGAATTGTCAACATTTCCAGCTACAATAACTTCAGAAATAACTGTAAGCTGTAAGTTGACATAATTACATGATTTATGATTAATTTACTTGGTTACTTTCTGGGCACCCAAAATATAAAATCAACAACATTGCTCGCTGTCAAGTAAGCTAGGGAGTCCGTAAAAGTTTGACAGAATGAACAAATGAAAAATAGTCCTGTATCTTGAGTTTGTCTCATTTTTTAATCTTGTATGTTCAAAAACTCCTAGATGTTTTATTTTATTTTGCTGGTGTTGCCATATCTCAGTAATCAATAGAGACAAAATTTGGAAATGATGAGACTTTACTAAACTCCACATGCGCAAATAATCGCAATAAAAATATGTAACGGGTGTTTCCTCATCCTTCGCAGCCCCTCATATCTTTTTTTATTTGAAGAGTTAGAGAAAAAGTATTCATATGAAGGTTTTATAGTTTTCTCTTGTTATTTAGAATTTTATACGAACAAAAAGAAAAAAATATTAAGATATCCTATTTCTCGTATAAAGTTGTCTTCTTTTAAATGGGACACCCTGTATATTACATCACGTAAAGCAATATATTTTTCTATTGTTTTCAAAAATATAGGGTGTGTTCACTTCAAGATTTTTAAAATATTTAAGTCCAAATTTCCAAAATTTGGGAGTAAACCTCAATCCACTATAGCCATAGCGACCGATAATGTGTTATTCTAACATGTTGCCGAGGTAAAAAGCATCGCTTTGATAACAGGTGCAAATAAATTCCAGTTTTGTTGTAAAAAATGCCTTTATATTATTATAATGAAATTAAAACTTGTAGTTGTTTTCTATTTATCTGAACGTGCTTCTTGACGGCACAGGTTCACCAAATAATGCCATGTATTCTCTTCTTGCTTGAGATATATCGTTATTATTTTTATACAATAACAATAAAACTGGAAGTTATCTGCACTTGTAAACAAAGCGATGCTTTTTACATCGGATAAATGTCAGAATGACAAAACCGTTGGACAAAACATTACCGACATCAATTGTTTTTCGGCTGCCATGGCTATAGTGGATCAAGGTTTATTTCCACATTTTAGAAACTTTGAAGCTAAATATCTTAAAAACTTTTAAAAATAAGGTGAATGAGCCCTATATTTTTGGAAATCAGAGAAACATATATTTATTTTTGTGATATAATGTACAGGGTGTCCCATTTAAAAAAATAAAACTTTATACGAAAAAAACTATTCTTCATTACGAGGGTTGCTCTATACCTCCGTCAATCCACCAGTACGCAGACAGCTGTTTCACGCTTATTAGCGATCATCAGTGCGCCATAGGTCGATTGACGGAAGTAGAGAGCATCAATTTTTCCATGTTTAATAAACATGTGAAAGATGTGCGAGTAAGACAGAAGGAATTCTGCCGGTGCGCCATCTAGTACCCGAAGGTGACGGCAACCAAAGAGAGAAACGCTACTAGCAGCAGTAAACTCTCCTTGGTGGAACGACAAGGCTCGTTCGCTTTTTGCCACTAGAGGCGCGGATTCTGACGCAAGCAGCGTAAAGCCGATATACGAGGGTACTAGATGGCGCACCGGCAGAATTCCTTCTGTCTTACTCGCACTATTCTTCATTATTTTTTCGTTTTTTTCTTATCAAATTCTGAATGTCAAGAACTATAAGCTTTTCTTTTATCTTTTCAAATAAAAAAAGATAACAGGTGTGACGAAGTATGAGGAAACACGCGGTACAGCATTCCATTTAAAATGACCAAATTATGACGTGATGTAACGTAAAATTGTTAAATCTGACAACATTGCTGTTAGCATCTTTGAAGTCTGCATATTCAACATTGAATTATTCTGGTACTTTTTACTAATATAACACAGTATATTTTAATATTCTTTGTCTTTCAGAGACTCGATAGTAGTACCAATAGTGAACTGCAGTACTGCCATACTATCAGGCTTCGTAGTGTTTTCCGTTATTGGCTTCATGGCTCACGAAACTGGCATGCCGGTGTCGACCGTGGCCTCAGGTGGGCCCAGTTTGGCTTTCATTACGTACCCAGCAGCGATCAGCCTGATGCCATGGCCAAATCTCTGGGCAATACTTTTCTTTCTCATGATGTACAACATTGGTATTGATACTTTGGTGAGTATTTTAACTTTACAGCCTTTCCCAGTGAACATGTATAACTAATCACTTACAAAGGAGCTTCATGTTGGCTTACCAACTATGGAATTGGAAGGTCACCCAATAGTCGGGTCACCTTCCGTCAAGCTTTTGAGGATCAACAATGACATGTCCTGGCACGACCACGTCATGACTATCGCTAAAACGGCATCCAAAAAGCTTGGAGTTTTGTTCCGCTGTAGAAAGCTGTATACACCAGAGCAACTACTGCTACTCTACAAGGTACAGATCCAACCATCGCTGGTGTAATGCTCTTATGTGTGGGGATGCGCTCCTAAGCACTCTCTAAAGCTTCTGGACACTATCCAATAGAGAGCAATTATTAGACTAATGGATACCTACTCATAATCAACAAACGACCTCCACAGTCTAAAACATCGAAGGAGGGTGGCTGACCTGTCCACGTTTTACACTTTCTATCACGGAAGATGTTCGAGTGAGTTCTCACAGATAATAACACCAAAGGCTATCCGAACGAAGAACACTAGAGAGTTTCGGGCTCATCCATACAAGGTCGAGGTCCTCACTCCCCAAACCAGTCTCCTCCAACATTCTTTCTTTTGTAGAACTTCGACGCTATGGAACAACCTGCTGGGTAAATTGATTCCTTACGGCTACAACCTGCAGTGCTTCAAATCTAATGTGAACCGACACTTTATCCTCCTCAACAGTTCCATAGGCTTTCAGCCTTTGCGGGAGGCTTAAAAAATATTACTCTTTTTCTATTTACCAAGTTTGTAGAACATTTCTATGTAACCTACCTATGTTTAGTATGTTAGCCTATGATAATTTTTCAGTTTGTGTGTCTGGAGACAGTAGTGACCGCCATTGTAGATGACTTGCCGTATTTGAGAAAATTTCAGTTTTATGTCACAATCTCTACAGTTCTGGTTGCAGCCTGTTTTTCCATAATTTATTGCACGCATGTAAGTATTGACTATATTACGAATCACATCATATAGCAAAAACGAACAATTGAACAATGAAAGGTCTAGGGTATAGCGCGCGAATTTGAGAACCAAGAAAAGACGTATTCCTGCGTTAGCGAGGAGGCGTGACCGCCTGTTCCCTTTCTCCAGTGTGTGTGTCTAAGATGAGGGGCGATAAGTCCAAAAATCCAAAGGTAATGTCTAAAGGTCCAAAGGCCGCCATAAAAATGAATTTTGCATTTCCAAGCTCCTGATGTTACTTTTATATATATATATTCGCGGATTTTTACAACTGTCGTCGCTTCTCCGCCCCCATTTTCCATAGTTTACGATTATAGACGATGTTCTCTTCTAGATTTCTGCCTTTCATGGCTTCATTCACGTCGTCTCTCCAGCTTCTCCTGGGTCGTCCTCTCTTTCTTCTTTCGGGTGGTGTCCATTTTAATACTCGTTTAGGCCATCTTTCGTCTGTCATCCTATTAACATGACCAAACCATACAAGCTGTCTTTTTTGAATCTCGTCTATTATATCTCTATCTAGCCCCATTCTGTCTCTTATCTCGTCATTGCGGATTCTTTCCCTCCTTGTCACTCTACAGCTTCTTCTCATAAAATCCATTTCTGTAGCCTGCAGCTTTTTCTTATTTCTGCTACTAACATCCCACACCTCTGCTCCATATGTGACCACTGGTTCCACCATAGATTTATATATCCTCTTTTTTGTTGTATTTGAGATTTTTTGACTCCATAGGACTGAGTTTAAGCACTTTGTCATGTTTCTGCCTTTATTTATTCTATTACTGATTTCCTCTTGGCTGTTCCCCCTTTTAGTGAATGTGACTCCTAGGTATTTTATCTGGTTCGTTCCCTTAATATATGTATTTTCTAAGGGCAGGTCCTCAATATCCTCATTCCCAACTACTAAGTATTCGCATTTCTTTTCGTTTATTTTTAGTCCACATTCGATGTAGGTCGTTTGTAGTTTCCTTACCATGTAACTAAGGTCGTCGATGTCTTTTAAACTTACAGTAATGACTCAAAGAGTAAATTGAAGAAGAAAGCTTGCGCTTGTGCAACTATTTAGCCTTTTCTTTGATATCGTGTTTGGTTGTTAAATTACAGGCATTTATAGAATGTATGATTTTGCAATGCGAGTTTTTTTGCACATTAAAAAACTTTTTTGAGAAAATCGAAAATAGTTGTCATTCATTAAGGTCTTAACTATCGTCTTTTGAAATATTATATATGTAGTTTGAAAATAGAGTGAGTTAGGCGAGAAATTGTGAGTCCGTGTTTTACATGGCAAATACGTATCTATAAATGTGTGTATCCAGGCCCCTTAAGGGTGGAAATTATGGTTCACCCTCCTACTCTCCCAAAAGATAGCCAATTGCAGCGTAAGGTTGAAAATAAAGTTCAGAAGCGATTAGCTCTAAATCACAATTATTTCAAATTGAGTTGAAGTTTGAGCCCATAAGTTTGAACGTTGAATTCAATAACATATTGGGACAGGAGAAGTTACGCTAGAATGTTGAATTTTTATGTAAATTATGTTTAGGTAAAGAACAATTCATTTTGGCTAGAAGGTTCGGAGCATCGATTAAATTATGACTTAGCTTATATAAAAATGACCAACCTGCTCTAGATCTTTTAAGCTGTAAAGAGTCAATATTGAAACGCCTTTGTAAAAGTGTCTGATCAGTCTACCTTGGAAGATATACTCCATCAACCATGGATGCCAAAAATTTCAAAAATCTACGTTGAACATTTCTCAAGGATATTCGATTGTCGCAGATTTTTGAGCCAGGAGTTGCGTCTTCTTCCTGGTCCCCTCTTGCTATTGATTTTGCCTTCGATGATAAGACGGAGCAGATCGTATTTCTCGTTGCTCATAATGTAGCCAAAATATTGTGTCTTTCTTTCTTTTATGAGGTTCATAAGCTCTATTGTCTTGCTCATTCTCCGCAGGACTTCCTCATCTGTCGTATGACTCACGTGAGATATTCTAAGCATTTTACGGTAACACCAAGAGTTCGAAAGATTGTATTCTTTTTTTGTGTTGTTTCTGTCATTGTCCAAGCCCAAACACCGTAGAGTACAGTGGAGCAAACATAGCTCTCCAGTATTCGAGCTCTTAATGGGATATTAAATTAGCGGCTGCATAGTACATTTTGCATTGTATAAAATACGTTACGTGCTTTTTCTATACGTGTTCTCATCTCTAGTGAATGGTCCCAAGATTAATCAAGGTTACTTCCAAGGTAATTTATTCTTCTTGACTTCCTTGTTCTGACGTTTACTGATAACCATCGTTTTTGCTTTCTTTGTGTTTAGTTCTATCCCAAACTCTCCACATGCTGCTGTTACTCGGTTCGTTAATTCTTGCAGTGCTTCAGCACTATCTGCTAGAATAACCGTGTCGTCAGTGTAACGCAAGTTGTTAATGCATCATCCGTTTGCAATTATACCATCCGTGGTGTCTTCTAAAGCTCTCCTGAATATCTCTTCCAAGTAGACGTTAAACAATAGGGGTGAGAGGAGACATCCCAGCCTTACTCCTTTCTCGATATTAATTTTTTCAGATAATTCGCTTTTTACTCTGACATTTGGAGATAATCCTTAAATCTTTGTCGCCAATGTTACATGATATTAAAATTTCCATCAGTTTATCATGTTTCACCATATCAAAAGCCTTTTTAAAATCTGTGAAACATAGGTACACGTCACAATCGACGTCTCTACATCTTTCAATGATTACACGTATTTATAAAAGTGCTTCTCTTGTTCCGAAGCCATTCTTAAAACCAAATTGAGTTTGGCCAGTGCGTTCTTCTAATTTATTGTATATTCTATTGTGTATTACTTGGAGGAAAAGCTTCAACACGTGATTCATCAGGCTAAATAATCCTGTATTCTTCACACTTCCTGGTGTTTTTGTTCTTCGGTAGTGGTATAAACACCGATGTCAGACAGTCATTTGGAATTATGCCTGTTTCATTATATTTTTTTTGCATAGGTTCTCCATTACCTCGATGTGGCTGTATAATAATAGCATTATTATTTCGATTGAGATACTATCTTCCCCAACAGCTTTTCTGTTCTTCAGGAGGATATTATATGACATATATGAAACGACGCTATGATGGGTATACTAAACAAACTATAAAAACAATATTCCCCAAAAGTTGACAGATGGACAATGTGTAGGGATAAGTGTACTGAACAGAATGGAGAGTTCTTCTAAAGGTAGTTGTCGAAGACTTTTCAAAATTAATCGTCCTTTTCTGATATATTTTAAATAAGTAATAAAACTTATTTCACAGAGCGGAATGTACTGGCTACAACTATTTGATTGGTATTCGGCTTCGATATCAGTAGTAATAATCTGTTTATCGGAAGTTATCGTAGTAGGATGGACCTATGGCATGAAGAGGTTTATTAGAGATGTGGAATTTATGACAGGAGAAAAGCTATCATGGTACTGGAGTCTCTCATGGAAGTTCATCACTCCCCTGTACTTGGCGGTACGTAATAGATTTTTCATGTTAACGGAATTTTAGTTACTGATACAATAGTTTTGTAAGATAGCTAAATACTAATGAGATAATACACACTATTGGCAAGCCGGAATCTAGAATACCGATACAAATGCATCGGTCGCAGATAGCCGGGAACATAACTTAGCCTTTAACAGGTTAAGCAGAGAACACAATATGCCCGACTTCCCACCTTCCATTCTTTATAACACGCACTCGGGCTTTCGACGGGTTCGGTGATCATTGGTTAGGCGCCTGGGCTATGAATGTAGCATGTTTGAGGGGTAAGCTGTTGTTGCATTGGAGATTTCGCATTCTATTAGATCCAACCTTGCCAAAAGTGTACTCCAGCAAATGTCCAGCAATAGTGATTATATGAGGGGGTTTATGGTAAATGTACAACAGTGGAGGGGATAATATCAGTTTTGTGCCAGCAAAAAATGATTGTTCTACTACAGACTCACACAAAGTTTAGTTCTGGAGCTGGCTTAGATATTTAAATTTTCTGGGACAGAGTTGCTGAATTTGTATTTCATACTGTATTGGAGATTGAGGTTACTTTAGGAGGGGTATCAATTTTGTTTTTTCTTCGTCAGATAGAATCTATCTAAAAGTTGCATAAAAAGTAATCACTCTTTATTATTCCTGAAACAGTACCAATGCTTCTATCAAAGGTGTAAGGCATATGTCTTTAAATTGCTGTCTGACAATCCGGAAACCTCAGAAATACTATTATAGGACCTAATTATCATAGGCAAGCCTAAGTCGTTTGCCGACTTTGTTAGGAAACAAAATTAGCTATAGCTGGGAAGCGGCAAAAGTATATTAAAGCGAAGTGTACTCTTTAAACTAAATTCCAAGCTTTCGGAGAACTATGCCCCCAACATCAGGGCTGAAATATTGAAATAACATGAGCAACAGGTAAGTATAAACTCCATTTTTGCTTACCCTTTGCTTATGTTATTTCAATATTTCAGCCCTGATGATGGAGGCATAGTTTTCCGAAATCACAATACATTAAAAACTTCTTATTATCATGCAGAAATTTTGTCACAATATATTCTTTTCCAAAACATCGAACTATTACCAGGATTCAGGTAGGTTCAACAGGAAGAACTAAAACTGCTAGTTGAAGATCTAGATGGAATAATAATTCCTTTTTTTGTACATACATATAAATGTATAATGTAAATTGCGAAGATCAGTAAAATCTGAAATATTTCAAACACTGACTTGATCTCTTCTTCGATCTATAGAAGATTTTTTCTAGCCTGTTATAATGGCTAAACTATGGATACATTTTGACTATTCGAGGCATCGGAATTGATCCGTTTTTCCCCAATTTGCTCGAAAAAGGGAGACCATAAGTGCCATGGCTGCTATGGCCCCCATGCTCTAACTTTAGAATTGTATTAAATGAGCACACAAGATCCTTTAACGTAGTACCATTGATTAACACATTTATACGGGGTAGTACATACTAACAAACACTCCAACCACTCACCAAACGTATTTTTGGCACTGTTAGCATTTTTTTAGAAAGTATATAAAATTTAGACTATTAATTTAATGTTTTTTTCTATTGAAAGATGACTGTAGAGAAGTAAAAAACTATTTAAAAATGTATTTTGTGGGTATTTGGGTCGTCTTGTTATATTGGTGACAAGTAATATGAAAGCGTCTTGAAGCTTGTTGTTTCGAATCGCCTGTGAAGATTACCTTAACCACAATCTATTTTGAAATTTCTAGTTCATAATCATCACAATCGTAGTCTTTGGCACAAAGGCTTCGTATTTGGGTCGTGAATTTCCTGACTGGGCTATCCTGCTTGGTTGGGCATCATGTTTCGCATCCATTATATGGATTCCGTTGTACATGGTTTACAGACTGATGTACATAGAAAAAGGAAGTTTTATACAGGTACGTTGAGACACAGAATGAAAATAAAAGGGCTCTGTACATTTTGAAATATTTAATTTCAAACTTACATCAGAGAAGCATATTTCATTATTATTATGTTCGAGTAACTTCAAATAACCTCACTTTTGAGTACACTGTGAAGAAAGATGTTTACGTTCTGTATTTCAAGCCACAAAGCAGCAAAACCAACAATAAAAAAGAAAAAATGGAGTCAAGTTAATCGACTCAGTACTTCCCACACATTCCGATGATACCAGTTTTATTATTTTCCCATAGCATGCAGTTATAGTCTAGATGTCCTTGCAACCAAATCATCGCTTGCTCGACCACAAAAAAAATGTTTTATTCTACTAGGTGCTCCTTTCACAGGCCAATGGACAATGTATCATGAATGCAACAAATTTTTGAGTTTTACAACCCCCCACCCCCAAACCAGTCCAACTTCACCCCCATCCAAAAAAAGTAAAAAATGATCAGGAACCCATAAAACGCCTAAAAACGAAGTTTGAGCTGTTTTAATTTTTTTGTTTTTTTTAATATTACTGCGCCGCCACTGAGACGATTTCCAAAAATCAGGCGCATTTTCCATCCTCGCCAAAGTTGTAATACTGTGCCGAAATTTCACGAACATCAATTCGGTAGTTTCCACACTATAAAATACAGAACGATCTAAAGCAATACCATACATCGGAAAATGTCCCTTGGTTCCTGTAATAGACAAGGCAATGTTAGGATGGACCTAAAAAAGTGTATCATACAGCTAGATCTTTCCCTCTCAGGTCAGTGGACAGCCTATTATGATTACAACAAATTTTTTTTTCAGCTTTACAACCCCCCACCCCCAACCACCTCAATTTGACCCCCACCCAAAAAAAGTAGAAAATGATCAGGAACTCCTAAAACGCCTAAAAACGATGTTTGAGGAGGAATATTTGAAATTTTTCGTTTTTTGCTAATTACTTCGCCGCCCGTGCACCGATTTTCAAAATTGTAGCAACATTACCTACTACGACCCCACACCATATCGCTACCTAAATTTCATCAAAATCCATACAGCGGTTACTGAGATTAGGAGGCTAGAAAGACGCCAACAGACCGACAGACAGACCGACGGAAATGAGTAACGTGGATTTTCGTTATGTATGCATCATAAAACGCCCAAAAAGTATATTATCTCAAAATTTTTCGCGATCACAATACTCCCCTCACCTATCCGTGTGGGAAGTAAAAAAAAATACAACTTCTGATATATGGGGGTTTGCTTCAGTGGGTTTGCTGGTGGCTGCGCAAAGATTACCTGACCTCACCTTTTATCCTTCTGGCGATTGGATGATATCTAAAAAGAAACTTTCAGAACAGATTGATGGTTAATATGATTTCCCTAGCATAGCAAATCTAGTTACTGTCCAAACTACATAAATCACTGATCCAATTAAAAAGCATATTTTCTCTAAGATCAGGGAAACGACTGACAACTTTTCTGTAATAGTAATGTTTTTTGACTTACCGGTATTTGAGAAAATTGAACTAATATACATCGCTCACTTTTGTAGAGGTTTATGCACAGCCTGAAGCCGTCACCAGAATGGGGACCCGCAAGGCCGCAAGACAGATCAGAATGGAGAAGTAAAACTCTCAAAATCTATCTCAAAGGTACGAGTTCTCTACTACGTTTACATGCTCATAATAATGGTGGTTGTACTTTGATGCGTATCTAACAGCATATGAGATGATTTGTGAATTTACTCTTACTGACCCATCATGCGCATCCAAAAAGTGTCAATCAAGGATACAGTAATCGTGTAAATTTCAACATATCAGCTATACAGCAGGATGCCGTGAAATTTTTAGGGATTATGTTTGCTTCAAAACGTAGTTGGAAAATCCTTATCAACACGATCTTTAACAATATATCAAAACACACTTTTGTTCTTTGGCGAATGGGATATGGGCAATATCCTAAAAATATATTATTTTGCCTACGTCCATTCCGTTCTGAACTACTGTGTGATGTGCTGGGGAAATTCTACGCAAATGCAATAATTTATTGTATCTACACCTTTTCTATGTGTGTCTTGCAGAAACTTATTCAAATCACATAAAATCTTAACCATATATGACTTATTCATACCCAGCAGCGTTTGTTATATCAAACAGAATAATTCCAAGTTTATTGCTTGATCTGACGTCCGCTCAGCGAGTGGTTACAACCTATAAAATATATATAGAGTAACTCTAAAGTCTATAACGCACCAATTATCTGGGAAACAGTTTACACATTTTTGGAAAAATATAGTTAATTTTGTTATTTCAAATAGATCACCGTATATATTTCTATCTCTTTGAAATGCTTGAAAAATATATATAACATCATATAACATTTACTATACCTAAACATCATAATTTCGCAGTTACAACTAAATTTACATTGCATCCAAGTTAAAATAACTCAATAAGATAGATATGTTTACTGATGAACATTCAGACATGTTGCAAAATGTACTGCAAAGTTACACATGGCTTGTTGCATTGATGTAAACGGACAACATTTTGAACATCTGCTATAACATTCAAGGATTCCAAAAAAATAGAAATATATAGGGTGATCCATTCGAAACAGCAAGGTTATTTCATATCTTCTATTTCCGGAAAAATGATAGACCTGACCATTGTAAATGCCATCGCAAGACGGCATTGTAAAACCCCCTACCCCAAAATTCTGTATCGGGAAAGGTCAAATTATTTTTGTTATGTTGATTTTTTCGTAATATCTTTGCCTGTTGAATTTATATAGCACTTGGTGGTCAACTCAAATTGACATTTATAATAATAAAAGTAATTTTATACCAAAATTGAAGTTTGTTTCTTTCACGGCAAGATCATCATAGATAATTTTTATGCAACAGATCATTAGGAAATAAGTGCTCTTTCAAAAAAGACCTAGCTTGTTTAATTTTGTTAACTTAGAACAAAGTTATTGGCGTTTGATTAAAAACTTATTTAGCGTTCTCCCACCACTACGATTCATAGAAGGTAGCAAAACACAATTAACAAAAAAATCATAAATGTTACACACTATGGTAATATCTATAGTATACATTCTAAGGGTGGCGTTATTTGTAATTTTCTTGCAAATAAATGAATGAAAAATAAACCAGTGACCATACTTTTGAGCAAAGGTGTTTTTTTTCGGATTGACCGTAACCTGGCCTCAGCGGCCAGTTAAAATGATTTTTTCAGATTTCTCTTAGCCGATTTACCTGATTTTTTTTTAAGTTCTAAGCTATACGATTAGCTGTTACTAATATACATTGCAAGCGTCAATTCTTAGTTGGCCACTCGGTACATTCATTAATAATAATTTTCTTGTACCTCAAAATAGCATCTACGTTCTACGTACAATTAAATAATTTATATTAATTTTTTACAGAAAACGTGACCACCAGGGAGGATGTTAATACTCAACAATTTCTAAGCTTATGTAATAATGAAGAAAATAAATAATATTTAACTGGAGAGCTAAGAGATAATTACGAATAATAAAAAAACCTGTTATTATGAAAACTACATATATCTTGCTTTAGACTCTTATAGCTCACATGTCCTCATTTCTTGTGACAGAAATAGACAGAGCATGTCTTTCGAAAGATATAGATATTTTTATATTAAAATCGTACCTTTATTTTAGTTTCGATATTTGAATTCCAGGCGAAAACCAGATAATTATAGCAGTCCTAGCCAAAAGACCGAATACAGTTCAGATATTTTAGCGAGTTTTTCCTTACATATTAAAAGCAGGATATCCCCGTTTAGGTATGGGCCGGAAAGTCTTTGCGGTCAATGAGATAGCTAAACAGTTAAGTGTTAAGTGAAATATTATTATTCTGTTAGCTTAATGGAGCCGACATAAATAAATGATACCTATTATGTACTCTGCTTATTTTATACATAAGCTTATGGCAGTGCCGCTGTGAGTACGACTAGGTAAGTACTTTATTAAATTTTGTGTAGCATATAAACTATCTAAGGTCTTTATTATTATAAAGCATGCTGCGGTTCAGTCACAGTTAACACGTAGGACACATTGTGCATCATTTTCTTGTTAAGTCTTTATGATGTCTCTAAGAACGTGTGGTCTATATATTGTGTATGTATGAGGTATGTATGTACTTAGTTCTTGTGATGCCACACCTTGTACAGATTTTCACTGCAGCGTCACTGATTTTAGTTTTAGTTTGTAGTGTAAGTAAATCCTACCGTTGTATCTACAACTTCAGTTCAAGAAAAATGAAATATACTTTTACCTCTTCTGGTTCTCTTTACAGTTTCCTTAACTAGGAAAATAATAATGTTTAAGGTGTTATCAGTTACTAGTTTTTAATACCTCTCACAATAATACAATTAGAAAGCAGATGACAAGATTTTGTGCAAAGCCACATACATCTCAGCAGTTTTCCAAAACATGAAGATTGTTTTACAGAACAAACATTACGTGAAATAAACATATTAACACAGTATATAAGGTGTAGTTATAGTAGGATATAATAATGTCTCTCAGAACAATCAAGAGAATTAAGAGACAGTCCAAAAAACCGGTCTAATTCAAATTCTAAACTCAAAAAAGTATATTAAGTGGCTTGAGTTAGAAGTTTCCAAATATTATCGACATTAATGCACCTTTCCCCAATTTTCCACTTTCCACCACACAATTTCACCCCTCATACCCGACAAACATTACTTGTGTAATAATATATAAAAACTGACTTTAATGAACCCATTTGCATGACACCTCGAGGTATGAAGAGTCTTCTTACTTCCACAAACGCCAACTTTCCAATGTTGCATATTTATTTGTATACAGCAATGCTAGAAGGGGTGTCAGGATATCAAAGACAGTGACTGTAACATTGCTTAAGCAGAAGAAATGGCATTTCGCACAATATGCTCAGCTAGGTTTGTAGGTTAGGAAGGATGTCACCAGGCTCAAATTTGTGCGCATAAAAACTCAGTCGTTTATAAATGAGAATTTCATACTTATCCTTCTCAAAAATATGTCGAATTTGATCAGAAGCGTTTAAAATACCCCCACTCACCCCTATTTGGTCCCCTCCCTAAAAAAATGGAAAATGATCAGGAATCTGGGTAGTTGGTCTGTCAGCCTGTCTGTCGGTCTGTTGGTCTTTCGGTCTGTCAGTCTGTCTGTTCGTGTTCTTCTGCCCTCGTAATCTCAGTAACCGCTATATGGATTATGATGAAATTCTGGTAACGACATGCTGTGAGATCCTGGTAGATAATGCCTGGCATAATTTTGAAAATCGGTATAGGGGCGGCGAAGTAATTAGAAAAAAATAAAAAAAATAAATATCCCTTAAACTTTGTTTTTAGGCATGTTAGGGGTTCCTGATTGTTTTTTACTTTTTTTTGGGTGGGGGTGAAATTGGAGTGGTTAGGGGGTGGGGGGTTGTAAAACTCAAAAATTTGTTCTATTCATAGTAGGCTGTCCATTGGCCCGTGAAAAAAAGATGTCGTGTCATGATACCCTTTTTTAGGTCCATCCGAAAATTGCCTTTCCTATTACACAAATCAAGGGACTTGGAACTTTCTGATGTATACTCAAGTATTGTTTTAGATCATTCTGAATTTAGTAACACGGAAATTCTGGAATTGATTTTAATGAAATTTAACACAGTATTATTGCCATGGCAAGGATGAAAAATGCGTATGGTTTTTAAAAGTCGTGTCAGTGGCGGCGCAGCAATAATAATAAGTCTGAAAATATAAAAATAGCTCAAACTTCGTTTTTGAGCAATTTGGGGTTTCTGATCGTTTGGTTTCGTCCAGTTGAAGCTCGTAGAATAAAAACTGTATCGTTTTAGTTCCTGCGAAGAGATTTAGGAAACTATTTACTAGAGTTTTTGTGTTGGATGTTTTTTGAGAACAAGTGGGCGATGATTTGGTTGCAAGTGATCTCTGACTATAGCTTCATAGAAAGGGAAAATAATAAATATTCAACTTGAATCCATTTTTTTACTTTCCTTCGCGCACCTCATCCAATGTCTTTAGCAAAATATCTTTGGAGTACCGGGAAGGCAAAAATGATACGGTGGATCAATTTACTTATGCGGTTCATAAAAGGGCTGATTTGCCGTGAAAACCAACAACAGAATTCTATTTTTAAGCCGACTTCACACTTGGGCCAACAAATAGATTTGCATGGGATTGCCCAGTGTTCCAACTATTGGCACTTTGAAATGCTACGTACTAGCTGATATAATTTAGCAGATCTATCGCAAGGAGCAGTACTATCGGAAAGTAACTATTTTAGATTACTGACTATTATTAAAAATCATTCATGTACTTGCACTGGCTGTAGTAGAATGATCTAACTACCCCTGAATCGTGTGCGTGTTTCATACCTAATTTGCAAACAGATAGCAAGCATAAACATATGGACAAATATTAAATTTACCTTTTTCTCTAGCCTTCCAGGCCATTATGATGAACACGGAGATGATTTTGCTTTAGTTTGAAGTACTTGTAGTGTACTGGAAGCTACACAATTGAGAAAAAGAGCAGTTGTAAGTATTGGAACTTTATCTAGTGCACAGTCCTAAGATCTTGGCGCCCCATAACAACATTACGCGACTTCACAAAAATAGGTTCCATTCGTTGGCACATCCTAAATATACTTTAATACATGATTTATTGTCGTCAAAAATGCAGGTGTACCACCAGTTATTTCGATATAGAGGGTACTTTTGTGACACCTACCGATCTAATTTTCGCCTTCATTCTGCGGTCTTTCACGTGACATCCTCACTTCTCAGCTGACAAGCATCTACTGGTGAGAGAACACTTTTATAGAAATTATATCAATATCACCATAAATACTGTTGCCGGTTCTACTATTCCTTATCCACCGAACAAACGGAGTAACCATGCACAATTTATGTAAATTTTTACTGTTTGGTCAAGGGTTATATGCACACCGTCTACAAAACTGCATACTGAGAGCAGTGATGTTATTATAAACAGAAAAATTAAGTTCGATTTATCCGAGTAAAGCCCAAAATATGGGTTTGAAATAATATTTTACTCCTTTTCTTCAGTGGACAGACTATAGTAGCACAACAACTAGCTGCCGCTTTCTGAAATTCGTTGAATTCTACAAAAATTGCGTAAGATGCTAACAATTAGCGAGGTGCTAACAATTTGGGGTTTTACCTATAAGCCTTTTTTTTAATCTTTAGAAATAGACACGAGAGTTTAAATATTTTTTAGTCTTCAAAATTTGGTTCTTTAGAAAATTTTACACCAGCCTACCCTAGTATATGTATAATCGGATCTCTAAAACTGTGCCCTGAGAGACTTAAAGCTAGGTTTGTTAGGTTCAACCATGGAACAAAATAAGCCAATTAGCCGAGGCAAGTGGAAAAATAAGACGGAGTTCATATTATCCTGTATTGGATATGCTGTGGGGTTAGGAAACGTATGGAGATTCCCGTATTTGGCTTACAGAAATGGAGGTGGTGAGTACAATCTACTCCTAAAGCCGGTTACTACAGAGCATGTAAACCTTCATGATTAAGTGATCAAAATATTATGAATGCATAAGATCCAACGATTGAGTAAGCAACAGCTCCATGATTCATTGGCTTTCTATATAAAATAACAATAAAAATAAACGCTAAGATCCACTTTCCTCTTTCCTAAGCTACTAATTACGTCAAAATACCATAATATATGTATATCTACGAAATGTTGGATATCATTTATTAGTAAAATTTGATAACACCTAAGTTGAACAATTTTTCACAGGTGCTTTTCTGGTGCCATATCTGATGATGCTATTCTTATGCGGGATTCCACTATTCTTTATGGAGGCTGCTCTTGGACAATTTTCTAGTACCGGATGTATAACTGTGTTCAAAATATGCCCGATGTTTAAAGGTACATGTCACCGTAATGATTTTTTATACAAATAGATGTATCCTATGTCATCTGTTGTGGATTAACAAATACCTTTAGCAAATTAGGTTGAACTTTTTCTAATGCCGGCCACAGACGATCACTTTTAACTGACAGTTTCAGGTACTTAAAGGACTGTACCACTACCATTGTGAAACACTACCAAAATAATTTAACTGTAGGGGTACATGTTATAATCAATGGTATAGTGGTACCATCCTTTAAGTACCTATAGCTCTTGAGTTAATCACTTTAGACACCAAGTGTGTAATTTGTTGGAATTGTTTCATCGGAAGGAACACAAAAGGTCGCAAATATACAGGGTGTGCCATTAAATTTTTTGAATCGGACGTCGCGTGATCAAAAACAAATACCTCATTGGGTGACACAATAATGAGAAAACTATATTTGCTCTAATTTACACCTCCAAAATTATAATTCGCTACTAGTGCCCATCAGTTCCGATATATTGCTTGTCTTAATCGTCGTGGGACACCCTGTATATGATTTATGAAATATATACGAATCAATGATTATACTGTAAATATTGAAAGTTAAGTATCAAAAACTGATTGATTCTGCCAATTCTAAACATACATAAGACATACGCGTATAATTTTAAATACGTATCTACAGTGCGAGCTGTCTAGAGACAGAATAAAAAAAAATTATTTGTTTGTTGAATTTGTTCATCAACTATATAAAAAGGCTTCGTTTTTAGGTGCCGGGTATGCGATCATCATCGTGAATGTGATCGTAATCACCTATTTCAATATAATTAACACCTACCCCCTAATGTTCCTGATGTACGCTTTCAAAGCTCCCTTGCCATGGGCACACTGCGACAATCCATGGAACACAAAGGATTGCACAAAGGTACAGTCGTTTCTGGTTCTTTGTTAAACATAACGGTGTTCTAGACTACTGCTATAATACTAATTCTCAACTAAATTTAGCTGAATATGAGTAACACCAAGGTCCAAGTAAATGACAGCCTTTACCGAAATCTGAATAGTTCAGTTAAGACGCCAGCAGATGAGTTTTTTCAGTAAGTACTTCACTTCAATTATGTCTTGTATTCTTCATGGCGTTAATTTGACGTTAATATGTATAGATCAGAAAACTTATCGGTAATGACTTTTGGAGTACTATATCCATTATGCCTTTGTGACGTGCTTTATATGTATAGAAAAAGTAAACATTTGTGGCTAAAATCACCTTACTTTTAAGGTTCATCTTAGTTAAGATACGCGGATAAATCTATATTTGCAGCCACGAAATACTGAAGATATCTTCTAGCATCGACGAAATTGGATCAATAGACACTAACCTCCTTTTGGGCAACCTATTTTCATGGTTAATAATGTACCTATGCATCATGAAAGGAATAAAATCCGTTGGAAAGGTGATATATTTCACAGCTATATTTCCTTTTGTGATCCTGTTTGTTTTGCTCATCAGAGGACTAACTTTACCAGGTGCTTGGGATGGTGTCTACTTCTACATTTGGCCTAAGTGGGAAGAGCTAACAAACCTGAAGGTAACTGAATATATATTCATAGTAGACCATCGTTCAACCAAACTTGGTGTTATAAAGAAGTGGTAGAACTACTGGGATACGGCTGATGTAGAAACGTGTATAGAAGCTAGCAGTAAATACTGTAAAATACAAAAATTACCTTTTTTCTCAACTAACCTGAAGATTTGTAAGAAGTAATGATTTCCCAAGTCATTGAAGGCACAATTTCTTCTTAAGGGGCCTGGATATACATATTTATACATACGTATTTGCCATGTAAAACACGGACTCACAATTTCTTGCATAACTCACTCTATTTTCAAACTACATATATAATATTTCAGAAGGCGATAGTTAAGACCTTAATGAATGACAACTATTTTTGATTTTCTCAATTCTCTCAATTTGCTCTTTGAGTCCTTTGGACCTTTTGACCTTACATTTGGATTTTTGGACTCATCTCCCCTCATCTTAGCCACACACACACTGGAGAAAGGGTACAGGCGACCACGCCTCCTCGCTAACACGGGAATACGTATTTTCTTGGATTCTCAATGACGCGCGCTATACCCTAGACCCTTAAAGCCGGCGCCACATATGCGGGATTCGGCGAGCCACGAACCCCGATGATTTGCTACTCGGCTATGTGGCTGCAGGATTTTACCCGAATATTCGCCATATGCCGAGCACCGAGCATTCAGCCGGCGCCATAGCCGGCGCCACACATGCGGCATTTAGGGAACAACGAACAGCGAATATTCGCAATTCGGCAAACGCCTACTAGTGTGGCTGGAGCAGTTTGTGCGAATGGTCGGGCTTTCCGATTCCCTTTCGTCTCGAAACTAAACCTAGCCAACTACGCACATGTAGGGCGATACGTGCTCGCTATTCGGCGAGCAAGGTTGAAAAAACGGCGAATATTGATATTCGGCAAATACCCGCATATGTGGCGCCGGCTTAAGAACACGAGGATCCACAGCTCAAGGACACAAGATCAAACTTTTACGATTAAAATTGAAATTTGAGTAACTTGACCCATTTTCAGAAATATCTTGCACAGTTTACTCAAACAAGAGTATTACACAGTCCAAAAACGTTTCTTTATCGAATTTCAGTTGTTGGTCATTTAGTTACTATTTGTATTGTTTCATGACATTCTGTAGTCTGCACTTTGCCAACGATTTATTTTCCTGGTCGACTGTGTCTTCATTGAAATATACTTCTTGTTCTTACTTGTAGGTTTGGGCAGATGCAGCTCTGCAGATATTCTTTTCTTTGGGACCTGGATGGGGTGGAATTATAAACATTTCCAGCTACAATGATTTCAAGAATAATAGTAAGCTGTAAGTTGAAATATATTACATATTCGATAATATACAGCTAGATGGATCATTAGTACGACTATTTGGGTCCTAAACCAAAATAACGACATCGGTTATCAAGTTGGTTCATCATGGCCCATTAGCAGTACTTAATATCATTTTTATATTAAGAAATATGGTTATTTTTTGTAGTTCTTGTTACAGTTCAAATATATTATGGTGAGATATTTTTTTAGTTTTTTGAACAACTTCTCAAAACTTTTGCAACATACGTTAGGTTAGCTGCTTGTTGTCACATGTCCGGCTATACTAACGAACACTCGACCGATGTAGATATAGGCATTCAACTTCCGATCTCTTCTTGTTTTATAGTATAAATTATAATTAGCGGGTAAGTTCTGAAATTTATTCTGTTACACCCTAAGTTTGTAATAAATGAATAAATATTCACTTCCGCTCTTCCAGAGATTCGATAATTATACCGATAGTAAACTGTGGCACCAGCATATTTGCAGGCTTCGTAGTGTTTTCCGTGATTGGCTTCATGGCCCACGAAACCGGCTTGCCGATATCGACCGTAGCCACAGGTGGCCCTGGTTTGGCATTCATTACGTACCCAGCAGCGATCAGCCTGATGCCGTGGCCAAATCTGTGGGCAGTACTCTTCTTCCTCATGTTGCTTACGCTAGGACTTGACTCTATGGTGAGTTATTATTGCACATGTATTATTATAGATAGAGATGTTTAGAAAGATCTATCGTTGGGAATTATTGGAAGAGTCTTGCTCCAATTTTTTTATTCGTAATTATCATCAGGTAGAAAGTATATTTAACACAAAACATTTTGGAAAATTTAAAAAATCATTCTCAATTCTATAACAGGGACACTGGTCAAGTCTAATCAACATTTTGACGATTGTAATTACATATTTGACTTAAGACCATAGTGTATATACCGTTGTCTATAAAATATGTGCTGTACCTTCTTTCGATAGTAAAACTTATTGATACGTAAAACTGATTTGGAGGTCTTATATTTATTACACTTTCTATAAGGTAGGCTTTATCTTACTGGTAGTGATGGGGAGGAGAAGCCAGGAAATTCGGTCACCATTGGTCCTTTTTGCCAAATCCACTGAACCAATACTGCAAACCCTAACAGCCTGCGTCCTAGAAAGCTCCTTTACGAACCTACCAGACCTCTCGACAAAAGTCATTATGTACGACCATATCGCTGAATATAGTGACTCCTCCCAGAACTCCGTCCCCTGAGGTTGCGATATACAGCATATCTGCCCAGAAATTAGAACGGTATCTCTTCCTCTTCTCAGCATCTGAAGTAAATGAGTCGCCTACTACTCTCATGAGAAACAAATGTCCATCCAGCAGGCAATCGCCTATGAGCACCACTACCACGAGGTTTATCAAGAAGCCCCTGTTAGGGCACTCTATGAATCTTTTAGGTTGCCTGCAGTCATCTCTCTCAAACCAAGCTTTTGCCAGTCCTCCAGGGCAACATTGACATAAGCCTTTTAATTCTAAGCATCTGTTCTGGGCAGATGCAGGGACTGCCGGCCCCCATCCTAGCTAGATGGTCTACTCTCTCGTTGACCGGTATATCAGTGTGTCCGTCCCACACACCTTCTTATGGCTTGCTAGTTTCTGAAGGGCGACAGAACATTCGTGAGCCAGAGCTGATATGACTCTCGGAGCTGTTACCACTTTCAGAGCTGCCTGGCTGTTAAGAGCATAGCATAGAGCTTTGTTCTGAACACTATTCAACTTCCGTCGAGTATGTCACCATCAATATTGCGTACTCTTCCGCCTGGAAGACAGTCGTGCAGATCCCTAGCACAAAGCTTCGCTGCATTCTTTCCCTTCAGGCAGAAGTCTGCTCCCCTAGATACCGACTCCTTTGAGCTCGATAGGTCAGTGAAGCACCTTAGACTATGCGCTGCAAATTTCACTTTTCTTCTCATTTAATCGTCCTTTTCTGGCATGATTAAAGAGAATCTATAACTTAAACATAAGGGATCTTTTTTTTATATAACTGAGCAGACCGCGCAGGCAGAGCCTAAATGCCAGAGTACCGCGGCTGCTGTGAAAGGGTTATGTTAGGGGAAGTTTGTTAACGCGAGATTTGAATGGGCCAATACCCGCAGGCCCAATAAATACATCCTCTGGCAATTCATTCCAACCTTGGACACCCTGGGAATAAATGTGCGGTTGTATCGCTCAGTTCTTGATGTATGAAGAACGACCGTCTAAGGATGAGATGCAGCGGTCGTACGGGTACATCTGATAGGAGCAGTGAGCGGCGGAACGATAGAGCTCAGAGGAGCAGATTCCGTTGGAATATCGGTAGAAGAGTGAGAGGTCACTAACAACATGCCGGTGAGAAAGTGACTGAAGGTGGCGCGTTAAGGCCGGATCGCCAATTAGTCGAATTGCCCTTCTTTGGACGGCGTCTAGTATAGACAGGGTAGTAGGGGCAGCAGCTGCCCAGACATGAGAGCAATACTCCAGACAAGGTCTTATCTGGGCTTTATATAGCGTAAGGAGGCTACATGGTGAGAGATACTTTCTGGCTCTAAATAGGTACCCACCTCAGCTTTTTACCAGCAGCTCTTGCAATTGACGCGACGTGTTCGTGCCAGATCAGATTTTCTGTAATGTTGACTCCTAACAGCTTGAATGAGTGACTCCTTGGCAGAGCCTGGTTGTTCATTAGAACCTGGTGTTGGCTTGCGCACTTCTTGTTTGATAGCGTACAATACTGGGTCTTGGAGGCATTAAATTTAACCATATTCTTAAGCCCCCAAGCGGTAATGGTATCGAGATCCTTTGAAAGTGAAGCTGCCTCTGCCAGTCTTCTGCGTCCCAGCTCGACCACCGAGATCGGTCTATTGCTCATGATGCCTGCATGCAGCGTACTGTCATCCGCAAAACTGTGGATTGGGTTTGTAGTGCTAGAGAGTAGATGATTAGTGTGAAGCAGAAACAATGTCGGAGCCAACACCGATCCCTGCGGAACCCCGGCATTGATGCGATGGAAAGAAGAGGAAAAGCCTTCTACCACGACAGAGATTTTCCGACCTGAGAGGAAGTCTGCGAGCCAACCGCAAAGCTTAACAGGGAGCCCATAAGGCGGGAGCTTGTTTAGGAGACTTGCATGCCACAGTTGGTCGAATGCTTTTGAAATATCAAGAGCAACGACGTGAACCTTGCCAAATGACTGTATGAGTTTGCTCCACACATGTCACACAAGCCAGGAGATCTCCAGTTGATCTTTGGTGTCGGAATCCATATTGTCTGTCGTTGATTAATAAAGTGATGGAGCTCTAGGTATTTAATGAGCTTTGGCTCTTACCACCCTGAATGATCTTATGATAAAATGTTTTAAAAAATATTGATCCAAATTTTATAATAATTTGTCTATCATTACTAATTCCTTTTTATTGCAGTTTGTGACTGTAGAAACAGTCGTCAGTGCGATTATAGACGAGTTTCCCCAATTACGGAAATTCCAGTTTTACGTGACAATTGTCACAGTAGTACTGACCATGTTGGTTTCCATTATTTATTGTACACATGTAAGTATCTAGTATCACGAGTTTTTGTGTGGTCCATCCATATAACATTCATTTATTTATTTATTCATTGACGAATTAAGCTCGCTTACCTTACCTAATAGAGGAATAACAAGTAAAAAAAATATAGCGTACCCAAAATAATAAAGCAAGGTATTAAAAGTAATAAGGAAAGCTATCTACCTACAATGGTGGACAACGTCAAAGATAATTGATTCATTAACAGTTTAAGAATTCAGAAAAGAAATAAGGAACAACAATAATTTTTGCTTTTCATAAAGATGGGCTTACCACTGCTCTCGCAAATGTTTTGCAAAGACCAGCTAAATCTAAGTCAGATAATTCATTGCACAGCCTGAGGGTACCAATAATGAAAGAGTGGTAAGCATAGTTTTATGAAACTGTCGACAAAAATTTGTGTAATACGAACGTTCTTGAATGGAACATGCTTTTCAATTCTGAAGTTAAATAGAAACAACCGATACTAGAGTTTATGAGTTTATGAATAAGTACTAGGTCTCTCTGATTTCTTCTACAAGAGAGAGCTGATAACTATACTGATATGCATAAGTCAGAATCATGAAACTCATTATTGCTATAAAAGATAAAGTTAATATATCTGCAGAATCTTCTCTGAAGTGATTCAATCTGATGGATATGACATGCATGTATAATTAGAAAAACACACTGAAGTAGCAAACTCTAGGTGTTAATGGCCAACAAGTCCCTTGTGATCAAGGTTAGAGGTTATTAGAACACCAAGGTCTTTGATTTAATCCACGCAGCTCAATGGATTTTTTAATGACTACATTTGAGAGCATTAAGGTCCATGCCATTGGTATGGCCCATTGAGACAATCTATCTAGATCTCCCTGAAGTGCTCAGGAATCTTGTGGGGTGGTTATTTTTAGAAACAGCTTCAAGTCGTCAGTAAACAAGATAGGAAATGTCATTGATAAAGGCATTGAATAGTATTACTTTCGAATGCTTATTGGGCATGGTATTATTACATTACGTTTGAGAAATGCTTAATAATAAAATTTAATAATCATTTATTGTTTCTTGCAGGGTGGGATGTACTGGCTGCAGCTTTTTGACTGGTATTCAGCTTCTATCACAGTTGTCCTTGTTTGCTTATCGGAAGTTATCATAGTTGGATGGACTTATGGAGTGAAAAGGTTCATAAGGGATGTCGAATTCATGACTGGAGAGAAGTTGTCTTGGTATTGGATCCTTTCGTGGAAAATCATCACCCCTTTGTTTTTGACGGTATGTTGTCGAACCTATTAATATGAGTACTTTAAATTTAGGTGCCATGAAGAGCTCAATTATGGATCCTTTACACGGTTGATTATTTCGCAAGAGCACCCGGCACGCTACAACAATATGTAAAAAATGACCTTAGCAAACAACGTCAAAGCATCTTACTGGTATGAATAAGTTCACTTTACGTTTATTCTAATTGTATCATCACGACTTAAAAAACTCAGTACTTTTGTTTTAAAAGCAAAATAAATCACTAAGAATCATACTGGCTGTAAGCTGTAACTCTTAGGATAAGTTTCAGATGAAACAGGTCACAACGTGTATCTCAATAATCTACGTGTGTAAGTTTTGTAGCCAAATGACTGATTAAGAGAAGACCGCAGACAAACGGCCACAGTGTTTACAAGACTGCAGTATAGGTAAATTCAACAGCTTTTCTATCATTGAGTTGAAAATACATATTTCTTACTCTAAATATAAACAGATCCTGTAAGAGTTTAAAAAATAAAATTTCTATATGAGTAGATTAAATTTTCATTCTTACCAAGGAATAGAAAATACTTTTTTCACACCAGTTAGTTAATGTAACCTCATCACTGTTATTTGACAGTTTTGAGAACTGGCGCAATAGTTACGGAGAAAATAGATGCCAAGAGTATCAAAAGCGTGCCGGAGCATTAATTCTAACACAAGTGTTAGCATATCTAGTGAAACCTCGGAATAGTCAGTCACTAATGGTCATGGAGAAAGTTATTTTACCAAGAGCTTGTCTACTAAAAATTACATTTCTTTATTTTTTCACATTTTTCAGTTCATATTCATCACAGCAATAACCTTCAACACGAAAGTTTCGTATATGGGTCACGAATTTCCTGAATGGGCTATAGAAATTGGCTGGGGATCATGTTCCATTTCTATTGCATGTATCCCGTTGTATATGGGTTACAGACTGTTATACATAGAGAAAGGGGATATGGTAGAGGTAAGTGAGAGTAATGAGGTTTACATTATTGTTCAGTGAGGCGGTTCTCGTCAGTGATTAGATCAGCGATTCTCAACCTGTGGGGCGCCCCCCCCCCCCCCCCCCACGGGAGACCAAAAATTTGTGACCAGATTTTCACAAAATCATTGACGTTCATTTATGCAGCAATGTTATCAAACCTTCACTGAACTGACAGTTTAGAAACTAAATTTTAGATATGTAACTGATAAATCAGTCATCTAAATGCAGAACACGACAAGTCAACGGAAACAAAGAAACTTATTATAAGAAAGAATAACACTAAAACAAGAGTATCATAATCTACAATGATTTAGGATGCCCCAAAATGTACGACAGATAGTTTTCCTGAAATCAAGATTTTAAATTTGGACATATTGGGTTTTGCATTTTTAAAACTGTGACATGTCGTATTTTGAGTGCTATTTTTGTGAAATTGGATCCAAATAAATGAAACACTTGTCACTTTGGACTTTTTTACTAAATGTAGAGAAAACAGAACAAACACAGAGCTCAATAACTGAAACTATAATATATACATAATGGTAGATATTAAAGAGGATATATTTCAAAGCTTACAAGGTTTAAATCTCAAAATTTTTTTACAAACAAAATTCTTCGGAAATAGCAACAGAGGTTTCACGAGTAGCTTAGACGGGGTCTCAATTTTATTACGAGCTGTAATATCTCGTGATAGAACAATATTTTGGTCATCGAAGGTTCTTAAATGTATAAATAATTAACCAATACAACATAAATCAATTGTAACTGAAAAAGAAGTGAATTCACCGCACGGTATTCTCTACGAAGGGATAAAATATGCAACGGCCAGAATAACCTCCTGTGATTGTCATATGACCTGCTTCAATTGCTTGTATTGGCTCCTGCGGACATGTCGGTGTTTGAAATCAAACACCTCTTGGACTAGTCGGTGTCTGCATCTAAGCCTAATTTTCTTCACCAAATAACTTATATCTAATGTCAGATTTTGAAAGCGAATAATATAGGAAATGGTAGTGCTTCAGATAACGAACAAAATGGTAATTGAAGAATGTTTGACATGTCGGGCTTTGCATTTAGATGACTTAAATACAATTCGTCTTAACAATAACTTTAGCCTTTAGTTGTCTCTAATAGCCAGTCAGGTAACTACTTACCACATTTCACTGAGCACCGTTAAAGTGGTCCTGAATGATTTATTAATTTCTAACAGAAGACATACGTTAAATCAAAGCCTACTTGAGCGAAAGTAAATCGACTATTAGACTTTCATATTTCTTTTTCTGTGCCACAAAATTCTACCTCTGAAAGAAGTTACAGAAACAGTCTTGTTATACAGGGTGTTTTCAAAGTTGGGACTTTCCTTTTCAGAAATAACTGCCAACTACCAACAAATGACAAAGCTGATGTATGGTGAACCAGCAGCAGAAGAGTAAAAACATGGCAAGAAAATACTTTCTATTCGTTCGACGCGAAGTTTTAAGTGCGGTCCTGCCACATGAATCTCATGAATATGGTTCGAAATTAGCGGAGCGAGACGCCAAAAGCCTAGTATTTATTCATCAATTTGGACCATTCGAGGTTATCTAGGTCGTCCAGCCAGCGTGTTCACTATGATGTGACACAAACATCCTGTGTTTCTAGCTCTTTGCATGAGATAGACAAACCTAGAGGGGACAGGGTGAATTAGGTTAGGTCGATCAGCATACACTCAGGAAGTAACTAGAGGCATGTGGACCACATTTACCTAGACTAAAATCCATTTTTGTTACTCTTAAAGTCCAATGTAGCACGTCAACAATCCGAGAGACGTCAAACGCGTGCTGCTACCTACAATTATGCTCCGTAGTAAACTGGATTTTTTCGTTTTTTGTCTCTGTTTCGATCTAATCGCATAAGGACGGAAGCAGAAATAAGAATATCATTATCGGTCAATATCTTGATATCCTTGGACACTTCGGTATATGTTACTAGGAAAAACACCTTTTGGCGAGTACTATATGAAAAAAGGAAATAGCCTGGTATACTGATATAATATCCTAGAAGCGTTCCAATATGAAATTAATTCCATTTCTATTCTTTCAGAGGATATCAAACAGCCTGAAACCATCACCTGATTGGGCACCAGCGAAACACACGGATCGGTTGGATTGGACTCGTCTGAATCTAAAACGCTATCTCAAAGGTATTTGTTATAGTTGTCACTTATACAAGATGGTCTGAAAATTGAACTGAAAATTGAAAATACCCAGAAGCAACAAGTAGACTGCGAGTGAAGGGTCAGCAGGCTTCTTTATTCTAGCAAATCGCATTTCGATTTACGTCAGACGAGACTGAAACACAGAACTGCGAACTGGCTTTCTATCAAATTGAAAATCTTTAATTGGCTTTCTATCAAGATGAAACCGCGTGCTTTGGATAACTTGAAGAATCTGTTGACAACTCCGATCGCTGTTTTGTGTTTCAGTCTCGTCTGAGGTAAATAAAAAATGTCAGCCCTTCAGGTTCAGGTTTACCTAAGAAATTGAAAATCTTCGTCTGGCTTTCTATATGTATAAAACCAGGTGTTTTGGATAATTTTAATAACCCTCTAGATCTTCAAAAAAATTCAAAAATCTTTATATGGCTTTCTATTGAAATGAAACTTCGTGCTTGGATAATTTGAGAAAGCTGATCATAAATCCGGTCGAAGTTTCGGGTTTCTGTATCGTTTGATGGAAATAAAGAATTTCAGATGTTCTAGATCTTCAATCAAAAATCTTCATTTAGCTTTCTATTGAAACGAAACCGATGTTTTGGATAATTTGAGGGAGCTGATTACAAATCCGGTCACAGTTTTGGGTTAAAGATAAGTATCGTATGGTGAAAATCCTAAATTTAAATTCACTGTTACTCATTTATTTTAAAACTGTTATACAGTGTGGGCCAATAGTGCGTGGACGGAGGATTGTGGGCTTACTAAAAAATATTTCAAAAATCTGTCACTTGATCATGGTAGGGGCCCTTGAGGGTTATAACGTAAAAATATTTTCACTTAAATTTTGACGTTTATACAGGGTGATTCATATCAAACTTACATTTTTTTTTAATGGAACCCCCTATATATTAACTTTAATCACAGATACCTTGATTTTTTCGAATGGGAATGCCTATTTGGATTCAAAGAATCAAATGTAAAATTTGATTACCTTTCTAACGATATAGCATTCTTGATACCAATCTCTTTTGGTTTTCATTTTATTTCAAATTTTCAGTCAAATCGGTGTTTTTCAATTTTCCTGCATGCAAGGAACATAGTAAGCCATGAAAAATAAACAAAAGCTCGTTAATATGGAAGAAAGCAACTAACTTAGTAGAAAGATGCAAACTAACTAGAGCAGCGATGCAAGATTATGAAAATTCCTTACAATATATTAGCTCTAACCAGAAACAATAGCGGTAACAGGAATGCTCATTTTTCATAGCCTACTAGCTATTAGCCAATTTCCAAAGTCAGTAAAAAAATATTTAATCAAAGGAAAACTACTAGTGATTGTTACTTGCAGTAGAATATCTATATCTTCTGAATAAATTTGAATAAAATTCCACATTTAATGCCATAAAAAAGTAGTCATTTCCGTAAGTCAAAAGTGATACTCTTGACTGCAACCCTTCAAATTCTTCAGTAGGTACTTTTACTTATTAGCAAAATCGCGGAAAATGAAATTTGAATTGCAACCTGTTTGAATTGTAAAACATAATTTAGTTTGCAGAAAGCTACAGAAATAATCACAATTACAACATAGCGAATTAAAATTTTCTAGCAATTATTTCAATAGATGTTCAGAATGCTCCAGTTGGAGATATCTTTACTTTTGACTTAACTAAACGGAAATGACTATTTTTTTATCCCATTAAATGTGAAATTCCATTCTAAACATGTTAGACTGTAAGCAAAAATCGCCGGTAGTTTTCCTTTTGTTTCAAAATTTCTAATCGTTTTGGAATGTTGCCAAGTCCTAGTAGACCTCATTAGCTAGTAGGCTGTGAAAAACAAACACTTCTGTCATACCCCAGCTACTCATTGATATTAGATATCTTGCCGCTGTTGTATCCGGTTAGAGCTAATATGTTATAAGGAATTTTCATAATCTTGCCTCGTTGCTCTAGTTAGTTTGCATCTTTCTACTAAGTAAGTTGGTTTCTTCCATATTAATGAGCTTTTGTTTATTTTTCATGGCCTGCTAGGTTGCTTGCACGCAGGAAAATTGAAAAACACCGATTTGACAGAAAATTTGAATAAAATGAAAACCAAAAAAGATTGATATCAAGAATGCTATATCGTTAGAAAGGTAATCAAATTTTACATTTGATTCTTTAAACTAAAATAGGCATTCTCGGTTGAAAAAATCAAGTTATCTGTGATTGAAGTTTCCTAAATTTATCCTCTGATTTCTCCAAGCACAAACAGAATTCAAATTTAGCCGTCTGACCTAAGGTGACGCATTTCATGCTTAGTCGTACCGCAAAGTCAAGGCCTCCTAACTTTTATAATCGCTGCGATATTCAATTTTTTTCTGATACCTACCTATACCAAAAATGGTGATTTGCGCCTAAACGGTTCGTTTAAAGTTCCATGTGTGATACATAAAGTCACACTAGAATTGACCAAGGAATCCAAATATGCAATAACATATAGGGAGTTCCATTAAAAAAAATGTCAGTTTGATATGAATCACCCTGTATAAACGTCAAAATTTAAGTGTAAATATTTTTACGTTATAGCCCTCGAGGGTCCTCACCATGATCACGTGACAGATTTTTGAAGCATTTTTTAGTAAGCCCATAATCCTCCGTCCACGCACTATTGGCCCACCCTGTATGTATAATCTTCAAATTTATGATATTGGTTATCCTAAGTCACAGCTCTGAGAATGCTGGCTGTAGTAGTTGGGAGTCGTATAATGCATTTTTGTGTAGAAGGTAGATTACGGTGATTTTATTTTTCAGCTGAACCGATATTTTAAGTCTATTTAAGTTGCGTGTAATACTAAAAGCTTCCTACACTATGAAATGGATTTGAATTTAAAAAAACGGGTAGCATAATAAACTGATTCAGCGCATCGTGATTACGGTACTTATTATTTTTTTCTTATATTCTATGTGGTACTGGTTTTAACTGTGTAGCTAAAGCAACATCATTTCATATGTTATTAAAAGAAAATAAATACTAATTTTCTTGTATTCCAGAGAACGCCGTCAATTTGGAAGATATTCGACATCAACAGTTTGTGAGTCTGTGTAATAATGACGGAACCACGTAATATATAATATATTTCCCAAAAGTTTATGTGTCTTTATTTCAACCTAATCGTTCTTACTCCTGCTATTGCATTGCGTGCTATAAATTCAATAAAAATACTTAAAGAAATAAAAAAAAACACGTTCTTAAAGAAATTGGACTAAAAAGTTGAAATAATTCTTAAATAAGATTAAAATAATAATGAACGAAAACCGAACTACACAACTTAAAAAACAAATTTTTCTCCCGCAGAGCATTCCTTCATGTGACACAGAGATGGAACCTACAGGGCGTCCCCTTAATGGAAGACAAATTACAATACAGCGGTTTGTTTCGCGAAAATCCGGTCAACACCGCGATTTGGAGGTTGACGAGGCAACAATGCACTGCTGATGTATGGCGCGCTTCGCACTGATTGGCTAAATCTGAATCCTCTTTTTTAAATTTTAAAATGGAATTACTAGTAAACAAAATGATGCAAAAAGTAACGAAATGCATCAGTACACCTATTTGCAGGTTATAGTGATATAACCATTGTTTTCAAACCCATGATATATACTCGCGTGATATACATACATACAATAATATGATATCTAATATATAATGTACCTATAGTGACAAATCCAGAAACTAGCAAATTTATAAACGACAGGTATGTTCACCATTTTAAATTATAATCGACATTACTGTGGGGATAGGAAATTATCCCATTTCTTAGTAGACATTTTAATAGGTGATTATCAATAAACAATGGAAAATTCAAACTAGAAAACAAAGAAACGTTTGGATAATAGTAGTTGTACACCAAAGCGGTCCATTTTGCAATCACACATACACTAGTTTGGTTTGACGTTTAGAACGTTTAGATAAGAGAAATATAGAGTTGAAAATGTTATTAATACATATTTTTACTTTAATAAGTATCTCAAGTGGTGCTCGGATTTTAGGAGTCATACCAACGCCATCTTTCAGTCATCAAACTGTATTCTGGCCAATTTGGAAAGAGCTTTCATTGAGAGGTCACAATGTGAGTATAGAAACATGTATGTTGTCACAGCTTGAGTGGCACTAATAGTGGTGGGGAGGCGAAGCTAGACCATTTTTGGAAACCCTACTTCTATGCGTGGTATGTTCGACCGGCTTACAGAACAGAATGATTTATCTTTTAAACTCAATATACCTGAATTTCCTTGACACGTGATATACTGGTAACAAAAAAAAAAGTTCAGACGAAAAATGAGTGGAACTTTTGAAAGTACTATCGGGTCTATTATACCATGCACACAAAAATTTCTGTGTACTTCAACCCTTATAACTCACTCCCTTCAAATAGTACCCAATAGTTTTTCCTACACAAATTAATTCCTTATTTTATTTAAAATCTTGTAGTACCTTTAATTTTATGCACAAAATTATTTTTTCCTTAAAGTCATAAGCGCAAGGTTATTGATATAAGGATTCGTGTGAGGCGTAATATTCTCGTAAGAACGATAGTTAATAAGAAAACTAAGTGGGTTTTTCAAGGGTACTCAATGGCCTGTCATAGCATGCTTTCGAAATATTTTTTTTCTACGTGAACTCCTAAAACTTTTTTTTAAACAGCACCCCACAACCTTTTCTATATAAGTGACGTCATTATTTTATTTAATTTATTTGTGCCTCTATTTCATACAAAAACCAATTTTTGTCTCCATAACCATAAGACAAAGAAAATAAGGATTTTCTTGATGCATAATATTTTTGTAATTAAAAAGGACAAAAAACATTTGTTTTGGGAAGTATGTATTATATATCATTTAAAGCCCACTTAGGTTCTTTTTCTATCCATTTTTGCGTCAAACAAATTCATATTTTATTGATATTATGCCTTTGATTCCATGCAAAATATTAATTTGCGCATAAAATCATCGGCACCACAAGATTTCAACCAAAATAGGGATATCATTTATATAGGAAAATCTGTAGGGTGATATTTAAAAAAAACTTGCGGGTGAGTTTCAATTAGTACCTTCAGAAATTATAATCAGTTTTCGTTTGACCTTCTTTTTGTTACGAGAATACCACATGTCAAGGGAATTCATTGTGGCCAGATAGCAGGCCCACAAGTAACCTTAGGGTACGTCCAAGATGCACGGTGGTTTTCTGAGTCAAGCAGTCAGCGCCGTTTCTTTTAGTGTTTCAACGATGAATAACGAGGAGTTGATCTCAAAGGTTCATCTGAATCCTCCAATATTTTTTCCAAAATAAAATAAAATGTATCTGGGCTCGGCAAGTAATTGCGGAAAAAGGTGTTTGTACTTCCCGTAAATGCTTCTTAATTTATTTATAGGGTGAACTCCACTTCTTATTGGTTTTAACTTCATTGTAACATTCTTACTAAGCAGCAATAAAGCTGCAGCCTATGTTCTTGTAAGGTCCATGATACACTGCTGTTTTGTTGGCAAGTTCTGTCTGCTCTGACAGTCTGCTTGCATATTGGCCACATCTAACCTGCTGCCAGTAGTCAGACAGTCGGCGCTGAAAATCCGCGTCTGATAATATGCTTTTACCAGCGTGCATCTTGGACGTACCCTTCTGTCTGCTCTGACAGTCTGCTTGCATATTGGCCACATCTAACCTGCTGCCCGTAGTCAGACAGTCGGCGCTGAGAACCCCGTCTGATAATCTGCTTTTACCAGCGTGCATCTTGGACGTCCCTTAGCCGACTTCTGTACAGTGAAAGAGAGAACCGCTTCACCTTGGCCAGAGGTCCTAATATAAGCTCTCTAGCTTGACAGAGACGTCCAGAACTTCTTCAAGATATTGACTTTGCAACCTCACCTTTGTTTCCCTCTAACGGTACCTGTTGCAAGCTCCACAGTCGGCTTAGTACCCAGGAAATTATTTCTCGACCCTGGCTTTACGAGAGGTCCGCCATTTCATAACCGTAACGTCCAGCATGACTCGGCATCCACATAAGTTACACCTGATGTTTTGCCAAAATGTCATCTAGAACCTTTCTACAATGCAGAACGATACTTGATGTAAATCAACAAAGCACTCAATACTATTAATGCTGCCTGGCTGTCAGAGCATCTAGTAATACGCCTTCAAGGTTTTGTGATTACGAGAGGCACAAGTTAAAATTGCTTATACCTCTGCCAGGAATAGCGTGGTGTATTCTCCAAGAGAAAGGGAAGGCTTTCGTTTCTTTTCCTTTAATTACAATTTTGTTTCGTAAGTGATGTTATTAACCTTCGTTTCAGGTTACCGTTATTACAACCGATCCCATGAATAATCCACACTTGAGGAATCTCTCAGAAATCAACATTCAAGAGTCCTATACCATATGGAGACCGCTCTATGAAAGAGTGAAGTCGGTGAACAATCCCATATTAATAAATGAACGTCTTCAGTCTACTTTCCAGACTATATCAAAATTCGTACTAACACACACAGAGGTTGCAACTCTATTACAGAATGAAACTATATTCGATTTAGTGATGGTAGAGGCACAATATCCAGAATTATTGATCTTTGGTGAAATCTATGAATGCCCAACAGTGATGTTGAGGTCTCTGGATGCATTCAGCGAGACTCACGAAGCGATGGGAAATTCCATCCACCCGATAATGAATCCTGATTTAAACGTACCTCACTTTAGGGAGCTGGACTTCAAAGGACGTTTAATTAGTACCACGTATTACTGGTATCAACAACTGTTTGGTTTTCCACGATACATGTCAAAGAGAAATAAAATAATTAGAGAGTATTTTGGAAATGATGCACCTGATATTAGGCAGATGCTAGACAAAGTATCACTACTTTTTCTGAATATTCATCCAGCTCTACATGGTGTTAGATTGACAGGTCCAAATACTATACAATTTGGTGGTAGTGTTCACATACGAGACCCTCAACCTTTGCCAAAGGTAGGTATTCAAATAAACAGGCATTATTAACAAAAAGCAGCACCTTGTTGATACACTGCTGTTCACCAAATAAATTTTCAATTCTTTACTAGAGCAGTATTTTTATCTTCAGCAAATGTAACAACTAAAATTATAACATAGTTCGGTACGCCGACTAGTAAATGATTATGTGACTTAAAAATTACTTTTCTGAGAATTACGAACGTGATTTCTTACTTTTTATGTGTTCATAACCTGAAAGAATATCAAGGTAATATTCATATGGGTCGTAATTAAGGCCCGATAATTTAATAAAATTTGAAGAGTATAAAAATTATATTTGCTCGATAACAAAAACAAAATGTAGTATAAAATAACAAGAAATTCCTTATATTTACTATAAAGTCGCAAGACAAAATATAAAATTTGCACGCCAAATTCTGTCTGAAATGTGCACTAAAATATATACAAATTCTCGGTAGTTTACGTTCATTACTAGATAAAAGTTAATATTTTCCCGAAGGAGTGTAAATACATATTCTTCTTCCTATGACGCTGCCTCCTTTCGAAGGTTGGTGATCCAAATAGCAAACGTATAGTTCTAGACACGGCCATACGGAAAATGTCAAGCGATGAGCAACTGAACCATCTTCGGATGTCCTTCAACCAAGAATTTTGGTGTCTGCCGATAGACCTCTTACCTTGGACTTTTCCTTCTATACCACTCCCAAGTGAAATCCGAACACTGAGAAAGAAAGTGCTGCGGTTGATGAAATGCGGTAGGACTAAGTACAATAATAAACCAACTCATT
Organism: Callosobruchus maculatus; assembly: GCA_951848785.1. Taxonomy (NCBI): domain Eukaryota; kingdom Metazoa; phylum Arthropoda; class Insecta; order Coleoptera; family Chrysomelidae; genus Callosobruchus; species Callosobruchus maculatus. The sequence continues at coordinate 1,009,810 of CATOUR010000113.1, forward strand.
TGCCATTATTAGTTCAGAAAAAAAATACAACAGATCAATATTGGGTGGGCCCTCATGCCACATGTTACTTAAAAATATTATTATCCTGGTCCTTTTCTTTATCTTTTTAGACCAGAATTTCTTTCCAAAAAGTGGTTATACCTTACCAGATGTCTAACCTGCTTAATCTTCCTCTTTGTCACTGCTGGTAGATTTTTGACATTCTCAAATATTTTTCCTGGATGCTATCATTAAGCCAGCTAGGCTTCCAGTTTCATAGTATTTCATTCACCAACACTCAATACTTGCCAAAGATAGGTACTCGTTTTTCATAGCACATGAAAATATGGTTTTAGAAACTATGGTAAAATTTAGTACAATGTCTAATACAATACAATGCAATGACATACGCTGGAGGATACATATTTCACTGAAGTTTCGGCTACCGCTGTAAACTTTATCAAAGTGTAAAGTATCCGACAAAAAATTCATTTGGAGTGACAAAGCTTGACAGCCATGCTAGGGAAGAGGGAAGAGAAACTAAGACACATACTGATAACTGAAAACAAAAAAGTTAAGACAAAATAACAAAACTTTTGTGATTATAGTGATTCGACTCGAAATCTCTCTAAAGTTCCTTTTATTCTCACACCGATAGGTGAGGGGAGTATTGTGATCGCGAAAATTTTCTATTTTGAGATAATATGCTTTTTTGGCGTTTTGTGATGTCTACATAACGAAAATCCACGTCACTCATTTCCGTCGGTCTGTCTTTCGGTCTGTCTGTACGCGTTTTTCTAGCCTTGTAATCTCAGTAACGGCTGGATGGATTGTTATGAAAGCGATATGCTGTGGTGTCGTAGTAGGTAATGTTCCTATAATTTTTAAAATCGGTGCATGGGCGGCGGAGTAATTAGCAAAAAACGAAAAATTTTAAATATGCCTCAAACTTCGTTTTTAGGCGTTTTAGAGGTTCCTGATCATTTTCCACTTTTTTTTTGGTAGTGGTGAAATTGGGGTGGTTGGGGGGTGGGGGGGTTGTAAACTTGGAAAATTTGTTGCTTTCATAATAGGCTGTCCACTGACATGTGAAGGAAGACCTAGCGACATAAATAACTTTTTTAGGTCCATCTGAACATTGCCTTGCCTATTACAGAAACCAAAGGAAAAGAAATTTTCTGGTGTAAACATACGGGTATTGCTTTAGATCGTTCTATATTATGTAACGAAGAAACTGTTAAATTGATTTTAATGAAATTTTGACACAGTATTACTACCGTATCAAGGATGGAAAATGCATATGGCCTTTATAAATCGTGCCAGTAGCGGCGCAGAAATAATAAAAAAACTAAAAATATAAAACCAGCTCAAACTTCGTTTTTAAGTGTTTTAGAGGTTCCTAATAATTTTCTGAATTTTTTTGGGTCGGGGTGAAATTGGGTTGGTTGGGGGGTGGGGGGTTGAAAAACTGAAAAAAATTGCTGTATTCATAATAAGCTGTCCACTGACCTGTGAAGGAAGACCTAGCGACATAAATCACCTTTTTAGATCCATCTGAACTTTGTCTTGCCTATTATACCGAAACTAAGGGACTTAGAATTTTCTGTATACATACGAGTATTTATTGCTTTGGATCGTTTTGTATTTTGTAACGTGGAAACTATTAAATTGATTCTAATGAAATTTTGACACATTACTATTGCTGTGGTGAGGATGGAAAACGCATATGCTTGTTAGAAATCGTGTCAGTGGCAGCGTAGCAATAATCAAAAAACTAAAAATGTGAAAACAGCTCATACTTCGTTTTTAGATGTTTTAGGGGTTCCTGACAGTTTTCTACCTTTTTTGGGTGGGCTGTAAAACTGAAAAGTTTGTATTATTGATAATAGGCTGTTCATTGACCTGTGAAGGAAAGACCTAGCGGCATAAGACAATTGGGGGAGGGGTACTGGTACTGATTTGGTTGCAAGGGGATCTCAGACAAAAGCTCCATGCTATGGAAATTAATAAACTGGTATCACCATAATGTGTGGGAAGTACTGAGTCAATCAACTTGACTTCATTTTTTTTTTAAATCAATCAATTAATTCATGTTTACATTTCGGCACTACAGTTCACACTAATTGAGTCTTTCTATTAGTCGCAAATGAGCTTGACATGTAGGGTCTCCAACACGGTCCTCCCCTGCATTTTCAACTAAAATATTCTGAATATCAAACTGTAGTTCTCTCTAGGTCAGAGGGCAGTGAACATCGTTATCGGATATTTTTATTTTTGGAAATATTCAATGAAAATTCAGGTCAATATCAAAGTAAAATAAATTTAGGTGGATGCGACAAGATAATATACTATTCAAAGTAAAAAAGCAGTGCAAATTTAAAATAATGCCAGGGTCTTATAGATCCTAGTGTGGTAGTTGAGGGTTAAAACTAGAACATTTTAGGACCTGAAAACGTATTTGGACACCGCTGCAGAAGGGGTAGTGTATTTTTCATTGGGAAGTAATGTACTTAGTGCAAATCTAAAAGCCAGCCAATTTGATGCAATAATACAAGCACTTGGTGAATTACCGTACAAAGTTCTTTGGAAGTATGAGTTGGACGACGTTCCACATAAACCTCAAAACATTAAATTTTTTAAATGGTTTCCACAGCAGGATGTTTTAAGTAAGTATACCTATATAGGTAGATAGATTATTATGTTTGACTATCTATAAATATAGCGCAGTTGCCCGTTGTCCGATTGGTTGCTGTGGTCTATCAGGATGATAAGAAGTATGTGTTGTGTATAGGACTTTGGCTGGTGGCCATGATCTGATGAACTGTTGATGGTTGGGCTGACAGACAATGTATAATTTTTATTTACAGCCACTATGGAAGTATTCAAGTAAAGTTGATACTTTTATGGAAGTTCCATTCTTTTTCTGATTTTTAGAGCAAAAAGCAAAATCAGTACAAAAATAACCTTCCACTTCAGATTTACTGTCCAATCTACTATGTTTTGAACACCTTGCATGATACAGTTTTAATATAAAGCAAATTACTGAGTAGTATACATAAGTAAATTATTGATAAAAGTTTACATTTGACAGTATCTGTGAGAGCTCCAGTATTTAAAAGACCTTCTTTAGAAACAAAGTGGAAATTTACTGCCTTATCTGAATCCGTCTGAATCAATGTTAACCTTTCTTCTTTCCTTAAAAGTTTATGTTTCTTAAAAGCTACGATAAGAAGGTATTAATACTTGTACATATTTTTTCTTTCTAAAAAGTCTTATTCTCTTCAGGGCATCCCAGCATAAAAGCTTTCGTCACCCAAGGAGGCTTGCAGTCACTAGAGGAAGCCATTTACTGCCATGTTCCGGTAGTGGTACTACCTTTTGCTACAGATCAGCAACAAAATGCAAAGAAAGTTGAATACAAACAAATTGGAAAAGTCATATATCATAAGTCAAGCGGAATAAACAAGGTTGAGTTGAAGGATGCTATAATCGAAGTTATTGAAAATACAAGGTAATTTCTGCCTAGCAAAAGAAATAGAGGGTATTTAGCTAAGGTGCGGAACATAAACATACGACTGTGTCTAAGTATTGTTGTACCCAAAAATATTTATACCATTGCATAAGATAGTAGGTTCAATGCCCATGTCACAATATCACTACGTTCCTTGAGCTTAAAATTGAAAACCTAATCAAGTCGAAGAAATGTTTAAAATCCCTGGAAGATATTCTAATTTTTTTTATTCTCTACAAGCTCATACATATAAAACTGCTCCTACATTCTAAAATAACAAATTTTCATCACTATTTTTTTTCTTCGCATAACTTTTTATACAAAAATGCCATATTTCAATGATAGGTGCCCTTGTAAAGGTTTTTAGGTAAGGGTTCATACTTACTCATATATTAGTGCAAAAAGGATTGTGATCGCCAACATTTTCGATTTTTGGGTAACAAATTCATCATGAACATCTGCCTTTTAAATGAAATTTGATGTCGGATATCTTATGGTCCCAGAGTAGGTAATGCTGATACATTTTTGAAAAAGGTTTCTGTATCTGTAGAGTGGGGAGGGTGAGTGGTCCCACTGCACTTAGGCCACAACTGGCCCATTGTGCATCCTCCCAGGGAGTTGTTCCCTCAGGTCATCGTCCATCCTGCCACAGGAAGGTGAACAAGTCGCTAGGGGACATCTCCCTTATGTGGGCAGGTGTAGGCCAAGACTCGCCGAACGCACACTCTCTAATAGAAGATAACTCTGGGCATTCACATATGACGTGTTCCACAGTTTCGTCTTCACTTTCACACATTCTACATATCGGTGTGTCACTTAACCCCATAGTGTGGAGGTGTTTCCTGAGTTGACAATGGCCAGTCAGGAATCCTACTAAGAGACGTAGGTTTGGTCTGGTCATCGCCAAATACTTCTTGGATATTGCCATGTCAAAACCTGCAAGGGTTTCCTTGGCAAATCGACATCCTTGTAGTTCTTCCCATCGTTTTATCATTTGGGCATGGGAGTGTTTTTTGGCTATTTCCGAAATTGTGGTTGTCGACATTCCAGAAAGGTCACATGGTCCTAAAATTCTTTGGTCAGCGGCCTTCCTGGCTAGACCATCCGCTATACGGTTGCCTTTGTTGTTGTTGTGCCCTTTAACCCACCTCAGGACAATATTGTTTTTGTCCGAAGCATGGGCTAAAGATTGGTGGCATTCCATTGCTAGCCCTGAGGTGATACAATTGAAAAAGGTTTAATTATCCGAGCAAAGAACGAGACTTCTCAGGATATCGCAAACCTTTGCTTTTAAGCGTTTTAGGGGTTCCATTACTCTACAAGGAAATACCTTGTTGATATTCCAGAATGTACTAGGTACATACCTATCGAAACATTGGCTTTGGAAACAAAATTGTGACCTTGTGATACATGTTATGACAAAACCTGATCATTGTATTATAATGGAGAAATCCTAATTTCATTAAAAAAGTGCAGTATGATTATGTTTCATCATAAAGCTACGAGATGATTTCAAATAGCTTGAGTTTACGAGACGGTGCAAGGTCAAAACAGTATCCCAGTATGCTATGCAAAACTAGAACGTATGGGAGGGTCATAGTCTACCAAATTTTTTATATTCTGAATCAATTGCTATTAGTGTGTAGGGTCAAAATGCAGCAATACTGTGATGGTCATCCGCAGGACGTCCCTAAATTAATAAGTTTGAAAAATTAATCGATAACAAAAGCTTGAAAATGGATGTTTCCTAAACGGGCATTTACTTTACGTTATCTACCTCTTTTAATATTGTGAACAGGAGTTGTTTTCATCAAGTTTCTCTGGCCCACAACTAAAAGACATCTGTTGAAATACAGGGTGAGTCAAGCTCAACGCCTCGGACTCTTGTGATCAAACGATATCTCTTTCCAGAAAAATAACTATTCGAGTGTATGTAGTCTATGTCTAATAAGAGCCTGACATATCAAAGCTACGTCTTTTTTAAATGGACTACTGTGTAAATTATTGTATATTCAGATTCCCTGGCCAATTCTAGTGTGACTATGTATCATAAATGGGATTTAAAGCGCACTGTTTAGGTGCAAAGCACCATTTTTTGTATAAGTAGATATCAGAAGAAAGAAGATTAAACATCGCAGCAATTATAAAACTTAGAAAGCCGTGACTTTGACATACGACTAAGCATGAAATGCGTCAGCTTAGGTTAGACGATAAAATTCGGTCATTAAGGAAACTTCAATAAGGGTTATTATGATTTTTTCAAATGCGAATGCCAATTTTTTTGTACGATCAAATGCAAAATTTTATAGCCAATTTTGTGAATGTTGATCTCGGGTAGTTTTCATTTAATTTTACATTTCGAATCAAATCGGTGTTTTTCAATTTTGCTACCTACAAGCACCTTCATTAACAAGGAGCCTAGCAGGCCATGAAACATGAACAAAAATGTCTTCAGATGGAAGGAAACAACTGAAATACTGTGAAAATTCCTTACACCAAATGTACTATAACTAGAAACAACGGTAGTAACATCTCTAAGGCCGAGGAGAAGCTGGAGTACGACAGAAACGAATACCTTTCAGAACCTACTAGTTACTTCAATGTACCAGAAATTAAAAATTTCCGAAGTCATTAAACGCTTTGAAATAAAAGGAAAACTGTCGACGGTTGTTGCTAGGAATCTAATCAGTGATGAGTAATGAACAATTTTATTTTTCCAGTTACCGCGAGAACATGAAAACCCTGGCAGAGCTGCTAACTGATGAACCAATGTCAGGGGTGGAAAAAGTAATTTGGTGGACAGAATACGTTATTAGGCATAAAGGTGCCAAGCACCTTAGAAATCCTTCGTTAGATGTACCGCTCTATCAGTACTTCATGCTGGATATTATAGCCTTTTGGACTGTAACACTTATTCTTCTCTTATTGTTAGTGGTAGTAGCATGTCGGATCACAAACCGATTTCTCAGTTCGGCAATCGGACGTATCAAGTGTAAAAAAGAATAAATAGTCTTGATAAAATTTGTCTGATTTGTCTTATTTAAAGACCTGGACAAGAGCCATCCAAACTAAAGTCTCTACTAAATAATGATAATGATAATAAAGATCATGAGACGAGTGATCGATTGTACCTGGGGATTAATTCCCTCTATGGTAAACTGGCTATACACCAGGGTAGTCAGACCCCACGATAGTGTACAATGCTATTGAGTGGCGGTCAAAGGTTCATCAAAGCACAGCATCATCTAAAGCGCTCACAAAAGTGCAGCGGGCTGCACGTGTGAGTATAGCGGGTACCATGAAGGGTACATTAATAGCAATATTGGAGGTACTGCTGAATATCCCACCTCTTGACATTTACATAGAGGATGCATTGTCATGGTATCATTGAGTGGTGGTCAAAGGTTCAGCAAAGCACAGCATCTAAAGCGCTCACAAAAGTGCAGCGGGCTGCACGTGTGAGTATAGCGGGTACTATGAAGGGTACACTAATAGCAATATTGGAGGTACTGCTGAATATCCCACCTCTTGACATTTACATAGAGGATGCATTGTCATGGTATCATTGAGTGGTGGTCAAAGGTTCAGCAAAGCACAGCATCTAAAGCGCTCACAAAAGTGCAGCGGGCTGCACGTGTGAGTATAGCGGGTACTATGAAGGGTACACTAATAGCAGTATTGGAGGTGCTGCTGAATATCCCACCTCTTGACATTTACATAGAGGATGCATTGTCATGGTATCATTGAGTGGTGGTCAAAAGTGCATCAAAGCACAGCATCTAAAGCGCTCACAAAGGTGCAGCGGGCTGCACGTGTGAGTATAGCGGGCATCCTGAAGGGTACACCAACAGCGGTATTTGAGGTACTGCTGAAAGTAGTATAGATATGCCGATTCTGATCCTCCCGAGGTCATTTGAAGGTCATTTAAATGGGGTATGGATAACCTTGAGATGTGACGTGGGCTTTTCTTATAGGTGCCGATTCTGATCCTCCCTGAAGGTCATTTTGTAACGTTGTGTTTTCAAATGTGATCGTATCTGAAGGGCTTGTTTCAGTGGGGTGTTGGGTAACCTTGAGTTTTTTCGGTTTACAATGTGCCTATAGATAACGATTTTGAAATATTTGTTGTTAGTGTTTGAATTGGTTGTTTGTGTAACCTTGAGTTTTTTTTGTGTTAGTGTATAGCTGCTTATTTTGAACGTCCTTGAATGTGACTATTGACTGGATAACTTTGAGATTTGACGTGGTGGATAACCTCGAGATTTGACGTGGGGCCAATTGCAATCCTCCCTGAAGGTCACTCAGATAGGGTGTGGATAGCCTTGAGATCAGTTGTATGATTTTCTTACGAGGCTTGATGGTTTTGAGAAGAATGCACGGTGACGTATTTTGACCTTGAAGGTATCTGTATAAATAGTGTAATAACGGGCTAGTGATCAGTAAAAGTCGAGAGACGATCAGAGTATAGTCCCGAAGTATATTGTGTACAGATATAACTTGGTGAGCACCCTTTTTATATTATTTATCCAACAGTAACATTATTTGTTTTTTCTTTAAACAATGTCTGTCGCTACCTCTGAATTGCATGAAATTAACAATAAAATCAACTGTGAACTCGATAACAAAATACTTTTCAGAACTTTATCTTCACTAACTGTAAACGAAGCCCATACAATTAAGAATCTGTCACCCGTCAAATCAAAATTTGGTGAATGTCTAGTAGCAACACTATTAGAAGATGATGCTAATGAGTTCAAAGTATGGTTACCTAAAAGAGTATCGGAGCATATGTCTGAAGCAGTGATTAAAGAGATAAATGAATCTCAAAATAAATATTCACTAACATATATTGGTCAAAGTTCACCTAAAACACCAGGCGCGCGCTCCAAATGTTTGATGAAATTTGATTATATTCAACAATAATATATTTGATGATGAGGTAGTACAGATTGTGTTGGGTATAAATAATATAATGGTTACTCCCATGTATTGGACCCGCGATATGTAGAAGGTAAATTCGAGATAAAAACATTTATTTGCACCTAGTTGGTATTAGACGTTCTGTTTGTTTCAGAAGCAGACTAACTTTTCATTCCCATTATACAATGTGGATGCAGTATTCAGCAATGGGGTGGCCTGAAGCAAAAGATCTACGTACAGCCATCCAGAGAATTGCATGTCAATTGGTAGATTTGATTTTCGATGAGGAACATTCCACGGTCTATGACTTGAGTATCTGCTGGGATGATGAAGAGGTCGAACGGAAGAGGATGCTAATCAGGAAATATGAAGAAGGGGAAAAGTTATGCAGACAATATTTACGTGAAGAATGTACCATCGATCAACTATGTGATGGGATGATTAGTAATGAACTCAAACCATTTTTGTATGCAATAGAGGAATATTTACCTCAACATATAATTACCAAATATAGTTTCGTAGATAAAGAATGACATTTGTACGCATCCGGCTCACTTCTGTATCATTTATGCATAAATAAAAAAACAAATGTATTAAAAGTGTTTTATTTTTGCCATGACAGCTATAATAAAAATCAAAATACATTTAATATGAATGAATAAGTCCATTCTGAATAGATCCATCAAAAGCGTTGTAACTAATACAAGAATCGTGAATGATTAATGCATACACTTTAGTGTTAGCTGGGAAAGAAGATTTTCTGGTTTCAAATTCCAACGATATATCCACAGTTGACAGCTGAAGGTTATCAGGTTGATGACTGCAGTCGATTACAAATAGTGGGTTATCATTGAACTCCTTAATATTGAATAATGGTTCTGCCATTCCCTTGTTGTAATACGCACTTTGGAAGCTCTCAAATGCATAGTAAGCCGCAGTGTTTAGCTTCTTCTCAAAATCCAGGTTCCACCTTTCATATGGGTATACCTGGTTATTCAGCTTCAATCGAATCGAGTTTATGTTGGCATGAATGAACTTAGTGATGTCCTTCTTAGGATCTTCTGCTAATTTTGAGTCTTGAAATCCAACGATAACAAACAAAGGCCTCTCTAGCTTGTTGGTTGTTCGAATTGCCCAGACGTCTGTTGATGTTGAGCGAAGTGATGGTAGTTCATACAAATCCCAAGAGCGAAATGCCACCTTAATCCTTGAACTCAAACTGCTTTTGTTCAGTCTCTGTAGAAGTTTGACCTTGTAGCGGTCTTCAGGAACAATCTGTTGGACTTTCCATTCAATCTTTGATATTGATAGCTCTGCGTCACATTCACCGACAAAGCAGTTCTTAAAGGATCTTGCAATGACTAATACAAGCTCTTGTTTTATGTTTAGAATTCCTTTTTTATAGTCCTCAGCAAATCCCATTATATGTTTTAGAGGTATTCTACCACTGAAGACCTTACTAGTTGAATCCCATATCGCTGAATTGTCTTCATTTAAGCCCCATCCTGTACATAATAGTGAATGGGCGGCACTTTTACCATGAGAGATCATTGTTTTCATTGTTGACGTTATTCCAGGATTTCGTACAATGACAACTTTTTCACCACCCATATGTAGAGAAATTTCATCAAACAGAAAAGACAGAGCATTGTTAGATAGATAGCAGGACTTCGTGGCATCACTTGGAGTAAACGTTCCTTCGATGAAAATGTAACTGTCAGCAATATTTGAAATGAGATCTTGGAAGTTGATTGGTATATGAACAATGTCAGAATTCTTGAAATATGGTGAACCATACGGCTTGTATGTGTATTCATGTAAACTTGCTAAGGAGTGATCCAAAATCGGTTCCTCAAAAACATCCAGCTTCTCACTTGATACGTGCAGAACCATATTTTTCAGTTAGCTTTAGTCCTATAGACTCCAGAAACTTACGATTTTGTAGTGATAGCTTCGACATTGTGCCTTTGGCAGCTGACGAATGACGAATAAGGTTATTCCTATGTGTTCTTCGTATTTTATGGTTGTTTGTAAGGGCTTTATCGACTTTTTTCAATTGTTGTACACCTATGTTGTATAGAAAACCCATCCTATTCAATTGTGGAGTTTGCTCAAGCTAACCGACGCAATTCCAATTTAACGATAATTTTTTCACCACGGAAGTTAATCAGATTTCCCTCGTCATCCAAAATTTTCAGTGTGATGTTATCGATAAACTGACGACCACTAGGCATAACGCTCATATATATTACATTCTGTGGCTCCTTTGTTAATTTGAATCCAGGCTCAACGTCTATGTCGAATTCATACAGAGTGTGCATTTCACTTCCATTGTGGTAGGCGCCAGATATCAATCCGCAGTCGACCTTTATTAGTCTGACTGTCGTTATATTAACTGGTAAGGTTGATATATGTTTTTTGTTGCATTCGAAAACCTCCGGCTCAAATCCAATCAAAGATGCAATTGAGTTAGGGAAAGATAAATCAACATCATATATTGAATATAATTCACATTTCATTGTATTGTTGTTGGCCCTCAGACAAAACAGCTCGTCAGTTGTAACATTATGTTTGTATCGAACTATGGACTTTATTATCTTTTGTAGATATATGTTGAGTTCATCGATTTCGTAGGTGCCTGGTGGAATATATGTAATATTCATCTGAGAATCATCTGAAGGTTGTTTAAACACAATTAGATTATTACCCTCATGAACATTGAATATTGAGTTGTAGGAGTAAAAACCTATTAGCCCCAATCCGTACTGCGCATTGGTATCCAGCTCTATTGGCGGATAAAAACTAGCAGACAGCACACTGTCATAACCCGTCAAGGTAAATGTATAAGACATGACTGCGGTGATACAAAAAAATAACACTTTTATATATTCAAAATTTTATTGATTACAACACTTGTTTGACTCATTACTGCTTGTCATAGAGATATCTTGCAAATTACAGTAACAACAAAATATTTTTCTTGGTGGCGGCCCGTCTGCTTCATCTCCGTTCTGGTGTGTATTATAGTGCTCCCAACAGAACTGGAATCGTTGTATATCCACATCTTCCTTCAAATGCAATGGCAGTTTGTTCCATACAAGTGCTATTTCGTTAGGTGTACATACCATCAGTACTTCTTTGGGTATGTGGGCAAGTTCTTCTTGTGTCATGTTCAACAGGCTTCTTTCTCTTGAAAATGCTTTAAGGGAATTGCTCATCTTTTTAAGTGTTTCACGATCCATTTTTCACAGATTTTTGCTTCTCTTCAGAAAGAAATCGTAGACACAGGTGCCCGCACCAAAAGGTATTGAAGTTCTGCTGTCGTCTGTGATTATACAGGATCTGAATCTTCTTAGATTTTTTGAGGAAATATTTCACCAGTTCGCTGGTTGGCGGTAGGTTGCCGAAACTGTCATAATAATATACCACCACCCCGCGTTTTATATATGAAACCCAGTGTGACCCATCCCCACTCTTGCTGTCTAAATTAATGATGGCTGACTCATTCCTCAGTGGACCTTGCTTAGGCAGATCATCGCGCATAAAAATCCCTCTGAAATATGGTATTTCTAGCTTTTTAGCGTAATACACAAGGTCATTATCTGTAAGCGGTCGTTGGGGTAGGGTTTTTAAAAGTTTTTTGAAGTCCTAGGTTTAACAAACAAACCAAATCCTTTGCGGTATGGTTTCAAATATATACCGTTTCCAATTTTACTTATACCAGAAGTAGATGTTGAATCAGTTGTATTCCTTTGTCGTGCTGAATTAACTGCTTTAGAGGACCTAACAATATTTGCAATACCCCCAGCGAGATTACCTAATGCTGAGAGACCGGCAAAAATTGGAATCAAAGGAAGAATTCCACCTACTTTGGGGATAGGTATAACTCGCGGAAGACGAATATGCCGTTTGCCCCCAATGGACTTGATATACTTCCGGGTAGCTAATAATGCAGCAGATGTTGCTTTTCTTAGCACACTGTTATCTTGCTTGTGGTTCGAAAAATGTTTCATATTTTTGCGAACTCTGTTTAGTATTCCTGAACCAAAGTGCACCTTCTTTATAGCCTTCCTCATTTTCCTACGTATATTATTTTTATTCTGCCCTCGTCGTCGTGATGCATAACCCATTCCTGCACGATGTTTTACACCTACTAATTTCCTCGATTTTTCACGCATGCATTTCTTCTTATTCCGTCCACGTAGTGTTGCAAGACCCATTCCAGTGCGTCGTTTGACCTTCATAATATTTGTAATTAACCAAGCAGCTGCTTTTTCTCCAAGGTTCGCGTCAGCTGATTTGACTCGTTTCCAAGCTTCTTGCTCAAGTTGGTAGTCAGCTTTATGTCTTGTAGCTAAATCGGATTTGCGGTATGCAAGGTCGTGTTGTAAGCAGGCCGCGTCTAATCTATTTATTCCTTTTTGGCCTAGTGCGATCCTTTCTTCCAATCGAGTACCCGGGCCGCAATACTGATAAAAAGGCAAATGTGCTTCGAATGGCAGCTTATTTATCAACTTATTAACAATTCCACCACCAGTTTTGGAGATGCTACTACACCTTCTCTCAAGAAGTAGCGGCATTTAAATAAAACACATATAAACAACTGCAGCTTATATATGGTCAAGTCGTTGAACGATGAAGGTGACAAAACAGGACCAGGAATTAGACATTAGCAATATAGATGTCAATGTTACTGATCCGGAAAATAATACTTCTCGTCGTCGACATGGGGTACTACTACCATCAACAATTCGATGTATTATAGTTGGACCATCAAACTGTGGAAAAACCAATGTACTAGTATCTCTCCTGTTACATCCGAATGGGCTGTTTTTTGAGAACTTATATATTTTTTCAAAATCGCTCAACCAACCCAAGTACGCATTCATTGAAAAAGTAATGAGTTCGATAGATGGACTAGGATATTATGCATTTGCTAATAATTCCGAAGTTCCACCACCGTCAGAAGCCAAACCAAACTCAGTTTTTATCTTTGATGATGTGATATGTGAGAATCAAAATGCTATACGAGAATACTTCAGTATGGGGCGACACAAAGGTGTGGATTGCTTTTACTGTGTGCAAAGTTACAGTTGGGTACCGAAAAGAGTGATTAGAGACAACGCAAACCTGATAGTTTTGTTTAAGGTCGATAATACAAATTTATCACATGTTTTCTCTGACCATGTGGCTCCCGATGTAACTTTTAAGCAATTTCAAGATATGTGTGCAATATGTTGGAGGGATAAATATGGATTCCTAGTTATCGACAAAGATAGAGAAATAAGAAACGGCAGGTACCGGAAGGGATTCGATAGCTTCATAAATCCACTGCAAGACTAATAATATCATCAATTGAATGTGAGACTGCAATCAGCATACATCACAGTGGCAACATTACATATACCAGAATGAAACAACAACAGAGCAATGATGAGGTAGCTCTAAAAAAAGAATTAGTTAATGCAACAGAGTCAGTGCGGAGAAAATTCAAATATGTAAGGAAAGCCCGCGAAATCGGTAACACTTCATTGGAACAGATATATGAGCCTATTACAAAACAGTTGAAGACAATAGCAAATGCATCCAATCCTACGCTACCGAAACAGCCAATTCAAAATGTTGGTCCTACGAGCACTCCTAAAAAACCACCATCTACATATCCAAATCAAACCCTTCCCTCTACTAGCACACCAAAAGGGCCGAGATTCGAAGATTTGACTTCCGCTGCTTTTTCCGGTATAACACCAATAAAGGAGTTACCTGATACACCATCATCAATTAATGAGAGGGAAAGAGATTCAGTCACTCAGTATGTATCTACAGCTAATTCAAGTGTGGATAGAGAGGCAGTTGCTGAGGTGTTGAAAAGTCATACAGATAATTTGAGAGCAGGACATCCGGCCTATGGAAGTGTTTATAATGTAAGGATCGACCCACAATCACAGAAGCTGTTAATGGGTGTACATGAAGTGGAATTTGATGATAGGCGGTTCATTTATCATCGGGTGATAAGACTAGTAAATTCAAAATATCCCCACACTTACTAGGTATGATGTTTGTAGGAGATACACGAAACTCCGACTCGAAAACTCTACACACATTCAGGTCCATATTGAATCTAACTAATGTACTTCGCAAAGATTACACACCTCTTAATATTTACAATGTCGACGGATCTGAGTATTTCAATAAATTATTTAATATCCTATCTACATCATCCCCCATGCATTTGAGAGCCAGAGTTGGTAGGGGACATACACAAATGAAGATACCTAAGTATAAGATATTTAACACTAATAAACGCGACTTTGTGTATTGGAACGACATCAACGAGCTGATTGATCGATTGAAATTGCTATACAGCTCAAAATCGGCTGGTCACACAAACCACGATAACGAAATTTTATCTATAATAGAAGAATTGCGTGAAGAGGGCGTAATACGCTAATTTTGGGGTATATATTTGCAAGTTGAAAGATCCCACTAATAGTATAACGCTTTCGTAGCGATGCACAATACGATAGATAAGTTTGGCCAGAAATTAGCTAGTGAAGTCAAAAGGGAATTCGATGTTGAAGGTGGCCCTGTTTTACCAGCGTGGCTTGCAGGCTACACTTTAAATCAACTCAGACCATAGATCAGTAGATTTTTCATGATTAATGATCAGTTTCTGTTCTACAATCACCTGAGTCAGACCTCTACATGTAGATATGTCAGTTAACAGCGCAACAAAACGTGGCATAGCAGAAGAGTTACACAGGGCAGTTCGGAAGAACTTTCGCCGTCGAAAAACTATCATAAAAGGTTTCGCTGACTTATGGCAAGCTGATTTAGCGGAAATGCAACCTTTCCATAAAGAAAATAATGGATATAGATACATATTGGTAGTCATTGACTGCTATTCTAAGTTCCTATGGTGTAGACCAATCAAGAAGAAAGATATGGTAACGGTAACGACAGCAATGGGCGATATCATAAGGGACGCAGGATATTATCCAATTAATCTACAAACAGATAATGGAACCGAATTTTACAACAGAAAATTTTCTTCTCTCATGAACAAGTATGGAATTAACCATTATTCCACATACAGTACAAAGAAGGCCGCAATTGCTGAAAGGGCTATCCGTTCGCTAAAGCACCTTCTGTTCAAAGAATTTTCCGCAAGAGGAAGTTACACATGGATCACTATTTTGGATGATATCACTAACGTATATAACAATAGAATACATCGAACAACTGGATTGGCCCCTATTGAAATTAATGTTCACACTCGATTGAGTGCGTATCGCAATCCAAAGGTTGCTGGCAAAAGCAAACTTAATCTTGGAGACGTTGTGAGAATAAGCAGATATAAAGGTGTATTTGAAAAAGGTTACACTCCGAATTATTCCACGGAGCTCTTCAAAATACGCAAAGTTAATATTACAGATCCGGTCACATATATGCTAGAAGATATGGATCGGCGACCAATAAGCGGTTGTTTCTATGAAGCTGAGCTAAGAAAAACACAGTTTCCAAATGAGTATTTGATTGAAAAAGTCTTAAAAAGGAGAGGAAACAAGCTCTTTGTAAAATGGTTAGGTTTCCAAAAGAACAAGAATTCCTGGATAGACGCAGCAGATGTACTGTGATGATTGATATGACGGAGCGCAGACTATGTTTAGCAGTAATAATTTCAATGTGTATATTTGTTTCGATACTTTTGGAAATAAAATGGCAGTTTTTTTCAATTTACTTTTATTATTTAATTCTACCCTAATCTCTAATACATAAAATACACCTAACCTAAGTAAAAATTATTTAGTTATATTGTTGAAGCGCACCACCTCGCTTCTCCTCCACAGCTTTCTCTCCCTCTTGGAGAGGCAAGGGGGAGGATCCCGGATTACTTCTCTGTTCTGGAGATTCGGCCTATACGTGGGATAATCATCATTATCCCAGTTTTCTGAAACAATAGAAAATATGGTTTTGTAATAATTTATGTGAATGTGGGTAAGATTCAGAAGGTTGAAAATCTATGTGGATGTACTGAAGAATTTTTGTGTGGCTTGATTTATTTAAAATTTAGAGTTATACAATATGATTGTATCAGTGCAAAATTAATACAATGATGTTTAGTAGAGATCAATTTTCTGTGACTTCTAGGATAAAGATGTGCAAGGTATATGAAAAAAGAAAAAAAAGTTTTTGTCGCAGAAACGAATTATGTACCTTCAGGCTGAACCTCCACATCTCTCCGGCTTGCGAGGTGATGCTGTGGTGGCGTGGTAGGCACGTTCTTGGTAGGCAGCACGTTCTTGGCACACCGCAGGAGGTGCATTCCCATCGACGTAGGTTTGACCCAATGCGCTGCAACACGTGGACATTGCACTAGTCCGTACTTCGATGGGTCCTGCGGTGGCGTGGTGGGGTTGCTGGCCTCGGCTTCCTTATGGCTTCCTGTCTGGGTGGATGGCTCTGCAAATAAAGAGATATTTTGTAGAACAACTGTAACTTTTGGATTATTCTGTTATAAACTAGTTGTCATTTGATAGCTTGCTCGTGTAGGGATATATAGTGAAATGAGGAAACTTACCTTTACTCAGATAGGTAGCAATATATTGTGGCCAATTCACCGGACCACAACCCCGGAAACGGCAAACCAGCAAATGGTCCCCAATTGTCCCACGCCGCACCTCATGTTCACCATCGTAGGGGCAGGGGATCAACTTCCTCGAATACTCCATTTTCAAAATAGTAGTAGCAGCGGTAGTATAGTAGTAGTAGTAGTAGTAGCGGTAGCAGAACTGCACTGAAGAACTCTCATTTCACCATCATATTTATACAGTTCCAGGTAGGTAAGCCTCCCTCCTCTACTGTCTTCCCCCATCAGTGTATATGTTAAAGAAAGCAAAAAAAAGAAGATCCGCCTACTTGCCAGCTGGTGTACGTAAGATTATTAGTGGAAATAGAGAACATTTCGCTATACGCGCAGACAACGCATGCGCGCATTGATATCAGCCACTTCGAACGCGCATCGTGATTGACCGAACTGTGAGTGAATCCGCCCGTAAACGCTTATTGGTTGTGATACATTTCAACCAGTCCTCTCATTGGTCTATTACAGTTTACATCGTTAAACAGCTGCACTTACACCACCCATATTGATATTTCAATGGTCCCCTCTCAGATTTTACTACTGCCATGTAGCATCGATATCGGTGGCTTCCAACGGACATCGTTATTGACCGAACTGTAAGTGAATCCGCCCATAAACGCTTATTGGTTGTGATACATTTCAACCAGTCCTCTCATTGGTCTATTATAGTGTACATCGTTAAACAGCTGCACGTACACCACCCATATCAGTATTTCAATGTTCCCCCTCTTAGATTTTACTACTGTCGTGTAGAGTGTTTTCTGTATAAATACAAGTCTACTTTCAATGGTTTATCAGTTCTACAGTCTTCAAAGAATCATACTGTTCCGTAGAAAACACTACATATTACGTACATCATCATGGCCAACCAACCAACAAAGAACGAAGACGCTATTAGTGGCGATTGCTTGCAAGCCATTCTGGAGGAACTGCAGAGTGACGGGGTGCAGTTTACACAGTTGGCAGTAGGAGTCCAGGATGAACTTCACGAGTTTATTCATGTGGAGCAGCCAGACCGGAGAATCGCGGAGGATGCTAATGCGGTGGTAGAAATAGATATGGATGTACCAAGAGCATCAACAGATGCAGCGATAGCATCAACAAGTGCAGCATCGATGCCGCCAGTAGTTGGAGATGGAGCGAGAACATCAACGGGTACAGCGTCAACAGTGCCAGCAGTGAGAAAGTCGAAACAGGCAGCATCCAAACCAGTTAGCAACATTTTAAGAGAAACACTACTTAAATCGAAGCAACCTCCAATGGACGACTTCGACGAGAAGAGGGATGCGTTGAGAAGTAGTATTCAGCGAATTAAAGCTGAAATAATAAGTGCAGAAAAGAAATTGGCAGAGGAGATGGCCCATTGTGACAAGCTTCAGGCAGCCCAGGCAGCGGATGATGAAAGAATAAAGCAGTTAGATGAAGAAAGAAAACGTGTCAAGGAGTGCAGAAATAAAAGGAAGCGACAGTTAGATGATTGTCAGAAGAGGATTGATACTCTTAGTATGAAATCTGAACAGAAAAGGACAAAATTGAATGAAGAAAAAGAAACTGTTTTATCTTTTTTCGATGTATAAAGTAATGTTCATCTTGAATAAAATAAATAATGAATGAAATAAAAAAGAAGCTATTTTTTTCCTTTCTATATCCATCCCCTCATATAATAATACAATTACTTGTTCTATCAATAAGCGCTCAGTAACTTAGTAATTGGTGATACTTGAAAATAGTGTGAAGCATGAGTGCCAGTGTGCTAACAGAAACGGTAAATGCGCCTTGAGCGTTTGTGAGATTATTGTGTCTTGGTTTGGGGCACGCATATAAGTACCCACCCACCAATGCCATCGACGTTCCATCCAATAACACACTAAGTTTACTTCTAAAGATGTATAGATGAAGAGGGGAGGAGGTATGGAGGGGGCTTTAGTGTGGGGAACTAGAAACATAAAAACGAGAGTTCTTGTCAATGAAAATCATACTGTACAATCAAGTGACGAATTAACACATTTAGCAGCGAAATGACTACAGAGTCAAACGGACCTTGCGACTCAACGTCTTGGTTAGATGACGACAATGATATCGAGACTGCGGTTCCTGATGGTGAGTTACCCGACCAATCACATTGGGCGGTGGCGAGGTCACCGATGGACGATGGACCGTGCGACTCCACAAGACAGCCACTGGGGTTCCTGCTGTTTACAATTGACAGCTCATCTGATAACAGCGACGATGATGATCCTGATCGTCCGGATGGTCCAGAAAACCAGAGAGTGGAATTACCTTTTCCTGTAGATAGCGAGGAGGAGATATGAGGCGCTATTTTTGTGAATTATAAAGAGATTTTTTGTTTGTATCAACCAATAAACTTGTTTTTTTTTAAATCGTACTTTATTCAAAAACCTTACCACCGTGACAGAAAAAAATTCATCGAGCGTGGGCGGCTTCACCAATGAAGGATCTTTCTAAAAATTTTATTTAGTGGTGTACTTTTTTATCAGTCTTACAATTTTGTCTATCTCGATTTTTTCATGCTTCTAACGTTTTTTTTCAGTCTTTTTTCTGAAAAAACTACCGTTTTGAAGGACCCTTGAAGATCACATTTGCCCCTCAAAATGCGTCAAAATGGGCCTCCGCCGAGCCTTTGTATGCGCGGCTCGGCGCCGCCTCGCCTTTGCATGCGCGGCGAGATAAGGTGGGTCGACGGCTCCGCCCGTGTCGATGTTAGTCGACGGCGCAGCAGTCGACCTAACCTCCACCTTTACCGAAACTTAGCACGACCCAGTAAGCACTATGTGTAATTGGAGACTACGCACTAACCTGTTGTCTTAGAAACCAACCTATAATTTTTTTCACAAATATTTTTCATAAACTAACCTATTTGTTTTTGTCAAATACTTACGAACTTTTTTTCACAAATATTTTTTTTTCATAAACAATTTTTTTTTTGCATATTTTTTTCTCATTTATTAATCAGAAATAAACTAGATTTCAGAATCGATATATATCTATTTCAATTTCTTTATTTTTGAATTATAAGATACATAAAAGTTATTATGATCAAAAAATACATTTGTATATTACTACTATTCTAGAAAAATTTACACAAATATCTAACAACTACATACAAATGAATACAAAATTTAAAGACACTTTTTTTCACAAATACTTTTTCATCAACTAAAACTTTTTTTATATATTTTCTCAATTATAAGATATACATAAAAATACATTTGTACATTACTACTATTATATAAAAATGTACACAAATCACTAACCCCTATATACAAATAAATACCTAAATTTCAACATTTTTTACAAATTTTTTTTAAAATCTAAATTGTTTTTTTTTGTTTTATTTTTCCACAAATATACATTTTAATTTATTAACTATGAAAAATATCAAACTAAATAAAAATAAATACATAATGCTAATTCTAAATGGAAAAATATATACATACATACAACCAACTCTAAATATCTACAAGTTAACAAAGGAAAAACAAAGGAAAAAATATATACATAAAAAAACTACTGGGATTGGGACAGACAGATAGGGTCATCTTCATAAGCTATGACCGTAGCCATCCGTCCCACCAGTTTTTCCTTTTTTCCTTTCAGCCGCGCTACCCTTTCCCCAACGATCCGCTCCCGTTCCTTCATATTTTCACCAGCTTGCTCCGCACCATCCATCTCTGCCAAACGCTGGTCCAACTGCTGGAGACGCTCCTGCAGTCGCTGCCTTTCCTCGACGACGCTTCGTTTTAAGTCAACGAGCGTCTGCAGCGACTGCACTTCTTCGGACAACTGCATCTTTTCCGCCTCCGCCTTCTGCAGGTCTCTTTCGACCTTTTGCAGTTGGCCAGCATAGAAGGACACTAGTGGGCCAAGCATAGTGGTTTCATTCGTAGTAGCCACTTTCTCACTGCTACTGCTGCTACTACTACTACTACCACTACAACCACTACTGCTAGAGCTGCCGCTCTCCTTAGATGCCGAAGATGCTAGCGACTCCTGGGACGGTTCGGTCGCTAGTATCTTCGGTGTCCTCGGTGTAGCTGGCAGCTTACGGGATGGCGTCGGTGAGGGTGTACGATACCGCTCTGGGGTTGACGGTCTTTCATCGGGCTCTGAAGGTGCCTTCGTTGATAATTCTACTGGAGCGGTGACTAGCAAATTTTCATGAACCACAATTTTTGCTTGACACCGTTCCGGTGGAGTTATCGACGACGACACCACACCAGGCTCCTCAAGTCCAGCCAACACCCGGATAGGTGACTTGCGAAAACAACTTGGATCCGTCGTAATCGGGGCCTCGTTAAGAAACGAGAAATCCACTGTCGACTCCGGTGCAGCAACTGAAGTGAAAAGGAAGGGCTCATATTGCTGGTATTGAGCCGCGTAAGTCTTGTATGCTGACTTACACGACTTCATTCTAGCACCCTCTTTTCGCTTCTTTTGCGGCATCGAAGTCGACGGTCGGCTTTCCTTCGTCTTCCTCAAAGGCTTTGATTGCTTCGCAACCAATTTATTTTCGGAAGCGCTACCTTCCTTCTTCTGGCGTTTTGTGCCAGTCGTTACCTTCACCGGCGCCGTCCTTTTCCTAGTGGTCGGGCTTGGCCCCGCCACGGAGGCGGATGGTTGCGGTGCTGGTCGCTTAGCTGGTGAAGGTTGGAAGTCGTCATCGTCGGAATGGTACAGGGCATCGGTGGTCATCTGTAACAATAAAAGAAAAAATGCTTAGAAACGTATATCATTGCCAACAGTTGGCAGAGCAGTCCCTCAAATTATACCCAAATTATTTATACTTACATTCATCTTTGAAGACATCTTCGAATTAGTCGCTTGTTGCTGAAAGGTGGCTGTAGCTGCTTGTCTGTTATCGAAAGCTAAACAGAATGACCTCTCCTGGTTCCGACCAGCAGTTTTATGCCTTAAACTCCTCCCCTAATCGCTTACTGATCGCCCTCTCCCCATTTTTGATTGGTTAGAAGGAAGAGTGGGATAGAGGTATCCGCCCACTACTTTAATAGGTCGAATCGCTTGAGTGGAGGGAATGAGGGACAGCCCCCAAAACCCTGCCATATCTACTGCCATGTTGCCAGACGTTTTCGGTAATCCCTGTGTTTCTTACACGTCTGGCTGTAACGACATTTCTTGAATAAGGTTAATTTTTATACTTCGAGAAATGAATTAATTTTGCTAACAAAACTTCAATATGAGCCACCCTATACACTTTGGCATGTATCGTGGTATGTATTAAATGAAACAGTCTGATATTTTTCTGATGAATATATTGGAATACTAATACAACCTATTCAACAAAATAACATTAGTAATGTAACTTGGAATTCAAAAATATTGGTCGTCTTGTAGTAAATGAAGATTTCCTTTCTGCTCTTTGATGGTTGAACGGTATCTCCTTATCCACAAATCAATCATCGTGCAAACACTCAAGGCACACCTACCGTTTCTGTTTTGGGAGTGATAATTACACCTTATTACATCATCACATATTGATTCTCTGTTCAAGTTCACGTTAAGCTGGATATCATTGTCGGTCTCCAAATTCACTATCTCCACGCTTTCTAAGCTCAGCTCAGCAACAGATTTGAGTAGATAGAAATATTTTTGATGGCCCTTCAGAAAGACTATATCACCGTTGTTAACGTGATGCTTGATTATTTTCATTATTTGGTTAGCATCTGTATTTCCTGCTTTATATCTAATACCATGATTATACTTTTCCACAAACTTAACAGTTCTCTGGTCTTTCACGTTCAGTCTACTGAAGTGAACCATAGGTTTAACAATGTAATGGTACAATATTCCATCTTTCTTAAATGCTACCTCTTTTGGAACAAATTTTGATTCGATATGATATCCTTGAATATCTACAACAACTGTAGTCATGTCGTTTGCCACTGAATATGATGTTGGTGATGAGTAGTGTCAGTTTAGGCGCAAAAGTTGAAATAAAATGGCCAACTTTATTCTTCAAGCATTTATTCAATACTATCCTACTTTACAAGCGTACAGTAACTTAAATCTAATATCTAGAAACTTCGGCTAACATTAATTGTATAAGTAGATCTAAATTACCATCTTCAGGAGCTTCGCGCGTTGTCATCTCATTAATAGCATCGATAGCATATTTTACATTCGTTGTGGGGTCTGTTTGGTAAAATTCAATGTCAGAGTGCCCCCAGGGTAAAGTTTTTGTTGTATTTGGAATTATAAACCTTTTATCATCGTTGTGTGCTAAAGCTACTTTATTTTTGACTTCTGTATATACATCATGCAACCTACTTTTGAATGTATTCATTTTTCTTAAAATCAGACCACCATTCTATATTATATGCTTATAATCATTACCACATAACTGATTTTGTATTACTGCTTTTTTAACACCCTTTGCTTTTTTCATTTCTCCCTTAACTGACTTGATATAGTATGCTTTCGCACCTGTTCCGTAAAAACTTATTATAGGGTCTTCTGGAAATTCGTCTTTCATTTTACCCAGAATAGAGTCATTGACTGGAATTTTGAACTCATTGTTTTGTTTATAATTTGAAGTATCAAACTCGCTGATTATTAATTCATAGAAGTCGTCTGTATGAGTTTTCAAAATTTGCGAATCTGTATCACAGTAAAGCATAGATACTTTATCGTTGAACTGCTTTTTAAGAAAACCATAAAAAAAATCATACATTACTATTTTAGATATGTCTAGTATACAGAATCCCACGTATATTGGCTTGAAATAATGTACCCTAACTTTTCCTAAATGGATAGCTGCAAGATTTTCGTTAAATATGGAACAACTCTTGAAATTTGGACGAGCTACTAGTGCTCCCACACCGATGCTATTACGATGATTTTCCCAATGTGTGACCAACTTTATATCTCTTCTATTATCTACATTTTCCATAGTTTTTCCAAAGATTGCATTGTTTAGAAGCTTATAGAAGTCCCTTTCAAATTTATTATTTGCTTTATTACGCATTGTCGTATTGAGATCGATATACTCCTTCAACCAGAACGATTGTTTGAACTTAAGGATCCTGTGAACCTTGGTTACTTGCAAACCATACCTTACAGCTTGTTGAAGGACGCGATAATGTACAATATACTTTTTCTTGTCGTACAGATTTGGGATTAGTTTCGGAATCTTTGTCTTGGCGTTTGGTGGGATAATACTTTCCACCAAAAACGGAAGGTCGCTATGTGAATCGTGTAACCCTTCAGGATATCGCACATCAACCTCCAATACATAGCCATTCTCACCGTCTATTTTGGCATTTTCTAAATCGAATGTAGATATTTCCGAATCCCCCATCCATTCGAAACCCCCAGTTGGAAGAGGTGATGACATAGCATGCCCGTAAAGATTCGTGGCGTCGAGATATGATATAAATGTTGACTCTTTAGATGGATCATAATTTGGTAAATATTTATTATTTGCTTCGTGCATTCTATCGCTGCATTGACTTATCCCCCCGCGAATACCATTCTTAAAGAACCCAATCATATCTATGTCCGTAAGGAGCTCAAGGCTAATTTTGGTATACTTTAACATCGCATCCCAAGACAATCCAGGGGTTGTGTAGTAGTGTGCTGGATCCAATTTGTAAATATTCATACTATTCCTCCTGAACCTTTCAAAGACATCACACAAGAGAAGAACATCGGTCCGTAAATAAATATCAGAATATTCACCCAGATTCCTACAGTTAAACGTTCTCCATACAGTTATTGCCCTCGCGTATTCCTCCTCAGATATATCTTTCTCATTTAACTTATCATAAAACTCTGCCTTTGATGGTAAATATTCCTGGTCCAGTTTCTTTACATCATCCACATAATTGTAAGGAAATACACCTTTCTGTCTAATTAAATTAAAAACTCTAGGATCTGAAAAATACTTTTTACTCTCCAGAAAATCCCTATTAGTCAAACTGTCTGATAATGCTTGCAAAGATCCAGGTAGAAAACGACAACTATCGATAAATCTCATTTGTAAAAACTTCCTCCTTATTCTACCGGTTCGGTCCACATAGTCATGCATATACAGACTTTTTGTAAATGAAATGTATTTTTCCTTATTCTGGGCTACCACGTCTATCTTATCTCCATGAGAAGATAGTTGTTTGATAAATAGGTGACAATCGTACCCACTTAAATTGTGCGTTATAATTGGTATAAAATTTGGTAATTTGAAATTTAAATTACATTTCGAATGTGCAGCCCCAAATCTAACTTTACCAGTTATGTGGCAGTGATCGCGAACTTTAATATCGGATCCTGAAAATGGCTTCTCACAGATGTTACATTTCGTTGAAGTGTCAAACTCAATCTGCTCTTCCGGCGTTAAAGGGATCATGGGAGTTACATCTTTCAAATATTTGAAATATAGTTCTTTAAGATCAGCTTCTAGCCTTGTCACGAATTCTTTCGCCGCGTCTTTACCTCGATACAAGACGAATTTGGATAAGTCAGAATCAAATGAAGATTTAATAAAATAGTATGTTTTCTGGAACCTGATTACCAAACTTATCAGTTCGTAGTTTCTCTGTGGGTGTTATTGTGAATATATGATTGCAATCGTTCCTTTGGTGAATATCTAGATATGCCTTAGTTGAAAAATATAACAAACAACCATCACAAAAGTACCGCTTATGTCCGTTTGAACTTAACTGATTTGCAACTAATCGCGAAAGATCTCTTATCCAACAATAGTGACCATTCCCTTTATCATCCGTTAAATAGAGCAGATTGACATGTAAAGCTAATTTCTTCTGAGCATATCTCAATGGACCAACTATTTCATATGTGACGTTACCATCTTTGATTATTTTTTCAATCCCATACACATTTATAGAGATATTATTATTTCTCTCGAACAATGAGATATAAACTTGTTAATGTTCACTTCAGCATAAAGGATACATTCAATCGCCCACCCTGAAAAAAACAACAAAGGTTACTATCTTAATTTATGCACTTCTCTAAATATTTAACATACCAGAATCCTTCTCCTCAAACTCAGATGACTGGGATGTAATTTCATCAGCAAATTGTTGATAAACATCAGACAGCTCTGTGCTTTCGTCTATTACTTTATTAACCGTATTGAAGGATTTGATATCTGCTACATCACTCGTCTGTAATACGTACTTCCCGAATACTTCCATGTTCACTTTCAGAGCTCTGTGCACTCGAAGTTTCTCTTCTATTACATCTAGCGTATTTTGCTTAATATTTTCGAAAAACTCTTTAAAGT
Source organism: Callosobruchus maculatus (assembly GCA_951848785.1). Taxonomy (NCBI): domain Eukaryota; kingdom Metazoa; phylum Arthropoda; class Insecta; order Coleoptera; family Chrysomelidae; genus Callosobruchus; species Callosobruchus maculatus. The sequence continues at coordinate 1,036,144 of CATOUR010000113.1, forward strand.
CGGTGTACAATTCTGATGTGCTAAATCTATAGCTGGCAATTCTACATTTGAATGCACTTCTAATAAGTCTCACACCATCACTGATCGGGATCGATGAATTTGTTCTATGTTGTAATGTCCTTGCATGAGCAGCCATTCGATTGTTCGGAAGCGAAACATTGCAGCAAGGACATATCATATTCGGAGGTGTACTATCCAATTTAATTTTTTTAGCTGGTGGTCCATTTGTGGGATTCACACTGCAAATATTTCTCTTATGCCGACGCAAATTGTCCGAACGCGTAAAAAGTTTACCACAATCACTACATGTATGCATTTTATTAGAGTATATGTTAGTCACTGTGAGTCAGGCAACTGTAGCATCGATGCTCGAACCTCCTCGATTTATAGCTAGATCCTCAAGGGCATCGTACCCCCACCTCCGGTTGCTTGCTTATGGTGGCAAGGTCTGACGTTAGCAGAACACGTTCTTCTGTGAGGTCAAGCTCAAGGCTATTCCCACCCCAGTTGAATGACTTTAAGGGAGCATCACTATCAAGCCTCATAAGAAAAATATACAACTGATCTCAAGGCTATCCACACCCTATATCAGTGACCTTCAGGGAGGATTGCAATTGGCCTCACGTCAAATCTCTAGGTTATCCACCACGTCAAATCTCAAGGTAATCCAGTCAATAGTCACATTCAAGGACGTTCAAAATAAGCAGCTATACACTAACACAAAAAAAACTCAAGGTTACCCAACACCCCACTGAAACAAGCCCTTCAGATACGATCACATTTGAAAACACAACGTTACAAAATGACCTTCAGGGAGGATCAGAATCGGCACCTATAAGAAAAGCCCACGTCACATCTCAAGGTTATCCATACCCCATTTAAATGACCTTCAAATGACCTCGGGAGGATCAGAATCGGCATATCTATACTACTGCTGAATATCCCACCTCTTGACACAGAGAATGCATTATCATGATAATTGGGTTTACAAGCCTGCCATGAAACACACCGCCATACTTGGCAACCTGCGGTGTGACATACTTTAGATGCCACCCGACCTCTGTCTCGGGGATCTGGCACTCTTGCCAAGAGTGGTGGACACCGAGATCCCATACAAGGACAATATAAGTGACAGATCAGAATGGCCTCTAGCAAAACCTCGACGTATGCCGCCAGGTACACTGATGGCTCCAAAAATTTATCAGGTATAGTATGAGGTATACACCGTGGTACTCCTGAACGGAACGTAAGGATCCGCCTAGCTAAACTGACACTGACGAAGACGAATAAGGTAACATTATCTTGGGTGCATAGTCACATAGAAAAGGGTGATGAGAGGGCCAATAGTTGTGCTAAGGAAGGTGCATAACTTCCTCTCATCAGGCCAGCATGTAGTATATCATACAATATGGTACAGACAGCTAACACCAGAAGGGAAGAAGATCAAATGAGCACCAGAAGCACTGGTGGAAAATGTTCGGTCTAAGAAGACGCTGCGAGGACCCTTGTGTTCTAATACCGCAGACGCTCTCAGACTGAGCAGGAAGGAACTAGGAAAGGTGGTTGGATTTTTCAGTGGCACTCTAAAAATTGTTTTGTAAAATTACTAACAAAATCGTAGGTTATTTAGTGCTAACGATTTTGTTAGTAATATTACAAATCTGATTTGTAATTTCATTTAGCAATTTCCTAATATTGTAAATTCGCAAAAACGCATGTTTGTAATATCAAGACATTTGTCTGTGATATAACATGATAATTTGTAAAACTATTATGCGAATTTACACAATTTTAAGAATATCATATTGGTTTTTTACATATATACTTTGTAAAACTATTTTGTAAGATATGTAATTTCACATAATTTACTTGTAATATCACTAGATTATGTTGTAAAACCATTATATGTTTTATCACAATTTTTTTAATGATTTATTTTGTAATTTTACCTCATTTTATAAAATTACTTTGTAGTCTTACACAAAAACCTATTATAACACGTTTTTAAGAAAAGGCTGTCATTATGAACATATTTTTATTTTATGTATGAAAATAAGGTAACACAACATTAAAATTCTATACAAACACAAAATAGAAAACCAACTGTTTCAGTCTTATCGGGTGACAAAAAAGCATATTATATCAGCTAGTTAACGTGCCAGTTTATTAATAAAAGAAATTACTGTTTTCCTACTGAGAGTGTGACTTGACTTTCTCCCAAAGTCAAGATGCACGTTAATAAAATATGGTTGAGTCATTTCCAAAGTTACCGAAACATTTTTTGGATTAATCGGGATAGAATTAAAATGTAAGACAAATAGTAATTTTATTGCTTCTTCAAAGGAACTTGCATTGATGAGCTGGATTTTTTTCATTGTAAATGGAAATTTTCCTTTTCCCTTCTTCATCTGAAATTAAAGAAAATATTGTTCTTAAAGTAGACTATTATGACTAGAAAACTTTTTCATTAATTAACCATATCATATCGAAGAAAAATAAAAATGAATGCATCCCTAAATAAATTTGGTATACCTGATGGCCATATTTCCAAGATGGCGGATTACCTTGTTTAAATGCACTTTGTATTCATTTTATCCAATGAATCTTCAAACTTCAAACACAAATACCACCACTACACGTTATATACCGGCACTTCCAAAACAAAATCCATAAAATAACGACCCGTCCGCTGTTTCTCTATTGACACAAGCTGATTCTTTTCGCCCGCCAGTGCTACCTTTCATCGGCAACGCGTAATCTGTACTGAGGGCAAGTGGCCATATAAAGCGTTTTAGTCAAATTACCAGTGATACCAACCGAAGAAATCAATTATTTTACTAACATTATTGAAGTATTTTTCTAAAATAATTATAAATTTACAAAAGAAGATTGTAAAAAACAAACATTTTGTATAATGGCAATTATCTTGTAATTTTGTCTCACGAAAATGCAACACAGTTTTGTAATTTTACAAATATTTTGTGAAAAAATGAATTATTTGTATTTTTTCTGTAAAATGCTCAACCACTTTTACAAAATTAAGTAAATCTAGAAAACTATTGTATTTCTGTTAAACTTTACTGTGGTTTTACAACATGACATAGTAATATCGCTCCAAGAGTGCTTGTAAAAATATCCACGTTTTTTTCAGTGTACCACAGTGCCATGGCACTACCTCAATTTTCGACAAAAACATATTTATCTATCTCTTAAACTTGTCTTATTCTATGTTAGTTTCCAACGACTTTTCTGTTTCATATGAAACGGCAATAGCGCTTCAGTGCCTAAATTCTTGCACCAGGCAACACGTCGCATCGTGGCAACTCACACGATGAGAGCTGACGACGCGACGGCGAGATGACAACAGCCTACCGCACCGTGCCGTTTTTTATAAGGCACAAACAGAGTGAGAGAAATGTTATCATAAACGCTTATTAGTGACAGAGATAACGCTATACTGGACGTTTGGATAGATTTTAAATACGAAAATCCGAAGTAGATCGTGCCAGGCACATTACCCATATTTCCATTTATGGTTAACTATTTTTGTTTTGTTTCAGCTGTTTCTATTTGTTTATGTTTGATGCTGATGTCGGCTTTTCTCGTTAAAGGTTTGAAACTTAGACCTTATTAGTTTGAGTGAGTTGTGCGCTGTTTTCGAGTCGGTATATCTTTTGTGTTTCATTAAAATATATCGTTGGAGCGAAAATTAATGAAATTGGCGCATTAATAAACTCATTTAGTAATCTTCCGCTGGAAGAAAAACCGCAGATTAAGGAATTAGAACGTCCAACATCTGATTTAAAAACTGAAAAACTTATTGGAGAGAAATCGCGTTGTCGTAAATTTAATAAAACTATGATAAAAACAATTGGATAAGTGACTGTGGAGAAGTTACCAACTGTTTTGTTTTGTGTTTGTTCTATTTGGAGGCGATGACACTTGAGCGAAAAAAGGCACGGATGATCTTATTCATATATGGGAGAAAATGAAGACCCATCCACCCAAAAATCTAAAATGCATATGAATGTCTTTAGTTTATCGATGCTTGGTAAGTCGAACATAAAGACTCAGTTAATTTCGACTTATCAGCTAGTTATAAGTATTTTTTTCAATTTTATATCGGTTTGAAATTTTGATAGTCATTATGGCACTACCGCTCTAAGTTGGCACGAGCCGCCACTGGGATTTTTAACTGGCTATTGGACGTTTAGTGCACACTTGCAAAGGCTTTAGATTGACGTGGCAAACCCATTATGCAGGAAGTGCGGTGAGGCAGAGGAAACAGATAAGCATATTATCTTTGACTGTCCTGCCCTGAGTGAAAGCAAGAACTCCTATCTAAATGTTGGCCAGGAGGGAAGACAGCAGAAAATAGTCCAATGCATCCCTAAGCACGTAAAGAAACTCTCTGTTTCCAGTTAATCCCTCTGACAGGGAGTGCACAATAAGTCTTAACATTGAGCGCCAACTATTAGAGCAACAGAACCCTAAACCCTCGCTGCTACAGAAGTGGGATACCACGAAGGACCCTGTAGTTTTTAGGAGCAGATCCTGTGGTGACAGCATAATAATTGAGACAAAATAAGAACAATGCCTAGACTGTATTCTTGTGCATCTTTTCCTATTTTTGGAGTTGAGCCGCTTCTATGATTTGAGGCGACCTTCTTGAGTGTTGCTTGACATATTGATGTATCGGGCAACAAGAGACTAAAATATTCCACACGGGCCCTGGACCCATGCCGAGAATTAGTAGGTACCAGATTAGTATTTCTCATACAGCAGCTCTATGTGTCTAGCTCGGCTCGTGTAAGAATTGATGGTAACCTGTCTGGTCAAACAGCAATCAGAAAAGGAGTTCGTCAGGGGTGTGTATTATCTTCGAAGTTATTTAACATTTACTCGGGATTTGTGATGAGGCAGGTATTGGACAACTGGAATGGCGGTATAACTATCGGTGGAAGCAAAATATCCAACTTACGATTTGCTGACGATACAACACTTATTGATGCTTTTCAGGAAGAACTAAGAGCTCTATTAAACATATTAGAGCAACACAGTGCAGCATATGGTCTTGGTATTAACTGCAAGACCAAAGTTATGATCGTAGATAGAGATCACGATAATCATCGAGAAATAAAGTCAGTAGGCTCTTGTGAAGTAGTTCAAAGTTTTGAGTACCTCGGTTCTTTCAGCTGTGAAAATGAGATTCGACGGCGCATCCAATATGCACGTGTGGCCATGACAAAGCTTACTGAAATATGGCGTGACCATAACGTCACTAAGGCTACCAAAATGTCGCTGGTTCTGTCTCTTGTATTCTCCATATTTTTGTATGCCTCGGAAACTTGGACTGTTAAAAAGGTAGATCGAGCTCGCATAGATGCTTTTGAAATGTGGACGTGAAGAAGAATACCTTATATATGAGAATTCCTTATACCGCCCATCGAACTAACGTTTCCATACTGGATGAGCTCGGTAATCCAAAGAGACCATCTTCCATTGTGTCGACGAGAATGCTTACATTTTTCGTACATATTCACAGAAGCGATAATATGGAGAAACTTGTAGTTCAAGGTCGTGCCCCGAGTGGGTGGCGCCGTGGCCGTTCGCCTACACGCTGGGTGGATACGACGAAACTGTTTCTGGATATGAGTATCAAGAGCGCCACTGAACTGCAATATTCTAGCTCCGACTTAATGCATTTTACGAGTTCACAACATGTCTGTTAAGACAATGTGACTATGATGATGAGGTCAGTGCTGCCTAGAATAAGTTGGTTTAGAAAGAATTAGGGAGAGCTTGGTTAGAGAGCGATGACTAAGGGCAAGCAAAAAGGTTTATAGCACGTCCGGACAAGGACCTGCTTAAAGCAATGTATTCCTACTTATAGCGTATCTCACTATGAATAAATAGATTATTTTACAATAAGGCATGCTTAATCTCGTGAAAAGCATACGTGCTTTGTGTTACATAATTTGTCGATCGCAATTACTTAGAGAGTAGCCCTCGTATATATGACTAATGCATTTTGTGTACTTTCGATAATAAACTGATAATAACGAACAATTGACAAATCGTGATGACCCGATTTTTAATCGCAGTTAATTTTTATTTAGGTTGTTATCAAGAAACCAGACGCTGCAGAATAAAAATTGAAAGTAGGGAATTGTGACAGTGAAATAATGTTGTTTCTATATTTTTTCACTTTAGTGACAATATCAAATGGTGCAAGTATTTTAGGTATTATACCAACACCATCTTTCAGTCACCAAAATGCATTTTGGCCAATTTGGAAAGAGCTATCGCTAAGAGGTCACAATGTAAGTATATCACATGGCATGATAATCCAAGGTCAGATATGAGTGGTATAATTTCCTATAGTCAAGACATCGTTTACTACTTAGCAGAGTAAAAGCTTAGTAAGTAAATGTTTTTCAGTTTTTCGAGGCTAATAAACACAAAAAGTGTTTATTGTTACGTGCCACATTAAACCTAGTGGACCGCAATTTGCGCAATGCTTTTCAAATAGCTTATGCAACTGGCAGTGAGAACCTTCAAAAATCGTAACTTCTAAACTTTTAATTTTGATACACCTAATGTCTCCTTCAAATGATGTGCAAGGATGCCTTTTATCCTGAGATCTTTGTACTCGTGTGCCGACCACCGTGGATGTACTTGAGCTGCTTAGTTTTGCAATGACCATAAGCTTAGTCCACGAAAATTGAGCAGCAAAGAATTGAATAAATAGGAAATTAATGTGTTGATTTTCAAAGCTCTACAGTTGCCTTTTAACTGAAGGTTTCCTAAAAATTTTGAAATATGCAAAAGGAATGATGTGGCTGTACGTTATGCTTACTGCCTATCCAATTTTACTTCCCACACCGATAGGTGAGGGGAGTATTGTGATCGCGAAAATTTTCGATTTTGAGATAATACACTTTTTTGGACGTTTTATGATGTCTACATCACCAAAATCCACGTCACTCATTTCCATCAGTCTGTCTGTCGATCTGTTGGTCTGTCGGTCTGTCTATACGCGTTCTTCTAGCCACGTAATCTCAGCAACCGCTGCATGGATTGTGATCGAATTTGGGCAGCGATATGCTATGTGGCCGTAGTAGTTAATGTTCCTATAATTTTGTAAATTGATGCATAGGCGGCAGAGTTATTAGCAAAAAACGGAAAAAAATAATAAATATTGCCAGAACTTCGTTTTTAGGCATTTTAGGGGTTCCTGATCATTTTCTACTTTTTTTGGGTGGGAGTGAAATTGGGGCGGTTGGGGGGTGGGGGGTTGTAAAATTGAAAAAGTTGTTGCTTTCATAGTAGACTGTCCACTGACCTGTGTAGGAAGACCTAGTGACATAAGTAACTTTTTTAGGTCCATCCGAACATTGCCTTACCTATTACAGAAACCAAAAAAAAAGTTAAAAACGTTAAAAACTTTTATTTTTCTAATGGGATGTATCATAAGTTTCACATCGGTGGATGCGGAATTAAATTCTCTTTCACTTTTATCTAGGCACATGTGGTTCTATCTTTGGTGGTTTTTAAGATATTTACGGTTTTGTAATTATTGCGTAGGAATTGGAAAAATCTAGGTGGCGTGGCTCGCAGACAAAACAATTGGCAGGAAACCTTTCATCCAAAGTGTTTCGACCTCTAATACTTAAATGTTCTTTTGCTCCATCTAACTGTAGCCACATTATTCTTAAAAACTCCAGTGGTGGAGTTTTCAAGAGGTTTTCCAAATTTTCATGTAGAAAATATTGGAAAACATTAGTTTATTATGCGGTTTCCAATAATACCGCCCCAAATGCTTAGACTTCATGCTGGTTGTCAACAAACTTCTCAAAATTTGGATTTAAGTGGGCATAAAATATGAGAGAAGGAAACATGTTGTAGTAATACATGAAGATAGTGAGTTTGACATTCTCGCAATTGTAGTTAAAGATCCGTATAGCAGTGCTACAGCAGAAATTAGTCGCTATTTGGGCATTGGTCAAACATCTGTGAACATCATCTTAACGGAGTACATATAGCATCCTTATCACGTGCAGCTAAATCAAGCAATTGAAAGACAAGACTTTGAAAACTGAATGAATTTCTATAACTGGAGTCATGCTCGAGTCCAAGAAGATGCACTCCTTTCTAACATACATTTCTTATGAAATTCTTTCATTTTCTTTTTCATGAAATGTAGCTACAGCGTTATCTTTAGCGGGCAGGTAAACTGGCATAATTTACATTTTTATACCGACGTAAATCCAAATTTTGAGAAGTTTGTTGACAACCAGCATGGAGTCTAAGCATTTGGTGTGGTATTATTGGAAACCGCATATTAAACTAAGGTTTTCTAAAATTTTCTACGTGAAAATTTGGAAATTTTTGTTGTAAAATTCACCACTGGAGTTTTTAAGAATAATGTGGTTACAGTTAGATGGAGCAAAAGCGCATTTTAGTATTAATTGTAAAGTAAACTTTAATTGTTTCTAGTGTAAACATAAGGGTATTGCTCTAAAGCACAATATAGAACGATTAAATCGTTCTATATTGTGCAACGAGGAAACGGTTGAATTGAGTTTAATGTAACACAGTATTACCACCGTGGCGAGGATGGAAAATGCGTATGGTTTTTATAAATCGTGCCAGTGGCGGCGCAGAAATAAAAAAAACTAAAAATATAAAAACATCTCAAACTTCGTTTTTAAGCATTCTAGAGGTTCCTGATAATTTTTTGCGTTTTTTGGGTGGGGGTGAAATTGGGGTGGTTGGAGGGTGGAGGGTTGAAGAACTGAAAAATTTGTTGTATTCATAATAGGCTGTCCAGTAACCTGTGAAGGAAGACCTAGCGACATAAATCGCCTTTTTAGGTCCATCCGAACATTGCCTAGCCTATTACCGAATCTAAGGGACAGAATTTTCTGTATAAATACAAGTATTAATTGCTTTATATCGTTATGTATTTTGTGGAACGTGGAAACTACTGAATTGATTTTTATGAAATTTTGACACAGCATTATTAACTTGGTGAGGATGTAAGTATGGTTGTTAGAAGTCGTGTCAGTGGCAGCATAGCTATAATCAAAAAACTAAAAATATGAAAACAGCTCAACCTTCGTTTTTAGATATTTTAGGGGTACCTGATCATTTTCTACCTTTTTTGGGGTGGGGATGAAATTGGGGTGGTTGGGGGGTGGTGCGTTGTAAAACTGAAGTCTGTAGTATTTATAATAGGCTGTCCATTGACCTGTGAAGGAAAGACATAGGGCATAAGACAATTTTAGGGGGAGGGCTGTCGATGATTTGGTTGCAAGAGGATCTCAGACTAAAGGTTCATGCTACGGGAAAATCACAAGCCGGTATCACAGTAATGTGTGGGAAGTACTCAGTTAATCAACCTGACTTCATTTTTTATGTACCAACTTCCACAAACTGTAGTATCAACTCGGTCGTTCTTTTTGCTGTGCTTTGTCTCAGAATCTGTTTGGCAAGTGATGTTCTCGTAACAAAAAGCAGATCAAACGAAAACTGAGTGGAATTTTTTACAATATTACAGGATCTATTAGACCACGCTTTCACAACATTTTTTTATGTACTTCAGTCCTCAAAACTAACCCCAAACTTTTTTTTCAAATAGCACCCAGTAGTTTTTCCTAGACAAGTTAAGTCCTTATTTTATTCCAAATCTTGCAGTACCTTTGATTTTACATACAAATTACTACTCCATATTTTATTGCAATGATAACAGAAAATACCAACATGCGATCTCAGAAACTCACTATTCAAACCAAATTTACAAGACCTTGTCGTTTACCTGTCTGAAATTGTGTGCTGAAAGAGCAAAATCACTTGTCAGTCATATCTCTAAATAAATTTTGTAATATTTTGTATTGAAATGATTCTAACATACATCGTTTCAGGTCACAGTTGTTACTACCGACCCTATGAACAACCCAGAGCTAAAAAATCTCACAGAAATCAGTATTCGAGAAACCTACGACATATGGGCACCACTCTTTGAAAACATGAAGGCAACGAAGAATCTTGTGACATCCAATAGAGATGTTCAGATTGAAATTCGGACTGTATCAAAATTCATACTTTCCCATCGCGCTATGGCAACCTTAATGAAGAACGACAGTGTTTTCGATCTAGTAGTGGTCGAAGCACATTATCCAGAATTCCTAATCTTTGGAGAAATCTACAGATGTCCTACAGTTATGTTGAGTTCCTTGGACGTAACGAACGAAATTCATGTAGCAATGGGCAACACTATTCACCCAATTACGAATCCTGACCTGTTCATGCCTAAATACAGAGACATGGATTTCAAGGATCGCCTAACAGGTTTCATGTACGTTTGCTTCGAATGGGTTTTTGGTTTCCCACGGTATATGTCAGACAGGAATAAGGTGATCAGAGAGTTCTTCGGTGACGATGTGCCTGATGTTAGCCAGTTGCTTGATAAAGTGGCCATGCTTTTTGTGAATGTCCATCCAGCACTGCATGGTATCAGGTTGACTGGTCCAAATACCGTGCAGTTTGGTGGTATGAATCATATACGGGATCCTCAGCCTTTACCAAAGGTAAATGAATAGTTTTGAAATTTACTGCAGTAATTTATAATTACAGAACAAGTACACGAAATGACCTAGATTTTCTATTTCAAGAGTCAGATTGCTACTTCTAAGCTAATATCACAACCAAGGGCTGGTTCCTCAATGTCCAGTTAAATATTTATCTGGAAGTTAACGGTTATCTGTCAGATAAATTGTTTAAACAATTGAAGGTTGAGCTTACGAATCCACGTAAATCTTATCTGACAGTTGTATCCATAGAAACGCTATCTGACAGCTTCCTATCTGACACTTCTTCTGGACATTGAGGAACTGGCCATTAAAGATCTAACTTAAGAATATACGAGGATCTATCACAAAATGATGAGACTGGTGCTATAGAGCACTTCCATGATGACGCGGCCTGCTGTCATGATCAGCTGATATTGGGCAAACATGGCTTGTTTACCGTATACCGCCATGTAAAATTGAGGACTTTTATTTGTGTTTTTTTACAATTTTTTTACATTTTTATCACAATTGTTGTCGTGTTGGGTTTTTCAAGGAACCTTTTTTGTCAGGTAAGCACATCTGTCAATTAAAATGATGTAATTTATGAGATAATGCATGATAAAAACTTGAATGCATATTGAAAGCAGCAAAGAAAAAAAACGTCTATTCGCAAATTACAGTTATCACATTCACTAGGGCGACAGTTGTTATAGTCATACTGCATCTTTGTCACTTGATACTCGAAAGTGATGCATTTCTTTACTTGAAATTTTATTTGTGAAGTAGAAGTAGTGGAGTAGTTCATTGCAGTGGCCAACTTTTGGTGGATTATGTTAAAGTAGCAAAAACCTCCATTCGTAGGTAATAATTGCTAGTTTTATATGTACATATAGGCAGGTTCAAGGAATGGATCAATTAAAACATTAATCTTTTGACATAACCTAAAAGTTGAGTTTCTGGAACAAGATATATATGTAAATATGCACCAAAAAAATAGGTACATTATATTATGACTATTCACTTCTCTATTAAAATAATTTGTGCACTATTTCAAAATGCTTCCTTTTTGTTATTATAGGTGTGGAAAGAATTCTGTAACACCTGTCGCCCTAATGAACGAGATAACGGTAATTTGCGAATAAACGTTTTTTTCTGTGCTGTTTTCAACATGCATTCAAGTTTTCATCATGCATTATCTCATAAATTTTAATTGACATAGCTGCTTATATGCCAAAAAAGGTTCCTTGAAAAACACAACACAACTACAATTATGGTAAATTTGTCAAAAAAACTGAAAAAACACTAATAAAAGTCCTCAATTTTACATGGCGGTATACGGCAAACAACCTTTGTTTGCCCAAGATCAGTTGATCAAGACGTTTGAGGTTATGGTCGTGGAATTGCTCTATAGTATAATAATAAAATATTTTTATGTAAAAATCTTCTACAACTATCCTTCAATATAAGCTCCATGCCGTTCAATATTATACTTACCCATTGCTTTTTTGCCCACTTTGATGGATTGTTAAGTATACACAAGTTGAGCTCTAAATCCGAGTCAAATCTTTGATTACCTCTCGACTACAAGTCACATGGAGCTAGACCGGTGTTTGGAGGTTAACCATAATTCCCACCTCTACTTCCACAATTGTTCGTTGACAAATGGCTGTTGCGGCTGTGCGCTTGAGTGAGGTGGAGCATTGTCGTGGTGCAGCGTACCGTACCTATTTTGTGATGCAGCGTCTAATCTTGCCCGTGTGGGGGCGGGTTAGAATATCTTCCATCGTATATCCTGCGTGTCGTAAAAGGCGACTAAAAGGAACACCGACCTACTGTCGGTATAAACAGTAACCTCTTCTCAACCAACAGCTTCGGGTAGACGAGTTAAGAAGAGTCAGGATACCTTCTTGTCCTTGGGGTGAGAAATTGCCCCTAAAGGCGGATGAACCAGTAGATACCATCTGGTAAACGGCACGAGGATGCAGAAAGCAAATGGGAAACTACTGCATTAAAGATCTTAAAGATATCCCAAGAGAAACTCGTAAAATGTGTAAATGCATTTTAGGAGTTCACAACATGTCTGTTAAGACATTGTGACTATGATGATGATTTGCTTTAATTTAAGCTTTAATGATGATCCACGAAGTACATTAAAATAGCCCCAATTACTGCATGTCCTCTAGGTACAATAGTCCGTATATATAAAAATGAAGAATTCCCGTCAAAGGAAAAGGTAGAGATCACAAGGTACAACAGGTACCTTTTTGTTTTATTTCCATAATCTTTTCTTGTTCTTTGCCAGTCCTCGTAGAAAAAGGGAAAAAGTGGACACGCGCTACGGGTATGCCGACAGGTTGAGTAGGCTGTTACATAGCCAAATGCGGAAATCATTCTGCTAAGTTTGACTCAGAGTTTTGAGATTATACTTGACAGATGTGATAAGGATGGGAGGTGACGAGCAACTGTCAGTCCACCAAAAATAGGTACAAGACACAGCCGAGGAGCAATCTGAGTGTAAGTTCATTGCCGAAAGGGTAGAACAATACCCTGAAGTATTGGAAAAATCTCAACTATCAGCATAAAAAGCAAAAGCATAGAAGTAATTTTTTTGCTGACCATTTTACTTTGGCTTCGATTCCTTCAATTTCAGTCGATGATAACATAATCTGATCACCTGCTTTGCTCCCATAATACGACAGTATTCAGCTGTTTTTGTTTCAGAAACTCAATGAGTAGCAGAACACAATTGATTTTTTTAAATAGCAATATATGCTCTATATTTTTTATCATTAGGCTCATAATTTTTTTTCTCCTTTCAGTGACGTAACGTTTTAGTACCCAAATAGAAGAAAATATTTCAAAAAGGAAATTAAAACTTTATTAAGTTTATTAAATCAATAACGTTAATCTAGTATATATCTACCAGTTTTCGGTAGATCCTGTGTCTCTAAACCATTTCGAACTCTTGCTAACTACTGACTGGGTGGTGGGTTCTCGATTTAGATGACATTCATGGAAAATTTCATATGCTCCTACTTGTGTGCATTTACTATCCCGTATCAGATTATAATCAAAATCTACATACATTCAGATTTTGTTAAATGGACCATTTCTAATTTTAGATGGCCAACTTAATAACAAAGCTAACTTAGGGTTTTTACTTTTTTTGAAACAGTTTCTTGTATTTGGGTACGGATATGTTGTGTCATTGTAAAGAGATAAAAGTCTCTATTTTTAATTAGCCTAATCAAAAGGTATATTGCATCTGTTTTATAAAACAAAAGCAACTGAATACTGCCCTATCATGAGAAATACAATACTATTAAACCACTTTCATATACAGGGTTGGGATAAAGTATGGAACCAAGCAAATAACTTTGGAACGGAATTAGTGATATTGCTGAAAATTTGCAGGCAAGTGTAGTGACGTCTAATGCATGCCAAGACATTATGTTAGCTATTGATGTACTTCCGGTTTAACCAGAAGTAGCGTCAACTTTTTTAATTTAAATGGGACACTGTATATTTGTGCAGATTTTAATTTATCTTTTTTTTTCGAATACGTCCACAGTGTGTTTAGTATTTGTTTCTTAAAAAATTTGTCTCACAAATTCGTCCGTGGCGGTCTGCGGTCTTCCCGTTTGAGGTTTTTTTTTTTGTATTTTTTTTTAGTCACCGTCAAACGTGTTATAGGACCCCTGTCGGGACGTAAATCATTAAAAGTTGACACACTTCTTTGTGAGTTCTCACGCGATCGCCAAAACCGACTTTGAATGACCGGCATTTTAAACACCTGAAAGCTGAAGCTTTATCTTTCCTGTTTTTACAGAAACTAATGCTAAACCCACTATAGCCGTATTCGGAAAAAAAAGATAAATAGATAAATTAAAATCTGCAAAAATATATAGGGTGTCCCATTTAAATTAAGAAAGTTGACACTACTTCCGGTTAAACCGGAAGTACATTAATAGCTAACATAATGCCTTCGGATGCATTAGACGTCACTACACTTGCCTGCCAATTTTCAGCAATATCACTCATTCCATTCCAAAGTTATTTGCTTGGTTCCATACTTTATCCCAACCCTGTATGTAATTTCTTTATACAATCATTTACTGAGATATGTGCTATATTCCATACTTAATTAGCATCCTGTATAATTTTGTAAGTTTTAAAATTCAACTTTTGAGAAAAATTGCAGCACCAGTGTCATTCATCATCATAGTCACAATGTCTTAACAAACACGTTGTGAACTCGTAAAATGCCTTACTCATTTTACGAGTTTTTCTTGGGATATCTTTAAGATCTTTGATGCAGTAGTTTCCCATTTGATTTCTGCATCCTCATGCCGTTGATCAGATGGTATCTACTGGTTCATCCGCCTTTAGGGGCAATTTCTCACCCCAAGGACAAGAAGGTGCCCTGACTCTTCTCAACTCATCCACAAAAAGCTGTTGGTTGAGAAGAGGTTACTGTTTATACCGACAGTAGTTCGGTTCCTTTTAATCGCCTTTTACGACACCCAGGATATACGATGGGAGATATTCTAACCCGCCCCCACACGGGGCCCAGTCTCATTATATAACGATATATCATCATCTTATCTTAATATACTATTATCTCTAATCTATCTTATCCAGTGGCATCGAGAAAATGCTGCCTTTTTCAAAGTACAAACTGCTTGACCAAAAATTAACCTCAAAGTTTGAGTCAGTGACATTGTCGACCAAATCGTCAGTTGATGGCAAGTGCTCTATGCCACTAGAGGTGGTTTTATTGGATTTATGGATCAGTATTTTTGTAGCTAACCCATGCCATTCTAGGACTTGCAAACATTCCTTGACACTTCTAAAGAGGGAGTAGTGTATTTTTCATTAGGAACTAATGTGCTTAGTAAGGATCTGAAAATCGAAGAATTCAATATTTTTATGCAAGCTCTTGGTGAACTGCCATACAAAGTTCTTTGGAAGTATGAACTGGATGATGGTAATCTCCATAAACCTGAGAATATAAAATTTGTTAAATGGCTCCCACAGCAGGATGTTCTAAGTGAGTATATTATTACACAAAATGGCGTCATCCACCTTACCTCAGAGATAAAATAAGCCTCATTGTAAGCTAAATTATGACTTTAATTGTAAATGTTAACTGGATGACAAAAAACGACTGAACTTAATTTTAAACGCCACTTTCATCACTTTCTAATAATTTAAAAAAATTTCATCATCTTCAAAAACTTTAACCCACATAGCACTGGATATTCTATGAGTATTCTTTAAATCTCCTATATGTTCCATGAATATTCAGTAGAATCATAGAATATTCGTTGTTTCTCTTGATTATTCTGGATTATTAAAGTAATATTCTTTATAGAATATTATTATTTCATCCACTTAGGATAATCAGTGATTATTCGTTTAATGTCTGAATTATTCCAGAATATACCAGTAATATTCTTCATAGAATATTATTTAAAAACGAGATGTACCTATTTTCTGACGAACATTTAGTAATATTTGTAATAGAAATATCTGTATGTAGGCAAATATTCAACATGAGGTATTATTAATTTATATTTGCACGTTTCTCAGTGAATTAAAAAAATCATTCGTTTTGCGTTCATCCTAAATATACCTAATAAGTATTATGTGCAATTTTCAAAAGTTTATTAGTCATTAGCCATTGCTAGCAATACAGATACGGCATCCACCGACGATAAAGTGACAGCATATTATGATTCTTATGCTGATGTATGGTGACTATGGTGTCGTCAGTTGTCAATGTTGTCACTCTATTCTTCGCTTCAAGTGTTCTGTCATTCTGTGCTTCAACATGTGATGTGGGCATTTTAGCTTTTAGCAATTCACGAATTCACGAGTTTTTATTCCTGAAGCCTGCATTTATACTCAATTTTGTACAATAAAGTCGCTGGTTGTTTTAAAGTGTGTGACAGTGTTCCAAATTATGGTCACCTACTATGGTGTATGGTTCATTACAGTTCATTATATAATGTGAGTAGAATTTTGAGGTTAAATACAAGTCTACATTTTTACAGTTTATTTTACCACTTAACTTTTGTGACCATCTGACACTAGTAGGTGCCATTACTTTTGGAACAGTATCCATAATTCTCTAAAAATGTTTCGTATATGAGGTAATTTAGACACAATGTTCCTAGGATATTCAAAAACATTCTACCATGATTGTTCTCGTAATATCCGTGCGGAATATTCGGCGGAATATTCTGAGAATATAGCGTGTTTTTCCCATTTCGAACGTTTACAGAATATTCTGTAAATATTCTAATTATCCATGGACTTTTCTCAGAATATTCATAATATCTGTAGTGAAAGTGAACAGAATATTCTCATATCATCCAGTGCTATGTGGGAAATGGATACAAAAATTAAGTCTAAAAATCACAGAAGTTTAAAAAAATTTGAAAAAATAAGAACTTCTAAAAATTCCGAATATTCCATAAATGCAGAAAGATTCCAAAATTTTCAATATTCCAAAAAATATAATGAACAAAATATTTGAAAACATCAAAAGTTTCAAAATCAAAATAAAATAATTTCAATATCTTAAAATTGCGTTCCAAATGCATTCTTTCGTTTAATGGCGAACGTACTGTAGAAGAATTTATGAATTGAGTGAATAATTGAAAAAACTGTTTGAGTCAAAATTTCAACAAATAACAACATGTTGTACCCATGGGTAAGGGCTTAAAGAAAGTAATTCAATCAATAATCCTTTATTATCAAGCAAACGTTAATGGAGAACAGCGGTATCAAGACTCCTTTCAGTATTTCCTCCACGTGCCTTAATAACAGCAACAAAAGGAGCAACGCCGTGTATCTGCCCACACCTGTTTGACGCTACCTGAAATACATAGCAACCAGAGTTGCCGCACATCTTCAAAGTCCGCTAGGGTACCTGCAGAGGTCGTGAAATCGCCTCGGGAGTATACATAGCGTAAAGAAAACCATATCAAGAAGCAGTAGGAAACAAAAAACATGATTCAAACTCAATTTATTGATACTAAACATATTTGAAACAGACAATTAACCTACTAGCATTTTCGTTGCAATACATTTTTATATCTCATAGGTATCACAGTTCATTCTGTTTGTGACCGAGATTCGCAACTAATCGAAGCTATCATTTTATTTCGGCGCATCCCATTATGAATGAATCCAAAGATAGAATCTAATTCAAGCCCATCCCTACAAAGTGAATGAGTAATCTAGCCTAACATTTATTCTTTTGACTTTTGTACTTTTGTGTGTGACTGTGTTTTGTGGTTATAATGATCAGTGACAAAATGTTAGGTTAGCACTGGCTATCGATGTCGAATATCAATACTTTACATCCCATCACTATAGGATATCACTGACGTCAGAGGTTGTTTGCGCGGCATTTTCCGGCATTTGAAATAATTTTTGGAATATCTCTCACAGCCGATTCCAAAAAACCAAACAAGTAATTTTGTCATGTTTACTAGGCTCTAAGGAACGCGTAAACGACATAATATTTTTTTTGCAAGTACCCTATTATGAGGGAGGGCTAAGCCAACTTTATAGATAATGTCTTTTTTTCTAACAAATGTTCCATGGCTTCACTTTTCCTTCCAAAATTGCATCAAATATCAAAAAATTAATTATTGGATCATGTCCCGCTTAAGAATTTTATTAGCTTTTTGATATTTCCCCAGGACAATCAGGTGAATAAAAAACGCATCTTTATGTTTGGCGTCATACAGGATTCATTTGGAAGCCTGCCATCTCTGATTTCTTGAATACTGCTGATTAAAAGAAAAGACGCCGAGACACGTTAAAAGATCTGTCAAGGGGGACAACTTTTAACCAAAAACTACTTCACCCCTTTGTACCCTCTGCCCTCCTGGATAATCCCCTTAAAAATTCTAAATGACAAAGTATATCGAATAATACCTTGTTTCAAAGGTATGTCGAAGTCCTATTTATTTTGGCGTTTGATTTTTTTAAAATCGGTCAATTCGTTTTCGAAGGGAATTTGAAAATCGCCTATATTATTGTTCGGCCAATAATGGGCAACGTTTGAACACTTATTGCAATAAAAAGTATTGCATGCATTTTTGTAATCTATTTGAACATTTTAGGATACATAAGGATTCTAATTTTCTCGAAAACAAATCGGCCGATTAAAAAAAATCGAAGGTCAAAATAAATTACTTCGACCTACCTTTAAAACAAGGTACTTCTCGATACCCCTGTCATTTCAAATTTTCAAGGGGATGATCCTGGGAGGAAGAGGATACAAGGGGACGATGTAGTTTTTGGTTAAAAATTTGTCCCCTCTGACAAATCATTTGACGTATCTCGACGTTTTTCTTTTAGTCGGCGGTTTTTGAGAAAACCGGGGTGGCAAGTTTTTAAATAAACACCCAGTATATGCCAACATATCCATTTTATAGTATTCGTACAATCGATACAGTGGCTTGATTATGAAAGCATCCATATCATATCAAAAAGCATGATTTATGTATCTCTGAAACTATTATTAGGATAATAACCTTACTATTTCAAATTCGTTTCAAAAAATATTTAATCTGGTGGCTACCTTTTGTCTTTTTTTGTTTTACAAATAAAGTTCTCCACCTAATAGAGAGTTTTTTGGTCCGCACATATGTCACTGAAATCGTGGTTATCGTTATTTGGAGTCTGCGCAGTAACGATTTGACACACAGTTAACTTTATTAAACATAACGGACGTGGTTAATTACGTCAGATTAGCGGTATCGTTACTGTGCTTCTATGGTTATTTTTATGTGACATTTGCTACGTCATCGTATATATATACACTAATTCAACAATCTCTTCCATACTTTTCTAAATGATAATTTATCTCGCAATCGACGTCCAGGGCACAATCCGTTCTAATCACGTATTTTGTTTAGAATGTCCAAATTAACCTAAAATTCCTACATTTGTCAACGGTGAACGGTGACAGTAATGACTTTTCGATTCCTTAAAGTCTGACGCGTCCAAAAACTCTACATTTTGCGACGAAAAGTTATCGTTATTAACGACAAAGTTAACCATAACCATAACGAAATTGTCGTTTGCCGTGACTGACCAAAAACTCTCTAATATCATGGATTACTCAACTTTGTGTGTATGTAAAATTAAACACATTTCGTTTCATTAACCATATCATTATTATATGCAAGATAACTAAGGTAGACGAAAAAAGTTAACTATACAAAACCTGTGGGCGTTACAATTTCTGAGAGTTCACATTCAAGTTTAGCTATTTTGCAGGACATTCCTAACATAAAACCTTTAGTAAATCACTAGAGAAGAAAACTTAAGAATTGTGGTAGCATTAATTTTTATGAACTTCACATTTATGTTTGTTTTTTTTAGGACATCCTAACATAAAAGCTTTCGTAACCCAAGGCGGCTTACAATCTATAGAAGAAGCCATGTACTGCCGTGTTCCAATGGTGATTATTCCATTCGCTGTGGACCAAGAACAAAATGCAAGAAAGGCTGCGTATAGACAAATTGGCAGAGCCATCTACCGCAGTTCAGGCGAATTGAGCAAGAATGGGTTGAAGAAGGCTATAAAGGAGGTCATTGAAGATCCGAGGTAACCTCTGCTCTGTAGAACATAGATAAACATGAACAACTTCAATATAATGGGACCGTATTTTTGCACTATCTGAAGAAGGGGGGTATTAACATTAAAAAACAAGCGTAACTGGTGCTATTCGAATTTTTGGGAAGTTATAACAATAGTTGCAGAAAACAGCAAGAGAAGCTCGAAAAAGGGAATTCTAAAATTTGATTAGAAAAAATATATCACACAGGAACTCCAAACATTTAAAAACTGTAACACTTTGGATACTAATACTTAAAAGATCTATGACAATATTTTTGCGTTGGTATTATACCATATCCATAGAAAACCAGTTCTGCGTGGTATAGAAATGCGATCTGTAGAAGTATGATGTTAATGGAGCCCAATAGTTTGGTGGAAAGTAAAAACTACTGGTCACTACCTAAGAGTTAATCACCACTAGAAGAAGTACAGTATAGAATATTCAAATGCATGAGACACTCCAGCAAGCTCCAAAGCCTTCTCAATCAGTTTACTTACGGCTTTTAGTGACAAAGCCCTTGGCACTATAACATAGCATTTATAGTATCTTAGATTTGTCAAAAAAAGTAATTAGTTTAGTTTTTACAGCTTTTGAATATTACATCCATCTCATTAAGAGTGCATTTTAATTTTTTTAGTTACCGGAAGAACATTGAATCTCTGGCTGAAATTATACTGGACGAGCCAATCACAGGAGTGGAGAAAGTGATTTGGTGGTCAGAATACGTCATTAGGCATAAAGGCGCTGAACACCTGAGGAACCAAAATTTGGACGTACCTCTATACCAATACTTAATGTTAGATATTCTAGCATTTGTTATTGTAACATTGATAATTTTTTCGCTGTTAATGGTAATACTATATAAAATTATCAAATGCTTCTTCAGTATTGCAATTGGTTGTGTTAAATTAAAAAAGGAATAAACGCGAGATTGTAATAATAGTACCTTTTTCCCAGAATATATAAAATGGCTTCGTACATCACCGTAATAAAATATTGCACCTAGTAAGTGTCTATAAACTGGAGAAGATTCACACTGTCAGATTAGGAGACGACATTGATATAGCCTTAAGGTCTGTATTCAATTTGATTAGTGAACCATGTACACTTGATTTTTTACTGATTTTCTAGCAATTCAGAAACTTAAGAATTTTGTTAAAAAATATCTAACGATATACAGGGCGTTTCATCTAAAAAATGTTTAACAGATATATTACTAACACGGGTTACTTAAAACTGTTACTGCATAAACGCATAAAGGGCCATTCTCATCAGAATACGAAAAGGTATGTTACGGAGTGTTATATACAAAAAAAAACCTAAAAGCAAAGTATTACCGAAGCGATTCGTGGAGCTTTCAGTATTTTGTATATTTTCGATATAACTGAAAGTAGGAAAAGCAAATGAAAATAGTCAATGAAGGGAGTAAAATCTCCCCTCCATTGGCTGCTTTCCCACCTGTTGTTCCACACAAACAAGAATATGTTTGCCGTTTGTCATTATTTCGTTTGGAACTAAATTTATGTTATATTATATATACACTTAGTTTTGAATTATTTTCTAAGGTTTGCCACATTATTGACAAAACTAAAACTAAAATAATGTATTTTCTCTCCTCAAAATGTCTCCTCATTAATGCATAGTAAAATGCGGTTATAACCATGTGACCATGTGAATATGTTCTTAAGATTTTCTGTTTGCAAATTCACCTAGAAGATGTAAGTAAAACTATATCTGCAAAGCATATTAAGCATACTACTCTCTTCCTTTGGCATGTGTAAATGGTGCAATGCAAATAATCGCAAACCGACGTACTTTATAAATAATAGTCGAAACTCTCTAACTACATATTTGAAGTTAGGTGAAATGTTTTGGCTTATACAGAATTATCCTCCAACAAAAAAATTCGTTCCCGTTAACTCTTAAGGTAACAGAAGAGGAGAGCGTTTAACGGAGTGGACAATTAGTGCAAAAATTTTCAATAATCCGATTATAAAAAAAACTATTTCTTGCAGATGCGATTGTAAGTACAGATTAAAACAGGCAAGGATATACCCAAACAAAAGATTGCTGAAAAATAGACAGAGCCTATGCGTAGACAACGTTATAGACATTTCCTCAAAATGTCAGCATTTTCTGAAAAAATCGTTCTGGAGTTCGACAACTTTTGAAATGCATCAAGCTAAATCAGCTGACGAAAAAGTATAATACAAAAAAAGTATTTTTATGATTCGCTTCATAATTTTCTGAATTTGGTGAGATTGACCCTAAAGCTTTTGTCTGAATATTGTGTATACCATCATGTAGTTAAAGGAACACCAATACTGCTTAGCACATATGCAAATATCCTGGACATAGCATACAGAAATACCAACTTTAACATTCTAGAGTCCACACTAACTGCCGATCGTTCAGTCCTGGGCTAATACATCAACAGATGGAAGCTAAAGCCAAGTATGAGCAAAACAATAACATCGTATTTCTACCTTAACAATAAAATGGCAAAAATAGAGCCAAAGATTTACCTTAACGGCACCTTGTTGCCCTATAATCCAAAACACAAATACCTAGGTGTCACACCGGATAGGACACTATTGTTTAAAAAACATATTCAGTCCATCGCAGCCAAAGTAAACAGCAGAAATAACGAGGGTTGCTCTATACCTCCGTCAATCCACCAGTACGCAGACAGCTGTTTCACGCTTATTAGCGATCATCAGTGCGCCATAGGTCGATTGACGGAAGTAGAGAGCATCAATTTTTCCATGTTTAATAAACATGTGAAAGATGTGCGAGTAGACAGAAGGAATTCTGCCGGTGCGCCATTTAGTACCCAAAGGTGACGGCAACCAAAGAGAGAAACGCCACTAGCAGCAGTAAACTCTCCTTGGTGGAACGACAAGGCTCGTTCGCTTTTTGCCACTAGAGGCACGGATTTTGACGCAAGCAGCGTAAAGCCGATATACGAGGGTTGCTCTATACCTCCGTCAATCCACCAGTACGCAGACAGCTGTTTCACGCTTATTAGCGATCATCAGTGCGCCATAGGTCGCAGAAATAACATCCTGCAAAAAATACGTGGAACCTCTTGGAGCGCCTCCGCTTATTTCGGCTCTGAGCCTCTGTTTCTCAGCGGCTGAATTTTGCTCGGCTGTGTGGCTAAACAGCCCACATGCTAAACTAATAGACGCCTAGTTAAACAATTCTATGAGAACTATTACGGGATCAAATCAACACCAACTTACTGGCTACCTACACTCAGCCAAGTAGCTCCACCACCCATCCGTCGAGAAAATACCCTTCTGAAAGAATATGACAAAATCAAAACAAATACCTCACTGCCAATCCACGAAGATATACCTGATCTGTCCCTGTGAAGATTACGGTCCAGAAAACCACAAATATGACAGCTCTTCAACTCGAGTCTGATGGTTTTGACGCTGCAGTTAAATGGGCAGTTATTTGGGCGATGCAAACACCAGAAGAAGTGAGCAGTAATCTGACTGTTTGTCAAGAACCCCCTGGTTTTGAGCTTTACCGAAGGGAATGGTCAACCCTAAACAGAATTCGCACACGTCGCATGGAGTGAGCGCTGATTCGTTGGAACAACCGCGAATCCCCACGATGCGACTGTGGAGCGGAACGCCAAACCGTGAAAGGCATAAATAGTGCAAGATTGTGGCCTTAGAGCATATCCAGGCAACAAGAAGGACTTTTTCCAAGTCAAACCATCAGCCGTAGAATGGATTTCCAGGCTCGATATTAAACTATAGCCTAGTTACTACTTAGATCGCAAAAACAAAAAAAAATAAAAAATAATAGCAACATCTTGCCCCACGACGAATCCCGAAAAAAGAAAAGTTTTGGAATGTGAAGCCGATATCAAAAGGAATTATTCTGAAATTCGCATTTGTTTCAGAGAAAAGAACGTTTGTAGTTTGGTTGTAAATATAACTAAAACGTGTGTGGCCCACTTTCACTTTCGGAAATTTCTTGCAAAAACGGAGAAGATCGGATTACGCTAGTTGCACACACACCGGTTTTGGACGGCCGGTAAAAAATCGGCCGATATTTTATCGGTAGCAGGTGCTTGCACACACACCGGATTTTCACCGGTCAAACAATCAGTGGTTTT
Organism: Callosobruchus maculatus; assembly: GCA_951848785.1. Lineage (NCBI taxonomy): Eukaryota > Metazoa > Arthropoda > Insecta > Coleoptera > Chrysomelidae > Callosobruchus > Callosobruchus maculatus. Next base: position 1,060,500 of record CATOUR010000113.1, read on the forward strand.
GTGTTTCTTATGGCTGGACTAGAAGATGCGTAGCGACTATCGCTCGGTAAATAATCGATACGTGTGCAAGGTTGTATTTAGCCACGTATGTCACTGAGTCGCCGTTACGTCCCGGTACCGGCGGTCTGCAGTGGCAGTGGCCGGCTGCCGCCTATATTTTACCGGTATTAACGCCGGTGCACACTTGCGGCTGTTTACCGTCCGGCGTCGTTACGGTGCCGTTGCGGCACCGCGAGTTAGGACTACCGCACTACCTGCGGTTTTGTAACGGCACCGCATGAATCCGTGTCACTTGAGACGTCAACATGGAAATACATAGAAGAAAGCGTGCGATTTTTGCTTACCTAGTGTACAAACATTTTATTTTGAAAAGTAACTGAAGATATTGGGTACATCCGTTTATGGAGTTAAGGCTTACTATAGGTAGATTTGTTACATCCTTTTCGGATTTAAGAGCACACCCGGATATATTTTTTAATTACTTTCGAATGAGCATTGACTCATTTGATGGACTTTCAGTGAAAATTTTGTGTAAGATACGATTCCAGGATTCCTTTCGCCAAAGTACTCCGAGAACGATTCGCAAATCTTAATACATGCACTTCTCTTTTTTACACGGTCGTGGTATACTTCGGAGGCAATATTCCATATTTCTGGATAATGCTTAATACTGTCTATAAACAGTTCTACATCCAGATTGTCTTTACAGGCCATAGTGAATTGGTGAACGGTAATTTGTCGCGCGTCTGCACCAAGCAACTAACAAAACAGTACTGTAGACCCGGAGATGTGGTTGCGGTGCCGCTGCGGTTCCAAAGATATCGACGGCTCGAAACAGCCGCACCGCGATCGTACGGCACCGCAGCGGCGCCGGACACCAATGTGCATCTTTCAATCTATCGCTTAGTACTTCAGACCGCAATTCCGGTGCCGTTGCGGCGCCGGAGGGTAAACAGCCGCAAGTGTGCACCGGCGCTTATTTATAGTCGGCGTGTGTTCATTCAATCCAGTGGTTCACTATTGGAATGTGGACGGCCGGAATAAAACCGGCCGTCCTAAATCGGTGTGCGTACTACTAGCGTTACGCTAACGAGTATTTTGAATGTTTTTGTCGATTGTTTGCAGCAAATATCATATGATCTATTGCTTGTACGGCACGAAGATGATAAAGAAGCCCACACATTAAGCAATTCGCGATCTAATTAAGGAAATTTCAACTTTTTTGCTATTGAAAATAAACATATAATTTAATCATATTATATCATAAGCCGGTGCCAGAAAGCATCTCTTAAAGTTATCGGGATTCGTCCTGGGACGTACGCAAAATAAAAAATGAAAAACTGCTTAGAACTGGAAATATTCATTGACCACAACTGCTCTATCGCCTGATAAAATTGTAGAATTTACGATTTACATGGTTTTCAACAGTGTATCTGTCAGACCATAATATGTCAGAATACATTTACGAGAATTCAGATAGTAAACGTAAAATAAAATTAAACTAATGGCAATTGCATGATAACCGTGATCCAAACAGCCAATTTTAAGCAGAACGTTGTGACGACCGGGGTGACGATATCACTACAGGCTGTTGAGGCTAGGCAAGTACTACTTGATTCAGTTTTTTACTTTATCTTATGATTGTGAATATCAAGGTGTGAGTCATCAAAATTCCATTTGACAACTATCGCATCGTAATGAATTAGATGAGCAAAACGTCGAATTTTAGTATGAATCTTAATGTGGCATTATCGAGATAACTTTTAGTCTTTATATCACTCATTATGTAATGTTTAGTTTTATTCCGATTAATTCATATCTATCGAGCAGTTATTCGTGAGCATTGCAGTATGTCGTGTAGATAGGTTTATTTAAGAGTTATTTATATAATTGTACATTAGATTTTGCGGTAGTGCCCTCTGAACCTATGACACAGTGTGGTAATAGTGATCTTTTAATTAAGTTGAGACGTTTGCAGTCATTTATATTCATAACTTAGAATTTTGTGTATATATACGAGTATTTGTTGCTTTAAATCGTTTTGTATTTTGTAACGTGGACACTATTAAATTGATTGTAATGAAAATTTGAAATCGTGTCAGTGGCAGCGTACCGATAATAAAAAAACTAAAAGTACGAAAACAACTTAAACTTCGTTTTTAGATGTTTTAGGGGTTCCGGATAATTTCCTACCTTTTTTTGGGTGGGGGTAAAATTGGGGTGGTTGGGGGATGGGGGGTTGTAAAACTGAAAAGTTTGTAGCATTGATAATAGGCTGTGCATTGACTTGTGAAAGAAAGACCTAGCAGCATAAGACAATTTTAGGGGGGGATGGGCTGGAATTTATTTGGTTGCAAGGGATCTCAGACTAAAGCTTCATGCTATGGGAAAATAATAAACTGGTATCACTGTAATGTGTGGGAAGTACTGAGTGAATAAACTTGACTTCATTCTTTTACTAGGGATGATAAAGTGGGAAGTATCGAGATAATCCGCTTAGGAATTATCTTTAATTCAGGGTGATTCCTAAGTAGATACTTTCGACACCAATAGGTGAAGGGAAGAATGGTGATCGCGAAAATTTTCGATTCTGAGAAAATACGCTTTTTGGCGTTTTATGATATCCACCTACATAATGAAAATTCACGTCACTCATTTACGTCGATCTGCCTGTCTGTTGGCATCTTTTAGCCTTGTAATCTCAGTAACCGTTGTCTGGATTGTGATAAAATTTGAGTAGTTATGTGCTGTGGGGTCGTAGTAGGTGATGCTGCTAACATTTTGAAAACCAAAGCATGGGCGGCGCAGTAATAAGCAATTAACAAGAAAATCAAATATTCCTCAAACATCGTTTTTATGCGTTTTTGGGTTGCTGATAATTTTCTACTTTTTGTTTAATAGCAATAAATTGTGGCGGTTGTTGGGATGGGGGGTTGTAAGGCTGAAAAAATTGTTGTAGTGGTAATAGGATCTCCACTCACCTGTGAAAGATATACATTGCGAGAGAATATATTTTTTTGTAGATGGACGGGAGATAATTTGGTTGCAAGGCAGGCACGTATCCACGATTTGATTTTGGGGGGGGGGGGGTCCAGATTATGGGTGACACCCACTTGACCTTTCGGGGGTGGGGCAAAATTAGAGTCGCCACCTTAAATTTGCTGTGGTCCGGGGGGGGGGGGGAGGGGGGTGCAAACATTTGTTGATGGGCATTATATAATGTTTCGGGGGGGTCGAACCCCCTTGACCCACCCTCTAAATACGTGCCTGTTGCAAGGCAACCACAGCTTCATGCTATGGGAAATAATAAACGTATCTATATGGGAAAGTAATGTTTTAGTCAACTATATGGGAAGTACTGTTTTAATCAACTTGACTTAATTTTTAAACTGTGCATACAAGTCGTTAAAATAAACAATTTCTTCAAATAGATTTTTCCAAAAACCTGAAAAATAAAAAAATTACATTTTTACAAAGCGTGTCCAATATGGTCCTGTTGGTCCTGTATAAGCTGTTCATAGTTGTTGCCATTAACTTCAACACAACGATTTGCCAGTAATTTAAAATTAAATACGATAAACTGAAAGCGAATATACTGCGTTAACTGGCTGATCGATAAAACAAAAATTCGAGCAAAAAGCTAAACATAAACAGGTTATGTACCTACGTCTTCATACACAAGCCCAGATTTCCTTTTTTATCCTGTATCTGCAAAAAGTATCAGCTAAGGAATCACCCTGTTTAAGTGGACTATTTTTACATTTAGATTGCACCAGCCACTAAACCTGCAGGTGTTCTACTGCTATAATGTGGTAACCATTGATGGTAGATAAGAGTGAGAAGTAGTGTAGATGCGGTGGTGACTTAAGACTGCTGTAGACTACACTATTATTTGATCAAGATTTGGTTCAATTTCTTGAACTCTTGGCCAGTATCGCATAGCAAAACCATAAATTGAACCAAAATTTGTGTGAAAAATAGAAAATATTCTACTTCCATTCCTTTTCTTTGCCAACCGAGCAGCGTGTCAACTACGATGCAAGATAATCTAGGATTAACCATATAATCAGTGAACAGAGAAAGGCACATAACATGTAAAGCTGTAGGTACATGATGCAATATTTCTTTGTATTGTACATGCCAGTGCAATATTTTTCTCCATAGTACAAATTTTTGGATTAAAAGTTATGGAATAATAGTAAAAACAACGACACAGGAACTCAAAAATAGCTGTTTTGGCAATTGACATAGGTACTAAATTAGGAAATCCACATGCGGATGTAAGCACGAAAATAGAAACAATTCAACCCTCCGTACACAGAAGTCTCTGTGCCAGCTCGAACGAATGACAGCTAGATCGAGCTACATCGGAGATTAATACCGACCCATTAGGTTACTTGATGGCATAGATGCGAGCTGTTTGTGGTACTTGAAGATGGCGTTAGAGGGTTGCCGGCTAGTGGGATGATCTAGCGTATGTAGTCAGCCATGGCCGACTCTACACTAGGCCGGAGCCTTAGATGTGGCAACGTGGCTTAGCTGTCAAATAGTGGCCCTATAGTTTCAGAATAATTATTACATTTTATATGTATTAGAGTTCATCTCGGTTAATAAATTAAGAAAAATACTTTTTAGAACTACTACTACTAATACCACTTACATCTGATGTCTGGTTCATCGTAGACAAACACTACAAAATAAAAATAAACGCAACCTGTTTCCTGCTGCGACTTCCACTTCCACTTAAATGAACACTCAATTTACTTTGTAAATTTTCACTTGAGCTAGAAAAATTCACTATTAGGTCCCTTTGAAGCCATTCCTGCTGGTCTTGATTCCCTTTCACTATCAAATCTTTTCGTAGGTATGCCCAGATGCATGCCCAGATGAGTTCTATTAACTGTATTTTTTGGGAGGTCCAGAAAACATTGTAAGAACCACATTGTCCTTTAAAATAAGTCTTATCCTTTGAAATGTTTGTAAATTATTGTCTTTATTCTTATAAATGTAACCAGCCCTTATGAGGAATACCTGAATACCTTTCACCCACTTCTGTTTATGTCCTTTATTGGAAGCACAATTGCTAGTGCAACCTGGTACTACACACTTTGCAGGCATCTTTTTATCTTTATAGTTTCGTTTGTGCAGGTAAATAATTAGAAGCACATTAAAAATCACATTCCACTCTTCTTGTTTACTCTAGAAGGTTATGTGTGGTATGTCCTTTATTGGAAGCACAATTGCTAGTGCAACCTGGTACTACACACTTTGCAGGTATCTTGTTATCTTTGTAGTTTCGTTTGTGCAGGTAAATAAGTAGAAACACATTAAAAATCACCTTCCACTCTTCGTTTTTACTCTGGAAGGTTATGTTTGGTATGTCCTTTATTGGAAGCACAATTGCTAGTGCAACCTGGTACTACACACTTTGCAGGTATCTTGTTATCTTTGTAGTTTCGTTTGTGCAGGTAAATAAGTAGAAACACATTAAAAATCACCTTCCACTCTTCGTTTTTACTCTGGAAGGTTATGTTTGGTATGTCCTTTATTGGAAGCACAATTGCTAGTGCAACCTGGTACTACACACTTTGCAGGTATCTTGTTATCTTTGTAGTTTCGTTTGTGCAGGTAAATAAGTAGAAACACATTAAAAATCACCTTCCACTCTTCGTTTTTACTCTGGAAGGTTATGTTTGGTATGTCATTTATTGGAAGCACAATTGCTAGTGCAACCTGGTACTATACACTTTGTAGGCATCTTGTTATCTTTATAGTTTCGTTTGTGCAGGTAAATAATTAGAAACACATTAAAAATCACCTTCCAATCTTATTTTTTACTCTGGAAGAATTACACTAATGACAAATGCTCGGCCAACTATTCAGTGTTGCCACATTTCAATGCTCCGGCTTAGTGAGTAGAGTCGGCCATGAGTCAGCGCTTTTCAGGCTGAGTTACCGTGGTGTCCGTAGCTACCAGTCTGGAGGTCGCGGGTTCGAGTCCCTGTGGCGCCGACTTTTTGCGACATTATCTGGTACGAATTTAAATGAAAAATCAACCCATATGATGCGTTTGCCGACATTGTCAATTATGGCATATAAAACCTAACTGTAGACAAACACAATATTTATGTGCAGAATAATATAGGCAAAATCGTTTTTAAAGTATTTCTCATTATAATTCTTGTTCGAGACATTGAACCAAATCTTAAATATGTAATTAAAAAGGGTCCCTTGTACGTGAGTGCGAACTTTTTCGATCAGACACTATAGAATAAGTTTAACTGAGCACACTTAACGATACATTGCGCAATTATGAATGATTAACAATTTTTTTTTGCTAACACTGATAACTAGTAGCGAGACGCTCAAATAACGCATATGGAACCTGATTGAATTGTTACAGCTAAACATGTTACTTCTAAGCTTCTTTGCCTTACTAGCAGTCTCAAATGGGGCACGAATTTTAGGAATTATACCAACGCCATCGTTTAGCCATCAAATTGCATTTTGGCCGATTTGGAAACAGCTTTCGCTAAGAGGGCACAAGGTAAGTAGGTTTTACTTAAACTAACTGCAGTTGCTCTGCCAGTTGTCGGTCTGTCTGTGGTCATATTAATGCATAGCGATGTGTCGATTTTAATTGAATTTAGGGTCAATGTGCTGTGGGGCATACAGGACGTAAATCTGTTATATTTTTGATAATCGATGTATTTGCGGTAGAATGATCAACAGTCAATAAACATTCAGAAGTACCAGATGTTTTTCGGTCTTAAGTGTTTTGGTGGTGAGAGGGGTGGAGGGCAATAAAACTTATCATATATCACCATCATCATAGTCACAATGTCTTAACAGACATGTTGTGAACTCGTAAAATGCATTAAGCCGGAGCTAGAGTATGGCCGACACGAGTATTATCAATAGTTTTGAGAATTGAAGCTCGCCATCATTCGCGATTTACTGTCAGTTCAGTGGCGCTCTTGATACTCATATCCAGCATCTGCTTTGTCGTATCCACCCAGCGTGTAGGGTGACGGCCACGGCGCCGCCCACTCGGGGCATGACCCTGAACTACAATTTTCTCCATATTATCGCTTCTGTGTATAGATCCGAAGAATGTAAGCATTCTTGTCGACACAATGGATGACAGTCTCTTTGGATTACCAAGTTCATCCAGTGTGGAAACGTTAGTTCGATGGGCGGTATAAGGAACCCTCAGCATTCTCCTCCACGTCCACATTTCGAAAGCATCTATGCGAGCTCGATCTTCCTTTTTAACAGTCCAAGTTTTTCGAGGCATACAAAAATTATAGAGAACACAAGAGACTGAACCAGCGACATTTTGGTAGCTTTAGTGATGTTATGGTCCCGCCATATTTTAGTCAGCTTTGCCATGGCCACTCGTGCCTGTTGAATGCGCCGTCGGATCTCATTTTCACAGCTACCTGAATTGTCGATCAAAGGACTGAAGTACACAAAACTTTGAACTACTTCACAACGGCCTACTGACTTTATTGCTTGACGATTATCGTGCTCTCTATCTATGATTATAACCTTGGCCTTGTTGTAGTTATTCCCAAGACTGTACGCTGCACTGTGTTGTTCTAAGATGTTTAATAGAGCTACTAGTTCTTCCTGAGAAACAGCAATTAGGCTTGTATCGTCGGCAAGCCTTAAATTGGATATTTTGCCAATAGTTTTACCGCCATTCCAGTTGTCCAATACCTGTCTCATCACAAATTCAAAGTTAATGCTGACTAACATCGGAGATAATACACATCCCTGACGAACTCCTTTTCTAGTTGCAGTTTGACCAGACAGGTTACCATCAATTCTTACACGAGCCGAATTAGACTCGTAGAGTTGCTGTATGAGAAACACTAGGTGATAAGGAACTCCCATAGATATAAGGACTTCACACAATTTAGACCACTTTACGTTATCAAACGCCTTAGAATAGTCCACAAAGCAGATAAAAACTGGAAAATAATGCTCTCTGGCTTTTTCAGTAATTTTTCTTAAGTTTAAGATCTGTTCGCGCGTACCGCCTCCTTTCACGAATCCTGCCTGCGCCTGAGAAATTTGCCAGCCAGTAAAACCCTCCAAACGAGATTGTAAAATATATAGTAGAACCTTACTTGCATGAGAGATTAACAAAGGTAGGCGATAATTGTCTGGATTTGTTGGAGATCCCTTTTATGATATGCATATATCAAATGATCAAAAATTCAAAATTTAGAGTTTGAGAAATACTTTTTGATTAACGCCTAATACGCCAATCAAATTAAGATATTTTCTGGAATTAATTCCCAGCAGGCTGGAAATCGTTGTAATACCTCTGTTTGGTCTTATATGCGTGTAATCCGAGTTTGCACTATTCCAGGTAGTGAACTTAACTTTTGACAGCTCAAAAACTGTCAAATTTATGCACTTTTTTTTAGTTTATTTGGCTGTAGCTGGAAAATGGGGCGTCGAACCAAAAATTCCGTTCTGTGAAATATTAAAAAGGACCAAATTTTGTTATTAAATAAATATAAAGTTAAAAATCCGACCACCTTTCGTAGTTTCTTCCCGCTCAGTCTGAGAGCGCGTGCGGTATTAGAACACGAGGGTCCCCTCAGCATCCTCTTAGACTGAACAATCCCTACCATTCTGTCCCAGCGCTTCTGGTGTTCATTTGACACACAACTGGTAACAGCTGTCCGAACTATGTTGCATGATATACCACATGCTAATTCTGGCCCGACAAGAGGAAGTTCAGCGCCTTCGTTGGCACACATGTCGGCCCTCTCATTACCCCCCACTCCTATGTGAATAAGCACCTAAGATAATGTTACCTTAATGGTCTTCGACAGCATCTTTAGGGTATTGTGGCAGTGACACACTATTTTTGAAGTATAGTGGTTACTCGCCAAGGCTAGAGCCACCCGGCTGTTTGTGGTTTCGCAGTATCCTTTATCTATGCATGTTCTGCCGCATTCCAAAATTGCGGCAATTTCTGCCTGGAAAACGGTAGCCAGTTTACCTAGGCAGATGCATCTTATGTTCCTCCCAGGCCTACCACCGTATATGCCTCCTCCTGTAGCTGATGAATTCTTGAAGCCATCAGTGTATCAGGTGATACCACTCGAAATCTATCGATGTCCTCCTAGATTCCATTCGAATCTGTCACTTAGGTTGACTTCATACGGGACTACGGCTCTTGACATTCTGTCGAGTGGCATCTCAAATATGTCGTACCGCAGATTGTCAAGTCTCGCGAGATGGTCTTCAGGTCCTTTACGATTGGTGCCCATGTCGGGGTTGACTTTCTGTGTTTATTCTTTCCTATTGAAATTATTATGATGTTTTTGTATTTCGATGGCTTCTCTGTGAAGTCTGGCATGGTATGAAGAAGTTGCGGCAAGAACCTGAGTTTCTTTAAACTTGATCCTCTGACTTCCCTTCTTAATCGCATGTTCGGCTACCGCTGATTTGTCCGTATGGCCTAGTCGACAGCTAGCTTTATGTTCTGCAATTCTTGTGTTTATTGATCGCTTCGTTGTTCCTATGTATACACTCCCACATGTGCATGGTATGCGATAAACTCCCAGTGTTGTGAGTGGGTCTCTTTTATCCTCCACCGCTCTCAAATATTCCTGTATCTTTATTGTGAGCTTGTAGATGGTCTTGACGTTTTCCTTTCGTAACATTTTTCCTATTCAGTCTGTTATTCCAGGTACATAGGGTAGAAAAGCTTTTGCTATCGGTTCAGGTTGTGGTTTTGCCCTATTTCTTCTCATTGTTCTTGTTATTTCCTTTTCTATGTAACCGTTTGCCTTAAGAGCATTCTTTAGGTGTTCCAGTTCGGTGTCGAGTTCCTCTGGTTCGCACACTTTTCTAGTCCGTTCTGTCAGTGTTCTAATAATTCCGTACTTCTGAGATGGGTGGTGGTTTGATTCTTTATGTAAGTAGCGGTCAGTATGAGTTGGTTTTCTATATACCTTGTGTCCTAATGTAACTCCTTTTCTTGTTAGAAGAACATCCAGAAAGGCGAGTTTTTTGTTTTCTTCTACCTCCATGGTGAACTTGATGTTTTCATGCACGTTGTTTAGGTGTTTTAGAAATTCTTCTAGCTTTTCTCTTCCGTAGTTTCAAATAACGAACGTATCGTCCACATATCTGAGCCATATCTTGGGCTTGTATTGAGCGCTTTTCAAAGCTGCCTGTCCGACCTTCTCCATTACAAAGTTCGCTACTACCGGGCTTAGAGGGCTTCCCATGGCTACACCTTCCATTTTTTCGTACATATTGGTGTCCCAGACGAAGTTGGTTGTTGTTAACACGTGCCTGAAAAGATTTGTAATGTCTTCTGGACATATGTTCTTGGTGTGTTCAATTGCATCGTTTAATGACACCTTTGTAAATAATGATACAACGTCGAAGCTGACCAACATGTCGGATTTTTCCAGCTGTATGTCTTTGATTTTCGAAATGGAATGTGCTGAGTCCCTGATGTACGAGTCGGTTTTTCCAACGTATGGCTGTAATAATGCGTTAAGTGTTTTGCCTTAGCCTTACACAGTACATATCGTGGTGTGTTTCATGGCAGGGTGGGGAAACCAGTTGCCATGGCATATGCAGCCATTTTTGCTTCTCCCAATATATAAATAGTCGTATCAAGAGGTGATGATTTACAGGTAATCCCTCCGTAACGCACCATCCCTCCACTAGGGATAATGCCCTCTTCATTAGTTCCAGGCAGGTTCCCATGTGCTTACCTCTTACTAGGATTACAATTGTTTAGTGTTACTAGGAGGCTATCAACTACCAGATTCCACAGTCTCGGTGACAGCACACCACCTTGCGGACACCCTCTTTGCGTCTTTCCCTCCTGTGTAACACGACACGCTTTTGCCTTTCGGTTGCTTAGCATATTTCCAATCCATCTCGTGATTGTCCTTTCAGTACCCCTGGACTCCAGCTTTACCACTATCGACCAGGTGCTCGTGTTATCAAATGCTCCCTTGATGTCCAGTAACACTGCCCTTGCCACTTCTTTGTATATAATGGCCTGCTCGATCTTCCCCACAAGATTGTGTAAGGCTGTCTCGCAGGATTTTCCACCTTAATAGGCATGTTGGTTAGGATGTAGGGGTTTTTTGCCTACAGCCGTACTCCGTATGTATCTATCTATCACCTTCTCAATAGTCTTTTGCCTTTTATTGGAGCTTTCCCTTGGCAGCTGGCTTTCTGGAGGCTTCGAGGTGTTATCCTCCTCTCCAGATTTCAGCAGCTCGTCCTCCTCTATAATAGCAGGGGACAAGACGCTGAGACTGTGGATTGGAATGTCATCGGTCACAGAACCACACATCGTTCCGGCATCCTCTTCCTCTCTCTTCTGGTTATCGTTATCCATAACTGATCCCACGAGTACCGGGTTGCTACGGTCCATCCTCCCAGTGACCCGCTTAGGAGGATAAGGGGGAAATACAACTTCTGTTCCCAGAAGGCTCCGTTCGCGACACCGAACAACCCCCGGTGCCATTCAGCCCTCGACACGGATCGCATCACACCTTAGTTTAGGGTCTTCAGATTTCCTAGAGGACGTTTGGTACGATTTCCTAGGAAGTGGTACCAATACCAGCTATGCTGTTGCCCATTGCCAGGGAGCATTTTCGGGTGTCCATCCTAGATCCGCCAGGATTGCTCCGCCAGGTTTAGCGGAGTCAGGGCCTCTGCGTGTAAGGTGCAAAACTGCACGATAGCAGGAGGTAAAAGATAAGTCCCCTACTGTCTCCTTGACGGTCTTGAAAGTCGCCTTGCGACACTCCTGAGAATGAAGACAGCCCAGAACCTTTGAACCTTTGATCTAGGATCTCCGCATTTCCTTGACCCCCATGTAGAGAATGAAGTGTTAAAAAAATACTTATCCTTTAAGACTTAAGTGTTCAAAAAACGTTATAGTACCTGTTTACCAGAAACTAACGTCCTCATAATATTTCAGGTCACAACTGTAACAACTGATCCTATGTTCAATTCGAAGCTGACAAATCTGACTGAAATCAACATCAAAGAAGGCTATAACATAATTGGAGAAGTATTTGATAGCCTAAAGACAGTGGACAATCCTTTACTGGTCAACAAAGTCCTCCGACAGGGTTTTCTGAGAATTTCTAAATTGATACTGGACATCAAAGATGTCGCATCCTTGACCAAGAATGAAACTTCGTTTGATTTAGTGATGGTAGAGGCACATTTCCCAGAATTCTTGATATATGGGTCAATCTATGGATGCCCAACGGTGCTGTTGAGTTCTTTGGATGCAATAAACGAAGTTCATGGACCGATGGGCAATTCTATTAACCCAGTAACCAATCCTGACTTACTATTACCTCACTTTAGAGATCTGGACTTCCAAGCACGCCTGATAAGTACAGTGTACGTTTGTTTAGAGTGGGTTTTAGGTTATCCACAGTATATGTCAGACAGGAACAAAATGTTAAGAGAATATTTTGGAGATGATGCACCTGACGTTCAGCAGATGTTAGATAATGTGGCCATGCTTTTTGTGAACACCCATCCAGCTCTTCATGGTGTTAGGTCGATGGGCCCTAATACTGTGCAATTTGGTGGTATGGTTCATATGCGGGATCCTCAGCCTTTGCCAAGGGTGAGTTTTTCAAACATGACAAGCTATTTATTTCAGATGATGATGAGAGTCTGAATGTGTAGGTAGGTAGGTCTGTAGGGGTTTGGAAGTAAGTTTAGTCTAACGCCGTATATAACGCTATGTCCCTTAGCTATATTCAAGGTATGAAGCGCTAAGTTCACTTGATTTGATAAAGTACCAAGTAGACTAATACTTTTGAAAGCGAAGTTATGTACAGTGCATTTCAATCAATACTGTCCACCCTCAATAGTTTTTTATTCGTTTTCTCATTCAGCCTGACCACAACTCATAGGGATGCTAACCGAACCACATTCCCTTTTGAGACAAAGACAGGGACACTCACTTTACGTCTATCTAAGAGGCTCTTTTAATTCAGAAAGAAAGGGAATAATTTTATGAAATTATGCTAAAAAAGGACAAATTGAATTTAAAAGGGGTACAAACCCGGTAATGGAAAGCCTTTTGAATGCTGTAGTATGAAAATATTAGCCCGGTGAATTAGACTGTATTTTCACAGTTAATTTTGGACATTTCAGGACTTGCAAACATTTTTAGATTCATCTGTGGAAGGTGTGGTGTATTTTTCATTAGGAACCAATATGCTTAGTAAGGATTTGAAGTCCAAGGAATTTGATGCGATATCACAGGCACTTAGTGAACTTCCATATAAAGTTCTTTGGAAGTATGAGTTAGACGATATTCCTCACAAGCCTGGCAATATAAAATTCGCAAAATGGCTTCCACAACAGGACGTATTACGTAAGTACTGTTGTGTACCTGTCAATCGGTATTTGTGAAAACAGAGTCTTGTTCAGAGATACAGTTGCCACTTTGGTGCGAAATTCATCTTCAAAATCATGCAGTAAATGCTAAATTGTAAGCTTTCCACAAATGTCTTTAATAAAACTTAATTGAAAATACTTGCGAATACATTACTTTGAAGCGTGAATACTGATTGCTTAAGAACCAACAAGTTGTTTATTAAAAGTGAGGTTAACACACACCAATATAATTATAGCCTCTTAGATAAGAAAAGACAGGGGATACCGCACGCCCATTTGATGCTATATGAATTAGATGTGACCGAAAATGAATAGCTGTAAAAGTATTTTTTTATGATATTTAGCGTTTTTAATACCAATCATTGTAAAATATTGTGGTGTGCATAATGGTAAGGTGTGCAGCTTGTAAAAGCCACAGCAACAGGAAGGAGCCAGGAATCACTTATCACAGGTAAATTTAATAGCGCTTTGGTACATTTTTGGTGATTTTTTGTAACAGAAATGTCAGTCGCGCGTTTCGTCCTCTCTCTTTCCTTGTCTAAGTATACCCTGTTACCTGATACTGTAGACTGTCAGCCATGTCAACAACGAACAGATGTTCAGCTAGTCATAACTAAAAATCCCCCAGAATGAATCTTGACACATGCTTTGACGGCATACGTACAGGGCTGCACTCGGTGCTCGTACCACTACTGACGAGTAATATGACGCTTAACAATATATAAACAAAAAATGTATATGTTTCGGTCAAGCATTTTTGCTGTGAATTCTTAGACATTGAATCAATTTCTTGTTCACAAAAATAGTAACTGTTTTTTGGCGATGAGATATTCAGTAGAGGAACTACTAATACGGTCCTGACTCGTAAGATTGCCAATTCAGACCACTACAAAAAAAAAATCCAAGATGCACTTCTTCGCCAGCTGAGGTAACAGAGTATAAAATTTCTTACAGGTCATCCTAATATTAGAGCCTTTGTAACTCAAGGTGGCTTGCAATCGCTAGAGGAAGCAATTTATTATCATGTCCCAGTCGTAGTACTTCCTTTTGCTGCAGATCAAGAACAAAATGCAAAAAAGGTCGAATTCAGAAACATTGGAAAGGCTATCTATCACAAGTTAACTGGATTAGACAAAGATCAGTTGAAGGACGCTATCATCCAGGTCATTACAGATCCAAGGTGTGTTACGTATACAAATAAAAGAGATCAGAGCCTAGAACAACAGAATGCCTTTCCGCCTGATCTTTTCATAACATTGTATTTTTTGTACTTTGGCTTTACCTTTGAGGATGCTTAGTGGCACAACTGTTTGTTACTTTTCCCATTTTGAAACATTTTTACACTAATCCAAAAAATCTCTATAATAATAATTTTTCAGTTACCGCAAGAACACTGAAGACCTGGCGAAGATTATTCTCGACGAACCAATGACAGGGGTGGAAAAAGTGATATGGTGGACAGAATATGTTATCAGACATAAAGGCGCCAAACATTTTCGAAATCCAAATTTGGACGTACCTCTGTATCAGTACCTGATGCTAGACATACTAGGATTTTTTATTGTTATATTGGTTATCTTAGTGTTATTACTGGTATTAGTGTATAAGATTACAAGACGGTTATTCAGTTTAGCGATTCGTTGTATGAAACATAAAACGGAATGAAGCAGATGTGGGAATAACTTAAAAAAAATTATACCAAAGGTATTCTACATAAGTTCTCATTTTGATTAAAAGTAAATTTTAAGCTACACTTGTAGTAAAGTTGACAATGATTCATTCCTGAGAAATTTATGCGACGAACAGAAGCAAAAATTAAGTCATGTTGATTGAGTGAGCACTGCCCACATGTTACGGTGATACCAGTTTCTTATTTTCTCATAGCTTGAAGCTCTACATAGTCTGAGATCCCCTTGCAACCAAATTATCGCCCACCTGCCCGCAAAGAAAAGTGTGTTCTTCGTTCTTTCACAGGCCATATATGAAATTTATACTCATATCTTAGATGTTTATTTAATCTATCTATAATATTGTGTCAAATAAATAATACAACGGATTTCACAGTTTATTCAGACAATGCATGGAAGATTCCTTTAAAAAAAAATGTGTACTAAAGCCAGTGTCAAATTTCATATATTATGTTAAGGTCATGATTGTTTCAGTGTATTTATACTTCTATAATTCCATAAGATAAGATAGTCTTGGTGCACTGAAAAATTACAAAAATAATTTTTCCGTTTCAAATACTTTTTACAGATGGATTGGAGAAAAGTAAGTGTCACTTACACTATACATTGTAGTTTCCTTTTTCGACATTTTTAATTTTATAGTATTGATCAAATTTTGGCCTAAATTCTAAAGCAGTCGCTAATAAAGTTTGGCAAAATAGTGGCTAAAGCGATTATATTTAATTATGAAAGCAATTTTAGCGACCTTTTTTTGTATGTTTTGATACACGCGTTCGCAGAAAATTACTCTTTTAAGTGCGAAACGCCCACGAGTATCTTTTTGTCAACGTGACAGGTGACAGTTTCGTCACTCTTATCAAGTCTAGGAATATGTATAGGCATATTACGACGTAAAAAAGCCATCACTGCCTATAACAAAATTGTCACCAGACGAAAGTTTGATTCACATGTACAGGATTTCCAACATACGATTGATGTTCGTACTAATTGTTTTTTTTACTTCTGTGTCATCGACATCGACCGCTTTGGTCATTAGCCTCATGTTCTATGTAGGCTTTGTTACTGTTTCCCGGCACCACGGCGAATGAATGAATGAATGGAAGAGGGAGCGAGGCTATCTGATGGCTGGAACCACCAATGCATAGGCCTACCAACGGGCCCTTTTGCACCTCTCCTTACCCTAGTTCCCAAGTCCAGCCCTCATCGCAAAGGAGAGGATGGCCTTGGGTTCTGTCCGTCTTATATCCTCAGGTTCAAAAACCCTTGAACCAAGTGTAATCTTCCTGTGATACCCAAGGGTTTCACAACGACATAGAATGTGTGGCGAGGAGGCGAATGTGTGCCGAAGGTTCTTCCTCCTCGCCACCGCGTATACACGTCGGATCATTTGCCACCCCCATCACATGCAAATGACATTTGAAGGTGTTATGGCCGGTTAGCAGGGCGACAAGTAACCTTAGTCGGCTTCTGTCCATTGAGAGACAGAACCGCCCCACCTGAGCCAGAGGTGCTAAAATAAGTTCTCTAGCTTGACGGAGATGTCCAGAGATTGTCTCCATCTGATAAGATGCTGATTTTGCAACCACACCTCTATTTTCCTTCTAATGGTACCTGCTGCCAGCCTCAAAGCCGGCTCAGGACCCAGGAAGTTATTCCTCGACCCTCGCCTTGCGAGCGCGTCCACCATTTCATTACCACCTACAACAACTGATGTCTTGCCGAAATGTCATCCGAGACCTTTCTACATTACAGAACGAGCCTTGATGTAAACCTGCAAGCATTTAATGGTTTTAATGCTGCATGGCTGTCACAGCAGATGGTGATCCGCCCGTTGGCCCCTAAATTTCGTAAATACGACAGACACAAGCTAAAATCGCATATAGCTCTGCTTGGAATACCGTTGGTGCATCCCCCAAAAGAGAGGGAGAGCTTTGTTTTTGACCCATGGGTGTCGGTGTACCAGACTGGCCTTCTCCCCTCAAAAGGCCGCCTGCCGCTTGGCCCCCACTCTTCCCTTGTAGGATACGTCACAGTAACTTTGTAGTCGAAGCGATATTATGTAGGAGAAATTATATCACTCCTCATATGTAGGATATGCTTATCCCTATGCAGTTCCGAGAGAGTGGCAGAGTGTCCCCTGCCAGGATTCACAAAGGACCAGCTGCCTTGACTCCACAATCGGAACGCAGACACCCTTGCCTCCCCTTGAACTACCAAGTCGAGCGGAGAGAGATTCAGCAGTGCTTCTAGCGCGCTCAACGGTGTCGTGCGTACTGCACTTGTTATTCTAATACAAGCCAAGCGTCACTCTAGGACAGCACTGTTAATTAGAAGTAAGCAGTGAAGGCTCAGGTGGGGATTCTCGCTGAGCTTTTTTTATGGATATTTATTTTTGATTGGAAAAATAAATTTCCGTCTCTAACAAGAATTGAACCCGGGACCTTCCGGTCACGAGCCCTCGATTAGTCTAACCGTGGAACACCATGTCGAACGTCGCCGTCGTCGCCGATGTGTGGCTAGTTTTTAACGTAGTGAAAAATAACAGTCTCGTTCTAGATAAGGACCGCACAATACGTATTCTGCTTCGGTAAGACTTCGTTTTAGCGGAAACCGAAATGGGGGTCGAGAGTGGTGTCAAACGACGTGGTTTGACGTCCTGAATCGAACGAGACCACTCCCAGACCGAGGAAACGTTCTGGTGAAGAGCTACAGCATTTTGAAGTTTCGTTACCTAACCTAACTTATCCAGAAAAGTTTACTTGTTGAGCTCAAAATGAGTGTTAATCGACGTGGTTGGACATCGTGACTCGAACTTGACCACTTCCAAAGTGAAGAAACATTGCAGTGAAAATCTACGCCACTTTAAAACTTGGCAATTTCAATATCTTACCTGATATAACCTAACTAATACGGTCGGGCTAAAAAAGGGTGTCAATCAACTCGGTTTGATGTCCTGACTCGAAATGTATCAACTAGTAGACTGAAAAAACGTTTATTTTGATTCTCAGTTTAGGAAATTAAGCCAAAAAAGGTCTTCGAGGGTCTGCGCCTGGGGCCTATTCCAGCATACTGAAAAAACTGAACAGGTGACCTACCCTACTTACCTGGGAGTATATTACATGGAGTATTCAAAATCTACAAAATTAGTAACTAATCCAACTTAAACCTACCTTATTTCTAGGAACATTAAGAATTCAAAGTATCATAACTTTTTTATTTTCCATTTCTTAGTGTTGCTTCTGGTGTCATTGTACCCTACTCGTCAAGTACTTTCGAATTGATCATATATTTCGTGGCAAAAATATCGAAATTTCGAAGTCGTTTTTAGGTTAGGTTTGAAATTTCAAAGAGGCATAGATTTTTATCGGGCCGTTTTCTTAGGCTGGGTATGGTCTAATCCCACTCGAGGCGTCAAACCGAGTCAATTAACAGTCCTTTAAACCCCATTTAACCTATTTTGACATCAACAACTTGACCCGTCGGGTTAAGTTAGGTTAGGTACTGAAACTTTAAAATGCCGTAGTTTTTCACCGGAGCGTTTCCTCGGTCTAGGAGTGGTCTCGTTTTACTCAGGACGTCAAACCGAGTCGATTGACACTACTTTCAAGCCTCAAATCGGTTTCCGCTAAAACGAAGTCTAGCCTCTGCTTCTGCTATTGTTAAAAAGACGGAGAGAGAGGTTGAAAAAAATATGTGAGAAGACAATACTGAGTGCACCCATATCTTTCAATTATGAAGCATTGAAAACATGTGGCCACAAATTCTACAGTTATTTTCGAATGTCTACATCAACTTTCGAAGAAACATTACAATGACAATAAAACATTAACTGAGCGAGTGCGAGTCGTCACCAATAGATCTAGCCACACGTCGCCGACGACGTTCGACGTGGCGTCCCACGGTGACGTTGCCGTACCGTCATTAGCACGTCGTGGCAACGGTACCCTGCTGCGACACCGCACCGTTCCACATTGACGACATCGTGACGTGGAGATGTGGCCAGGCCCGTACCGTTGCCACGACGTGCTAGTGACGGTACGGAAACGTGGCCGTGGGACGCCACGTCTAACGTCGATAGGGATGCACCCAATATTGTCTTTTCACATATTTTTTCAGCCTCCCTCTCCGTCTTTTTAACAGTAGCAGAAGCAGAATACGTATTGTGCGGTCCATATCTAGAAAGAGACTGCTATTTTTCGCGTACTCTGGTGAACAATGTATCGAAATTTTACAAGGAACCGTGACGTGAACAACGAGGTATCGTGAAGTGCATTTTTAGCACGTTGTTGGACACAACGACTATAGCCGCCTGCCGGAAGTGATCGTGATACGCCACCACGGCTATATCAGTCAAAAAGTTATCTGCTTATTACGGCAGAATGGCAACGACCGTCAGAATATCGGTAAACTTGTCCTGTTAAGCATGTTTGTGCCATAACGTGAAACTCTTCATTTCTGAAATTGCCAAATTCTAAGCCACTATACGCTATCCCAACTATTCATGTTTTAAGGCGCATGGGTAAAACAGCATGACGGCTATAGCCGTCCATAACCCCTAGTGTGATGCATTGAGCACGTGTATAGTGGCCATATTGCGAGTATTTTTTTTGTTTGGTTTTCATGTGTTTAGTACTTTGTATCCAGACTGCTTTAAAGAGTGGCATCAAACATAAATTTGTGTCTGAATTCTGTTTTGTTCCTGGATACCTCTGTTTGCTAATAAATTTGATTTCTTTGTTTTGATACCGTCTATATTCTGAGATGCGTTTTTGTTTATAAATTTGATGCAATAAAATTGTTTTTGTTTTAGTTTTTGTCTCGAAAATTATCCTCTTCTTCCCACAAGATGTATTTTACGATTACACTGATCAGACGGCTATAGCCGTGGTTGCCATTCTAGAAGATAAAGCCAGCTGTGATATGACACGACGGATATAGCCGTCTTTTTTTTTATTGTCGCCAAAAACCTCAAAAAATGGAAAAAAGAGTCAAAAATAAATACTCCTAAAATATGCTGATGACGCAAATCATGTTACAAACGCAGAAAAAATGGGAATATTTTGAGGTGCCATATTACGAAGCCACCCGGCCAGCAGGGTGTCCAACAATGTGTTAGGATACGGTAACGTAAATTGTACGTTATGACAACGCACCGTGAGACGATACCGTACCGTCCCGCGTTGACGACGTCGTGACGTGTAGATGTGGACAGGCCCTAACTGCCAGCTTTGGAAAATAGGGCAAAATTGGGTGCGGGGGGTTGGAAGGGGGGAGAGGGTAGTTCGGTGAAGCGTGGACGACTCATGGAAGCTCAGCAAGTCTGCATTGGGAGAATTCGGCCGGTGAAGGGGGCAACGTCGACGCTGCTATTTGTTGAGATAAAATACATAGGCGTACGCTGTGCGATTTTGTATACGCGGTGTTAATAGTATATGATATTTAAAATGGATAAACAATGTACTGGAAGTATGTGTGCTGCTCAACATTGCAGAAATAAGTACTACAATTGCAGAAAAAGTTTTTTAGATTTCCGAATGATGCCGTAAGGTAAGTACCAGGACTCTTCTTATCTTTTTTAGTTGAAGCAATAGAAATAAAGTTTTTGTATAAGGGTTTTTGTGAGTATAACGGTTGGTTTTTTGTTGACAAAATGTCAGCATTGCACAAAACATTATCGCATTCAATTGTTTCTTGGCCGCCATGGCTATAGTGGATTGGGGTTTACTTCCACATTTCAGAAACTTTGCAGCTACATATTTTAAAAATCTTTCAAAATAAGGTGAACGAACCCTACATTTTTGAAAACAAGAGCAAAATATACTTCTTTCCTTGATATAATATACAAGGCATCCCATTTAAAAAAATATAACTTTATACGAAAAACAGTATTTTTTATTATATATTCTTTTTGTTAGTGTCAAATTCTAAATGAGAAGAGAACTATAAAACTTCCATACAAAGACTTTTTCCTCTCGCTTCAAATAAACAAGACAAGAGGTGTTTCGAAGTATGAGGATAACCCGGTACATATAAGCCTACCAATAAAATATGTACTCAAAAATTTACGGACACTATTTTTACGGATCGATTCAGATGACTTAACTGCTTTCATAGATAACAGCTGATCATCCAGCCCAGCAGTGCCAGCCCATGTCTTGTAGTAGTCACTGAACAAAAATTGGGAGCTCACTAAAAGCTGTAACCGTTCACTTGAATGTTTATTCTTATCACTAGTATTTTTGATCAAAGTTAGCTTAGAAGTGTTACTGATATTAATCCTCCATGATGATTACATCAGCGTTTGACGCTACCATCTACGAATCGGCTCAATCAAGCGAATACACGTCTTTTCTTCAACTTTCTTTATACTGGTACCGCCATATATCATCCATTGTGTAAAGATCTTCCCCGTTTTCCCATTTTTTATTTATAAACAAGGGAATTCTGAGCCAATGGAGTAATTTGTCACTGGTTTATTTCTTTATGTATTTTAAGCCGTGTCTCATGAAACCAGATTTCTTTCTGTGTTCCGTTACTCCCAATGATACTTGTTGTTGATTGCGTCTGAACATGCCACTAATAAAAAGTAATCATTGGTTCTATTTCAGAAAGTTAAGGGGCCTCAGTATACACAGTTATACATATGTATTTGCCATGTTAAAACACGGATTCCCATTTCGAACAGAACTCACTTGTTTTTCAAACTACATACACAGTATTTCAGAAAGTGATAGGTAGGACCTTAATGAATGACAAATGTTTGCGATTTTCTCAAAAAAGTACTTTAGTGTGCAAAAAAACTCGCAATGCAAAATCATACATTCTTCAAATGTCTGTAATTTAGCAACCAAACAATATATCAAAAAAAGCTAAAAGCGCAAGCTTTCTTCTTCAATTCGCTTTTTGGATCATTACTGTAAGTTTAGAGGTAACGTCAGGAGCTTGGAAATGCGACATTCATTTTTACGGTGACCTTTGGACCTTACCTTTGGATTTTTTTACTTGTAACCCCTCATCTTGGACACGCACACTGGAGAAAGGAAACAGACCACCACGCCTCCTCGCTAACCCTTAAGTTGCACTATTGCTTTTTAAAAAATATCTTCAGACTATAAAATCTAGAGGGAAGCATTTTAAACAGTTTAGTTTTTTTAATATGCAAATTTATGATAGTCCATGTTGTGGATACCGATACTTGAGAGGATCGATACTTTGTCTTCAAGTCAAGTATTGGGGAGTATCGATACTTGTCCAAAAAATATCGAATTGGTATCGGTATCGACACTATTTGTTATTTTCGAATCCCTACCCAGACCTCTAATCCATAATGATGCCGTCAAGGTTAACTTTTTATCCTCAGAGATATTTTGCTGATTGTTTGGTATGCTGTGCTTATACTTTGACAAAAGAGCAAGGGTCGACGGACCAGCCTGATAATGAGCTTGACTTCACTATTTGCAGAATCCTGGTCATAAGCAAAGACTTTTCAAAGTATCCGTATTTGAAGGGACATCAATTAAATCATTTGGTTCACATTCTGGCCGACTGGCTAGTCGTTGTTCAGTAAGAAAGAGAGCTGTCGTGCAAATAGCGGTGGGAGATTCACACTCACCCAACAGCCGACTAGATCCCTCTGGATGACTGAAATGCTTGGTTCGCAGAGAGATACGGGGAAGTGATGGGGGTCAATGGATTCGATACCATGTCGTTGGCGCTGGGTATCGACTATATTACGGATCACCGTCGTATAGTTGGTAACGCTTCGGCCTAGAATGCCGGAGACGCTGGTTTGAATCCAGTCGGTACCCTTCATTTTTCCAATTTTTCTGTGAACCAAATGATATTCAGTATTTGTTACACCTTCGGACTAAATGCGCGTCGAGTAACGAGATTTCTAAACAAGATCAGTAACAGGTTTCTTTTAACACCCTGTATCTCTATCACTCAGAACTGGATTTTATAAAATCAACTGTTAATTGGCAAATATCCTTGGTAGCCTAAGATAATAGAAATTTTGTTAAATACGATTCAGTAGAGATCATTGTCAACAAGCATAAGGAGAACAAGGCTGTTATCGTATATAGCAACGAGTGTATACAATATGCTGCTGATAACTTTCTTCAATTTTATAGCTCTTGCAAGTAGTGCACGGATTCTAGGAATTATACCAACGCCATCTTACAGTCACCAGATCGCATTTTGGCCAATATGGAAACAGCTTTCTTTAAGAGGCCACAATGTAAGTACATAAAAGTCTTAGTACATAAAACTGCTCAAACCCTACCTGTACTATTCTATAAAGAATAAAATTTTCTGTACGTAATAAATTGTTTATTAACCAAGCTGTATGCAATTGTACTAAATATACTTGAAGCTGAATAAATCTATAAATGCAGTAACCTAAAAAATATTACAAAAGCATATCATGAAATTACTATGTGAGTAATAATTAATAATATATGATTGTGTGTTGTTTATGTACTTTATTTAACTATACAACAATTTCAAACAAAAAGCAGAGTATGAAAAAATACTGTTTATCAAATTGATTGCACACACTGTGATGGAGTTATCGAAGAAACAAGCCAATATCTAAAAAACATGAATGAATGAATGAATGAAGGTTGTATTTTAATTTTACTGCTTATACTCAAGGAATGTTCAAACTAGCTAAATCACTTCTAATGGATGACAAACACCATACTGCAAACTCTATAATAATAAAAAATATATATTTCTAAACCTCTTATCACTCCTGCAAGGTTTGATAACTGATTTTAACTCTTTGTGTGATCGAATTTGCTATCTCTGTTGAGACGTTAGCTTCCTGGGCAATTAAAATTTTCATTATTTTCTTCTCTCACTTTTATATGCTCAATTGGCTCTTTTTTCTCATTGTAATCACAGACAATTTATTATGCAGCGTTCATGAACTAGAATAACGAAATGACCTTTTGACTAAGACAACATACAATAATAAATTAAAATAAACATAAACTATATTATATTTAGTTTGTCACATCCGCGTAATAGGCAACAACTTACATGCCTATCTATATCTGTAGATTGGGGAGGGTTTGTAGTCCCACCGCACTTAGGCCACAACTAGCCCATTGTGCATCCTCCCAGGGAGTTGCTTCCTCAGGTGATGGTCCATCCTGCCAATTTTAGGAAGGTGGATATGTCGCTTGGGAAGATCTCCGTTATGTGGGCAGGTACTGGCCAAAACTCGCCGAACGTACACTGTTTAACAGAAGATAACCTTCGGCACTCACATAAATACGACATATTTCATAGTTTCATCTTCGCTTTCACATATTCTACATATCGGTGTGTCACTTAACTCCATAATGTGAAGATGTTTCCTGAGTTGACAATGGCACCGTACATTAACAAAGACAAGTAGGGTCATTCGCCGTGCCGACTTTGATGTGAGTCTCACAAATGCGAGCCGCCTCGATTTGAGAGGGGTTCCCTTCATGCGGACTCATTTGTCATACCTACAGGGAATCCGACTGTGCGATATGGTCGACGTCAACTGTCGATGTTCACTTTACTTATACGGGGGTCAATAGAAATGAATTCTACAGGGTTATTCACGTTATTCGACACGGAGCATTATGGCTAAAGTATTTGATGAAAAAGAAAATAATAACTTCGGATGGATAGAGACCTATAAAGGCTGCATTTTAAAAATATTTTCATGTTATACAGGGTGTCCCAAAAATACGAAATGTATCAAAGTTATGTTTTTTTTAAATGGAACACCCCGTATATTATTGTATATTCAGCTTCCTTGGTGAATTCTAGTGTAACTTTATGTATCATACATGGGACCTAAAGCGAACCGTTTAGGTGTAAATGACCATTTTTGGTATATGTAGATATCAGGAAAAAATTGAATATCGCAGAGATTGTAAAATATGGAAGGCTGTGACTTTGCGGTATTACTAAGCATAAAACGCGTCAGCTTTGGTGAGACTGCCAAATTTAAATTACGTTTATGCTTCGAGAAATCGGTCGATTAATTAAGGAAACTTCAATCAGCGATAACTTGATTTTTTCAAATGGGAATACCTAATTTTTTTTATACGGTTAAACGTAGAATTTTATAACCTTTCTAATAATATAAGGTTGTGAATATCAATCTCTGGTAGTTTTCATTTAATTTTAAATTTTCAAACAAATCGGCGATTTTCAATTTTCCTACCTACAAGCTATGTAGCAGGCCATGAATTATAAACAAAAATCTGTTCAGGTAGAAGAAAACAACTAAATTAGCTGAAAAATACACACTAACTAGACTAAAGGGACAAAATTATAAAAATTCTTTACAACAAATCAACTCTCCCAGAAACAACTGCGATAACATCTCTAAGGTCAAAGAGAAGCTGGAGTATGGCAGTAATAATATTTTTTACAGTCTACTGGCTACCGCAATTAACTAGAGGTTAAAAATTTCCAAGACAATTAAAAACCCTGATATGAAACAAAAACAACCAGCGACTGTTGCTCCAGCACGCAACTATCAATCATATTATGTAATGGTGTAAAAAAGTACTAATTTGCGTCGATACCTCTGACTGGAACCCTTCTATTTTTCAATATCTATTAGCAATATTTCAAAAAAGGAATACTGATAAATCAGATTTAAATTTTCTGCCATTTAAGTTATGCTTTATAATTTGAACAAATTTTAATTCATTCTTCATTTTCTGCGATCTTGCTAATAGGTACTGAAGAATTTTCAGAACTCCAGTCAGAGGTACTTTTGACTTGAGTTTTGACAGAATTGCATAGTTTTTTTTATATCATTAAATGTGAAATTTTATTATGACAATAATAAACTGCTTAAAACATTCTCTAGTAGTTTTTATTTTATTTCAAAATTTTTAATGGTTTTGGAAATTGCCAATCTCTAGTACATTGCAGTAGCTAGTAGGCCATGAAAAAATCCATTTCTGCCATACTCTAGCTTCTCTTTGACCAAAGATATGTTACCGCCGTTTTTTCTGGTTAGACTTTGTTTGTTATGAGTAATTTTTATAATCTTGTCCCTTTAGTCTAGTTCGTGTGTATTTTTCAGCTAAGTTAGTTGTTTTCTTCTACCTAAACAGGTTTTTGTTTATATTTCATGGCCTGCTACGTTGCTTATAGGTAGGAAAACTGAAAAACGCCGATTTGTTGGAAAATTTAAAATCAAATGAAAACTACTAGAGATTGATATCCACAACCTTATATCATTAGAAAGGCTATCAAATTCTACATTTAACCCTATAAAAAAAATTAGACATTCCCATTTGAAAAAATCAAGTTATCGCTGATCGAAGTTTCCTCAATTAATCGACCGATTTCTCCAAGCACAAACGTAACTTAGATTTGACAGTCTCATCAAAGCTGAAGCATTTTATGCTTAGTAATACGGCAAAGTCACAGCCTTCTATATTTTACAATCTCTGCGATATTCAATTTTTTCCTGATATCTACTTATACCAAAAATGGTCATTTACACCTAAACGGTTCGCTTTAGGTCCCATGTAAAGTTACACTAGAATTCACCAAGGAAGCTGAATATACAATAATATACGGGGTGTTCCATTTAAAAAACATAACTTTGACACATTTCGTGCATTTGGGACACCCTGTATAACATGAGAATATTTTTAAAATGTAGACTTTATGGGTATCTATCCATCCGAGATTATTATTTTCTTTTTTATCAAATACTTTAGCCATAATGCTCCGTGTCGAATAACGTGAATAACCCTGTATAGTATAGATAGAATATAATTTATTATTCAATAAACCATCCAACACAATAACTGCAGATGCAGCTACTGGGGTGGCAAATAGCTCAAGGAGTATTATAGATCATGTTTTGTCAGATAGATGTAGTAATTTGAAATGTACGATTCAAGTAGTAAGTAACAGTAGCAGTCTGATCATTCATAATTTGTTGTCAATAACCTTAGGTGTAAACATAATAGTACTTGCGACAGAATATAGAAAAGAAGTAAATAGAATAGATTATAAAAAATTCATCTCAAAATTTGAAAAAAATATTCAAACTACAGAAGTTTAATCATTTCAGGAACTAATTGACTTAATCACTTCTTGTAAAAGAGATTCAGAATACAAAAAGACGTATAAGATACGTAAAAATAACGACTGGATAAATCAAGAAATTCTAGAAATGTTTGAAAACCGAGTCAAAATTTAAAAACAAAAAGTTATAGAACTGGGAAACACGAATTTGGAAAATGAATTTAAAAACCTTAAGAACCATGTCAATAATAAAATTAAAGTATTAAAAACAGATATTTTAAAAATAAATGGGAATAAGTAGGCACAAATATAAAAAAAACCATGGGGCCATATACAGAGCATGTCGCCGGCATTTTTTTGTGAAATACGCGCAAAACGCTCAATAACACACAAACACTACTTATTTAGGCACTCCGGTAGATCCGACCTATTGTATCCCGTGCACCGTGTTGAGTGTTAGGTAGTGTTAACTGGACTGACCCTGTAAACCACAGCTGTTAGCGTTCGGCTACTGCTCGAGATCGCCGGGCGCCAGAATCCGCCAGCTTGCGTAGTATCCGAGAGCACAGCAGGAAAGACCACATTGGGGGCGGAGCTTAGAGTGACCCTAATTGTTTTTGTTAATGTACGGTGACAATGGTCAGTAAGCAACCCTACTATGACATGTATGTTTGACCTGGCCATCGTTCTTGGATATTGCCATGCCAAAGCCTGCAAGGATTTTCTTGGCGAATCGGCATCCTAGTAACTCTTCCTATCGTTTTACCATCTGGGCATGGGAGTGCCTTTTGGCTATTTCTGCAATTGTGCTTGTCGACAATCCAGAAAGATCACGTTATGGTCTTGAAATTCTTTGATCAGCAGCCTTCCTGGCTAGACCGTCCGCTACACGGTTGCCTTTGTTGTTGTGCCACCTCAGGATAATATTGTTTTTGTCTGAAGCATAGGCTAATGATTGATAGCATTCCATTGCTAGCCCAGACGTTAAGCGAGATATTTAGAAGTGCTTGTATGCTGTCACTGCAGATTATTATAGTACTGCCAGATACATCTCTCGTGGTTAGTTCCTTAACAGCTATAGATATTCCAGCCAGATCCGTCTGAACGACGCTGACATTTTGACTTATTTTACTTTGTTCTTAGGTTTAGAGATCTGGAGTACACACTACATCTGGCGCCATTTCTTGTCTTGGAGCCATTCAGTTTAATATCTACTTTCTACTTACATGCCAAATGTAATCGGTTTAACTCAATGCACGTTTTCAAGAAACAAGCAGCGACGTTGCAGATTTCACGGATCAGGCAACATTTTGCCTAGTTTTGCAAATTCGGCATAAGATGTACAGTAAATTACATTATTGATAAACATCAGATAATGGTGTAAATATCATAAACAAAACATCCCGATGAAGAAAATTTTTTCAATCACTAACCTAAATCAATGGAGAACAGCGACATAGTACGATAGTATGCTACAGTATTTCACCAATATTTTTTTTTCAGGTCACGCTTATAACAGCCAATCCCATAAACGATCCCAAACTGACAAACCTAACGGAAATTAGCATCCATGGAGCATATGAAATATGGAATCCTATATGCGAAAATATCAACTTGCTGCATAATCCGTTCAAAATACATGAAACAATTGATCCTACACTAGAAGCTATACAACAGAAATTTATATTAGAAAATGAGGAAGTTAGAAGTCTGGTGAATAATGAAACAACGTTCGACTTAGTGATGGTTGAGATTTTGTTTCCTCAACTATTAATTTTCGGAGAACTGTTTAAATGTCCAACAGTGCTGATGAGTTCTTTTCCAGGTTACTTTCATATTCACGGGGCCCTTGGCAACTCTATGCATCCGATAGTTTATCCTAGCATACGTTTTCCTTTTTTCAGAAATCTCAGTTTCAAAGAACGTTTAATTAGCACTGTGTACTTTTTGGACCATTTGTTAAGACATGTCCCACAAAAGTATACAAGGAACACTGCAATATTGAGGAAATATTTTGACGAGAATGCACCGGATGTTAACCAGCTGCTAGATAAGGTTGAAATGGCATTCTTTAATGCTCATCCTGCCTTAAACGGACCCAGGTTGGTGGGACCAAACACCATATTTTTTGGTGGTATGGTGCATTTAAGGGACCCTAAACCTTTACCCAAGGTATGTTTCTCATAATTTCTATTTCTGACCTTTGTTGGTTTTATGCTAGATGTTCTGGACACTTTTCTATTTCAGAAAATTTTCCGTGCACAAAATACTCACTTCTGTGGATTTGCAGGCATGTTGTTGGTATTGTAATCACACTGTGTAAATTTACAGGATCTAGAGCAGTTCCTAAATAGATCTGTTGAAGGCGTGGTGTACTTCTCTTTAGGAAGTAACGTAAAGAGTGCATTCCTTGGTCAGGACAAATTTCAAGCTATAGCGCAGGCTTTAGGCGAATTACCATATAAGGTACTTTGGAAATATGAGTCAGACCATATACCTGACACTCCTAAAAATATTAAGTTTGTCAAGTGGAGTCCTCAGCAAGATGTTTTAAGTAAGTAATCATTAATGCAGTTTCTCTAAATCATTATTTGTAGAATCTGAATCTTCTAACTACTCATGAGTCTACCTAAATCAAGCAGGTAATTCACCCATGGAATAAATTGATTTATTACCATTTACCTATTATCTATTCTCCGTCTTGAAGTGGGCAGCACATTGCTCATATATCAATGATAATCACTGTTTTTTATTACTCAACGATCGGAAGCACTGGTTAAATGAACATTTAAATGGTATTAATCATAACATAGTAAGTTCGTGGTATTAATGTTGATTGTCTTACTTACAGCGGCATCAATCTATAATCAGAAATCATTACCGATTCGTAAAATCATTATTAAAAAAATTAACGACGACAAATCACAGACTAAGAAGACGTTTTTCTGGATACTCTACTAAGGTCGGTTGCACACACGGCGAACTTTACCGCGGCGGACCAGTGACCGTCAACGCCAGTTCTGCAGTGGCGCTTTGAAGTAGATGAGAGCTTACACATTAGACGGAAAAACAAACGATCGGTAAATTTGCCGTTGGCGGTAGCGGTGCAACCGCCAACTGCCACTGGAGCCGACGTTATTTGACCGTCGATGTCCACATAGCCCACGTGGCCAATTGAACGATTGCACACACAGCGTTTATTCGACCGTCGGCTTAGTTTATTTCGCTGTGGCTTGTGAAAAATAAACAGATCGATTTAGTTAAAATAAATGGCAATATGATGAGTGACCTGGATATAGACAATGATATTTTAATTTCATTAGTCGAAGGAAAACCTGTCTTGTGGGATAAAACCCTCGACATATTTAAGGACCGAGATGCCACGAGAAATGCTTGGCGTGAAGTTTTTCTGGGCTTGCATGGCAAATTTCATGTAGTTCGTCAAAGGATGTAATTGTCATTCTGAAGTAACTGAAGAATTTTGTGTCATCCTGCCTCAACTGTTCGAACAACGTGTAGAACGTCCCAACCTCATTTCTGCTTTCATTTATTGGATGGATCCATATAAGTCTTGTTGTATTCTTCTTTTCATTCGACGGTGATACAACAATGAAGCTAAAAGTTGTTGCCTGTTCATTTCCAAAATAATTTATAATTCGATGGAGAACGCAGCTATTTTCATATAAACATACTCCAACCACGGTCACGTCGCGAATCCAGGCCAACGGCGTTTGCAGCGGCGACGACCGCCGTGTATGTAACCCGAGAAAATTCTATGGACGGCGACGGTAACGTGATCGTCGCGGTAAAATCCGCCGTGTGTGCAACCAACCTAAAGACTGATGTTTATTCCGCAGTAAGTTCTGGAAAAACATCAATTTTTCGGAAACTGAACTTAACCTGTGAGTACTTACATTTCTGATATAGTATGTTGATTCTATTGGCTACAACATCAATGATCAATGATTTCGGTGTTGAATTTATATGCGGGTATGGGTGTCCCAGAATTTCCTTGACACGTAATATTTTCGTAACGAAAAACGGTTCAAGCAAGAACTGAGTGGTACTTTTGAAGGTACTATAGGGTCTATCGTACCGTGCATTCAAAACCTTTTTTTTGTACGTCAACCCCTAAAACTCACCCCCTACTTTTTTTTTCAAATAGCACTCCATAGGTTTTCCTACATAAATGATATCCCCATTTTATTTAAAATCTTGTGGTACCTTTAATTTTATGTGCAAACTTATTTTTCCGTGAAATCATAAGCATAAGACAAATGAAATGATAATTTGTTTGACCCCTGGTATTTTTGTAACAAAAACGGATAAAAAAGAAAAGTAAGTGGGTTTTTCAAGGGTAGTGAATGAACTAACATTCCTTACCTATGAACCATTTTTTTCTTACTTAAACCCCTGAAATCCACCTCTAGCTTGTTCTTTCAAATTTCAATCCACAATTTTGCCTGGAAATATCAATTCTTTAGTTGAATTTAATTATCGTAGTGCCTTACTTTTTATGCCCCTACTGCAATTTATCGTTATTTTTTTTCGTTTAATCCATGAAATCGTAATTATAAATTATTTAAAACACATGTATGGAAAATATTTTTTTATTACCATGAATCAACATACAAAAAACCTTACAACAAAACTAAGTGCAAGAACGTAAAAAAGTTTTATGGTTACATCGGCCCGCGCCATCCCCGTGTGCAGGGTATGCCTCGTACACGGGCGCCAAAATTAACAATAAATTGCAGTAGGGGCATAAAAAGTAAGGCACTACGATAACTAAATTCAAGTAAAGAATTCACTTTTCCCGGCAAAATTGTGGATTGAAATTTGAAAGAACAGGCTAGGGGTGGATTCCAGGGGTTTAAGTAAGAAAAAATGATTCATATACAAGGAATGATAGGTCATTCACTACACTTGAAAAATCCACTTACTTTTCTTTTTTATCCGTTTTTGCTTCAAAAATATCAGGCGTCAAAAAAATTATCATTTCATTTGTGATTTCATTATGATTTTACGGAAAAAATAAGTTTGCATATAAAATTAAAGGTACCACAAGATTTTAAATAAAATGGGGATATCATTTATGTAGGAAAACCTACGGGGTGCTATTTGAAAAAAAAAAGTTGGGGGTGAGTTTTAGGGGTTGACGTACAAAAAAAACGTTTTGAATGCATGGTATGATAGACCCTATAGTACCTTCAACATTGCAACTCAGTTCTTGCTTGAACCGTTTTTCGTTACGAAAATATCACGTGTCAAGGAAATTCTGGGACACCCGGTATATAGAGATATTCTAAAACTCGATTGTTGTTTCCAAATTTTAACTAATGCTGGTAGTACATCTATTCTGCCTTATGTTTCTACAGAACCTCTAATCCTTGTAACTGTATCCTTTTGCAATCTAGCAGCTAGCTGTTCTAACTTGGTGTCGCTTTTGAGGGATTTGTCCTGAGCGCAATATTGAATATTTAACATAATTGCAGTAATGCAGCTCAGGTATTTAAGTTTTTACCCCAATAATCCTCCCTTACAATACAAATGAAGCCAGAAGGGAATTTCACCATACGCTTTGAGTGTGATTTGTTTCTTGATACTAAAGTAAGATTCAACAAATTGACACGAAAACCTCTTTCTCTTTGTTCCTGTGAATAAAATCCTTTTGTGCGTTCCATTCGCTTACCATGCAGGAAACCAAAGTCTACAAATCTTACATATGAGACAGTTGACGATTAAAAATAAAATTATATTGTTTAACATTTTCACTGGTTTTGTAGGACATCCTAATGTAAGGGCCTTCGTAACTCAAGGGGGTTTACAGTCGCTGGAAGAAGCAATTTACTTCCATGTTCCAATAGTGCTCCTGCCTTTCTTTGGTGATCAAGAACAGAACGCGAAAAAGGCCGAACATAAGAAAATTGGAAAAGCTATTTACCACATGCGAAACGGTTTAGACAAAGAAAAGTTGAAAAGTGCTATAATGGAAGCTATTGAGGATCCTAGGTAACTTGCAATAATTCTCTCTTTATTTATCCAAACATTTGTAAAGGTGACACAAAACTGCAAAGTTCTCCAAAAAATCAAACGCCTATAGTTGAGTTTTTGCCATAAGAGTCCAGAGAGATGATACTTAAATAGACTAGTGGAAACCGTATGACGATAATCTTATTCCCAACGTGAAATACCAAAGGAAGAATGTGTAGTTATATGTGTAAGATGGTGATACACTGGTACTTATTGTTATTTATTGGTCTTTTTCCAGAATTAAAATTTCATAATTCAACGATTCTTAAATGTTAAGAGTATTACTAGTTCAAGAAATTACAGAAAAGCGAGTAGGGACATGATAATAAGATCACAGTATCCAATGCACGTAATATTCAAGTGCAACGTAAGCAGAATATGATGAGAAGGCTATGGAGGAGAAACAAATGCATTTAAGGAGACGTTAGTTTCATTTGTGTATCATTTGACTAGCTTTTAATGAAAAAAGGCATTGTATCCTTAGAAAATTTTGCAGTTTACGGTATCTCTAGAAATTAGACATGTCATAGGTAAGGTGGGGTTAATGGGATAATTAATGCATTTTGAGACTGAATTTGTTGAAATCCATTCAGTCGTTCAGGAGTGATAGCTACTTATTTGAAAAAATTGTATTACCCTCCACCACTTTATCTTAATACATATGTCAAAAAGTCAAAACAGAAATGATTGCAGTAAACCCTAGCTTTAAAAACTACATACCTCTTGGAAACATCAACTGGGTGTGATTCAGTGTCACGTCACCATGAAGAAAGATACATTTACTGTACTAGTTTCCGACATTGAAGAAACTACCACTAAGGAAGAGGTTTATAGCGACCTTGTGAAAACAATTGGCTCAATTAGTGAAGGTGACGTAGTTATAAAATCACTAAAATCGAACAGGGGTGGCAGTCAGACAGCGGTAATAGAACTTCAAAAAAGTCTTGTAGATGGGTTGCTAAGAAAAGGGTCTGTACGGATTGGGTTAATAAATTGCCGCATACGACCAATGATTGTTGTGACTAGATGTTTCAGGTGTCTAGAGTTTGGTCACCGCACTTTCGAGTGCAAGGGAGAAGACCGATCTAGGGAATGTATCAACTGTGGTCAAACTGGACACAAGGCCAGCGAATGTACTAGTAGTCCATACTGCCCAAAATGTAAGAGCAATCATAGAGCAGATAGTACGCGATGTTATATATTCAGGAAGTTGGTTGAATCAAGGCGGAGAAACTTAGAGAGAAATCTTCGCTAATCCAACCAAAATAGGTACGCACGCTATAAAAATATTGCAGTGTAACGCGATGAGATCAAGGCATAGTCACGATGTGGCCTATGCTGTGGCTTTAGATAGAGAGGTAGATGTTTTAGTTTTCAGCGAGCCAAATAAGAAGCTTATTAAAGGGGCGCCATGGATAAAAGATGTAAGAGAAAATGTTGCAGTATTATTTGTCAATAAGTCCTTACGTGTCTCTAGTATAACCGCAAAAGAGGGTTATATATGTATTCATCTGAGTACCTGCAATATCTATTGTTGCTATAGCTCACCCAATATCACAATGGAGCAGTTCAGGACAGATGTAGACAATATCATGATTGATAGTGAACAAACAGCTGGTGAAAGTATTATACTTGGTGACCTGAACGTGAAGTCTCCACAGTGGGGGTCACCAATTGCTGACAAAAGAGGTGAATACTGGAGCGAATGGTTAGCATCTCTGAATATGGTTGTCCATAATACTGGGGGATCTCCGACGTTTGTGAGGGGCGAGTCTGTATCATATATCGATGTTACGTGTTCTACGCAGAAGATTGCTAGGCAGATACGAAATTGGCAGGTTTTGGACGAAGAAACGCTTAGTGACCATAAATTCATATACTTTGAAATCGAAAATTGCAAGGGTATATCTGAAAGCAAAAAGGATAAAATGAAAATACACTACGACTGGGAGACTTTTAAGTTGTTGCTAGATTGGAAAGCCAAGTCCGTCGGAGCAGACAACTACAAGGTCGTCTCATGTGTGGAAGCTATCAGAGAAGCATGTCAGTTAAGTAGGCAATATATAGGGGAACAGCGTAGCTCCGTACCATACTGGTGGAACGCGGAAATAGCAACCAAACGGCGGGAATGCATAGCAGCTAAGCGAAGATACTCCAGAAGGAACAGACCTTGCCATACCATTGAAGATGCACAGTTAATGTTAGCAGAATATAAACAGAGGAAAAGGGAACTCAGGCAAGAGATAGATAGATCCAGAAAAAAGCTGTGGCAGGAATTGTGCGAAGCTCTAGATGCAGATATATGGGGAGATGGATATCGGATCCTCACGGGGAAACTGACAAATAGAATGCCAGTAGATCTAACGGTAGAGAAAAGGATACAGATAGCAATGGAACTCTTTCCTTCAAAGTTAGATCATCTGGAGGTGATACCAATATCTAAAGAGGTAAGACTTTTCACGCGAGAAGAACTATCAGAAGCCGTAGACGCCATCAAAACAGGTAAGGCACCTGGTATAGATGGTGTACCCCCTGAAGCAGTGAAAGAGGCAATTAAAATCGTTCCTGAATGGATATTAGCAACGTTGAATAATCTGCTAGCAGTGCAAGAGTTTCCATCAGAGTGGAAAGTCGCAAAACTGGTTTTGCTGCCGAAAGGTGCTAAAACGACAGGACTTCCAACATCATATAGGCCTATTTGTTTACTAAGCACTCTTAGCAAGCTATACGAGTGGCTTATTAGGGAAAGGTTGATAGGAGAAATGGAAAATAGCTCAAACCTTGCAGATCATCAGTATGGATTTAGAAAAGGTCGTTCAACAATTGACGCTATTCAGACGGTACTCAAAATAAAATATGAAACTAGAGATAGATGGGTCGCGTTAGTCACCCTAGATGTAAAAAATGCATTTAATACTGCAACATGGAGCCTCATACTGGAAGAACTAAGAAATAAGAATATTTCCCTCTATTTGCGGAGGTTAGTGCGTGCCTATTTTGTGGATCGTAGACTACAGATAGCAAGACAGGAAGTACTCAAAGTAACTGCAGGAGTACCGCAAGGATCAGTTCTGGGTCCGACGCTATGGAACATCCTGTACGATCAAGTATTGAGAACAGAACTACCGGAAGGTGCAATTGCTATTGCATTTGCTGACGATTTGGCAGTAGTGGTGAATGCTGCAGATGAGAACGAGCTAACTTTTAGGGTAAATGAATCACTCAGAAGGATCAGCGTCTGGATGGATAGCCACTTCCTTGAGCTTGCTCACCACAAGACGGAGGCAGTTATTCTTAAAGGTCCAAGGGTTAAGAGAGACAATGTAGCTTTTAAGCTGCATGACACAGTGATAGTTCCGGCACAGTCAATCAGTTACCTTGGTGTCACGCTAGACAGAAATGGTACCTTTTCACACCATATTAAAAGCACAGCGCTTAAGGCAGAACGGAAACTAGCGACTTTGACTCGAATCATGCCGAATATAGGTGGCCCCAGCTATTCCAAGAGGCATCTACTCTGTGGTGTGATACACTCAACACTATTGTATGCAGCCCCAGTCTGGAGTAATGCATTAGAAAAGAAAGCATACAGAACAATGATGGAGAAGATTCAAAGAAAAGTGCTGTTGAGAGTTGTAAGGGCATACAGAACAGCACCCACTAAAGGTATCCAAGTTCTGGCAGCTGAGATTCCGATACATCTGTTGGCAAAAGAAAGACGATTATTACACGAAAACAGAGGTTGTCTTTTACCGGGTATAAGAAAAGAAATACGAAGGTCAATTATAAGGGAGTGGCAGATAGAGTGGGAACTAAACAATCATGTGGCGCAGTGGACAAAGAGGTTGATACCAGACATCGATATGTGGCTAAACTGCACACACCGTGACATAGATTATTTCATGACGCAGTTGTTTACGGGGCATGGTAGTTTCAGCTCTTACCTCAAAAGAATTGGGAAAAGGCAGAGCGACAAATGCGTATATTGTGAGGAGGTAGATGATGCACATCATACGTTGTTTTGCTGCCCAGCATGGTCGCAAATGAGGAACAAGGCGACGTCTTGTATCGGACAACAGATAACTCCCGACAATCTGGTCAAAGTGATGGTTGAGAGCAAACAGGCATGGAAGGCAATAAAGACGTTGGCCAGAGAAATCATGAGCTACAAAGAGAAAGATGAACGGGGTAATACCAGTAACGACAGCCCATTAGCAGAATTCCAGGAAGTGCAAGAAGCGGATGCTTAAACCTGAACTCCTAATCCTTTCGGGGGAAGGGAGATGTAGGGTTTGGAAGAACAGACAAGTGACGATGTGATAGATGCGGCTACTCGAGAAGATATGTCTGAACGACGGTTCCAGGGTAGCTGTGCCTTCATAGGAGCCACTTGCTCCGGTTAGCCAAGGCGCCGGCAACGCTCCTATTTTATAAAGAAGGGTGTGATTCAGTGAGAAGTCACTTTAAACGATTTAGACGCATCTTGGCAATCTGAAAATATTTTTCGCCGGTAAAAGGTGTCACGTATTAATCTAAGATGCACTGTGAAACATATCTACTGCTAATCTTAAGATATTTTGAACTGATTGGTGTATCTTGTTTTTCAGCTACCGCCAGAACATAAAATCTCTCGCTGAGATCATATTGGACGAACCAATGACAGGAGTAGAAAAAGTAGTTTGGTGGTCCGAATACGTCATCAGACATAAAGGTGCCAAACACCTTAGGAATCCTGTTTTGGACATACCACTATACCAATACTTCATGCTTGACATAATTGCATTTTTCGTTTCAGCAATTGTACTATTGCTAGCGTTAGTCGTGGTAGCATTTAGAATTCTTAAAAAGTGTATGGTTCTTACAGTTGACTATGCTAAATATAAAAAAGAATAATTTAGATTCGACTGTGTTATTTTTCTTCATTCATCTCTTCCTTCTTACTATTCTTTCTCTACATTTTATTGCACCTTCTGTCAGGCCTCAAAACTTAGTCTGGAGCCAAGCTACTGTGGCCTCTCCAATAATGTAAAATAATGATAAAAATTCTGACCTTGACGCATACCTTTTTTTTGTTTTTTTTTCGCGCGTTGTAAGTAGATAATATTAATTGAACACCTTGTTTTCCAATCATATATCACCATTATTCTCAAAACTGTTGCAATTCGTTTATAAGATATTTGCTATTGGCTTGACAAACCTTATTATTTCAAAGATGTAGGTATCATGAACCCTCTAAAAAAAGTATAGGTACTCGTATATCTCAAATACGAGATGAATAGCGATTTCACAGATCCTCAACAAAATAGCATGGAATTAAAAAATTACGTCAAGTGACTTCACTCAGTATACTTCCCACACATACTAATATTTTGGAAGGTCCCGGGTTCGGTTTCCGTCAGAGGCAGAAGGTGGCAATCCTCACCTGAGCCTCCACTGTTGGCTTCTGATTAACAGGGTGGCGCAAAGCTTACACAAAACATGAGCCGATGACACTAGACTAAAAAAAGGGATAATTTAGATTGGACTGTCATTCTTTGTTACCTACATCCCTTTCTCCAGACATTCCTCTCTTTCGTCCAACTCTTCGTCTACATCTTGTTATAGTAAACAGTGTTTATTGTGTTCTTGGAAACCGAGATAGACCTTTTCTGCAG
Organism: Callosobruchus maculatus; assembly: GCA_951848785.1. Classification (NCBI taxonomy): domain Eukaryota; kingdom Metazoa; phylum Arthropoda; class Insecta; order Coleoptera; family Chrysomelidae; genus Callosobruchus; species Callosobruchus maculatus. Next base: position 1,099,351 of record CATOUR010000113.1, read on the forward strand.
CCTCATAACGTAGTCTGAAGGCCACACTATGGTAGCGTCTCATGAAACTGGCGATTAAAATTCCGATCTTGACTCATCATCCTTTAGGTTTCTCGCTCGTTATAAATACAAAAATACAAAATACAAAAATGTATTTATTTAGTATAAGCATATAAATACATTGGACAGCCACATAAGGGTCGCAGCCCTTGTTTGCGATTATGACAGAAAAATAATAGAAAAGAAAAAGTATAAATACTGATACGAACTAGTGCAGCACCACTGAACCCATAAATATAACATACATTCAATATATACAATCCTATAAACAAAACATCTATAGAAACATACTCACATTGATCCCATCAGGAGCAGTCCAGTACCAAACTAAAAGCATTGCTTGTCTTGTTAACACTGTAACGTTATGTCTGACGAAACCACCAATGTGAGACTGCTATCTCAGATTTAATAATTACGAAAAAATATAATAAGCTGAACCAACGAACATAAGCTCATTACCTAATATTACAAATCGACGGTATACAATGCTCACAACAGCATGTGGCTAATGACCATCTGGTCGGTACCTCAAATGAACAAAAAAAAGCTGAATACTATTCCATTATTCAAGCAGCAGACATGGTGAAGACGGTGTTAATACCTACGAGCCTGTGTATTTCTTTCCTAGTTTTTGTTTTTATACATTTCTTTGAGCTACTTTTATACATTGATTTTGAATTCAATTGTTTAATTTCATCTGGCAGGAGATTAATAATATTACTAAAATTCATTGTTTTCTAATAATTTATCACCATTATTTATTAGACCTTTGCAATACGTTTATCGCGTATACCATTCTCCGCCACCATCCCAATTTCACCCTTGTACCTGACGAGACTGTAGTAGATAGACATCTGTTATTGGATAAGTCTGCAATGAACACCTCTGAGAATCTTTTAGCGAAGTTGCAAATACGTTGCGGCGGCGGTCCGGGGGGAACATTGAGCGAAGTTTGTTTAAAGAATTGTGCTGCCACTCCTCGTCAGGCTAACCACAGAAACCGTCCTTCGCAGCAACTTCGCACTGACGACAGGCCCGAAGGCTAGAGAAACTTGTTCAGAGCCGACTTTACGAATATACGAGGTCTTGCCTCCAACATTAACTCTGTCCATCAACACCTTCCGGAAGAGAAGCCACACATTCTGGCACTTACGGAAACTCAAGTTGGCTCTTCAACAATGGATAATTGCTTCAGGTACCCCGGATATGACTTATATACCCGATTTAGATGTCGGTTTGGCGTATGCGTGTACGTTAAATCTGGACTTTCGTCTGATCAAAAAGAAGAGCTCCAACTGGAAGGATTTGACATCATATTATATCCTTCCAAAATAGTTCCAAATTCATATGCTGCAATTTATAGCTTATCAAGTAGTAACGACAGCAAAGAGCTCTTCTAGAAAGAATTTGCTTGTCTGCTGGAACTACTACTCCATCAATTTATACAGTGAAAGTAACCGCTCCACTAGTATCGTCCGACCATAACACCGTCTCAACGCTATGCAGGATGCATTCTCCAGATCACCACCATACAAAGCCTCGCCGAGTCCGGCATTACGGATCAGCAAAGTGGGACGACCTAAGACCAAAAAGTAGCAGAGGTAATAATATCCGGCATGGAAGCTTATATTCCTAATGTCGCCAAGCGTCCCTCCAAAAACAAGCCATGATTTAATTAGCTTTGTAAGATGCAGTTACCTCTAAAACCAACATTACAAAGATTGGAGGAAAAATCCAAATGCCGAGAAACACCGCGATTTTATCGATGCCAGAAGGAGCAGAACCAAAAAATTAAGAACAAGCTCCTATCATGGCCTAGCTCATCCAGAACATTTTGGTCTGTAGCTAAGGCTGTTAGAACTTTTCCCATTCGTCGATACCACCCTTGACCAGAGCCAACAAGCCAATCGCTTCTACTTCTAAAGAAAAAGCAGACATCTTTGGGAGGCTTTTCGCAGCCAATTCTACTGTAGACTTCCAAGAAAGTACTCCAACCACCACCATCAACGTGAACTCGAGAATGGCAGAGGTCAAATTTCAACATCGAGATGTAAAAAGCACCCTGCAAAAACTAAACACGAAGAAAACTGCTGGTCCTGATTAAATTCCAGCCATTGACCTTAAACGCTGTGCCGCTAATGTTGCACCTATTCTTCAAACTATCGAGTCAGCGAAGCGTGTTTCGTGCTTCATAGAAAATTGGATGAGTGCAACCCATCCCTAAAGGGCAAGAAAACCGATCCCACCAACTACAGACCTGTGGCTTTTCTCAGCATCATGTCTAACGTTATGGAGGCTGGCATTAACACACAGTTTCTGAAATACCTGAACAACAATAACATTATAAATGGTCGCCAGTACGGCTTATGTATGCACAGATCTACGGGTTACCTACTTACCTACGTCACTCACTTGTGGAACAGAGCAATTGAAAATCATGGCGAATCCCGTGTTGTTGCTCTTGACATATCGAAAGCCTTCGACAGAGTGTGGCCTGCGCCAGTAGCTGAATATCTTTTTGAACGACCGATCTCTGTTTGTTGTAGTCGAAGGCTGTCCATCAGAAGTATTTTCAATAAACGCCTGTTCTATCCCCTTCACTGCTTCTGTTGTACATCAACGAGCTGCTGGAAATAATATCCAATCCAATCTACAGCTTTGCAGACGACAGTACATTAATATCGTGCATGGAAACAGGCAAGCCACTATCATCCCAGGACACGGTACGTCGGCGACAGCAGCATGCCTCACAGATCAACGAAGATATCAAAACAATTGTCGAGTGGGGATCAGCAAATAAAATACAGTTCAACGTACTAAAAACTCAGGCAGCAACACTTACAAAAAAGTCTCACGATGGCTTACCAACCGTGGGAATGGAGGGCCACCCCATAGTCAACTCACCTCCTGTCAAGCTTTTGGGGATCAATATCATATCCTGGCACGACCATGTCGTCAATATTGCTAAAACGGCATCTCAGAAGCTTGGAGTTTTGTTCTGCTGTAGGAAGCTGTATACACCAGAGCAACTACTGCTGCTCTACTAGGCACAGATCCAACCATCGCTCGAGTGTTGCTCCCATGTGTGGGGATGCGCTTCGAAGCACTCTCTGAAGCTTCTGGACACTATCTAGAAGAGAGCAAATAGATTTATCGGTACGATTAAGCTCACAAAGGACCTCCACAGCCTGAAATATCGAAGAAGGGTGGCTGATTTTTCCCTGTTTTACAGATTCCATCACGCAAGATGTTCGAGTGAGTTCTCCCAGACAATAACAGGCTGTACGAATGAGGAACACTAGAGAAGCTCTGCGAGGTCATCCTTACCAGGTCGAGGTCCCTACTCCCGAACCAGTCTCCTCCAGCATTCCTTCTTTTGGAGAACCTCGACGCTGTGGATTGAGCTGCTGGGGAATTTGTTTCTCGATGGCTACAATCTGCAGCGTTTCAAATCTAACGTGCACCAACACTTATCGTCTCGCAGCGCTTCTACAGCGCCATAGGCCTTCAGTCTTTGCGGGAGGTTGGCCATAAAAAAAGCACGTAACCGAGGGTGGGGCTTGAAGTGCTTCAGGCCTCACCCACCAGAAATCACTTGTTTAGGTATTTTCTCCCATTTACATGGTAAAGGCGCTGTTTAATCAACGCTGCTTAGGCTGAAGAAAACTGCAGATTACAATGTGTTTCTGGAACACATTTTTTAGAAATTTATATTCGTAGGTCTGGGAGCCTACAAAGCACGATGCACATAGAGTGTTTATTTGAAAACTTCTCACCACGGATTTGGTACCGAGTAACAGCTCGTTTCCAAGGTATGTCTATGTCCTTTATTCTAACGTTTGATTTTTAAAAATCAGTAGATTTGTTTTAGAGAAAATGAGAAAAATATTTATCTTCTTAATTTGTTCAGGTAGAATACAAAACACACGACATACATAACTTTTTATTGCAATAAGTGTTCAAAATGTTGCGCGCTATTGACCAAACGATCACATACCTAGGCGATATTCAAATTGCTGCTCGTTCAGCATATTTTTTTATTGCAGATTCTAAAAGAGCGTGTTGACTTTAGTAGCTGTGCAAAATTTCAGAATTTTCTGAGCTCGATTTCATATTCTAATGAATTATCAAAGTGCTTCAAATTGAAAACGCGCGGAACTTGCGAGTGTGCGACGGTGACGTCACTGTACCTCTCCCACCCGCGCGGCGCGGCGCGGCATCTTGGCCACGATTCGAACGAGTATTCGGTAAATAATAACGCTGCAGCGCATGCTACTTGCTATGCAAGCTTTGTGAACTGCATACGCGTCTATTGGATACTATTTAGTTGTTTCATCGACACTGAATACTTACCAACCTATTCGAATTCGTTGATACTGAAAAGGAAGAACAGAGGAAGAAAAATTATAAATATTGCATAGTTCCCCAATGTGTTTGCCACGAAATATAAACTGGGCAGAGAGCTATGCATATGGACGAATTTGTGAGCGATAAGTCAACAAAGTATTGCTGTGAGGACAATTTTAATATGAGTATTTTTATAACTACGTTAATTGTATTACTATCAAGAAACCGCCCGGTTATGAAATCGGAAAGGATGTGTATTGTGGGATTACGTTTGAAATAAAAAAAAGGTATTGTGTATTGCAAGCAATTGTGCATGCCCTTCTAAAGGTATATTGATGTCAGTTGTTAGCAGATTCTGCTGGTACTGGTATACTGAAAGATAAAAGAGATACAAGTAGATTTTTTTAATCCAAATACTAACCTAATCATATAAGAATTATAAAAGTATTGGAAAAATCTATGCTCATTGATGTGTGGAACATGTGAAAGGCTATTTTAAGTCCTTTGATGACCCAAAATTCATATGTATTTTAATTACGTAGAAAAAATTATTTTATATTATATTATATAGTTCTTGTGTCTCGCTTTTCTGTATTTCGGGTAGAAAATCGTGGATATTTAGCTTATAAAATATCCATACTTGAAATGTGTATCTCAGTCCTGTATATTTTGTTTAAGTTTGAGGAAGATGTTGAAAATTACATGTGTTACAAACTATTGAAAAATGTAAAACTTGAGATGAAACCGGAGCACATTTTTGATTGTCAAAAAGACTGACAAGCCTTACACGCTAAAGATCTTCGGAATGTTAAGACAACGAAAATGAGATTTAGATGAACCTAGTACCAGCACAAAAAGAACTCGATGTTCGTCACCAAGCAGCGAATCTAGCACCAATGTTTCGCAAGTAGAACTAGAATGTACTAAAGACAACGCGAGAGGGAACGTTGTCAATATAAAGGCCAAAGTTAGATGTTGCCTGCAATATACTAAGCAGCCACTAAGGGAAAGCGGAAACAAATGCCACTAAAACATATTCCAAAAAAATTATTACTCCCCAATTAGTGGTTCGAGTTCGGATTATTGCAAGGAACTTGCAGAAAAGCGGACTGCTTCTCTTATAGAAAATAATCCGAAAATGTATATTGGGATACCCAGTCACTCATTATTTATAATTCATATGCTTGCTTGCTACAAAGTGCCAGTTAACAAAAATCGAAATATTTGTAACTTTGAAAAAATTAAACTTAATCTTCCATATAAAATTATAGCGGAGGATTTCTGTATATCGGCTGCAACGGTTTGCTCAATAATTAAAAAAACCGTTCCAAATTAGTCGAACATTTAAGATCATTTACTCTATCGGAAATCAAAAAATGCTTACCGATACCATTTCGAGCAAGATTCGAAAATAATCGATTGTTTCGAAATGTCATCTAAAAACCAAGAAACCCAATCCTGCAGTCATTCTCCTGGTCAGAATATAAAAAAAAAGCAATACTATCAAATATCTTATAGCTTTTACTCCTGATGAGCTTATTTTCTACATATCTAGAGGTTTTGGTGGCAGAACTACCGATAAAATGATTTTGGAAGAATCTGGATTTTTGAATGTGTTAGAACAAACCACCCGATCAAACAAAAGATAGCGTCAACCAAAGCACTAAACTTATAGTTGAACATATTACAAACGTATGCTTGCCGCTGTTGTTGTACAGCCGCCAGCCTGTCTGGGCTCGCCGACCGACGCGGTGACGTCACAGCGATGAATTTTGAGTGCCTGAAATATTTTAATCTTTGAAGGCGCGTGACTTTCAATTCTTATTCAATTGAGTTGAAATTTTTTTGTATGTTATATGTAAGCAATACTTCATGAAAATGTGCATAAATATGGTTATTGGCATTTCACTGAACGACCCTATTGCAAGAACAGTGGGAACTATTCTAATTTATGGTGCCAAAATAAATGTGCCCGGCAAACTGCGGCTACGTGTAACGCCAGACATCCGGGCAGATAACTTCGCATAGGTATGTTTTGGCCCTTTGGACGAAATTTAGTCAAACTGGAGCTATAACAACTAAAAGACATAGAGTTTAGGATGAAGCCGCTTAAAACTTGCAGTTTTGGGTCATTTGGACATAAATTCTAATACATCGTTACGCAACATTGTGGATGCGACTGATATGTCACTTGGCTCTAAATATAACAGTTACTCAACTTCGTGGTTTCATCCATTCAAGATGAAAATAGTGCAGGAGTTAAGCGGAGATGATTTCGATCGGCGAGTTGAGTTTTGTGAATAAATGTCTACAGCTATTCATATACCATATTCCTGTAAAAAATATCTGCCTCACTGATGAATGCACATTTTATCTAACTGGACTTGTTAAAATAAGCATAACTGCAGGTATTAGAGCAATGAAAATCTTCATGCTTTTGTAGAACGCCATATCCAGTACCCCCAAAAAATTAATGTCTGTGCAGGCATTTTAAGAAATAAAGTAATTGGGCCATTGTTTATTAATGGAAATTCAATGGAGACATTTGTTTGTGTATGTCGGGAAATAGCCTCAATCCGCTTATCACTGAACGACTGAACCCATTGAAAACCAAATATACATACTTATATTTTGCTATAAAGTACTTGAATTCCATTATAATTATTTTTGTTATCAAAAGGGAGGTATTTACATCTAGGTTAGATTACACTAGTCTAACTGAATTTATTGTGCAACCTCTTTAAAAAATATTTTACAAGCAATATCCAAATTGTCTATGCTTCCTGAACGCACTTTATTATAAGTACTGCTTGTATATGTGTCATATTAAACAGAAGATATAAAACTATATTATCCTTAAAGCGCCAAAAACTGTACCCGCTATCCTATTTAGAGAATCCTGACCATAAAGAAAACTTTTAAAGGTATTCAGTATTATACTTGATTCTCCCAACAGAAAAATCTCATACAAAGACACGCATTCTGTACGTGATTAAACGCGGCGAAGCGTTATCTCTCTAAAACAGGTACCGATTACAGGTGCGGCTTAAGATATCACTTGATAATAATTATATCTGATTATCCGTTGAAAAGTTGGAAATTGACAAGAAATGAAAAATACTTATATATTGGCACAGAATATATATATCCAACATTAATACGAAATAGAAACACAATTTGCGTTCATCAAACAGTACTATAATTATAATATTACCTCCTCGCCACAGAGGTTATGGATACGATAGCGTGACTGGATGCCAGCAGTTATTTCAAAAATGGTTTACATGTTATTTTAGGATTTCTTCACATATATATGTAGTCATCAAGTTGTCCATATTATCTATTAGACAAAACAAAATATCTAAGATACAAGAAAATCGGAAAGGGAATCTACTTAACTGCAAAAAATTAGTGAAAAACCTGGCATGCAACTTCATCATAGGTAAAAGTGAACATTTATATCACTGCCGGAACTTAATTGCTCTGACAAAGAGAAATTAATCATTAATACTGACTTGCCGGAAGCCCAGGAAAAAAAGGAAGCCGCAATAACAAAGGGCTTTTGTTTGTTTTTATTTCTCACGCCGGCGCCGATAGGCGACGGAAGTATTAGAATCGATTGCAGTATACTTTTTCCATAATCTGCCATCGTAGTGATATCGTGTCAAAATTTCATCACAATCAAGACGGTAGTTTCCAAGTTATAGATTACAGATGGCATGCTGTCTGGTTGGAATAGGCGGAACTGCTTTATTTTTAGCAATATAGTTCACTGACAGCGGAGTAATGATCGAAAAACAAAAAAATCCAGAATTGCATCATCAATGTGGACGGAAGCAGATCATTTTGAATATGTACAAAAACCAAAAGCACGAAAATTTCTATTTAGTGTTTGAAGGAGTTGTATGGAAGGTTGGCAATATTTCAGGAGTGAGTTTAGGACAAGATTTTGGCTCTGATAATGAATGATCCTGTATACACTTGATCGACTCACACCTGAAATTTCAGCTACCTTCAATCACTAAATCGGCATTTTGTTGCATTTGGTTTTAACAAATATTTAAAATGATTTGCTTCGCAACAGCACTGAGATGCAGTCTTTAGGCCCCTTTTTTTCTGGCGGTGTAAAGCTGATATCATCGATCTCTCTAGCTGTGTCTGTGTCAGACATCTCAGTATATAACAAATTCAAATATTTGCGCTAATAATAATTAAATTTATTTCGATGCACGATGGATCGCTGTATGGAAAACACTAAACAAGTCCACCCCTGTTTAAGCGGCGGCGGCGCGGCGCGCCGTGCGTTTAACGGCTGTCTCACTCACACTTGCTTGCAATTTTATTGGCTGTCTAGAGAGGCTCGACCAATTAGGGCCAATAGGGTTAGCGGTTATCATTCAAACAGTATGAATGCCGTATGACGACCTACCTATCACGCATTGATCATTGTTTATACTCACTTTTTCTGTTGGGTGAATCTAGTATAATTTGTTACGCCCTCGGAATAGAATGCGCGATTCTTTTGGAACACCCTGTATTTGTATTACCTAGAACGGGACTTTATAATAGTCAACTGCTAATTTGGAAAAAATCCTTGGTGGCCAAAGATAACAGACTTTTTGTTAAACACGATTCAGTAGCGATCATTGTCAACAAGCATAAGGAGGACAAAGTTGTTATCGTGTAGACATTATGCTGCTGATAACTTTTTTCAATTTGATAGCTCTTACAAGTAGTGCACGGATTCTAGGAATCATACCAACACCATCTTTCAGTCACCAGATCGTATTTTGGCCAATATGGAAACAGCTTTCTTTAAGAGGCCACAATGTAAGTACATAGTCCATAAAACTGCTGAAACGTTATCTGCCCTTTTCAAAAAGAATAAAATTTGCTTTAAATAAATTCCTTTAGGCCAAGGTGTGTGCACATATGCCTAATATACTTAAAACTGGTTAAATAAATATTTAACACAAGTTTATATTAGGAAATAACATAAAAAATTTTACAAAATAATAAAATGGAATCACTGCGTGAATAATAATTAAAAATACATGGTTGTGTATTAATTATGTATTTTATTTATCTGTAATGAATAAACAAGTTCAAAGCTGACTGAAACCATATAATATCGAAATAACTGACAGGCTACCAAATACAACCGACAGATATTTCAACAATTTTAAACCAAAAGCCGAATAACGCAGTATGACAAGTACGGTTTACTAAATTGATTGCACAAACTGTAATGGAGTGTATATTGAAGAAACAAATCAATATATAAAAGCATGAGAAATAACCGCAAATGCGACACATAGAGTAGAATAGAAGGAAGTTTTCTCATCACTTTCGAATTGAACAAAATCATGTTTGTAAATGAATATCCAGGCTTTATGCAGGAAGTGAAGTGGGGTAGAGGAACAGCTAAGCAAGTTATCTTTGACTGTCCTGCCTTGAGTGAAATCAGGAACTCCTATCTGAACATAGGCCAGGAGGGAGAAAAAGTCTGCGGTATAGAGCGCGGACTTGAGAATCCAAGAAACACTTATTCTCGTGTTAGCGCTAGCTGAAGTATGTGTTTCTAAAATAAAATGAAGGGAGGTAAGTCCGAAGGTCGCCTATTTATGCTGTTGACGGCCGACCGCCGCAAAGACGACTTCCAACGACGATAGAACAACAAACGGCCCGGCTCCATTGCTCCGTTACGCTGCGTCTCGGAACGGAGCAGCGCATGGTAGACTTTACCGGCGCGTCGGCAACGGGCGATGTCGTAGCAGTGCATGGCGCGCGACGATGCCAGATGTAACATAATTATAGAATTGTAGCATATTATTTTTCTAAAAAACGCACTCGGATCATGTACTGTACCACGATTGATAATTGTAACATAAGTTCAGGTCTTTCATGAATTGTGTTGATACAAATATGTAGGTATGTCATCAGTGGCAGTGGCAGTCGGGGCTAGTGCCCATGGCGTCATATATTCTAGGGCGGCAAAATTTAAAAAGTGGGAAAAAACTCTAGCGTTATCAAAGTTGCACAATATAATTATTTTTTTATTCAATGGATAATTTTAAAAAAAAATTGAAATTTTGTAAATTATAATGTTAGCACTTTAAGTGAAAATTAAGGATCAAAATAATGTATTTGTTTTATTGAAGATTTGAAATTATAATATTTGATTTTATTATTTTGTGGAATTAATGAAGTTGAGTAATAGTATTTTCGAAAAAAAAAATTAAATATTTTTGTATTTTGGGAAAAACTTTGATACAATGCAATGAGAATTCCAAAAGTCAGACATTTGTGCCTGTTTAAAAGTGCATGTAATACAAGGTATAAGTCGTCCTTAGTGCAAAATATATGATTCTTAGAGCAAAACAAATATTTTGTATGTTAGTGAATTATGAATAATAATTTTTTTGCAATAAATTAGTTATTGTATTGTGTAAAGCTTTCACGGCCATAGCCCGATCAACTGTTGGTTTGTGGGCTGTTCGGCTGTCATCGGCAGGCTCCGCCGCCTTGGCTTCGAGTTACTCGCAACAAACCTTTTCATTTTATACCTATATTGCAGAAACGCATTAATAATAATTATTCCGACATCTAGGATGGTCCGCCATATTGTATCTAGAACGACGTCGCATTATTTTTCAAGTTACTCGCAACAAGCCCTTTCATTTGACATTCATATTGTAGAAGTGCATAGGAAAAACTATTCCTCCATGTTGAATGTACCGCCATATTGAATTTAGGATGACGTCACAAGCCCTTTCATTCGATACCCACTTTGTCGAAAGGCATTGAAGATAACTATACTGTCATATTGGATGTTCCGCTACATTCGATTTAGAATGACATCACATTACTCTTTGAGTTACTCTCGACAAGCCCTTTCATTTGATACCCATCTTTTAGAAGTGCCATATTTGAGTTAGAATAACGTCACGTTATTTTTCGAGCTGCTCTTAACAAGCCCTTTGATTTGATACCATTGATGTAAAAATGCGTTGAAAATAACTATTCCGCCATGTTCAATATCTAAATATGTTTTGTTTATTAAACACCCTGAATAAAGGCATTTTTTTAAAATGCAGCCCAACTCGACATACATACATACACTCCCATAGTTATTTTTCTGAAAAAGATATCATTCGGTTCTTATTTTCACTCAGATGCTACTCAATAGCAATAGTCAAAAAAAAGGGTGAAAAAATTTCAAATTATCTGAATCGTTCGCAATAGATCAAATTACAAGTGTATAGTAGCGGCAACCCTGCCGGCCCAGCAGCGTATCACCTTGCTCCCCACTTCGGCTCTCGCACGTCAATCCGTTAAAAATGCGCATCCAGCAACGCAGACCGCAATGGAGCCACATCTCCGAGCGCAACGCAACGGAGCAGTGAAGCCACCCGGAAACTGTCGTCGTTGATGATTTCGCACCGAGGGGAGCCGAAAGCGACCGACCGGTGGCCTATTGATAGTATGGCGGTACCTTTAAACTTAAGTCTCGTTTTGTTGCGATAGTTGCTGTCATGATAGCAACTATCACAAAAAATGTCACCGATTAAGACAATGTGATAGTCGCTATCGCACTGTCGCGACACTATCTCGTTTGACGAGATAGTTGTTAGTACTCTCAGGATAGTTTCTGAAGTATCACATAGACTATCACCATGCATACAATAACATGATAACTCATTTGACTTGTTTGGTACCAATTTCTGTTGTCCTGTTTATATTTGGCATAAAAGATGTCTGAAAGATTTGATGTTTTAAGGTGTCTAGAGGGATATCAAAGGTTTGCATGTTTATGGGGGAAAAATCGGCAGATCTCATGAATCTAGTGAAGAGGAAGCTTATTGCTCTGCGAGTTCTGTGTTCTGTACTCACTACTATCGCAATACCCTTCAACGTGTATACATTCGGCTTTCATGACACGGGCTGCTATCATGGTAGTACTTACTATCACCATTAAAATGAGACAGTAGTGATTCAAAAAGCAAACTGAAGCAGGAATCTTGCGCTAGGACAATCCTGTGGCGTTGTTTTGATTTGACATTTGAAGAATGTATTATTTATAATTGTGAGTTTCTTTGCACATTAAAAAACTTTTTTGAAAAAGTTGCTCTGAATTGTCGTTCACTAAGGTCTTAGCTATCACCTTCTGAAATTTTATGTATATAGTTTGTAAAACAAGTGAGTCGTGCGTTTACTAGCGAATCCGTGTTTTACATGGCAAATACATACTGTTACAAGTCTTTAGTCCGATGGGGCAAGGAAACACTTGGTACGGATTTCACTATTTATTTTCAATAACTATGTACACTACGCCTAGCCTAATACTTAACAGTCTAATTTATCTACAGTCACTACACTAATTTATATTGGTCCTACACTTCACTAATTTATGTCACAGTTCATTTATTTCGCGCGCGCCACTGGAACGTCGTCGCGTATTACTACCGCTGCACTGCATTGACTGTCACTGAACCCGTATCCCGTGCGACGGCGCTTTTATATTAGGCGGCGCCATCTCTGGAACATTCGCGACAGCTCGCGATCATAGCAGAAGGAACTTTTCTAGACTTCGCGTAGATATACTCGGCCGTCCAGGGCCGGACTGGCACAATACGTATAAATGTGTGTACCCTGGCCGCTTAAGGCTGAGCGGCAACCTACGGTAACTGACCCCCTCACTACCTAAAAAAATCTAGACTTTTATACCACTGCTTCACAGGAACGTACTTTTTGTACTACATTCTCCTAAAAACATGCAGCGACCATATTCTCAATTAAAAAAAAATGTTTCGCACACAAAAAGGTGGATGCAATGTAAACTATCCTCTAACTGTAGGTCTGTTAGTATTGCTTTTCTTCGTAGAAATGTTATAACAGATCCACTTTATTTTTTTTCAATTACTTTATTTTCTGAAGGTATATTTAAAATCATTTTCCACATTTTACGTGTATTAGTATATTTTCTGCATTTGTCCAATGCTTCATCTTAACTACTGGCTCTATCCCATATTTACGTTGAATGTGGTGGAAATATCCCAGATCTGTAGAGGGGAGAAGGGGGGTAGTAGTTGTTTCGGCAATGACTACCCCTCTTCTACCCTCTACAGATCTGGGATTTTTCTGAATTTGTATATGGCTTTGCATAAATTCATTATATATGGTAAATTTTATTCTATCTAATCTATCTAATGATGGTTTAAAGATAATAATCTTAAATGAACTTTCTTTCAATCACTAACTGAAATCAATGAAAAAAAGCGGCATTGTTCGGTAAGCCTCCGCCACACGGCTCGCAAACTTCCTCGACGAAATAAGTCGAGTACCTACGAGAAGGATCACCACACTACTCAACTTCAGTAGGAGCTCTGCTCCACCTCTGCTCGACTCGGCAGACAAAAAACTAACCTTGTTTTGACTTAACGAAGTCAGCTGACAATGGCGAAATGGATGATAATGTGCAAGATTATTTATTTAGCGTATGGCGCAACACATGGTAAATTCATAAAATATGTACAAGTCAGTATGTAAATAAGACATTACAATGCATGAATAACAAACAAACATAAGTAGATATAATACTGTTATATTAAAAGGTCTAGTCCAGCTATCCATTCAAGACTTGATTGTGTGGTGTGGAAGAAGTCTCTCTAATCGCCTTGATATGCCCTCAGTTCACACTCTGTCACTATGTGGCCAATTGTTTGGTTGGGGGCGCCGCAGTCGCAGCCTGGGTTGGGTCGTTTTCCCCATTTATGGAGGTTATGGACACATACACCGTGTCCTGTTCTGATCCGGTTTAGGGTCTTCCATATATGTCGTGGTTGGTCGAAGCCATCGGGTTTTACGACTGAGTCTATGAGTTTCCGTACATCGGGTGGGGCATTCTCAGTCCAGAGGGTCTGCCATTCGGAGTTGATGCTGAAGTTGTTGGCTGCTAGTTGTTGTGCTGATAATACTGGAGGTTTCCTAGATAGCTGCACTTCAATATGTGCCTTATTTTCACCACAAACAGGTTTATATTTTCGACGGGTAAATCTGAGCAGTGCCTTCCGCAAGGGCTGAGAGCCTATGGCGCTGTAGAGGCGCTAAGTATTGGTACACGTTACATTTTTAATGCTGCAGGTTGTAGCCGCCGGTAAATAAATTCCATGGAAGCTCATTTTACAACGTCGAAGTGCTCCAAAGGAAGGAATGCTGAAGGAGGCTGGTTCGAAGAGTAGGGTTCTCGTCCTGGTAAGGATGAGCTCGCAGAGCCTCTCTAGTGTTGCTCGTTCGGACAGCCTCAGCTTTTACAGAATCTGTAAAACAGGAATCGGTCAGCCCCCCTTCTTCGATGTTCCAGGATGTGGAGGTCCTTTGTGAGGTTAGGCGTATCGATTAGTCTAATAATAATTGCTCGATTCTGGATAGTATCTAGAAGCTTTGGAGAGTGCTACGGAGCGCATCCCCACACATGAGAGCATGGGAGCAATACTCCAGCGTTGGTCGGATCTAAAGCTGCAGTAGCTGCTCTGGTGTATACAGCTTCCTACAGCGGAACAAAACTTCAAGCTCCTGGGATGCCATTTTAGCTATACTGATGACGTGGTCGTACCAGGATATGTTATTTTTGTTGTTGATCCCCAAAAGCTCGACGAAAGGTGGCTCGACTATTGGGCGACTCTCCGTTTCCACAGTTGGTAAGCCAACGTGAGACTTCTTTGTCAGTGTTGTTGCCTGAGTAGTCCGAAGCGACCATCCACACCCTCTTACTTGACTAATTTTGAGTAACTTCGCGAGTGCGAGTAGTGTGGATGTGCTTATAGTATGCTACAGTATTTCACTAAAGAATTTCTTTCAGGTCACGCTTATAACAGCCAATCCCATAAACGACCCCAAGCTGACAAATCTAACGGAAATAAGCATTCACGGAGCACATGAAATATGGAATCCTATATTTGAAAATATCAAGTTGTTGCATAATCCGTTCAAAATACAGCAAACAATTGATCCTACACTAGAAGCTATGCAACAGAAATTTATATTAGTAAATGAGGAAGTTAGAAGTCTGGTGAATAATGAAACAACCTTCGACTTAGTGATGGTTGAGGTTGTGTTTCCTCAACTGTTAATTTTTGGAGAACTGTTTAAATGCCCAACAGTACTGATGAGTTCCTTTCCAGGTCAATTTCATATTCACGGGGCACTTGGCAATTCTATACATCCAGTAGTTTATCCTAGCTTGCGTTTTCCTTTTTTCAGAGATCTCAGTTTTAAAGAACGTTTGGTTAGCACTGCATACTTTTTGGACCATTTGTTAAGACATGTCCCACAAAAGTATACAAGGAACACTGCGATATTGAGGAAATATTTTGGCGAGAATGTACCGGATGTTGCCCAGCTGCTAGACAAGGTTGAAATGGCTTTTTTTAATGTTCATCCTGCCTTAAACGGACCCATGTTGGTAGGACCAAACACCATATTTTTTGGTGGTATGGTGCATTTAAAGGATCCTAAACCTTTACCCAAGGTATGTACCTCATAAGTTACATATCTGACCTCTGCTGTTTTTGTTGTTTTGATGGTAGGTATATTCTATTCCAGAAAATTATCCGTGCCCAAAATACTCGCTTCTCTGAATTTGATGAGTTAAGTTTTTTATCTGAGAGGTTCTAGCATGTTTTTGATATTGTAGACACACTATGTAAATTTGCAGGATCTAGAGCAGTTTCTAAATAGATCTGTTGAAGGCGTGGTTTACTTCTCTTTAGGAAGTAATGTGAAGAGTGCATTTCTTGGACAGGACAAATTTCAAACTATAGCGCAGGCATTAGGTGAATTACCATATAAGGTACTTTGGAAATTTGAGTCAGACAATATACCCAACACTCCTAAAAATATTAAGTTTGTCAAGTGGAGTCCTCAACAAGATGTTTTAAGTAAGTAGTTATTAATGCAGTCTCTCTTTAAAATCATGTATTACCATTTAATTTCCTTTTCTCAGCCTTGAAATGAGCAACATGGAACAATGATGATACAGTCACTGTTGTACAATATACATATTATTTAATGATCGGGAAGCACTAGTTCAATGAACATTTAATCAGAAATCTTTGCATATTCGTAGTCATTGTTGAAAAAATTCCCAATGATAAATCATCAATAATTAAAAAAAAATAAACATTCTGGAAGTCATAACCTATGAGTCACTTTCATAGCTGGTTAAGTATGTCGAGCCTATTGACTACAACATCATTGATTTGGCCATTGTT
The DNA here is from genome assembly GCA_951848785.1 of Callosobruchus maculatus. Lineage (NCBI taxonomy): Eukaryota > Metazoa > Arthropoda > Insecta > Coleoptera > Chrysomelidae > Callosobruchus > Callosobruchus maculatus. The sequence goes on from CATOUR010000113.1 coordinate 1,116,009, forward strand.
CTCATAATTATGTGAATGTAGAAATATTTTAAAATTTCTAACAAATGCTCTTAAGTACATCTATTTTGCGATAATTATATACAGAACCTCTGATCCCTGTGAATATATATTTTTGCAATCTAGTTGCTAAGTGCTCTTACTTGGTGATGCTTTATGACTTAACGCAACATTAAATATTAAAGATAATTGCAGTAGTACAACTCAGGTATTATAGTCTTTACCTAAATAATTCTCCCTTACAATACAAATGAAGCAAGAACGGAATTTCACCGTACGCTTTTGAAAGTGATTCGTTTCTTGATACCAAAATAAGATTCAACAAACTGACACGAAAGCCTCTTTCTCTGATTAAACATTACATTAGTTTAAGATTTTGACTGGTTTTGTAGGGCATCCTAATGTAAGGGCCTTCGTAACTCAAGGGGGTTTACAGTCGCTGGAAGAGGCAATTTACTTCCATGTTCCAATAGTGCTCCTGCCTTTCTTTGGCGATCAAGTACAGAACGCGAAAAAGGCAGAACATAAGAAAATTGGAAAAGCTATTTACCACATGCAAAACGGTTTACACAAAGATGAGTTGAAGAATGCTATAATGGAAGTTGTTGAGGATCCTAGGTAACTAGCAGTTCTCTCTCACTTTGCTTTCCAATCTGATCACCCAGTACCATGCTGTGAGATGAGTGTATGCCGGAAAACTCTTAATCTGCTAATAACTTTTAACTTGCTTGAACAATTTTTATAGAAGTTGTAACATATTATGCACTGTAAAACATATTTACTGATAATCTTAAAATATTTCGAACTAATCGGTGCATTCTGTTTCCCAGCTACCGCCAGAACATGAAATCTCTCGCAGGGATTATAATGGATGAACCAATGACAGGAGTAGAAAAAGTGGTTTGGTGGTCCGAATACGTCATCAGACATAAAGGTGCTAAACATCTCAGGAATCCTGTTTTGGACATACCACTCTACCAATACTTCATGCTCGACATACTTGCATTTTTCATTCTAGCAATTGTATTTTTACTAGCTTTAGTGGTGACAGCATTTAGAATTCTTAAAAGGTGTATAGAACTCACAGTTGGCTATGTTAAATATAAAAAGGAATAATTTAGATTTGACTGTGTTATTCTTTGTTTCCTACTCTCCCCTCCACCCAGAAAGGTACCTACGACCTTAATAAGGATAATAGCTTGGCCTAATGTTGCTATACCACGTATCTACGTTCCTGCGATTTTATAAAATGTAGAGTGGTGTTATTTGAAATGATACAAGGGGGTATCATGACACTGACGGCAGCTCATGTAATGCCACTTAAGCGGAAGTAAACTGCAGATTAGCCTTATGTTTAAGGAAAGGACACACTTTTCAAAAAAATACTTCTGTAGGATTGGCAGTCTATAAGAAACGATAACGTCTTCCTTATTCAAAAGATCATGGACATGGTTCAGTATATCTTGCAAAAAAAATGATTGGGATGAAACCCCTTATTCACTTATTTGTTTCGAAAGCACCATTTAATCAGTAGCCGTGATGATAATTAAATAATATCATAAAGTTAAATGATTGGGAATCTTAAGGGGCCTGGATACACACATTTATACATACATATTTGCCATGTAAAACACGGACTCACAATTTCTCGCATAACTCACTCCATTTTCAAACTACATATATAATATTTCAGATAGATAAGACCATAACGAATGACAACTATTTTCGATTTTCACAAAAAAGTTTTTTAATGTGCAAAAAAACTAGCAACGCAAAATCATACATTCTATAAATGCCTGTAATTTAACAACCAAACACGATATCAAAAAAAGGCTAAATAGTTGCACCAGCGTAAGCTTTCTTCTTCAATTTGCTCTTTGAGTCATTGCTGTAAGTTTAAAGGTAACGTCAGGAGCCTGGAAATGCGAAATTCATTTTTATGGCGACCTTTGGACCTTACCTTTGGATTTTTGGACTTATCTCCGCTCATCTTAGACAGACACACTGGAGAAAGGGAACAGGCGGCCACGCCTCCTCGTTAACACGGGAATACGTCTTTCCTGGGATTCTCAATTTCGCGCGCTATACCCTAGACCCTTAAGGTTATCAAAAAACTGAGTAGGAGCGTTTCTTATGTTATCTGCTGCTTTCTTATGACTAGTTCGCTTCTACTGCTCTACTGGTAGTAAAAAATAATGATATACTATTCTAGCTTGCTCCTCTCCAATTTAAGCCCCTCAGAAAATTAAAAATATTTTCAGGGGCATAGCTAAAATAAATTTAGGTGACATTAAAACTCTTTGTTTTTTGCGGATTGGGTCGCCACCATTGTCTCAGACATACTGACGTGTATCTCATGGCTATAACTGGTGCTAAGCCATTGTCAAAGTCTAGATTATCTGAGGTGAAGGTCATGACATAATTATATTTGTGCAATGGCAATTATTTATTTAAAGATAACTTTCGAGTTAGCGTTCTGAATAAATATTTAAAATAATTTTTCCATCACCTTCACAGTATGTAGCAAGTCATCCTGTGGCTGGCTGTCTTATTCATAACTCATCACTGGTTTACAAGTAGCAACCACTTCCGTTGAAATGAACAATTTACTAACATTTCAGTTATTTATGCAGCTTTACTCAAAACACAGAATATCGGGTCAAAATAATTTGGAACTAGTGACTGGGTGATTTATAGCTGTCACAGAGTGACAGCTTTTGTTTTGGTGAACTAGTTTACTAAAAAATTTTTTGATACTTCTAACAACCATTGAAATTTACTTATTTTGTGTATTATCTTATCCAATCAAATCCACATTACATTGATAATTGCATTCATTGCAATTATCGGTCGCTACGATTACACAATAATTGAGTTTGATAAATATCCACCGAACATTGACAAATGCCTCATAATTTACTGAAAAATTTCTCAAGCTCGCTATTTGGTAACATGGTTACCAAGGGACACGGTTGCCAAGGAACAAGCTTTCATTTTTTATAAAATTTGTCGTCTACTTTATACTGATAATTTCTTATAAGTTCTTTAGAGAGAACAGAGTGTTGAACATGCATTGCTAATAAATCCAAAGTGAAAATCAGTAATATATCAGGATCTTAAAGTCACAATTTTGCCCACGTTATGAGCCATATCAGGGTCATCAAGTATACAAGTATCAAAGATTTCCACTGGTATGAACTCGAAGGCATTGTTGGGCTAGGTTTGAAGAGTATAGGATATCATTAGGGTCAATATTATTCAGGGTAAACTCTTTTTTTACTTTGGTGTCAACGATATCGACTGTGTGGTCATTAGTTTCGTGTTCTGTGTAGACTTTGTTACTGTTTCCCGGCGCAAAAATTTCTCAAGCTCGCCATTTGGTAACATGGTTACCAAGGGACATGGTTGCCAAGGAGCTAGCTTTCGTTTTTTATAAAATTATCTCGTCTACTTTCTACTGATATTTCTTATGAGTTCTTTAGAGAGGACAGTGTGTTGAACATGCATTGCTGATAAATACATAATGAAAATCAGTAATGTATCAGGATCTTAAAGTCACCATTTTGCCCACGTTATGAGCCATATCAGGGTCATCAAGTATACAAGTATCAAAGATTTCCACTGGTATGAACTCGAAGGCATTGTTGGGCTAGGTCTGAAGAGTATAGGATATCATTAGGGTCAATATTATTCAGGGTAAACTCTTTTTACTTCCCACACCGATAGGTGAGGGGAGTATTGTGATCGCGAAAATTTTCTATTTTGAGATAACACGCTCTTTGGGCGTTTTATGATGGCTACATAACGAAAATCCACGTCACTCATTTCCGTCGGTCTGTCTGTCTGTCGGTCTGTCTGTCTGTCTGTCTGTCTGTCTGTCTGTCTGTGCGCCTTTTTCTAGCCTCGTAATCTCAGTAACCGCTGCATGGATTGTGATGAAATTTGGGCAGCGATATGCTTTGGGGTCGTAGTAGGTAATGCTGCTATAATTTTGAAAATCGGTGCATAGGCGGCGGAGTAATTAGCAAAAAACGAAAAATTTCAAATATGCCTCAAACTTCGTTTTTAGGTGTTTTAGGGGTTCCTGATCATTTTCTACTTTTTTTTGGGTGGGGGTGAAATTGGGGTGGTTGGGGGGGTGGGGGGTTGTAAATCTAAAAAAATTGTTGTACTTATAATGGGCTGTCTACTGACCTGAGAGAGAAAGACCTAGCGGTATAATACACTTTTTTAGGTCCATCCGAACATTGCCTTTTGTATTAAAGGAACCAAGGGACTTGGAGAATTTTCCGGTGTATACATACGAGTATTGCTTTAGATCGTTCTGTATTTTATAATGTTGAAATAACTGAATTGATTTTAATGAAATTTCGGCACGGTATTACTAGTTTGGCGAGGATGGAAAACGCGTCTGATTTTTGGAAATCGTCTCAGTGGCGGCGCAGCAATATTAAAAAAAACTAAAAATATGAAAACAGCTCAAACTTCGTTTTTAGACGTTTTAGGGGTTCCTGATCATTTTATACCTTTTTTTGGGTGGGGGTGAAAATTGGGGTGGTTGGGGGTTGGGGGGTTGTAAAATTGAAAAATTTGTTGTATTCGTAATAGACTGCCCACTGACCTATGAAGGAAGACCTAGCGACATAAATAACATTTTTAGGTCTATCTGAACATTGCCTTATGCCTATTACAGAAAACAAAGAACTTAGAATTTTTTCCGATGTATGACATACGAGTATTGCTTTAGATAGTTCTGTATTTTATAATGTAGAAACTACTGAATTGGTGTTAATGAAATTTCGGTACAGTATTACTACTTTGACAAGGATGGAAAACGCGTATGATTTTTAGAAATCGTCTCAGTGGCGGCGCAGCAATATTAAAAAAACAAAAAATATGAAAACAGCTCAAACTTCGTTTTTAGACGTTTTAGGGGTTCCTGATCATTTTATACTGTTTTTTGGGTGGGGGTGAATTTAGGGTGGTTGGGGGGTGGGGGGTTGTAAAACTGGAAAATTTGTTGTATTCGTAATGGGGTGTCCCATTGATATGCGAATAGAAAACCTAGCGGCGTGATACACTTTTTAGGTCCATCCGAGTGCTGCATGCTTATTATATAAACCACGGGACTTAGTATTTGTGATGTATACATACGAGTATTGCTTTAGATCGTTCTGTATTTTATAATGTGGAAACCACTGAATTGATGTTAATGAAATTTCGTCACAGTATTACTACTTTGGCAAGGATGGAAAACGCGTATGATTTTTAGAAATCGTCTCAGTGGCGGCGCAACAATATTAAAAAAACTAAAAATATGAAAACAGCTCAAACTTCGTTTTTAGACGTTTTAGGGGTCCTGATCACTTTATACTTTTTTGGGTGGGGGTGAATTTAGGGTGGTTGGGGGGTTGTAAAACTGGAAATTTTGTTGTATTCGTAATGGGCTGTTCATTGATATGCGAATGAAAAACCTAGCGGCGGACTTTTTAGGTCCATCCGAACGTTGCATGCTTATTATAGAACCCACGGGACCACGAGTATTTGTGATGTATACATACAAGTATTGTTTTAGATCGTTCTAGATTGCATAACGTGAAAATTGTTCAATTGATTTTTAATGCATATTTCCTGAAGAGGGAGACGTAAGAAACTATTTACGAGGGTTGTTGTGTTGGATGTTTTTTTTGCGGGCGGGTGGGCGATGATTTAGTTGCAAGGAGATTTCAGACTATAGCTTCTTGGCCTTCATGCAATGGGAAATAATAAAATGGTATCATCGTTATGTGTGGGAAGTACTGAGTCAATCAACTTGACTCCATTTTTTTACTTTGGTGTCAACGATATCGACTGTGTGGTCATTAGTTTCGTGTTCTGTGTAGACTTTGTTACTGTTTCCCGGCGCAAAAATTTCTCAAGCTCGCTATTTGGTAACATGGTTACCAAGGGACATGGTTGCCAAGGAGCTAGCTTTCGTTTTTTATAAAATTATCTCGTCTACTTTCTACTCATAATTTCTTATGAGTTCTTTAGAGAGGACAGTGTGTTGAACATGCATTGCTAATAAATCCACAATGAGAATCAGTAATGTATCAGGATCTTAAAGTCACAATTTTGCCCGCGTTATGACCACATATAAGGGTCATCAAGTATACAAGCATTAAAGATTTCCGCTGGTATGAACTCGAAGGCATTGTTGGGATAGGTCTGAAGAGTATAGGATATCATTAGGATCAATATTATTCAGGGTGAACTCTTTCTTTACTTTGGTGTCAACGATATCGACTGTGCGGTCATTAGTTTCGTGTTCTGTGTAGACTTTGTTACTGTTTCCCGGCGCCATACTAGAAAAACCATTGTCACTTAGGGGGGATTAGGGGATTCTCGCTGACCTTTTTTTCTGATTGAAATAATTTTCCGCGTCTGGGGGAATCGACCTTCCGGTCACAAGCCTTTGGCTTCACCCCCTGAGCAACCCACCCCCGGTAAACCCTTTTATGAACAGAAAAGTTTTCGATGTTCTCTTGTTCGCTACAAACCTTACTTTTTTTCAAAATAGTGTGGATCCCTGGAGCTCCTATAGAAGAACAGATGTCCGCAAGGCCTCTGTTATTTTACTGCTATTTATTAACACTCCATCGCCGATGCATCGAAATATAGCGCAGTCCAAATTTCATCCGAATGGGTGCACCAGTTATTGAGGTTGCGTAGTAATGAAAAATGATTGACAAACGGACAGAAAGATCCGCCGACGGACCTATGTCTGTCTAGACAGTCTAACGGTGCTGAGTAACACATATTTTTGTGATGTAAACATCACCAAACGTATGAAAACATTGTTATTCCAAATCATCGCAATGCTCCTAACCTGTGGCGAAGGAAGTAAAATTGTGGTTAAAAAAAATCTGATAGTTTCTTCAAAATAGCTTGACGAACTTCCTTGCCCTGAACAAACATTCTAGCTTTCAACAACTACCTCATTTTCCAAATTATATCAGTTGTATCGTCCTGCTCAGATTCTCGTATAGTCGATGTTCCAGGTAATGTTAGGGAAAACCAAAAGGTAAGAAAACCTAGAATACCTAAAAATAAATCTCCGTTTCTGATGCACCGATTTTCAGAAGCCTAGAAGGATTCCTACTAAGACCTCAAGGTTAGGTTGAAAGTGAGTGGGGCAGCGCTGCCTCCTTCCACTGCAACTCAATTGTGTCTATTGTGACTCAAACCTTTTTAGAGTTCACCGTATAGTCCGCACCTCTTTGCGAAGGCAATCAACGTAAAGTGTGAAAATTCCTTGAAGTCATGAGGTTCCAGTTGGGCAAATCCGAATGTCTGGAACCTAGCATTATCCGATTCTGGACAGGAACAAAGGATATGCTCCGCTGTTTCGTCCTTCACGTAGCAGAAGCGACAGTCTGAAGTTTGATCAAGACCCAACTACCGCATATGGTTCCTTAGACGACCACGTCCCGTCAACAGACCGACCAGAATGTGGAGATCGTTCCTCTTACATTCCATGATCCTCAGGCGGGCCTGACTCGAGGGGTATCTTATAAACGCCTTCGAGTGCAGTAGCCCTGGTGTATCTCGTCAGTTCAGGAGTCTTTTCCTCACTGCTCAGTCTGAGATGGTCTTTTTAGCGGTGCTTTATGCAATGCCCGCAAATGGTTCTGGTCCTATGAAGACAGATTCAGTTCCTCCTCTTACGAGCGCGTCGGCCAATACATTGCCTTCCACTCCGCTGTGACCCGGAACCCAAATCAAGGTTACCCCGTTTCCCGTTCCGAGTTTGTTGAGGAGGTGATTAAGACCTCAAAGTATAATGCATGACGAAATTGGTTTAGCGGCTATTGTCATCAAACAGTGTTAAAAATCATATATTAGTCACAAAACGTATAAAAAATGTTATATTAAAATAGAAAACATTTGCGACCGCAATCACCTCTCACATATCCGGAAATAGTTCCCTGAAGGTCCCCCTATAGTTTTTTGAAATATCCTGTATATCCGTTTATCTAGAACAAAATTTGAAAAGAATCCGTTGTTACTTGATAAATCTCCTTGGTTGCCTAAGATAACAAACACAATTAATTTTTATATTAGCCTGAAGCGATCTTTATCAACAAGCACAAGGAGAACCCAGCTGTTATCGTGTACTCACTATGCTACTGATCACTTTCTTCAATTTATTAACTTTTGTAAGTAGTGCACGGATATTGGGGCTTATACCAACACCGTCCTTCAGCCATCAGAGTGCGTTTTGGCCAATATGGAAACAACTATCTTTAAAAGGCCACAATGTAAGTAATGTAGTTAAATATAGGGCTATGGAGCTGCTGAAATGTTTTCATTGATTGGATCCATCAACTCAACTGGATAGCTAGTAGTTCACACTATATTCACTACAAGAGCTTCTTAAAGCATCTGTTAAGCATTCGTTTTGCAGTTGCAAAGACACACTGCTGTTAATTAGTTCGAATATTCATAATTTATCTTTTGACCCAGGGTCTACATACCGTGGGATTGTGATTTGTGTAAAGGTATAATTATTATGATACTGTCTGTTTTTTAGATTGTTAGATATGATAGCTTACTTCAGGATTTTCCTCTAACTCACAATTATTTATTTTAAACTATCACTGAATTAACAAGGTCTAGGTACATTATAATTTACGTGCTTTTAAAGTCGAAGTTTTATACGTATGTAAGTATATTTTATTTTTTTTTTCATTCTCAGTAGATATCCAAGCTTTCAGACCTTCAAGAGTGAACAGTGTAGCTCTATAATCATGTTAATAGTCCATTGTTTAACGACTGGTAATGACCATAATAACTCATGCAGTTGAAGTTTTTAGTTTCAGTTTACCGCGTTTTGAATACTATATCCACATAACAAAATTATGTACAGGGTGTCCCGTTTTGGGCACTTTTACGGGGTATCTCGATTTTGGGACCACCCTCGTGACTCGGTTGCCCTTTATCTTATTGAAAAGTTTAAAAAGAGTCTTATAGAATCTTTTCTGTAGAGTCCAGGGGTGTAGTTTGATTTTTTCTTATTCTAATCATTTTTCAGTTATGAAGCAAACATATATTTTTTTAAACGAAACACCCTGCATCTTATTTTTGAAATCAATCGGAAATAATTCAAGCTTTACAAAAATACATATTATAGTCTGTCCACTGAAGAAGAGGAGTAAAAAATTATTTCAAACCCATATTTTGGGGCTTTATTCGGATAAATCGAACCTAATTTTTCTGTTTATAATAACATCACTGCTCTCAGTATGCAGTTTTGTAGACGGTGTGCATATAACCCTTGACCATACAATAAAAATTTACATATATTGTGCATGGTTACTCCGTTTTTTCGGTGGATAAGGTATAGTATTAAGTTGTTTTGAAAATTACGCTCAAAATTTGATTTTTTTCATCTTTTACTTCATTTGTAGTAGCAGTAGGCCATAACTAATCTATTAAAAACAATGTCCAAGTAAACAATTATTAAGAAACAAGATACTCAATACCTTTACACTCAATTATTTAATTGTATTTTATACGCTATTAACTACTGTTTGCGATAATGTTCAATAAATATTGCTTAGTCCATTATTACATTACTTAAAACCAAACAACATTATATCTGAAGAATATCAACACATTATTAAATTTGAACTTGAATCAAAGTAAAAACTAAAAACATCGAGGAGCTTTTAGAGATGTTGGTTCAAGTTGGATACAATTTTTTATTCTTTTAATGGCATTTAAAAGAATTATTGGTCTCCTTCGTGTTATGGCGATTAAATATTCCCAAACTTGGATCCTGTGCAAATGTTGAAGTATCTTAAACTTGTAAGGATGGTAATTGTATTTTTTTAGAATTCTTTCTGCAGTTGATACTACAGCTTCTTCTATGTGCCTACAAGATGATAAAGGCGTTGGTTCTATGTAACCTAATACGTTTGTTTCCATTTGCTCTCTATTCTCCTTGAAATAGGTTTTAGGACGTGGTTGAATAAAGGATCTGTACCTAACTATATTTATTTTTAGACGAGCAAATACGTCTGGAAACGGTTGCTGTCTCTCTGCGTATCTAAGCTGCCCTTATTATAAAAAATTGATAATAATTAAAATAAAAACACAGCAAGAACAAAGCTATATTTAATAAAAATATAAATTAAAACTGACAGTCTCGCAAATTTTTTACAGATTTGCTTTTTTGTTTTTAATAGATGAGTCATAGCCCACTATCTGATCCTTTTTTTTCGAATTTGAGTAGGAAGTCTCTTCTAGAGTAATAACGGCTTAGATGCTTATTATTTATAGTTGATTAACCATGGCCTACTGCTACAAATAAAGTAAAAAATAAAAAAGTCAAACTTTGAGCGCAATTTTCAAAATAACTTGATATTATATATTTTCGAAAAGCTTGAATTATTTTCGATTGACTTCAAAAATAATATACATGGAGTTCCATTTAAAAAAATATGTTTGCTTCATACCAAAAAAATGGTTAGAGCAAGAAAAAATCAACCTAAACGACTAGATTCTACAGAAAAAATTCTATAAGACCCTTTTTTAAACTTTCCAGTAAGATAAAAGACAACCGAGATACGAGGGTGGCCCCAAAATCGATAGTTTTCGATTTCACCCTGTATCTCAAAAACCAAAAGGGCCATGATAATTTTGTTGACGGCATCTTTATTTTCACAAAAAAGTAGCGAAAATCGCAACTCTCTATCTTCAAAAATAACCGAGGTACCCCGTAAAAGTGCACAAAATGGGACACCCTGTACAATGAATATCGAATCAATGAATATGTATATCCATAAATGGAATAAGAATGTCCAGTCGGTGCAAAATTGATTAAGAAAAATATACATTTCATGTACGTTTGTCGCGAACTTCCACATCCATGGCATATCCATTAAATGTACATATGTTCGTCTAATGTACATGCATAGTATATGTAACATAGACCATGTATGTACATGTATATTCATAATATATACCATGTATATACATTGTACATACCAAAGTATGTAAAATGTACACACAATGATTATCGAATCAATGGATATGTTTATCCATAAATGGATAGTAGTGGGTAGTAAGTATATTCAATGGACTAGTATCACGAGGTTAAGAACACTGGTTTAATTGTTTTAACCGCTTAGTGCATACAAAAATAAACGTACTGCTGCATTTCGTTACTTTCTACATCATTTTGTTTTTTAGTGATTCCATTCTAAAGTTTAAAGAAGGGAATTTAAATTCAGCCAATCAGCGCCAACCGCGTGAATCATCAGCAGTGCATTGTTGCCAAGAACAGCACCGACTCGCAAAACATTTATATTACACATATTATTTGCTATCCCAAGTGTTATAAATATTTTGAAACTCACTTCTTAGGTTTCACATTTCTCATCTCTGTATTGAAGAACTGCATATTATCCACATAAAAGTCGTTCACCATAGTCATATCAACTTTAGGCAGGTTATCTGAATCAGTTTTTGTGAATACACTATCGATTTTACTCATACCTGTTGGTTATGTTATGATAAAATAACTTGAAACCTAGTAAAATGGAATGACAAATAAAGGCAAACAAATAATAATAACTTTAAGATTGTTGAAAATTACAGCCAAAGCCCAATGGAAATTGGAAATGACAATGACCGAATGACGATTGACAGGATTGACGGATCAGGAACCTTAACCTAGCTTTCGGAATTTCGGATCGCGGGATATTAAAACCACAAAACACATCAGACGGAAGCAGAAGACAAGATAGATGAAACAGCCCGCGTAAAGCTTCGGCATTTAGCGCGCCATCAGAATGCGGCAACACAGCACACATATCTGTCTTTTGATTGGCTGTTCGCCTTTAGGGCAGTGACGTCACTGCCCTAGGAGAATTCAAATATTTTCCTTATTTTCACGGCTTTCCTGTGCCCAAAAAAAAAATCGCAGAAAAAATTAGATGCTTTTTATGACGTACTCTATCATATGCAACCAAAAAAGAATCATGATACTAGTCCATTGGATGTAAAATAGACATAAAAAATACATTTTATGTACGTTTGTCGCGAACCTCCACATCCACGGTATATCCATCAAATGTACATTTATGTACTTTCAATGCACATGCATAGTATATGAAAGTTCAATGCAGAGGCAAAAAGATAAACAAACCTCATAATTTCATTATCTATTATTATTAATTCAATTTGTAGTTAGAGTAATAATACATCAAATCAATTACTGTGATTGTCATCACAGAGAAGTCAAGGTTATAAAATTTTGTAGGTGGTTTGTCCCGCCTACGGCTTACCGTCAAACGCTTGATGCGAGTGTTATCAGTAGCCAGAGAATAAGTAATGTTGCACAATATTTCACACGCTAACTACGGCTAAGGACGCGAAAGGTGGAATGACCAGAAGTCAGCAACACGGCGCTAGTTGTCGTTAGCGCAGGCGTAAACTACTAAATGTATACCTATATGATACTTAGACATCTTAAGTATATTCACGTATGAAAATATTATATAGGGTGTCCCAGAAGTCAACGTCAAGCCGCAACGGGGTGACAGGATTGGTTGTAACTATCATGAGAAAAATCAGAAAAAAATCTGTCCCTTGCAGTTTGAAAATTATGGGCATTTAAAAAAAACCTAGAAATTTGGTCAAATTATAACAATGTTTCGGTTATTGTGGTTAACTTTTATTATTTTTGTTCATTTAAGCTTTGGAGCCCTAACCCTAAATAACATTTCTAGAAGCAAAGTCAAAAATAATGACACAATTGCCCCAAGTTTTCTAGAATGAAGACTATTTATTAAACTATGAATTTACAATTTTCAAAGTTCGCTGACTTTGAAAGGCTCTCCTTTAAAAAAAAATGTACTATACTGTATTCAATCCCAAGACAGACTACACATAAACAGTCGCATGCAGCATTCGCGTGGTTACTGTCCGCTGCCATCGGCGAACGCGCTAGCTATAGTCCAGTGCAATTATGGAATTTTATATTACTATTTAAAAGAGTTGACCTATTAACCCATTGCAACTTAAAAGTAGCCAGTTGCCAGTTTGAAATGATCATTTAGGCAATGAACACTTGACATCGCATATTTGGATCTGATTTCCAGTCAGTCTTGGGGGTTTTTACTTGCCGGATTATAACATACAATTCACACACTGGACTATTAGGGACCCTACCGACATGAGCCGATCACGCACGCTGGCTTGTTTTCATTTAGTCTGGCTTGGCTGTGAATACAGTATAGAGTGCCTTGGCAAGTGCCATCAAAAGTTGGCGCATTTAACCAGGATTGTAAAATGGACAATACTTGTCAGTTTCATACTAAAAAAAAAAACGAGTAAAAAAATAAAAACCTCAAGTAACCCGATTTCTGCTAACCCATTTCACTCAGGGCAGATGTTCTTTATTCGCACAAGCTTCTGGTAGGTTCTTAATTTTACGGCTACAATTAAAATTGATAAAATAATGAAAAATCTTGACCTAGCTTAGTTTAGGTTTATTGTATTAGAAGTCAGATAGGGAAATAACATTTTTTATTACAATAAGTTCAAATTGTGTACCATCAGCTTCAATACATGACCTACATTTTCTTAAAGAAGATCTACTTATTAGCCAGACACATTTAATGCGAGAAGACGGATCCCAGTATCGCTTTAAAGTAAGCATGTGGACCGGAATTTTAAACGCAAAATTGTTGGACCTTTTGAGCTGCCTGAGAATTTGAATGGCACGAATTACCTACATTTTTTACGATAACATTTACCAACTTTGTTAGAGGACGTACCACTAAAGCGGCCTACAGACGTTGATGTAAGCTGCGATTCCTCAATCGACTCAAGGTTTCATGAAACTTGCATCAGTTGCATAAGTTCCTACTCAAATCGAAACCTGTTGCGATGCCTGAATCGACTTGATATTCATGCACGTTTCATGCAGCACAAGAATAGTAGGGTGGGCTTATTTCTTTGCATCGGCGCAATACAATACACGTTGCCGCAAGCCGCAACTGATACCAAATGCGTGATTCAGTACCACACACGCTGCTACTTGCGTTATGAAACGTAGAAGTCGATACCTGAACCGCAGCATGCATCAACGTCTGTAGACCGCTTAACAGATCGTCGCCACAAGAGGTATCAACAAGATGGGTGCCCAGCGCATTACGCAATGCAAATAATAGGTTTTCTTGACCAGGAATATCCGGAAGGTGGAGGTCGACGTTCAGGCAGCCCGTTCCCCAAACTTAAATCCCCTAGAATTTTGTTATCGGGATGTTCTCAAAGAAAAGGTTCATTCATAGCCCATTGAGAGCGTAGTAGAGCTGCGTAAATGAATTTCTCAAGCTGCTGAGGACATCAACTTTCGAGGATATGCCTGACTAATAAGTAGATCTGTTTTAAGAAGATGTACTCGTAGGGCGTATATTGAGGTAAACAATTTGAATATTTATTGCCTGACCTTTATTACAATAAACCTACACTAAACTAGGTCAAAATTTTTCATTATTAATTTTGCTTATTTCTGTTGACTTTGCTAAAAGTGGCGCCACTATCTGTGTCGCTCACTCATAGCATAGCATTATCCACCTCTCTCATCATTTTGCCGTAAAATTAAAAACCTACCAGAAGCCTGTGGCAATAAAGGATATCTGACCTGAGTGAAATGGGTTAGCAAAAATCGGGTTACTTGAGGTTTTTATTTTTTTACTCGTTTTTTTTAGTATGAAACTGACAAGTATTGTACTATTTTACAATCCAGGTTAAATGCGCCAACTTTTAATGGCACTTCCCAAGGCACTCTAGTACATTTTTTTTAAAGGAGAGCCTTTCAAAGTCAGCGAACTTTGAAAATTTTAAATTCATAGTTTAATAAATAGTCCTCATTCTAGAAAACTTGGGGCAATTGTGTCATTATTTTTGACTGTGCTTCTAGAAATGTTGTTTAGGGTTACGGTTCCAAAGTTTAAATGAACAAAATAATAAAAGTTAACCACAATAATCGAAAAATTGTCATAATTTGACCAAATTTCTAGGTTTTTTTAAATGCCCATAATTTTCAAACTGCAAGGGATAGATTTTTTTCTGATTTTTCTCATGATAGTTACAACCAATCCTGTCACCCCCGTTGCGGCTTGACGTTGACTTCTGGGACACCCTGTATATAATGCCTAGACCAACATCTTATGTATATTCACATATGAATATAACTACGTGAATATACATAGTACTAGTGTAGATCATTTTTTGTACATTTCGTACATTTAACGTCCTATTAATATTCAAAATAACATGTTCAAATTGGAATATCTAATCTGCATTCTGTAGATGTACATATCCATATAGTGTTATTTGGGTACTTTATCTATCACTGAAAAAATTAATAGTACGATTGAAATGTATAATAATTACGCTCTACTGACGACTTAATCTCACATCTGTCACTGAGATTAAGATTGTACAGCTTTCGGGTTAGCATTTGACGTTTTATAGCCACCTTTGTAGTCTTATAGCATGTATATCATCATATTTATGCACTATAGGCGCTGTTCGAAACCCACGACTGGAGTATGAGTTATGAAAAATAATTTACGCTGCTTGTTTGTAGCTAGTGTTACCTGTTCAAAAGTAAACAGGAGCTATCTATGTATGCATCCACAGTGAAAGCGGGTAGCCTACTTTGGCCAGCACCGAACCGCCCGCAGGTAGAAGCAGGTAAAGCGGGGAACCTGCGCCAACCGGCGCGTATAAAATTAGTACATGCATTTATATGCCACTTTCAGCAACGGTCGGCGCGGGTTCCCTGCTTTCGTACACACAGAGAAAGACCTGCAAGCAGGTAACCGTTCCACTGTATCTACGACCTATCATCGTATTCTGCCACTCAAAAATAGCAGATTTGCACACCTCATGTCGGAAAATATGTATGTCTGCTGCACTTCTGCTGCCATACTAACAATCGCCAAGAGTTACACTACTTTACCACATCTTCCCATTTCTTTTTCAGGTCACCCTTGTAACAACTGATCCCATAAACGATCCCAGACTGACGAATCTAACGGAGATCAGCATTCGAGAAGCTTATAAATTATGGAGGCCAATGTATAAAGATATGACATCGTTGCATGATCATACGAAAGTAACGCAAATTATGGCACCAGTACTAGAATCAGTACAAGAATTATTTATAAAAAGTAAAGAAGTTAGAGCACTGATGAACAACGAAACTACATTCGACTTGGTTATGGTTGAAGCTCTGTTTCCCCAGCTATTAATATTTGGAGAACTGTTCCAGTGTCCAACAGTTATATTAATGTCGCTTGGAGGCTCGGATCGGATTCACAGAGGACTTGGAAATTCGATCCATCCAATCGTTCATCCCGATATTATGTTACCTTTTTTCAGAGATCTGGGATTTAAAGAACGTTTGACTAGTGTTTTGAGCTTTCTAGATCTACGGTTTAGAGCATTCCTACAAAGAAGGACGAAAAGAACTGACTTTTTGAAAAAATATTTTGGGGAAAATGCACCGGACATCTCACAGTTAATTGATAAAGTTTCTATGACTTTCTTCAACTCTCACCCTGCTTTGGATGGTGCCAGGGCGGTAGGACCAAACACCATCAATTTTGGAGGTATGGTTCATATAAGAGAGCCCCAACCTTTACCCAAGGTATGTACTAATTGATTTTAGGGATAAGCC
The DNA here is from genome assembly GCA_951848785.1 of Callosobruchus maculatus. Taxonomy (NCBI): domain Eukaryota; kingdom Metazoa; phylum Arthropoda; class Insecta; order Coleoptera; family Chrysomelidae; genus Callosobruchus; species Callosobruchus maculatus. The sequence goes on from CATOUR010000113.1 coordinate 1,132,747, forward strand.
CTGTCCCAAACCTTCAAGGGAGCAAATGTATGCTATTTGGATTAGGGGATAATCAAGGACGTTTCAATAAAACCCCAATAAAGTAACAGTACAAACTTTAGCGTAGCACTTACAAACACAGTCTAAGACCTAGGGCTGGTTCATCACTACGCGGTTAGTTGTTTGGCAATTATCAGTTAAAGTGTTTATCAATGTTTTGTTATAAGTAAACGAACAGTTAGAGTAGAAGTTAATGTGAGTGGCAGTTGAAAATAACACTTAACCTTTTAATCTGCCAGCTATGGTTGAGGTACAGCACATATCGGTAACGACCCTAGGGCCGTTACTCTGGAACACCCTGTATGCTTTCACTGCCCAGCGGCGTGAAAGCGGTGGCATACGCCAACGATTTGGCACTTGTTATCGTGGCAAATGAAGAGACAGAGCTGGTCCATAAAGCAAACGCGTCGCCGTCCAAGATTGACAGGTGGATGTGCGACCATAAGCTTGAGTAGGCTGAGAAAACAGAGGCAATTTTAATGCGCGGCCCAAGGAGCAAGAGAGCTAACATGGTTTTCCAGCTAAAGGGAGTGTAAGTTCCAGCAAGCAACACACTACGGAGAACATCTTAAAAGGGTAGTGGCAAAGGTAGAGAAGAAGACAGCAATACTGTCATGTCTGATGCCAAATGTAGGAGGGCCCAGTAGTAACGAAAGGGCACTACTGTGCCAGGTTGTACAATCGTTTGTTCTATATATATATGTATGCTGTAAGGCTACGGAAAGGAATTCACGAGAAGGTCCTTGCAGAGAAACATTTTCTGCTGTGTGTGGGCAGTACTATTCGTATGGTATCTACGAGAGCCTCGCAAGTGCTAATGACAATACCACCACCACAGCATAGTAAACAAACAGCACAATAATTCAGGTTGGCGGTAATTATATGCGCATCCCCCCTTTTGGACGATTTTTGTAGGGATGCTAACGATACTTCGATACTTCTGCACTAATATCGAGTATTTTGCATCGGTATCGAAAATAATTATATAATTATTGAGGGGTGTAGTCGGTTGCATAAAATGCTCTGTACGAACCAAATTTGGCCAAAAAATATCGAGTTGGTACCTATATCGGTATTTTCATTTTCTCATCTCTACCCAAACATCCGTAAAATCATCCCAAGGTCAAATTCTGTGGGAACCATTTTTATATGGGAAACCATCAGAGATATTATGCTGATTGTTTACTATCCTCTGCCACCACTATACTGGCTAAAGAGAGGGCATTGATTTGCCATGGTCAATCAGGCAATGCGATATGTCGCGCAGAAGCAAGAAAGCTCACAGCAAGCATATGGAACGAGACCACTGATATCACACAGTGGACAAAACTACTAATACCATAGATAATGGGCAGAGTGCAGTCATCAAAAGACGTCCTATTTTCTAACGCAGGCACTGTCGGGGCATGGACCTTTTGGAGTGTATAGGAAAATGAGAGAACGGGTGATGGACCAGAGATGTTTGTACTGCGAGGCGGAAGATACGACTAAGCATGCCCTGTTTCTGTGCAACAGATGAGGGCAATACAGATAGGAGGTAAGTCAAAAACTGGAGGGTGCGCTAACCCCAGAGACTATGGTCCCGCTGATGTTGTCCAGCGTAGAGGTATGGAACATCATGCATAGAATGGTCAACAAAATACTCTCTGCAAAGGAGAAACGCCTTTGCGTCGATTGGATATGTGATCAGAGGACGCAAGCTGGTTCAAAGTGGCGGGCGAACTTTCTCCCACACCTCCGGGTGTGCGAGTGGTTTCTATCCTTACGATCAAGCCGAAAAAAAATACGTGACCAGATTTTCAGCAAATCACTGACGAAGCACTATCAACAACCTTCACTAAACTGGTGGTCGATAAACAAAATTCGTCTTAAGAATAACCTTAGCTGGTAGTTTTCTCTAACCACATTTTATTGACTTGATAAACCAGGCCTTAGACTGTCTAAAGTGTCTAGAAGTCTTTGCTCATGTCATACATTTACTATATGCAAATTTTATAGGATCTAGAAGAGTTCCTGAACACATCTAAAGAAGGCGTAGTATATTTCTCTTTAGGAAGTAATGTAAAAAGTGCAGATCTTGGACAGGATAAATTTGAAGCTATAGCACAGGCATTGGGCGAATTGCCATATAAAGTACTTTGGAAATATGAGTCAGACGATATACCCCAGAAGCCCAAGAATATCAAGTTTGTCAAGTGCAAGACGTTTTGAGTAAGTTATTGACAATGACTCAAGACTCAAGTATAATAATTGACGATGCCTATCATATAGCGGGATGGTAAAAAGTACCGGAACGATTAAATATCTCCAAAATTCTCAAAGCAGGAACGATAAAATCTATACCTGGAGGTCTTTGAATGCAGAATCCAAAAATTCCTAATTTCTTTTTCTACTAATTACTGAGGTACTGCAACACCGCTTCTTCCGTAAAAAATACGTTTAATTATCTTCAAAACTACCACAGCTGGAACGCTAAAATTCAATACCTGGGGGTTTTTGACTATCCAGAATTCAAAAATGCTAACAGCAGTGTCATCAGATGTATCAATTTTACGTTACACGTCACAATTTCGTTATTTTAAATGAAATTCCTTGTAATTTCGTGCACACTTTTTACGTAAACTTCTTTATTATTGTTTTACGATATTTGTGATTTTTGGCAGGGCATCCTAATGTGAAGGCCTTTGTAACTCAAGTGGGCTTACAGTCGCTGGAGGAAGCAATTTATTACCATGTCCCAATAGTGATGTTACCTTTCTATGGGGATCAAGAACAAAACGCCAAAAAGGCTGAATATAAGAAAATTGGAAAAGCTATTTATCTCATGCAAAATGGCTTGACGAAAGATGAGCTGAAGAGTGCTATAATTGAAGTTATTGAAGATCCTAGGTAAGCTGTTATCAGGCAGATTTTTTAAATTTAATTAACTCATATTTCATTCATCAAAAGGTATTTAATGGAAGAGCATAATAAACAGCCTTATGGGCAGCACATGAACTAATAGCTCTAAATAAAAAAAATATATAAGTAACAGTGAAAAACAAGTTATAAACGTTATCGTCGATCTGTTAAGATTTTGCTGCTGCTTGAAGATAATGTTAGTCTAAATAATTTAAGTCTTGAAAAATCTAAGGTATGTATTTTGAAAACTTTGGAGGTTTTTAAAAATTTACAATTCTTCGAAAATTTAAAAAAAATATCTACGAGTACTTAAATTAAAGCAGGCTTTGATAAAAATCACCGGCTCTATGTTTTTTATGTTCAAAATATATGTCATAACGGTTTTAACAGCGTAATACTTTAAAATTAAGTGAAAAATCGAGAGCATTACTTACCTTAGACTGAGCAGTCGAAAATTTTATATTTTTCAGCTATCGTCAGAACATGAAATCACTGGCAGATATCATGCTGGACGAGCCAATGTCGGGAGTAGAGAAAGTGGTATGGTGGTCAGAATACGTCATCAGACATAAGGGTGCCAGGCACCTTAGGAATCCTGTCTTAGACATACCTTTATATCAGTACTTGATGTTGGACATTATTGCATTTTTCATTCTAATACTCGCTGTTTTTTCAGTATTAGTACTAAAAGTATTTAAAATACTTAAACATCTTGTTAGTGGCTATATTAAGTTCAAAAGTGAGTGATATGTACTAATTTGTGTTTTATTTTTTACTTGACATTCTCCATTTCGCATTTGATAAGCCTTGGTCCTACTCATCCAATCCAGTGATAAACCAATCCCAGTCCAGTTTGGTACCGTTTCTTCACATAATCTCCCTAAGAGAATTACTCACTTTGAATAGATCTACGTTTACAATATTCAAAATTGCTTCCGGAATATGATAAAATATACCGTTGACATGTTTTAAACAACTTGAAAGAATTTGTGTTTTCCTCAATTTCTTGTTTTGTATCTTTTTCTGTACAAAAGGGAGTTCCCGTTTTCGACAAGATTTATCCAATACTGCTAATTAAAAATGTTCTCTTTAACTCCCTAAATTATACGTACCTAATTCAGAGATTCATCTGATTTAGACTTATAAAGTCCAGTGGCATGTTAAAAAAGTAGAAAACGGTCTATTTTAGAGCAGCATATTCTACGTAAATCTATTTAGATGTAGTAACTTCTTATGTACGGTTAAAAATACAGTATAATTGGCGTTTTAACTACTTAGTGGATTCTCAAGAACTTTAAAACTTTTTGATAATTTGTATTTTTTACCCAATAGCAAAAAATTTCCAAAATCTATCAATATGGTTTGTTGTTTTAAAAACCGATAAACTGGAACCTCGGAAACGATAAGCACGAATTTCATGAATTTTGGAGTATGGAGGTTACATAGTACATGTTACGATAGTATTTACAATATTTTCATATCTACCGTTTTCTCGAAAATATAATGAACTTTGTTATTTTCAATGGATCACTCTGTATATTTCCTTCTTCTTGATATCTTTGACAAATACTAATAATTTTTGTATGATATTTTCTTTACCTAAACGTCATAATTTCGGAGTTTATTGTAACTCAATTGTATCCGCCCATGTTAGTGCAATTTATAAGAAAGATAAGAAGAGAGACAACATTTTTAACATTGGCTGTAACTGCTTTCACATCATGTTTTTTGAAACGGATGACTTTAGCTTAGGCGAATGTAATGTAAAAACTCAAAAATTATTACACTTAGTTGTTGAGAATATTTTAAAGTAGTGAGTATTTTTCACGAACACAAAGATAAAAGAGAACCATTTGAAATAACGAAATTCATTATATTTTCAGGAAAATGGAAGGTAATGTAAATGCGGTATCGCAAGACATCTACACCCCAATATTCTTGAAAATCGAGATAATTGAGGCGTTCCATACTTAAGGCTCTCCGTATAACTAACTACATCATAGTATCAAATTCAGCAGATGAGTTGTTTATGCCTAGGACTCATTTATCAGTAATTTTGGGCCACCCGGAAAGCTTTAGTGTCAATTCTGTGCAACTTCTCCCACCCACCTTCATTGATTCCAACGACATTGACCTACATTGCAACATAATGAGTTATTCGCTTCGATATGCATTTTTCGATAAATCGACCGGATTTATTTCTAACATGCGATACGAAAAAGTTTCAGCATAAAACTTCCTACCAGTGGAACACGGAACAAATACATCATAAGAGCAATGAATCAAATATATCTATTGACAATTTTATTCAAATCAGCAAATATGATGTATTAAAAAAGCAGCAATCGAGATTGTATCACAGAACTTACTCGACAAATTTTAGATGTTATATAAGTGGAGCTTGTTTCCATACCTTTTACTTCTTAAACCGATAGGTGAGGGGAGTATTGTGATCGCTAAGATTTCCAATTTTACGATAATACGCCTTTTGAGCGTTTTATAATATTTACATAACGAAAATCCATGTCAATCATTTCCGTCGGTCTGTCTGTCGGTCTGTCTGTCTGTCGGTCTGTTGGACCTCAAAATCTCAGTATCCGCGGCATGAAGTGTGATGAAATTTGGACAGCGATATGCTGCGGGGTAGTAGTAGGTCATGCTGCTATAATCTTACCTTACTGACTACAAGCCTTAATCATTGCTCATCTATTATCGGAAAAATAAAGTTGGCCTGCAGAAAAAACGGAAATGGTCTGAAAGCATGGAAGCATTCTGGAAATCTTTTAACTTTTGTTGATTATTAGTCAGTCTGTAGGTCGCTCTATCTGTCTGTTGGCGTTCTTCTAGTCTCGTAATATCAGTAATCTCAGTAAGCGCTGATAAAATTTGAGCAGCCGTATGTCGTGGGGTCGCAGTAGGTAACGATCCTATAATTTTGAAAATCGATGCATGGGCGGCGGAGTGATTAACAAAAAACAAAAAAAATTAAATACTCCCCAAACTTCGTTTTTAGACGTTTTAGGTATTTCTGATCATTTTCTACTTTTTTTGGGTGGGGGTGAAATTGGGTGGTTGGGGGGTGGGCGGTAGTAAAACCTACAAATGTATTTTATTCATAATAGGCTGTCCACTAACCTTTGAAAGAAAGACCTAGCGTCAAAATACACTTTTTTAGGTACATGCGAACATTGCCTTGCCTATTATAGAAATCAAGGGACTCAGAATTTTCTGATGTATACATCCGAGTATGGCTTCTAATCGTTCTGTATTATGTAACGTGGAAACTATTGGATTGATTTTAATGAAACATGTACACAGTATCACTACCGTGGTGAGGATGGAAAACGTTTATGGTTTTTAGGAATCGTATCAGTGGCGGCGCAGCAATAATAAAAAAACCAATAATGTAAAAACAGTTCAGACTTGGTTTTTAGACGTTTTAGGGGTTCTTGATAATATTTTACCTTTTTTTGGAGGGGGGTGAAATTGGGGTAGTAGGAGGTCATAAGAAAAATTTATATTCATAATAAGCTATCCATTGACCTGTGGAAGAAAGACCTAGCGACATAACACACAGACTATATAGCTTCATGCTATGGGAAAATAATAAACTGTTATTACCATTATATGTGGGGAGTACTGAGTCAATCAACTTGTTTTCATTTTTATCATAGATTGAGTGGGGAAGCTACTAGGGCAGGCACGCATCTAGGATGTACTCATGGTTGACATATCCTGAAAACATGATAAGCATTCGTCGTTTTACGTTTATATTTAACCTAAATAACTACATATAGCTAATCAAATATCAAAGAGGGTTGTCCAAAAACTATGAAACTAATTTGAACCAAAAATACTTATTCAGATGCAACTGACGAAGCAATATAAGAGGATCGCATGGTTCACTCAAGTTACGTAGCCTTTTGTTTTATTGTTCTGTTACCTTTTACTTTATTCGCGAAAATGCTCACGATTTATTATTTATGCATGTAGCGTGTATAGTACAAATGAATAAGCAATTACCAATTACCTAACTACCAATTATTAGAGACAATAAGTACAAGCGGCGGACTAAGAAGTGCTGAAATAAGCCGAATACTCTCAGGTTAACGTTCTACAAATATTTTCCAACAAAGGATGAAAAATTGCATGATATACATATTCGATGCTATATAGACGAGTCACGCGACATAGTCAGGATTTACAAAGTGATATGCGTGACAACAACAGTTCACATAGAAATTGTACCTTTTTTCTTGCACGATCATGAATATATTCTAAGAGTATCCTTTAAAGTACGGAGACAGGAAAATTGGGCAGATGCGACTTACACAGTGACCCCATCAGCAAGAGTGACAAAGATTAGGGACATAAATGTTTGAGAGGTCACACGAATAGGAGTTCTGGACCGCCAAAAAAAAAAAATTTCGTGGTTATATGTATTTTGATAGTGAAATAGGTAAATGACTATATAATCGAGTAAAATTGTGGGATGAGTCCTTTTGGATACACAGGAGATAGTCTTTAAGTGAGTGATATACTCAACAGTGCCTGCTGTTAACTGGATCTATAAAGAATCTGCAGGCAAAGTCAAGAATCGACACTGCGCCAACGTCTGCACAAAATCTCTCACAATGTTAAGACCGAAACTTCTCGCGCACCCTTCCTACGGCCCAGAACTTGCACCCTGTGACTTTGCACAGTTTGCCAATATAGAAATTAATCTAAAAAGAAGAACTTTTTCTAGTGACGAAGACTTTCTACGGGATTGGTACCCAGAGTGTGCTTTAATCCCTAGTCACACTTAGGAAAACTGTTTTAAAGTGTGGTTCTGATGAAGGTAGAAGAAATTATTTTGAAAAAAATTGAATAAGTCTCTATTGCAAATCTTTCCTAGTACCTCGTATGCAGCTCAATGTCTCCTTCGCCCCAGCCGTATACGCATGCCGTGTATGGACCTGCCTCCTCAAATCCGGCGAGAAGCGTATGGCAGAACGAAGTAGATAGTTATTAAATAAAAGGCACCCTTTATATGTACACAAGCTCCTAGCATCCAGACGTAGTCCAGGAAGAATTTCATTATGTCCACAGACCAATTGACAGACTCCAAATCAGTTACCAAAGAAGTACTGTGGAAGCGACGGCTATCGGAGAACCACATACCAAGTTGGAACCCAACTGAAAGCCTCCCTGCCGGATCGCAACTGGAATGGAGGACCTGGAAAAAGTCTCAACAGGATTAGATGCCGAATGAGCTGGTGTGGCGATAACCTACAGTGAATGGGGATACGCTAAGGACAATTTGGGTGCCTGTGGGGAGAGCCAGACGATGCAGCATCTCATATCTTGCTCACCCTTGAAAACCCTTTGCATAACCCAGGACCTCTGGAAAGAGATATAAGCAAATACAGACATTTCTGAGATGTGTCGTCTATAATCTCCACATATATAAGTTTCTTTTTCTCTAATCACTAATTAACTGATGCTAGTATATATAAAAACAATAATAAAAAAAGCTAAAAAATAAAATAAGATTGAAAAGATATATAAAACTAACCAATTAATTCCAAGTTTAGCTCATATACGAATGAATAAATATCTCTGGTGATGATATATTATTATACTAAATTCAAAATACGCGAGATCAAACATATTATTTATATATATAGTATTTGGATCCAAAAAAATGTTCTAAAGACAATTGAGGGCTTTATAACTAAATACACTGTTACCTATGTCGTCATATAAAATTCAAACCTATTGTGAAAAATTAGAGGGCAGATTCTTGGTACACCAGCAAATAAAACCTAAGCTAAAATGGCAATCGTAAAGCTTTGTCTCAAAATTAGTTGTAACACTAGCACTAGGTGCGATCTTTTCAAGGCTAGAAGTCACTTTAGAAGTACCTATTGTAAGAGGATAAGTGCCCAATATCTTTGAACTACTATTATATGAGACTTTGAAAGATTTGCAAAAAATTGGTTGCCCAAAATTCGTGAACGATAATTTCTGGGACTCCTTTATGTACAGGGTGTCCCATTTTGGGCACTTTCACGGGGTATCTCGGTTATTTTTGAAGGTAGAGAGTTGCGGCTTTCGCGACAGTGTGCTACTTTTTTGTGAAAATAAAGATGCCGTTAACAAAATTATTATGGCCCTCTTGGTTTTTGAGATACAGGGTGAAGTCGAAAACTATCGATTTTGAGACCACCCTCGTATCTCGGTTGTCTTTTATATTATTGAAAAGTTTAAAAAAGGGTCTTATAGAATTTTTTCTGTAGAATCCAGTGGTCTAGTTTGATGTTTTCTTGCTTCAAGAATTAATCTTACTTTCATCAATTCAAGAATAGCTATCATTATTTTGATGTACCAATGGTATCGTTATACTTGCAATAAGACTTTCGGTAGTTTCACCTTGATGACCCCTTTATTTAATACAAAAACATATATTTAAACTAGACTATCCCCGTTGCAACTCTGCCGTATTCTACTATATATATATATATATATACTACTTTCGTTTGCGTGTATCTTTGCTCAACTAAAATTTTTCGATGTATATTGAAGATAAAAATTTCAAGTTCCATTTTGTGTGTTATAAAATTCTACCGTTGAAGAGAGTCAGCACCAATATCGTCATATCCATAAAACCTCGAACATAAATTTGTGCGCCTTCTCAAACCGATCTAGAGAACATTCCGTCCGTTATTTTTAGCAAGCTTTTAGTAAGATGAAAAGTTTACGCTTAAAAAGGTAGACAATTTACTACGGCTGATAGTTCTTAAAACAGGTCAAAAGGAAGTTTCTTATGAATATTTTCTGAATTAAGTGGCCTCGGTACACACATTTATACATGTGTATTTGCCATGTAAAACACGGATTCGTATGTAGAGCAGAACTCACTTGTTTTTTAAATTATATACATAACACTTTAAAAGGTGATAGTTAAGACCTTTGCCCGTGTGGGGGCGGGTTAGAATATCTCCCATCGCATATCCTGCGTATCGTAAAAGGCGACTAAAAGGAACACCGAACTACTGTTGGTATAAACAGTAACCTCTTCTCAACCAACAGCTTCGGGTGGACGAGTTGAGAAGAGTCTGGACAACTTCTTGTCCTTGGGGTGAGAAATTGCCCCTAAAGGTGGATGAATCAATAGATACCATCTGGTCAATGGCATGAGGATGCAGAAAGCAAATGGGAAACTACTACATTAAAGATCTTAAAGATATCCCAAGAGAAACTCGTAAAATGTGTAAATGCATTTTACGAGTTCACAACATGTCTGTTAAGACATTGTGACCATGATGATGAGATAAGACCTTAATGAATTTTAATTTTTCTAAGATGATATTTTATTGTTAAAAATATTTTAATTGCACATTTAAATGGAACTATTCCTTCTATTTTTATTTCTAGTCCCTAATTTCATGTTGGTATAACCAAAGTTCATTTAGTTCGATATACACTTTACAAAAATATACTACTCGCAAGCGAAATCCGAGCCCTGAGAAAAAAAGGGTTTCGGTTGACGAAATTCCGTAGGACTGAATACAGTAATAAACGAACTCATTTGCCATAATTAGTTCATAAAAAAATACAACAGATCAATAATAAGTTTTTATTTTCACTACGATATGTAAAATTTACATTTGTAGCAAGTCATGATAAAATAGTCCATATATGTATAACATAAAATGTAAAAATATAAAATCAAATTGTAAAAACAGAGACAATCCACATAGAGTAAAAAACAACAATACAAAATTAACTACTTTAAAAATGTGAAAGTACTTGCCGTCTTGAGGGTGTCCATGTTCTCGCGAATTGAATAAAATGCATTTTCCTGAAGAAATGCTTTGATGGAAGCATTAAATTTTGCATGCTATAAGTTTTTGAGAGGAGCTGGTAAGATATTGTGTAGACGTAATTGTGAAGAGTTCCTAGCAGACTTCTCTAGCTGATATTTAGGAAATCTTATTAGTTCTGCGGATCGGGTATTATACGAATGGTAATTAGAATTTAGGCTGTAATTGTCCTTATTTCTATGAATGTCCACCAGATGCGAGTAAATGTATAATGATGGCAGTATCATTATATTAAGGTGAATGAAATTCATCTGAAGAAATATTAACTGCATGTGGCGAGTTCCCCCACAATCTAATACCGTAGCTCATATGGCTGTAGAAAAGTGAGTAATATACCGTTAGAATGGTCGTCGAACTAACTAGCCTCTTCAGTTTACGAATAACATATATTGATGAAACCAGTTTGAACAAAAAGTAGTACATGTGTACTATAGAAATTGTACTGCTGAGCTGTGTACAAACATTGAATGCAAATATCCCTTTTATTCTAGGTGTCCGGATTTCACTTGCGAGTAGTGTACAAATATGTTTTTCGTGTCTTTAATGAAAACGTACTTTATTTACCATGTCTTGGTATTTTTATCTTTGCTCTTACTAATCTTTAAACGACTTGTGCCACCATGTAAGAAAGGCTTCAAACTTCTCACCCCGAACTATTCACAGCTGTCAGAGAAAAGAGGAGGTGGGGTCATTTTAATAATCGACAAAATGAACTCCACGATACGATACGGCGATCAGTATACAATTCCACACGACGATAAGTGGATGAACCCTTTTAAAACGGCGCACGTAACCATACCACGTCTGAAAGACTAATTACAAAACGGTTTCGTCAAAAACCAATTACGGAGACTTGAATAGCAGCTAATTATTATTGTCGAACGTGGGTGTTGTACTAAGGAAGTCAGTTATCCTACTTAATTTACAAAGTGGAAGATATTTACATAACGAACAAGACGGACAACTGATCTAGATTAATGGAAGGAGCGAAGCATTTGCCTCAGTTCTGGGAAACCATGCGTACGCTTGTTGATAAAAGATGGAGAAAATGTGGTTTGGATGAGATCCAAGATTGGATAGAAGCCGTAGTGCCGAAGAGAACAGACAAGGATTCTGTTCCTGTTATGGAGTCTGATCAAAAAAGCGTACGATTTTCACCGTCACTCGATGAAGATGATCTTGATCCCATCACTACTAGAAGAAAACAGTCCAATTCTGCTGTTGAAGATCAGAAGATTATTGAGGATATTAGGATGTTTTTGAATACCCTGAAGTTGCCGAAATATGATTGCAGGTAGGGCAGAGGCATCCTAACATTGCACATTTAGAGGCATTAGACACACGAGTAGACTACAACCATTGATTAACTTATTTAAGTTAATCAATGCTACAACTGAAGCCTATGTGATTTTTCACCAGCTTTGTTTACATGGCTTTAGTTAGTATAGACCTTAGTGACTTAAAAATAAATAGATATATGTGTTAGCCTTCTCGACTTTAAGTTGTAGGCTTCACGGTACAATATACGTTGTTGGTGAACTTATTTCCCTAGACCAAATGTGAACCCATCATGATCACGTTACTATTTTAAAGACTGATTATTATAAAATAGTTCCCATAAGAAACTGTCTACAATCGCTTAAGCTATAGCTAATTGTTATTTTCGAACTTGAGTGTTGTACTAAAGGACTCAGTTATGCTAGTAACATTCAAAAGTGGAAAACACTTACATAACGAACAAGACGGTCAACTGATCTAGATTAATGGAGGGAACGAAGGATTTGCCTCAGTTCTGGGAAACCATGCGTACGCTTGTTGACATTGGTGGAGAAAATGTGGTTTGGATGAGATCCAAGATTGGATAGAAGCCGTAGTGCCGAAAAGGGCAGACAAGGATTCTGTTCCTGTGATGGAGTCTGATCAAAAAAGCGTACGATTCTCACCGTCACTCGATGAAGATGATCTTGATCCCATCACTACTAGAAGAAAGCAGTTCAATTCTGCTGTTGAAGATCAGAAGATTATTGAAGATATTAGGATTTTTTTAAATACCTTGAAGTTGCCGAAATATGATTGCAGGTAGGGCAGATATATCCTAACATTGCACATTTAGAGGCATTAGACACTCAAGTACACTACAACTCAAGCTTATGTGATTTTTATGTGATTTTTCACCAGCTTTGTGCACAAGACTTTAGTTAATATAGATCTTAGTGATTTAAAAGAAATAGGTATATGTGTTATCCTTCTCGACTTTAAGTTGTAGGCTTCACACTACAATATACGTTGTTGGTGAACTTATTTCCCTAGACCCAATGTGAACCCATCATGACCACGTCACTATTTTGAAGACTAATTATTACAAAACAGTTCCCATAAAAAACTGTCTACAATCGCTTAAACTGCAACTAAAGCTGTTATTTTCGAACTTGGGTGTTGTACTAAAGGACTCAGTTATGATAGTAATATTCGAAAGTGGAAAACATTTACATAACGGACAAGACGGAAAGCTGATCTAGATTAATGGAGGGAACGAAGCATTTACCTCAGTTCTGGAAAACCATGCGTACGCTTGTTGATAAAAGATGGAGAAAATGTGGTTTGGATAAGATGCAAGATTGGATAGAAGCCTTAGTGCCGAAGAGGACAGACAAGGATACTGTTCCTGTGATGGAGTCTGATCAAAAAAGCGTACGATTTTCACCGTCACTCGATGAAAATTATCTTGATCCCATCACTACTAGAAGGAAGCAGTTGAATTCTGGTGTTGAAGATCAGAAGATCATTGAGGATATTAGGATGTTTTTGAATACCCTGAAGTTGCCAAAATGTGATTGCAGGTAGGGCAGAGACATATGACGTTGCACGTTTAGAGGCATTAGTCACCAAAGTAGATTACAACTGACGCTTAGGTGATTTTTTTACTAGCTTGCTCACGTGACTTTAGTTAGATCTTAGTGTTTAAAAACAATAGGTATCTGTATAATCCTTCTCGTCTTAAACTGTTAGACTTCATCCTATTATTCACATAGTTGGTGAACTAGACTAAATGGTTTCCTCAAAAACTGACTATAATGGCTTAGTGAAAAATATTTACATAACGAACAAGACGGAGAACTGATCTAGATTAATGGAAGGAGCGAAGGATTTGTCTCAGTTTTGGGAAACCATGCGTACGCTTGTTGATAAAAGATGGAGAAAACGCGATTTGGATGAGATTCAAGATTGGATAGAAGCGGTAGTGCCGAAAGGACAGACAAGGATTCTGTTCCTGTTATGGAGTCTGATAAAAAAAGCGGACGATCACTATCACTACTTGAGAAAATTCAAACGGCGCTCTCACTGTGGAATTTGTTGGTATACAAATATAATTTTTTTATTATATTGACAAAACCAGGTTTTTCCCGGACTATTAATCAACAAATTTAACATTCAATCTTGAAAAAAATGTTGTTGATCGCGGTGAGGTTCGAACCCACGGACTGGTGCCTAGCGCCTTAACCGCTCGGCCATGCTGCCTGTGCTTCAGTAATATCAATACACCATACATAATACGTCGTCAGTTACCTGTCGTAATTTAGTTCAATTTTTTTAAAACCGGAAGCGATATTAACAAAACCGGATCTTTTCCGGACTAGTTCTTTCATGCTGATTCAGAATTTGTATTTAGTTTTTCTCTAGCACCTGTAGTTTCGGCTATCTTTTGTATACGGGCAGACGGACGGACGGACAGACAGAGGCTCTGCATAAGCTCTCTTCAGTAACTTCAGTGAGTCAGTGAGAGATAAAAATGGAACCTCACAATGTCGTTGTTGAGGATCCTGGAGAAGATTTGGTTATAACCCAAGGAGTGACCTGTAAACTCGTATTAGTACCCACGAATTAAGATACAAATGCAGTAGAAATAAGAAATTGCATCGGACAAAGAAAGTATTTCACTAAACAACTAAATAGTCTACTGTGGAGCGCGCAAATAAAGACCTGAAACCAAAATTAAGATGTACAGGACAATAGTGGAGAGCATCGCTGCCTGTGCAGTTGGAGCTGGGAGAAATAACTGACGCAATAAAGAAAAAACTCCTAGCGATGGATGTGTAATACTGAAGGAGTTGTTATAGACTGAGTATTAACGACAGAGTAAGAAATAGAGGCATAGGAGGCTCGACATCACCACTAGCATCAGTGACACAGTAGATGTGAAGGGGTTGAGGTGGTTGGGCATGTATGGATGACAACAGATAACCCAAAACGGTTCTCCAGTAGACATCCAGTCAAAGGAAAAGTAGGTGACAAGATGTTGAGGAAGCCATGAGGTAGAAAAAAGAGACCGTAGGCTGTGGATGCGGTAAGCGACCCTAGAGTTGTGTCCAAATCGCAAGATGATGAATATAGATGACTTCGCGTTGTTTCTTGGAACTCTTTGATGGTATCTGTATTCTGTATATCATACACAGTTGTAGAAAAATCGCTAAATAAATCTAACCTAAGCGTAGGAGGGTCGACATTTTTTCCTGCTCATTCCACAATAAATCTACTTTTAAAAGCTCAAGTAGCATTCATCTTCATTTCACCAAGGAAATACCTTTCTGGCCCTAAATACGTGAGTGGAGAAATAAGCAACACTTATTCTTAATAAATTTGTTGATGATACAGTGAGTTAGGGTCGATTTTCTGCCGAACATCCTTAAGAATAATGTCAGAATTATGTCAAATTCAATTATGGGTTTGCACTTACAAACGCATCACTGGTATTTTAAGGTGGCCGCCTTTGGTTGGATCAAGAGAAACGCAGTGCAGAATGTTCAAAAGAGCGTATAGAAAAACAAGTATAAGCCGAAGAAGCTGTCAGCAGTTTAGAAGATGAACCTATAGAAATTTCTGTGAAATACTTTAATTACCTAATTTTGGTACTGGCGGCATTATTTGTAATTTTCGGTGCTACAATACAACAGCGCTCCAAGTAATTTGTAAAAAATTCATATTTGTGGTAAAGGGGATAGTCTGCCATGTACTTTAAGAAAGAAAATTTGCGGTTTATGCACGTTATCTTTAAATTGTTTAAACTCGTAAAACGTATTTTTACAACATTTTTGTAGTACACTCGCACGGAGCAAGGCAATTTTAGAATCAAGGGGGTGAGTGATGACAGGGTTAGCATTATTCCATCCATAGCATGCTATTTTTTTCTGTATTATTTTTACTGTGTAATGCTTTCGCGGCCATCGTCCAGTGAATTTGTGGCTCTTGGGTTTTTAGGCCGGCGCACATAATAGCAAGACGGCATCTCCGCCATACTTGTAACGTCTGTCAATTGGGTCCTAGATTCTGAAATTGCCTTGTTCTGAGAGGGTGTATTACGAACATGTCGTGAAAATACCGAGCTTTAACAATTTTCTTCTCAAAAAAGCGTGCCTCGATCGCAAATTTTCTTTTTGAAGGTCTCATAATGGACCGCACTCTTTACGCTAAATATGTAATTTTCCCAAATAACGTGGGACGCTATTGTGTACTAGATCCGATAAAATCGCAATAAATTGTAGATATCGTACGAAAATTTTATTTTTTATTGTAAACGTCTTTATTTGAATATTAGTTACACCGCATGTTACTGCATATTTGTTAAAATATTTTGCCATCATCTCAGTAATCTCTGCATCGATTTTGCCGAAGTTAAGGACGTGATATGCTGTATGGTATTGGGTTGTTTTGCTTTCAAAAAGTGGTGCAATAGCGGTAATGAATAAAAAACAAAGTATCACTATTTGTATTTAACCTGTTCCTTTTTATCAAATATTTTGTGCCTCGAGAACAGAGGAAAAGGATGTAGCCGAAATATTAGTAGATTGTGGTTTTATTTATCCGTCACGTGCAAATAGAACTTCCAATAAACTTCCTTTATTTTTTTTCCCTCAAAAGTGGATGGTATAAAATACTGCTGAAACCGGGCCTATAAAATACCAACAAAAGGTAAGCGAAGCGACTGATCGTCGCAGTGGCGTAACTAAGGGCCCACAGGGACCGCAGCTGCGGGGGGCCCGTCGTTTTGGGGGCCCCGTAGCCCTGGAGGCCCAGGGTCCTCAAGCGCCATCCTTTGTGCAACAAGAAAGTAGATACTAAACGAGTAGTTAGTATTTTTTATAAAAAATACCCATGAACCCCATGATACATACCTAACATTGAAAAAGTGGGACAGTATTGCATTTTAAACTAAGCCCTGAAAATCGGCGCAGTATCTGCAATAGAAAAATACGGTGAGACATACGTCAAAATGTTTTTACCTAATTTCTCACAACATAGGTCACACAAACGCCAACACATAGGTGTAAAATACAAACTAAACAACGACCTTCTAAAAAAATTTAAATCGAAAAATGTGTATTTTCAAACCACGATTTTACTAATTTTTTGGGTGATTTAAACATGTAAAGGTCGTTGTTTAGTTTGTATTTTACACCTATGTGTTGGTTGTTTCTCGTGATCTGTGTTGTGGAAGACACCGAGATAAATAAGCCAAAAATTGTTTGACTTTTTTTTGTTTGAGAACTGCATTTGAAAATCTGTGACTCAATGCATATTTCTGTTTTTTTTTTCGAGCAAACATCAACGTAAAGCCCCGAAGATGGCAATAAACATTGCGGAAAGCTTCGCAGTCTTCTTCATGCAGTAACACGTGCATCTTTTCAAAATTTTGGCCACAGCCCCAAGATTTTTTCTTTAATATTATAGAGGGTCCTGAGATGTTACTTTTTTAACCGTGTGTAGAAGTAGTTGAAATAAACTAGTTTTTCATAAAATTTGTTTTAGAAAACTGAAAAATAAGCGATAACCAAGATAAAAACTGTAAATCTAGGCTTGTGTATCAAGACCTACCTATCCTAATCTGTTTATGTTTAGTTTTTTGTTCGGATTTTTGTCTTATCTGTTGGCAGGCATTGCACCTGTTAGATGATGCAGTATTCACTTTCTGTTTTAAATTTGTTAATTTTAAATTGGTAATTCCTAAAAGCGACAAGTTATTATAAACGCAAATTTTAGAATTTAGCAACTTAAACTGAAAATGACTAGTACACTAATTAACAGGTACAATGCCTGATGATAAGACAAAATTTCAAGTAAAAAAACTAAACATATTTGAAGCTACGCTACTGCCTCGTCGGTTTTATCAGAAAGCGTGTGAAGAACGCCACTCCGGGAGGCTCCGGAAACAGGTACGGAAAGTCACGGAGGCATCGTATGCTGTCAAACTATTTACGACTCACCCAATAGGCTACGCAAACTGTTCTTCAATTAATTCACGAACCTACTACGCGCTCTGTGACGATTTGATTTCTATGCTATCAGCTAACGATGGTAAATGATGTGTTCACATTGTCCGCGTGCTGTAATGGAAAATTGCGATAAAATATATCGTCACAACATTGCTGCGAAAAGTCACTGACTGACATTTTGTGGCAAAATTAACTAACTGCATCTGACACTCTAGTATCTTTCAGTTTTAAAAGTCACTAACCGTCTATATGTATCAGATGAGATTATATCTATATATTAGAACTCATCAACAAAGTAAAAACTAAAAATTGTAATGCGAAACGTCGTTAAGTTCCTTCATGACTTCTCGCATAAACGCTTCATACATATTTGTACGGGGCGCGAATGCAAAAACTCACTAACAGCAACTGATGTTTGAAGTTTGTAGATAAAGTAGATGTTTCAGAAGGTCCGTTTCAGACTTCCATTTCCATTTCGTTGCTATTTATTCTCGTCTAGCTGACGTGTTGTTTTTCATGCCTTGTTCTGATTGGTTGGTGCCACGTCCTACTGAGTGTGGCAGTTCTTGATAACGTGCCGCACTTCGCGGCTTGTTCTGACCGGCCCCTCTTGTGCTATGATTCAGTGGCGTCGGTTCTTACTGACGATGACGTGGCCGTTCGATGGTCACTTCGTTACACGTTTGTGTCCAAGTTTGTTTTGTCCAATTTTAGTTTTTCTATAATTCTTATGAGGGGCTGCCATTTCGGTCTAATTTCCACAGTAGGGTTGCTGTACATGATCTTGTTGCTGGCGACATAAGCCGCTTCTCTGAACTTCCGGCAATACCATTGAGCTTATAGCGTCTGTCCAAATAATTTTGTGGTGCTCGTTCACCAGACCATCGATGGACCGAGCATCTTAAAACTATTTGGAAAGACGCTAAGGTTATTGACAAAGAACCTCACTGGTAACGCTAGATATAATGCCGCTTAAAGGACTTAATCTACAAATATTATGCACTCCCCCGCTTCCGACGAGAGCAATTTAAAAGGTGACAACCCTAATCTTGACCACCCTCAAAACTAAATAAACATTATGTAATGTCGCCCCCTCCCCGCGACGATTCCGTCATCCCCCCTACCCCCCCCCCCCCCCCCCACCGAACCAAATTCTGGATACGAACCTACCGAATAGTATTGCTAACATGGACGAGCTATTAAAACTATGCCGCAACAATATTATACCAGAAGAACTCATATCAGTCACTCCCAACCTCCAATAACATGTCAGATCACACTAAGAAACCTGCCCAAGAGGACGAAGAACAAGAAGAATAAGCCGTTCCCCTTTTTACTGACATTATTTCTTATTTTAATTACGATATTGCTTGTACAAGTAGGCGAATAAATAAGTAGTTTCAAAAAGCTTATTTTTTTACTGCCAAAAGTCACTAACTCAGTTTTTCTATGTTTTATCATACTTTAGAGAGAACAAAACTGAACTTTTGCTATTAAAAATAAATTTTGTTAGCAGAACACAGAAATATAGCTTGCGTGAAAAAAAAATAAAAATTGATTTAATAAATAGAAATTAAACCAAGTTGAGATATCTCGAAAGTCAATAAATATTAGTTTCTGAGTTTTCGCTGGAATATGACGATATTATGTTAGGGTTAAACCAAATATAACAGTAATATACAGGGTATTTGACAGAAGATTAGCCAAACTTTGTGAGCGCCCAGATAATCTCATTTCAAATATATTTCGTTAATAGACCTGGGCCCTAAAATTCCCTAATTTTTATATCGTCGCTTTTGTAATAGTTAGTTACAAATACCACCGAAATGAGCATTGCTATCAAATATGTTAGGAAAAATATGCTACGTGTATTGTCGAGCCCAAGTATTTTTCAAAATTAATGGCAGTAAGGATAAATTAATGCAATCAAGGCAAGAATTTATTATTTTATTTTTGTATTTACAAAGCTATGAATTTTGATCAAAGTGCTCTCCTCTACTTTTAAAGCATGCCCTACATCGTCGTCGAATTTCGGTTTTGACCATGCGGAGTCGCATCTCTTTCCCCACTGTCACAAAATCTGCGTCGGTTCTTTGAACCAGATCGTTAATTTCTTTCTACTTCGTAAACAAGTTTTTGTACGAGTCCCCATGTAAGGAAATTGAGTAGTTTCAGGTTAGGAGGTCCTGGGGGCCATGCAATGAGACCTATTTTTCCAATTCACTAGTGGGGGAAGGTGTTGTCCAGATACTCTCTGTGACATAGTATGCGGGTCACTTGTCATGCTGGATGACGGTGGTCTATTGCCTTTAATTATAGGTACAAGGGCCAATAGTTCCAGGCAATCATTTTCATTTAGGATTAAGGACTAAGTAACACAAATTTATGGAATGAAAGGTGCTTGCTTACTCCGCAAGATGGAGATGATTACAATCATCTACTTCACAGATATCCTGGCCGTCGTACTTCAGTAAGAAAGGGAGCTGTCGTGCAAATAGCGGTGGGAGATTCACTTTCACCCAACTGCCGACTAGGTGTCTCTGGATGACTGAAATACATGGTTCGCAGAGAGATGCGGGGAGTGGTGGGTGTCGATGAAGTCGACACCATGTCGTCGGCGTTGTATATCGGCTATATTACGGGGAACCGTGGTATATTTGGTAACGCGCTGGCCTAAAATGCCGGAGACGCAGGTTCGAATCCAGCCGATATCCTTCATTTTTCCGATTTTTCTGCGAACCAAATGATTGGAGCACAAATTTAGATATGAACCATTCATTCCTTGGAAAAACAATGAAATACGTTTTTGGTAAAAAATGTTATGGGGGCATAATTAAACCTGTTACGCCCGTCCTCTGTATACGCCTGTACACATTGCTGATGTTGATCCCCAAAAGGTTGACGGAAGGTGACTCGACTATTGGGTGACCCTCCATTTCCACAGTTGGTAAGTTGGTAGTCTTCTTTGTCAGTGTTGGGGATAGGACATATCCCTGAGGAACACGTTTATTAAAAATACGTCTGATGAACAGCCTTCGACTGAAACAAATAGTCTAATGCCCGTCACCTGAACTTAGCATAAAGACTGTAGGAATTTACAATGTAAATTTTTCACTTTCCAGTGAATTTGTTCTGAAGTCGCCTTCTGAAGACGCCATCCACTCATGGTGACAAAACGCATGCCTTAACGCTAAACGACGCCGGCCTAAAAACCCAAGAACCACAAATTTGCTGTAGGAATTATTTTGCAAAGGACTTATTTAACATTTGAATCAGGATAGCGCTAAAGTTGGGAAGGGTGCACATTTAGGGTTTCTTCTACTAGTGGTAATTTTACCAACCTTTAACAATTTTTTCAGCTATGGATAGAGGTTCTTTCCCCAACACCTCGTTTCCCTCCAGCTATAAAACAAACAGAAAGCAGCGCGGCCAGTAAACTTCCCTAGCGTAATGTCCCGTAGAAATAAATGGAATCTAATTACCGAGTTCCGCGTATTAACACGTGACTTAGTAACCACAATAGGGCTGGCTCTGGAGAGCTCCAAAAGCTGATTTGTGGCGCCTGTGCTTGAGTTTTGAGTTCTCCACCCCTGTGGGAAGTTAGTGCGGTTGATGCATCGTTAGAAAATACCGGGAATGATAGTAATTCTGCTTAGGAGGGGCTACGTCTAGAGTGAGATTCAGGGAAATCCAAATCCAGTCTTGAATACCCACGCCGCCACCGGCACCGCGCCGACATTGCAACTGATGTTAAGGGGTAATTGGGGAAAATTTTGTTTTTAACGTAAAGAGGATGGGTCTAATATGAGATTTTCAAAAATAAAAATTTCTGTCGGAGCACGTTTTCTTGAGAAAAAAATTAGAACTCGGTACTTTCACACACACTTTCGTAACATACCCGCACAGAACAAGGCAATTTTAGAATAAAGAATGCGGTGTTGTCAACATGTTCGCGATATCTAGCATCTAGAAAAATACACTGTTAGTAAAAATAGTACAGAAAAAATAACATGCAATGTATGGAATAGCACTTATCGTGTCGTCACTTACCTTGAGTTGAACGAGACTACTCCCAGACATTCTGATGAAATACTATGGCATTTTGAAGTTTCAATCCCTAACCTAACTTAACCAAACCAGCTTAGCTCAATTGAAGAATAGCAATTTCATTCATTCATCCGAAACCAATCACAGACGACGTCGTTTCGCTTTTATTAAAGCTCATCAGTATGATTTAGGTCTCAGACGAATAAATGAAATTGCCTGTTAGTGCCTAGCTGGCAAAACGCAAAATAGTAGTAGCAACATATAGATATTGGGAAGCAGTACTTTAAAAAAATATTGGTTCGCCATCTATCTACCAAAGCCGGTACCTGAGCGTTTAATCTGAGGAACCGAGTACTGTTTATGTGACCCGTTTAAATGCATCAGGTATAGGAACCTGCGGATACGACAACAAACAGAGTCTTTTTGTGGAACACTCATTTAACACTCCTGACATTCGGTTTATGGTAAGATGCAACTTAACTCAATTAAAGAATAGCATTTCATTCATTCATCCGAAACCAATCACAGACGACGTCAGTGTGATTTAAGTAGCATTTATAGTGCGGTAAGGTAAGAGGTAACGTAAGACGTAAGAAAATAAACCTATGGAATCAGATGAGAGTGTTTATAGTCGTAACGTAAGAAGAAACGTTACGACTATAACCACTCTCATCTGATTCCACAGGTTTATTTTCATACCTCTTACCTTACCTCTTACATTACAGCACTATAAATGCACCCTTAGGTCTCAGACGAATAAATGAAATTGCTGTTAGTGCCGCTCAGGTACCGGCTTTGGTAAATAGATGGCGAACCAATACTTTTTTAAAGTACTACTTCCCAATATCTATGTTGCTACTACTAGTACGAGTCTTGCCAGCTGAGAACTAACAAGAAATTTCATTTATTCGTCTGAGACTTAAATCACACTGACGAGGTTCAATAAAAGCGAAACGACGTCGTCTGTGATTGGTTTCGGATGAATGAATTAGGCCCGGTTTCATAATCAAACCTAATTCACCCATTATGCTTAATCCGAGCATTAGGAAATAAATGGTTTTCATAATCGCTAAGTGACAGATTAAAATGACATAATTGTCCAATAAGGTAATGGCTCGCCCTCGGCCAGTTAAGCGCATTAATTCGAAAATCAACCTATAAATCTGACGTTGTTTGTATGACGTTTAAGAGTTGACACACATATCAGAATTTCATTAGATTAAGGTTGAGTTGCCAGTGGATGTTCACTTTTATCAGTGATTATAAAATAAAACAGATCACATCGATTCATAGCTGCTGTTGAGCACAATTAAAAGCAATTATTCATCTAATTGCATAATATTTTCTTTATTCATCTCTATATGTATTTGTAGACGACTGTATTATATCCTCAGTCATCAGGTACCTACCTTCTCCTGATTGCAAATTTGCATTCTATAATGCTTTTGAATATTGCTGCAGTATGAATGAGTAGCGGCTCCTCTTCTTTAGTAAAGATACTATCACGCGCACGTCTTGCTTTTTTTGCTTTGATTCCATACCTTTCTAATAAGAGTAATAATACTCTGAAAACTTATGTCACAATCTGACACATTCACTTTTGCAGGTTAAGCGAAATGTCATAATGTAGTTCAAACGGCACAAAATGTGGCATAAAACCTTCTTTCAGGTGTACCAACCACATTTTATTGCATGTTAATTAATTGACGTTTCCAAATGCATTATGAAACGCGCATCACTTTAATGGAATGATTAAGTTTATAGGTACATTTGCTAATCAACGCATTAGTGAATGATTATGAAACCGGGCCTTAAACTGCTATTCTTTAATTACCAAACCGGTCAAGTTGTTGAGATCAAAATGGGTGTTAATCTGTTAATCATCTCTGATTGACGTCCTTAGTCGAACTCGACTAGTTAAAGACCAAAGAATCATTCCGGTGAAAATCTACGCCACTTTGAAATTTGAAAATTTTAATACATTGCCCAACATACTTAACCAAATCGGTTGAAATAAAAAGAGGTTACAATCGACTCGTCTTTATGTCCTGACTCGAATTGTATAAATCGTAGACGTTTATTTTGGTCCTCAATACGAAACTAAGCCGAAAGAAGATCTTGTGTGGCCTACCCCGAATGGCGAATATGCTATGAAAAAACCGAACAGGTGTCAACCATACCTCAGGGCAATAAAATTAATATTTTCAGAATTGCTCGTTTTTCGGCGTTAGGGGCTCTTGATAGTTTTTAATTTTTTTGGGACTGTGGGAGGGGGAACTCCAAAATTTTTGTATTTATAGAGAACTATTACCCTGAAAAATAACCTTATGACTTAGAATTGGATAATCCTATAACCTACTACTTCGTAACTACTGACTTGATTATAATTAAAATGTTCAATACCTTGCTATTAGAAACCAAAAAGTATCGATTCTTAAAAATCGGTGCAGTGTGGAGAATTAGTCAACAATACAAATGAATATGTCAGGTTCCTTAGAACCTTTTTTTTCACTCGTCCTAGGGGCACCTTTTTATTTTCTTTTTTCACAAGGACAAATTATGGTCGTATTGAAAATGATGGGCGGGTGAGAATTTTTTGGGGGTGTTTAAATTGAGGTGAGAATTTTGGAGGAACTTATAAACTTCGAAATACCTAAGCAAAACTGTATGAACTCTTGATACTTTTTTAATACTGACGATGTGTGGAAGTGCGGATGCAAATTTTCGTAGCACTGATCAATTAATTGTTATCCCAGACTACTATTAGGGTAAGTCTGCCATTCCACCCACTACTTCTACGCGGTTCTCTGGAAGCAACGCAAAACTCGAGTAAGCACGTGTGGGTGATTCTCTGTCCACAGCGGGCTCACGGTTTACAAACACCTTCAACAAACTCTACTAAATCAGCAACGAGTGCGAACGACACAACCACATATTATGGTTTGATATATGGACTAGGAGTAAAGCCGATCGTGGGTGGGTCGCCGCCCTTGTGCGAATCCCATTTTGGCTGCTCCAAGTATAGCATTTACTCTGAATTTGTGATGAGACAGGTATTGGACAACTAGACTGGCGGCATAACTATTGGCGGAAGCAAAATATCCAACTTAAGATTTGATGACGATACAACCCTTATTGCTGCTTCTCAGGAAGAACTAGTAGCTTTATTAAACATCTTAGAACAACACAGTGCAGCGCATTAACTGCAACAAGACCAAGGTTATGATCGTAGATAGAGAGCACGATAATCATCGAGCAATAAAGTCAGTAGGCCGTTGTGAAGTAGTTCAAAGCTTTGTGTACCTCGGTTCTTTGATCGACAATTCGGGTAGCTGTGAAAATGAGATTTGACGGTGCATTTAACAGGCACGTGTGGTCATGACAAAGTTTACTAAAATATGGCGTGACCACAACATCACTGGTTCAGTATCTTGTGTTCTCCCTATTTTTGTATGCCTAGGAAACTTGGACTGTTAAAAAGGCAGATCGAGCTCGCATAGATGCTTTTGAAATGTGGATGTGGAGGAGAATGCTGAGAGTTCCTTATACCGCTCATCGAACTAACGTTTCCATACTGGACGATAGCGAGCTACAGTTCTCAGTTCTCAAAACTACTGATAATATTCATGTCGGCAATACTCTAGCTCCGATTTGTCTTAATGCAAAACCCGACATGACCCACATTTTTAAAAATAGATTTTTATAATATATAACATTTTGTTATTATATTATCTAAAACTTTTTTTTGCTTTTTGAATCCTGACCGTCGGTACCAAATATTTAGTAAAACAATCTTGGGATACGGTCACTTATTATATTTCCAAAATATAAAATTTTACGACGTTTCGACGCTTCTATTAGAAGTCATCTTCAGGTATTAAAACTAAAATAAAATATCAGAATTGTCAAACAGATACAAAATGAATAACATTTACAATTAATTTTTTTTAAACAATTAAATATCGAGGGATGAAGGTAAATATTGATAAGACGGAAGAAAGTATAGGCTATGTTCCATTTATTAAATTTGTATATATGCATGAAAGGTTGCTTGTATCTGTCCTGAAATTCATGCTGTTAGAACTTTTTTTTATATGTATCATCTCTAAGATGTTTCTTTTATACCAATCTTTCTCTTTGCATAAAGTTCTAACGTTGTTAAAATCGATGGTATGTTTATTTTCTATAGCATAGCAATTTGGTTTATGAAATACCTTGTAAAGATTGCCCCAACTTATACATAGGACAAACTAAACAATATTCAAATAAACGCATATATAAACACAAGTATGATATTAAAAATAAAAACCTGAATTCTACCACCCTAAGCAAACATGCTATAGAAAATAAACATACCATCGATTTTAACAACGTTAGAACTTATGCTGTACCGATTAATTATTTTTCAATTTAAAAACCATCAGTGACCAAAATATTGTTCTATCACAAAGTTATATAGCTTTTGTCTATCAGAAAAGTTGAATCTTGAGATTCAAACCTTGTAAGCTGTATAATGTAAACCTGTTTTAATATCCAGCTTTTAGTTTCAGTCGTTGAGCCAGTGTTTGTTTAGTTTTCCTTACATTCAGTAAAAAAGTCCAAAGCGATAAGTGTGTAATTTATCTAGATTCAATTCCATAAAAACAAACACTGAAATTCAGCTTTATCGTATGCTGCCCAACCTTGGACAGAAAATAATTTTTGAAATTATATTGTTGCAGATAATTCTGTAATATGTGTGGCTCATCACTAAACTGATTGCAATGACAGTTATAAGCCGTATCCTCGCCCGTGGCAGAGATCAATAAAGTTTATGGTTTTTTAAAATTGTTAGGGCGATGGAACTAAATTAAAAAAGAAAAAAACAACAGAAAATTCGTTCAAACACTACTTTTGGGTACTCTAGGGATCTCTGATCATTCTTTACTTTTCTTTTGGAATGGTTAAAATGAAGCGAGGAAGAATGGGGTCTAGGATAGGTTGGTTGGAAAATCCCGGAAAACTTGCCATTGCCCTTTGAAGACGATAATGTAATCTGGATTAAATTATCGGCAAATGGGCATGCCATGTGATTAGGACATGAGTTGAAAAATAAGAACTTTGTCGTCCTAGTTCCTAGTTTCTAAGGAAAAAGATAGAAGAAACAATTTACGAGAGGTTTTGTTATAGATTTTTTTGAGCGCGGATGGGCAACGATTTTTTTGGGAATCACAGACTATAGTTTCATGCAAGAGAAAATGATAAAATAGTTTCACCATAATAAGTCGGAAGTACTGAGTCAATCAACTTGACTCCATTTTTTATTTGACGAGTTTAACAACAAAATCTACTACAAGAATCGCAACGGCAAGAAAGTTAATTTCATCTGACAGTCGTGCAGAGTGGCACAAATGTGTTTGGGTTCTATTAGTTCCGTCTTGTCAAGATAAATACGGAATTTACCCGTCAGTGGGAATTACCAGGAGAAACGGCCATGTTCCCAACAGCAGAAGACAGAAACATTTATAACATACTTTCAAAGGAGTTCCGTCTTGAAAACGACTGTTTCTACTCAGAAGTAGTAACTCTACTAGAGAGCATTACAAATGTTGGTGCAGACATAGCGCTCCATACTGATGAAATGTCAGAAGAGATATACCGCTAGCCTATATAATCCAATTACTTCTGGAAAAGGAGATTTCCTTAATGTTTTGCAAGAGTGTTGAAGGCGGGTATCCTTATATTATAGTCTCAAGTGAGCTCCGAACACTGAGAAGAAGGGGATGCAGTTCATGGAATGCGGCAGAACTAAAGACAACAGGACCCCTTCATGTGAACAGTCGATTTCTGATTTCTACAGCTGTAGCATGGCGATCTCCTGGACTTTTAAGATCATAAAGCGATCATCATGAGCGTTTGTCCTCCGCTGGGATCCAGTGCCAGGTCGTCTAGTGTTAACATCCGGTTTCCAAAAAACGTGTATAAATACGGTGCACAGTGCTATTTGATACAGGATAATAATGTTGGGCAACATATCGCTCACATCTTCCATCTTGAATCAACGCAACCATAGCAGCCGCGGTTTGGGGACTAACAACAAGCATTTTTAGCTCAAATAAATGCAGCAAAACTTGTAAACGACTTGCTTAATACAGAAAAACGTGACTATCAAATTTATGATAACCAATAAGAAGACCCTTGGCCAATCATGCAGTTTTGAGTGATACAATTATACAATTTTCATTTTAGTACACTTTTTATCAAATCCAGTTTTGTTTTTCGAATAAACAGTTGATTGTTGTTACAAGTCAATTGAAAATTGATATTTTGCTTGTGTGTAAGTATTTAGGACAATGAAACATTACAAAAATTATATTTTAAAGAATTAATCATAAAATCTCAAGTGCTTCGTTTATCGTGCCAGTGAGTGTATATTTTATTATAATGAAAAGTGATACAAATAACAGTAACTTTAATTTTGTGATTTGGATGTGGCGGATTCTGATGCAAATATTTAAAAAAATAGTCAGATAGTTGATGATAATGATTTAGGCACGTTTTGCTTTCTTCAACGTTCATGCTTATAAAACATCATCACATCAAGAAATACAATATGAAATATACTGTTTATTAGTTGTATAACTCAAAACTCATTTCATAACGTATGTTGCAAAAGTTCTGAGAAGTATTTCAAAAAATTAAAAAAATATCTCATACTAAAATATTTGCACTGTAACAAGAACTACAAAAAATAACAATATTTCTCAATATAAAAATGATATTAAAGTACCGCTAATGAGCCATGATCTTCTATATACGGCTCGCAATTTCTTCTTAATGTTCCTCATTAGGTTTTGGACAGATCTAAATCAATTTCTCTGATCTTTAGCATTGTTCTTCTTCTTAACTGCTGTCCGTTTTGAACTTCCCAATCATTGGTATAAACATTGGCACTCAGTTGAGCCCAAAAAGTTTCGATGGGTCTTGCTTGAGGAAGATTGGGAGGGTTGTCGTTTCGTGGTACGAAAGGTTTTCCGTGTTGTTCTAGCCAGTTTCTCGTACTCAAAGCATAATGACTTGAAGCCAGATCTGGCCAAAACAATATATTTTCTTTAGCATGGTAATAAAATTAAGTAGTTTAGGTAAACATCTTTAAGTATAGTCTTCTGCGGTAACCTCTTCGGCCCTAACTCGTCCAACGTACGGCTGTGAAATACCGTTGTCTCATATAGCGCACCACACTAACACTTTATTTTCAAACTTACCTTTTCGTTTAAATTTTACATTATCTGGACACGCTTCAAAGTCTCTTGTATAAAAACCATCATTACTTTTGATTTCTGAGTTCAAAAATGTAAAATACTTTTCATCGTCAAGAATAATTTTTATATTGCCAGCAAAATGAGTACGATGTAAATTGCGACAGCATTGAGGAATTCTTTCCAACTGATTTGGTGAATATTTTGGATATTTTCTTCTTTTTCGGAATTCTAAGTTATTTCTCCTCATTTCTCTACAGATTGTGCTAGCATTGATGTGAAATATAATTCCAAGTTTTCGTGCTGAAGTTCTAACTCGATGTCCACTTCTGTTGACCATTCTTTGAACTGTAGCAGCATTCAACGCTCTTGGACGTCCACTTTCTGGTAAATTTATACAAGGAATATCTTCTTCGCATTCTCGCGGATCGCTCGATAAGTTGTGGCAACAGAAATATTTTGATCTTGATATAGGCCAACTATTTCTTTTTTTTTCAAGTCGTCCAACTAGACTGTAAATACTCCTCCGAATGTCTAATTTGTACGACATTTTGACAACTTATATCATAACCAAAATGGTTTTATTGTTATGGATAGATGTTGACTGTTTATCTCGTAACGATTTCTGAATTGTTTCCAACGGTGAAACTACCTCCTGAGTTTTGAAGGCAATTCTCAAAACTTTTGCAACATACGTTACGACATAAAAGATATGGTTGTTTTCAAATAACTAAAGCAGACTAAATTCTAAGTTCTCTATTTTCGTTATAAATCATAAAGGTGTATAGGTTAAAAGTGAATCATTTTTCGAACAACGCTGAGCTGTCGTGTCGAGTGTCAATTAAACCGTGATTAAACCTTAGTTCCTAGTATTGAGGCTATGCACATTGGAATGTAGATATTTTATTGTACAGATAGAGAGGGGCCTTGGATAAAAGGATTTTATGGAACATGCACAGTGAGAGAAACTTGAATCTGTTTGCCATTGACAGCCAACTCAACTTATTAGAAATTTGGTCATACTTCCTGATTCCATATAAAAAACGAATACAATATCCTCGTCACAAAAGTTATGCCCAATAAGCGGAATACACCAGCTTCATCTAAATATTATGAACGATTTACCGAGTTTGACTCCTTGACGTCTCGAATATAATGAAGGGCGTCACCTGATGAACCTTGTACGTATTATAAATGCTTGTACATATCCCAGTCGTTCCCTATATCGCATAAAAACAATCCATAGCAACGAATTTCCTTGGAAGTTTTCTGCGACCTAAAAAGCACGCCTTCAGTCTTAAAGGGAGCGACGAACACTGTGACGTGCTTCACCCCTTGCTTGGGGGATGTCATTCCCTCCTTTGTGGGAAGAAAACAACGGTAAGCCAACGCGTTCACATTTCACAGTAGGCTATGGGACATTGCCACTGCTGGTGCCAGGTATTTTGTTTTCTATACTGTCGCACATTATGTAGTCTGATTTTTATGCTTGACGCAAGCTGTTTACAAGTTATATGTAGATAATTCACATGGTAGTATATAAGGTTCTTTAATCCTTCGTGATCTGCTATTTTCAGTAAATTTTGAAAGTCTTATTTTCATCTTAAGTTACTTGGGTGTCCCAGCATAAAGTCCACCAACGAAACTGGATGAAACTGTAACATAACTTATCGAACAAAAAGATTTAAAAAACATCTTTTTATTGGTTTTTTATGAAATTATCATCACTTTTGAAACATATCGTGCATTTCGTTGAAATAATAACATTAATAATGCCTAAATAGATGCTGCTTAGCGATCAAAAACATCCGCAAAAAAATGAGCTTCAAAAAAAATTTTACTTCTCACACCGATGGGTGAGGGGAGTATTGTGATCGTGAAAATTTTCGATTTTGAGATAATACACTTCTTTGGGCGTTCTATGACGTCTACATAACGAAAATCCACGTCACTCATTTCCGTCGTTCTGCCTTTCTGTCGGTCTATCGGTCTGTCTGTCTCCCTATCTGATATGATGAAATTTGGGTAGCAATATACTGTGGGGTATGGCTGCAATAATTTTTAAAATCGGTGCATGGGCGGCGGAGTAATTAGCAAAAAACAAAAAACAAAAACATTTCTCAAACATCGTTCTTTAGGAGTGCCTGATCATTTCCTACTTTTTTGGGTGGGGGTGAAATTTGGGGCGGTTGGCAGGTGGGGGATATTAAAACCGAAAAAATTATTGTACTCATTACAGGCTATCCATTGACCTGTGAAAGAAAAACCTAGTGCGATAACACACTTTTTTTAGGCCCATCCGAACATCACCTTAGTTATTACAAAAACCAAGGGACTTGACTGATCGTTATACTTTTTTTGGCTGGGGGTGAAATTGGGGTGACTGGGAGGTAGAAGGTTGTAAAACTGAAAAACTTGTTGTATTCATAATGGACTGTCCATTCGCCTGTGAAGGAAGGACCTAGCGGCGTAATACACTTTTTCAGGTCCATCTAAGCATTGCCTTGCCTATTACAGAAACTAGGTGAGAATTTTCTGATGTATGTATGTACATACGAATATTGTTTTAGATCGTTCTGTATTGTTTAACGTGGAAACTATTGAATTGATGTTAATGAAATTTTGACACATATTACATATTACTGTGGCGAGGATAGAAGACGGGAATAGTTTTTAGGAGTCGTGCCAGTGGCGGCGCAGCAATAATAAAAAAAATAGAATATGAATACAACTCAAACTTTGTTTTTAGGAGCTTAAGGGGTTCTTGTCTGGCCATTTTATTTTTTTTTTTTTGGTGGGCTGTAAATCTGAAGCATGACTATAGCTTCATGCTATGGGGAAATAATAAACTGGTATAACCGTAATGTGGGGAAGGAAAAAATATCGACTTTTAGGAAAAAACCTCCCATAACGATAACGATCTTTCCCTTATACCATTGATTTCTAAGCAATGTCCTGCATAATAAGGAAAACTACAACGTTCTACATCTAGCACAAGATTTTCTATAGTACAGATAAAACTAACCATATTTTCTCACACTAACAAGTATACAGGGTGATCTATAATTAGTACACAGCAAAACTGCAGATTCTTTGGCGAAAAGTATTACAGAGTGTCAAAGTTATGATTATCATTTCATTTTTGCTAAATAATTCATCAATCTTATCTCTGAAATGATAAAAAAAAAGAAAAATCGCCGTGATACGTCGATTGCATTTCGAGGAGGAAATCTTCCGTCAAATACGCCATCATTCTGCCATCAACCCCATCACTCCCAGCATCTTTACTTCAAAATCTTATACGAGACCACCATACCTGCAACACATTATGATCATGATCATCATGAGCCTTTTCGTTCCATACAGGCGTACGGGCGATGTTCAAAATAACTTTTTTTCTATTATCTTTCTATTTTCTTCTATATTAACCTCCATAACAGTGAATACCCACATAACACTATATGGATATGTACATTAGATATTCCAGTTTGAACATGTTTATTTTGAATATTCATAGGACGTTAAATGTACATATGCACACAAAACTGTAATATATAGTGTATGTTCACGTAGGTATATAGGATTATAAAACTTAGAAGGACGCGACTTTGCGGTACGACTAAACATCAAATGCGTCACCTTAGGTCAGACGGCTAAATTTGAATTCTTTTTGTACTTGGAGAAATCAGTAGATTAATTAAGGAAACTTCAATCAGAAACCGACTAACTTAGTAGACAGATGCAAAGGACTAGAGTAGCGAGGCAAGATCATGAAAATTCCTTACAACACATCAGCTCTAACCGGATACAACAGCGCCAAGATATCTAATGTCAATGAGTAGCTGGGGTATGACAGAAGTGTTTGTTTTTCACAGCCTACTAGCTGTTGAGGTCTACTAGAGCTTGACAACTTTCCCAAAACGATTAAAAATTTTTAAACAAAAGGAAAACTACCAGCGATTTTTGCTTACAGTCTAAAATGTTTAGAATGACATTTCACATTTAATGGGATAGAAAAATTAGTCATTTTCGTTTAGTTAAGTCAAAAGTGAAGATATCTCTAACTGGAGTATTCTGAACATCTACTGAAATAATTGCTAGAATTTTTTAATTGCGCTATGTTGTAATTGTGTTCATTTCATGTAGTTTTCTACAAACTAAATTATGGTTTACAATTCAAACAGAATGCAATTCAGGTTTCATTTTTCGCGATTTTGCTAATAAGTAGAAGTAGCTACTGAAGAATTTGAAGGGTTCCAGTCATTACTTTTGACTTACGGATATGGCTACTTTTTTATAGCATTAAATGTGAACATTTGTTCAGAGGACATAGATATTCTACTGCCAGCAACAACCACTAGTAGTTTTCCTTAGATTAAATATTTTCTTACTGACTTTGGAAATTGGCTAATAGCTAGTAGGCTGTGAAAAATGAGCGTTCTTGTTACAGCTATTGTTTCTGGTTAGAGCTAATATGTTGTGAGGAATTTTCATAATCTTACCTCTTTACTCTAGTTAGTTTGAATCTTTCTACTAAGTCAGTTGGTTTCTTCCATATTAATAGGCTTTTGTTTATTTTTCATGTTCCTGCTAGGTTACTTGCACGCAGGAAAATCGAAAAACACCGATTTCGCTGAAAATTTGAAATAAAATGAAAACCAAAAAAGATTGATATGGAAAATGCTAAATCGTTAGAAAGGTAATCAAATTTTACATTTGATTCTTTAAACCAACATAGGCATTCCCATTTGAAAAAATCCAATTATCTGTGATTGAAGTTTCCTTAATTTATCTACTGATTTCTCCAAGTATAAAAAGAACTCAAATTTAGCCGTCTGACATAAGGTGATGCATCTCATGCTCAGTCGTATCGCAAAGTCACGGCCTTTTAAGTTTTATAATAGCTGTGATATTCAATTTTTTTTTTTGATAGCTACTTATACTTCTTTGATAGCTACTTACACAAAAATGGTGATTTGCGCCTAAACGGCTCGTTCCATATATGATACATAAAGTCACACTAGAATTGACCAAGGGATCCAAATATGCAATAATATATAGGGGGTTCCATTCAAAAAAATGAAAGTTTGATATGAATCACCCTGTATAAACGTCAAAATTTAAGTCAAAATATTTTTACGTCATAGCCCTCAAGGGTCCCTGCCGTTATCAAGTGACAGATCTTTGAAATATTTTTTAGTAAGGCCACCATCTCCCGTCGACGCACTATTGGCCTACCCTGTATATTATATAAAAGCTTTCTCACTTGAAAATGCCCTAAATATCACCTAAAAACGTAAAAGAGTAATCAGCAATATTATGAAATACGACTTCTAAACAACCTATAAAAATAATAAAACATAGGACCTCAGGTATAGCTTGAAATCAGCTTTTACTGAAATATAAGTCAACCTGCATAAGAAGTGAGAAACGGTTTGCTAAATTTAGAGCGGATACTTAAACATAATTTGCATTGTCACGGAAGTATTAAATTCAAACCGATATTTTTATTGGCTTCATTTGCCAACTGCAATCCGAATGCGGTCTCAAGAATGCAACTAGGCATGCACATCCGGCAGAATAAATGTTTGAAATAAGGTGTTTTGCATTTACATGAATACCCGCTCTCTCAAATAAATATATCATGGTGTCTCCTACGCCAAATGTCTAAGTTTGATCTTGGTTTAGAAATCTCCACAGGCATTATCATTAGAAAATTTTCCACTCCTGAATGGAGGAGGAATTTAGCCTCGTGGAAGAGATGCCTTAAACTCTTTTTTTAACTATTTAAACTCAGCTTACTTCAAGCTAAAGTTTACAATGGAATTAGAAAAAGATGGATGTCTTCCTTTATTCGACGTTTCCCGTGCATCAGATGGACATTTACGGTAGTTGGTTTATAGAAAGCCCACTCACACGGATGAGTATCTTAAGGGGCCTGGATACATATTTATACATACGTATTTCCCACGTAAAACACGGACTCACAATTTCTCGCATAACTCACTCTATTTTCAAACTACATACAGGGTGCCCCACGACGATTAAGACAAGCAATATATCGGAACTGGGCAGTAGTAGAGAATTATAATTTTGGAGGTTTAAATTAGAGCAAATATAGTATCTTTTCTTATTACTATGTCACCCAATCAGGTATTTGTTTTTGATCACGTGACGTCCGATTCAAATTTTTTAATGGGACGCCCTGTATGTTTGTGACTTTTTGTGTTCCGTCCGATAAAACAATTCCAACAAACTAGCACACTTGGGGTCTGAAGTGATTAATTCAAGAGCTACACGTATTTAAAGGATGGTACCACTACCACTATAAATGCCTTTAATCTAACAACCAAACACGATATCAAAAAAAGGCTAAATAGTTGCACAAGCGCAAGCTTTCTTCTTCAATTTGCTCTTTGAGTCATTACTGTAAGTTTAAAAGTAATGTCAGGAGCTTGGAAATGCGAAATTGATTTTTATAGTGACCTTTGGACCTTACCTTTGGACCTTTTGACCTTACCTTTGGATTTTTGGACTTATCTCCCCTCATCTTAGACACACACACACACTGGAGAAAGGGAACAGGCGGCCACGCCTCCTCGCTAACACGGGAATACGTCTTTTTTTGGATTCTCAATTTCGCGCGCTATACCCTAGACCCTTAACGGTTTTTCAGACCACTATCCGGCACAGAAGCAATCAGTAATTAGTATTATTTCACTTATGCGTAGAGCTTTCTGTTGAGTAAGATCAGAAATCTCCAGGAGCTCGCTTAAAGGATCACTAATGCGTGGACTGTGTTTTATAGGCTCATTTTGCAGTAATTAAAAAAAACTTTGGCCTGTATAAGGCAAATAAGCTCGCAAATAAGGCAAGACAATGATATTAAGGGGACAAAATTCAAAAACAAGGAAAAGAGTCTATGCATGCCTCAGGCTTCTCTGTCGGATTCTTTGGCTGCTGTTAGATCGCTTCGATTTTCTTAGTAGTGCGGAAACACCTACAGGCTGTCCTGCCCTGTTACTCTAGCTTCCGAAGGTGTGTAAAAAACACCTTTTTCTTGTGGGAAAGTAAATATTGGCGATCATACAATAGTACTGTACACTGTCGTGGGTCTGATTACCCTGGTGTACAGTCACTTTACTATGGAGGAGGTTAAATCCTAGGTACTATCGATCGCTGGTCTCCTCATCGCTACATAATCTGAGATCGCATTAAGTTGCTTGAAAAGATATAAAACTTAGTTAATTGGTTGACAAAGTAATACATCCAAATCAATCACCACAGCGCAAAGTCAATGCTGATAAAAAATGTGAAGTCCTTTGGACTCTGCTTATCGTTTTTGGAGGAAAGTCTGCTAATACTAAGCTCTCAGGGGATCAGGACGTACCTCGAGGAAAATCAATCACAGTGAATATTCACAACTTAAAGTACAACTGTAGCTGCTTATTTGTTTACAGCTTCAGTCACCCTAACCTTCGATCGCGATTGGAGAAGTTGATGGGAAGCAACGTCGTGAGCTTGACAGATAGAGAATATATGCAAAGGTTGCAGGAGAAACTGCTTCAAGATTATGCCGATTCTATGAACGAAAGGATAAAGAACAGAGAGGTACGCCTATAAAGGGTGTTTCCTAATTGAATGTCAATATTTATGGGGACGATTTTTGGGTCCATTTTGAGAAGGAAACTTCATATGAACCTATATTCTAAACGTCTTACCTTTTGAGAGACAGGGTGGTAAAGTTTTCAAAAATAAATAATTTATCATCAATATCTACAATGCCACTTCAGATATGTAAATGAAATTCGCTATACATGTACTAAGGGTCAAGAGGCATTTTTTTAAATACGACTTTTTCTTAAATTTCAACCAGTGACGTTCGTACGTAATTTGACCTGTCCATTTTGGGAGACATCGATGGTACGCCACTGATTTCTCATAAAATTAAGATTATTTTTGAAATCCCCACTCATTTCTAAGTAAAGTTGAACATATGATTTTTTTCAATCGGATGCATGGTTTTCGCTTAAAAAAATAAGAACCCATTCTTTGCATGTTCGCAACAATATCGTTAATATGACCATGCAGAGACATACGTAGATTTTATTTTTTTAGATAAAACCCGTGCGTCGGATTAAACAAATTCAAGAAATAAAATGAATACAGATTTGATTTTTTTTTCTTTTTTTTGCCACTGTTGTCACTTGTTGCGATCATGCAGAGAAACGGCTTTTATTTTTTTGAGCGAAAACCGTGCATCCGATTGAAAAAATCAAGGGTATAACCATTGATTAACTAAATAAGTCAATCAATGGTTAGATATGGGTGGGGATTTCAAAAATAATATCTATTTTAGGAGAAATCAGTGGCATACCATCAATGTTGACCAAAATAGGCAGGTCAAATTACGTACGAACGCCACTGGTGGAAATTTAAGAAAAAGCGATACATTGATACATCAAAAAATGCATGTATGAATTTCATTGAAATATTTGGAGTGGTATTGTAG
This sequence comes from Callosobruchus maculatus, assembly GCA_951848785.1. Classification (NCBI taxonomy): domain Eukaryota; kingdom Metazoa; phylum Arthropoda; class Insecta; order Coleoptera; family Chrysomelidae; genus Callosobruchus; species Callosobruchus maculatus. The sequence continues at coordinate 1,170,620 of CATOUR010000113.1, forward strand.
TTATTAGTAATAAATTATGTATTTCTGAAAACTTTACCACCCTGTATCTCAAAAGGTAAGACGTAGGACATACGTTTATATGAAGTTTTCTTCTTAAAATGGACCTAAAAATCGCCACCATAAATATTGACATTCAATTAGGAAACACCCTGTGTAACAATACATATACGTAGATGAATAATAAATTTACTACGAATAAGATAATAGTAGATGTATATATATGATTAAATAAATAAATAAAAAATGTAGGTATAAAATCAGTCAGATAGAATTTTACGAATTTTACAAATGCAGAGTTATTTCCAATGTATCTAGAGTACATTGGAAATATAATTGATTATATTTAATATACTACTTGCAATTGAAATACGAACACAGAAAAAAGGGTTACGGTTGATGAAATGCGGTAGGACTAAATACAATAATAATCGAACTCATTTGCCATGATTAGTTTATAAAAAAATAAAACAGATCAATAATACATGTTGACGAATGCACTCCTCTAGTCTACGCGGCAAACTCGTAATCTGGTTGTTGATAAACTCTAGAGGTACAGCCCCCCAAGCAGCCTATAGCTGCATACCAAGCGTCAGCAACGAGTGGGTCGCAGTCTGTCTCAAAGGGCCAGTAGACTTAGATGACGATCTTGCCGGTCTGTATTTCTTCGTGCTCCAGAACCTCTAGCTCGCTACATTCGCCCTTCGACGATCCAGGCGCTACAACTGTAGCCACGCTACGCCCCATGGTTACAGCAAATGGTCTGAAAGAAGTACCACGTTCTCGTTAGCTTAAAATTCGATCCCGTTCAAAGGGTCTTAACTGGGTAAACTGGGCCTGTCGTCTTCTAGAGGGCATCCTTATACAACCAATTTATCTGTCTCGCCACATTTGCAATCGTTTTTGAATCGACAAAAGCCATGCTTTGTTTTATACATCTAGAGCTTTTTAGAGGTGCCATGTAGGCAAATAGCGTCTGAATGATAGTGTTTGTTACATGTTTACTAGGGATGGTACTGCAATGCAAATATCCCTTTTTTTTTCTAGGTGTTCGGATTTCACTTGTGAGTAGTATATATAAATATGCATAAATCAGTAAAATCGGTATGTCTGTATACCATTGGCCCAATTTCAGTCACGAGATTGTTGCTGAAAACAGCAGCAACCCACTGCAAGCAAAAATCTGATACTGTGAATGCTAATTGACAAGCTGTAACTGTCAATTACATTTGAAACGCAATATAATTGTAATAGTAAAGCATTGGCCGTAAATACCTTTTTCGTTTGACTTGGAATCATAGCGGCTGATAGAAAACTATACAATTATAGTCTATAAAAGTGTTTTAGCGCATTGGTGTTGCAGATATTTAAAAAGCATCAGCTTTCAAAAAGGTCTAGTGACACATCTTAAGGCAGTACACATAAAGTTGCCATATTTTCACCTGTACGGACGCAAGGGTTAGACTCTAGATGCATCACCAGAAAAGAAAAGAGACGCATTTGAAATGTATACTTACAGCCGTTTATTCAGAATATCATAGAATAACAAACATGGAAAAACAAAAAGAGCATGCTTATAATCAAAGAACGAAAATCAACTTATATAGGTAATACCATGCGAGGAGAAAAATACGAACTTCTGCGAATGACTATAGAACAAATTGTCCAAGGTAAAAGGTCAGTCGGCATACGCCAAAATTCTTGGTTAAAGGACATCCGAAGATCGTTTGTTTCCTCATCGCTTGACATTTTCCGCATAGCTGTATCTAGAACTACGTTAGCCATTTGTGTCACCAACTTTCGAAAGGAGATGGCGTCATAAGGAGGACAGGATACATAGAGGTTTAGGTAAATCTGAAAAATTAGCCTGAACCTGAATCCGTTTTTGTTCGTAAACCTAGCAACAAACCTATGGAAGTTTCTCAGTCACTCATTGATACATCGAATCGATAGCGTTAGAGGTCTTCTCTCTCTTCTCTTCTCTCTCTTCTCGCTCTTCTTGTCATCTTATTACGAAATCAACAAAGAAAACCGCAACAAAATGAATTTAATTTGGAGATTATCGAAATTACTTGAGAATCGATTTATCTAAATTGCTATACGTGGTTTTACCTTTAACTCATAGGAAAACTCGTAAAAGAAAAGCTAAATTGCCATACGAGCAACTAACAGCAATATACAGGGTGTCCCACCACGATTAAGACAAGTAATATATCGGAACTGGGCAATAGTAGCGAATTATAATTTTGGAGGTGTACATTAGAGCAAATATAGTATCTTTTCTTATTATTGTGTCATTCAATGAGGTATTTGTTTTTGATTTCGTGACGTCCGTTTAAAAATTTTTAATGGGTCATCCTGTATATTTGTGACTTTTTGTGTTCCTCCCGATAAAACAATTCCAACAAACTAGCACACTTGGAGTCTAAAGTGATTAATTCAAGAGCTACAGGTTCTTAAAAGATGGTACCACCACCACTGATTATAACATGTATGTACCCCTACAGTTAAATTATTTTGGTAGTGTTTCATAATGGTGGTAGTACAGTCCTTTAAGTACCTGTAGCTCTTGAATTAATCACTTTAGACCCCAAGTGTGCTAGTTTGTTGAAATCGTTTTATCGGGAGGAACACAAAAAGTCACAATATACAGGGTCCCATTGAAAATTTGGAATCGGACGTCACGTGACCAAAAACAAATACCTTATTGGGTGACACAATAATAAGAAAAGATACTATATTTGCTTTAATTTACACACCCAAAATTATAATTCGCTATTACTGCCCAATTCCGATATATTTGCTTGTCTTAATCATCGTGGAACACCCTGTATAATGGTCACTTCATGTCAAATCAACACTTTGGGAAATATAAAAGCTACCTATGTCAGTTTCATTTGTTCTTTTAATTATTACTTCTACTTCTAATTTTTCTTAGGGAGAGGAATTAGATCGTGTGAAGAATCTGGTTCTGATAGGAAAGATTCCAATTCACCAAGCACCGCCTGAGATGTCAGATCATCCCGTCATGCTCATAGAGAAGTACTGCAATGCAGTTAATGCTCAAAGGAAATCAAAGGTAGGTACTACGAATATCAAATACTGTTGGATGTCCAATAGGATTTGTCGTAGTTAAGTTGTTTAGTAGTAATAGTTCTCCACATGTCATTTGCTTAGCGACTAGGCATAAATACGCATGAGCAGAGGTTATAGGAAAGTGCAGATGTCATTACTTTGAATCCATGAACCGTTTATTGTCCAGCAAGTGATCAGCATCGTTTTGAGACAGAATATCAATCAGCATTGCGTGGTACGCTTCTTTGGTCTATCAAAATAGGTCAAAAATAATTTTAAAAGATATGGCCCTTCTATCCTCATCGACCTAACGGCCATCAAAGCTTTTATTAAGATAACAGTATAGCTAAAGGCAGAGAGGCTCAGCCTTCTGGTGGGGATTCTTATTTGGCCATTGCCGGCTGAATAGACATTTGTCACTCATGAGAGTAGTAGGGGACCCTATTTGCCCTAGATGCTGGGAAGAGGACGAGACAGCGTTCCACTTCCTGGGCAGATGTGCAGTGTATCGCAACCTTAGGGTTCAAGTATTTGGCACGACGGAGTTCAGGGAGGAGGCACTATATTCAGCGAGATGGTCGGACATACTTACTTGCGTCAGGAGGTCTAGTGGGTTCGACAAGGATGTTTCTAGAATTTAGAATTTTAGTGTTTTCAGTGATTGGTTCAGTGAGATTGCCTGGCTTCGCGTCCCCATCACAACTCCTACTAGCAGTATAGCTACAATCGCACACCAGGGTCTTAAATGACAACTCAAACGACAATTCAAAAAAAAAAACTGCCAATTACAAAAATTGAAATATTGCTGACGTTTTAAAGATCAACATGTACTTTATCGATACATGCTTCCAGGTAAAGAGCATCCAGTTTGAAATGATAAAGAAATACTCAATGTTAAACTCCTTTGGGACAGAATGATTCCAGTTCAGGGTATCTACAAAAAATGTGTAGTTTCGTGGTGGTTATTTGTTGTGGGCGATGTCTAGATGCGCGGAGATTCTAGGGAAGCATAATACTTTAGCATGCAAAAACATTACAAAAAAATGGAGCCAACTTGGTTGGCTCAGTACTTTCCCACACACAACGGTGATGCTATTTTATTGATTTCCCATTGCATGAAGCTATAGTCTGAAATCCCCTTGCAATCAAATCATCGCCTATCAGCCCGCAAAAACACAAAAACTCTTGTAAGTAGTTTTAAGCATCTCCGTAGGAACTAGAACGACACAGTTTTTATTCTGCAAGCTCCAGAAGAACGAAAACAATAGGAAATTCCCAAATACCCTAAAAGCCAAGTTAGTGCTATTTTCATATTTCTGTTTGTTGTTTGTTGTTTTATTTTTGCTGCGCCACTACTAACATGATTTCTGAAAACCATACGCGTTCTCCACCCTTGCAATAGTAGTAATACTGTGGCAAAATTTCATTAAAATCAATTCAACAATTTCCACTTTACACAATGCAGAACGATCTAAAGCAACACTTGTATGCAAACATCATAAAATTCTATGTCCCTTTGTTTCTGTAAGCAGGGCAATGTTTCACCTCCCAACCAGTTCAATTTCTCCCCCATCCATCTGAATATCTGGCTTTTCTGTTTTTGGCTAAATACTTCACCGCCTATGCACCGATTTTCAAAATTTTATCATAACCCATGTAGCTGTTACTGAGATAACGAGGCTAGAAAAACGCCAACAGACAGACCGGCGGACAGACTGACAGACATACCGATAAACAGAGAGTCAGACAGAACGGCGAAAATGAGTGGCGTGGATTATTATGGCGTATTATCTCAAAATCGAAAATTTTCGTGATCACCTTCATCCCACACCTATATGTGCACCTATATGTGCAAAACAAGAATTTTGTGGAAAAAACTTCACCTTCGAAGCATAGACATCTCAATATGGATAATGCAAAAACAGCATAACTATTGATATAGATCTCCCAAATTTTCATATGTAAACTCATAGAAACTGTAGCGTGTTCCATGAATTTCAGTATCACGGGTGTCAATATTCGCAAACAAATTAATTTTTAGTGTTTAAACAAAGCTTTTATTTGAAGTCTACAAAAGTGTTTGTCTGATCCAAGGCTTGTAGAGTATTAACAGATGTTCCGCAATACCAGTGGGAGAAAATCTCTACCTGGAAGCAAAATAAATCCATATTTCTCCAGATCTCAAATCTTCGCTGAAAAACGTCCGTTGCACAAGGAAATATAATGAAAATACGGGAATGAACTTTAAAGAGGAAGATGTCACCAGCAAAACCAAGAGGTGATATTGGAAGCAAGATGCCATTCCACATGCCATTTTGCGTAACGGATAATTTTATCAGGAAATGACCTTTTCATTATATTGGCATTGTTCATTCTTACGGAAAATAAACACCATGGCTAACTGTAATTATACTTCTATCTGAGAACGAAGCTGAAAGTATGATAATACGCACAAAACTACCAAAAGGAGGTGAATGGTGAAGTCTTGCAATCGTGAAGAGTTTTGAGTCCGACACATTACGAAAGATGTATCAGAAAGTAACGAGAATTGTGCGATAGTATAATAATGAAATATTTAAGGTGGCCGACTGACAGTCTCTTCTTTTTCCGGCATTTTTTGGTGGCACCTTGATTTGAGAGTTCGACATGCGGGTAGTGGTATGAAAATGATATTACAATGAAATATTTATTCAAAAATCTAAAAAAACTAAAAAACTACTTCAAATCCGCTTCAATGTATTTGTCTCATCGTTTTATCATAAAACTTCTGAGAAATCATGTTGTGTTCTGTTCAGTATCATCTGAGAGTTATTGAGTTTTAAACTCCGACAACTCAATTATTTTTTGACCTCAACAAGCAACATGGATTTATGAAGTTCCTGCTACCAATCTTGCAGTCATTATGGAGTAGATTTCTGAGCATCTGGATGACTATTGTCAAGTTGACGTAATCTATACTGATTTTTCGAGGAAGAAAGTTGACTGCGCATTGATATAATACAGGTTTCTTATTATTTGTTAAATCTTACCTGAATCGAACCCAATGTGTTTGTCTCAATGGTTATTTGTCTGTCAAATACATAGCATCCTCTGTTGTTCCTCGGGGTTCTAACCTTGGTCCTTTGTGGTTCGCTGTTTTCATCAATGGCTTTTCTAGTGAGCTAATTCGTGTGTTATGCTGATAATCTAAAGGCCTTTTGAAATATAGCTAATACTGAGAACTGTATCATATTGCAGCAAAGTTTACCGCGTTATTGAGGCAGTCTCAATATTCATAAATAATATTTTGAGTGGGACAATAAGACACCACCAACATTGTCAGAAACTCATTTTATTCAAATCCCGCGATATTTTTGTAGTAAATAATTTATGAAGAACCCGAACGAGGTTCATCTCATTTCCTACATGCAGAGAAATAACGAGTCCTTTCTTGATAAATTGAGTATTGGTAGTGGAGTGTTGAAGAGTAGAACGACAGTTATATTTTATGAAGGCGGCATTCAAGTTTTTGAGACCTGAGCCGGCTGTGGATCTGACAGCAGGTACCATTAGAAGAAAACCGACATGTGGTTTTAAAATCAACATCTTATGAGATGAAGGGGAATCTCTGGATATCTCCGCCAAGCTAGAGAACTGATTCTAGAGCCTCTGGTCAAGGTGCGGCGGTTCTGTCTCTCGCTGAACAGAATCCGGTGCCGGATTGCTGCTGTTCATCCTCCCAGTGATCCGTTCAGGAGGATAAGGGGAAAATACGACTGGATTGTCCCATGTTCCTAGAAAGCTCCCTCCACGACACCGGATCGCCCCCGATATCATGCAGCCCTCGGTACGGAACGCATCACAACTTGGCTTAAGGCCTTCAGTTGTCCTAGAGGACATTTGGTATGATTTCCTAGGAACTGGTACCAACACTAGCTATGTTGTTGCCCATTGCTAGGGAGCTTTTTCGGTTGTCCATTCTAGATCCACCAGGTGGCCAGGTTTATCGCAGACAGGGCCACTGCGTGTAAGGTGCTAAACTGCACGTCGGCAGGAGACAGAAGCAAGTCTCCTGTCCACTCCTTGAGTGTGGAAAATAGGATGAGTCCTCAGCACACATTCATGTCGCTGGGAAGCCCTTGGGTACCACAGGCAGACTATACCATGTTTAAGGGTCTTTGAACCTGAAGGCATAAGATGGGCAGGGCCCAAGGTCATCCTCACCTTTGCGATGAGGGATATAATTGGGAACTATGGTAAGGAGAGATGCTAAAGGGCGCGCTTGTACGTCTTAAGCGCTTGTGGTTTTGGTCACCAGAAAGCCTCTCTCCTTCATTCATTCATTCTGAGGTTCGCATCTCTATGTTGTCCTTCCTCCAAGCCAGCTGAGGGGACCTCCAAACTCCCATCCACCATCTTATATACGGTTCTGAACAAAAAATGGTAAAGAGGTCCTCCTCTTTGCTGATTTCGGGAACTACTCTGAGTGCAGAAAATCGCTCAAGTTCTTGCCAGTACCACGTGAGGAGTACTGAGTCAATCAAAGTGACTTTTTTCTGATTTTTCTGCATTTTATACTTTCAGATCAAGGTATGTAAGGTGAAGGAACCTCCTTACCCAGATTTAGATGAAGCACATAATCCAGACTCAAAGTTATCCATCGATGAAGACCACGAACTCCCGCTAACTCACGTTAAACTATGCACCGCTTACGACAAGTTTTTGGGGTCCATGGAAGATAGCGAGGAGCCAGAACAGGAGGAATACATCATAGACAAAGAGCAGCTGGACGTCATCCATTATGAAGATCCATTGCTCAAGCAGCTTAGGGACTGTGAGGTGAGACTTGAGGGTATCCAGTGTATACTAGATTATCCGAAAATAACGAATAAAGAACTCACCAATCTTTTCAATAGTAAATAAGTAAATAAGTAAATGAGCAGTAAGTAAGTAATAATAAAGATAAGTAATAGACTTTATTTGCCTGTTATGAACTTCTAAGAAGCTGTTAGATAGTCTACATAGTCTATCGATCACAGCGTTGTTGTGTATTTAAATTTGAGAAACCCCACATACTCTAAGATCACCATTTTGGAAAATCTGATGGGACCATTTTATTTGAATGCAATTAAAAGATTCATGAAAACAAGTACACCAATATGAAGTATCAGCATATCACCCTACGATCTTTCGCTATTTAAGGACGCATCCAAGTCAGAACTGGTCGCGGAAGGGAAATTAGCTAGTATAAATCCATGAGTTGAAATTTCAGTAAGCCTTGGCAAGCACGAATGGTAGTCATAGAGTTGGGAGTCAGGAAGCGGAACAAACCTGAAAGCACTGAGTCCCTATCGGGTCCACTCAACACTCGTGTGCAGCTGCACGCATCTTCGCAACAAAGTAACTTTGGTATGGTTTCCAGGTCATAGCGGAGTGGAAGGCAATGAATTGGCTGACACACTCCCAAGAGGAACCGAATCTTCGTTCATATAATCAGAGCCATTTGCGAGCTTTGCGGAAAGCTTTACCAGGAAAACTCTCTCATATTGGGCACAGACGAAAGCACTCCTGTACCAGTAATACACACCAGGGCTACTACACTCAAAGGCGTTTATACCATTCACCTCTAGTTAACCCCCAAGAGGATCCTGGAATAGAACAGGAATGATCTGCGCATTGTGGTCGATCTGTTGACAGGACATTGTCGTCTAAGAAGCCACTTGTGTAAGATAGATCTAGAACAAACATTGGACTGTTGTTTCTACTATGTTGAGCATATAGCAGTGAAGCATAAATTGTGCTTCTGCATGTCCAGTATTGGAAGGAGCTAGGTTTCAAACTTTCAGAATCACCTATGTAAAACCTACTGACTTCAGTAGGTTTCACTCAATACGACCATCGCCTTCGTCAAAAGGTGTGGATTCCACGGCGAACTCTAGATCAGAAGTGTGAGTCACAACAAACAAAATACCGTCGCAGTGGAAGGAAGTATAACCACCCCACTTACTTCCAACCCAATTTATCTAAATATCTTAGCACAATGAAAAAGATGTACCCAGGTTTTGAATCCAATACTATGATTAGCCAAAATAAAAATGAAGACAAACTTAATGACATACAAAGCTATAGCGGAGCCGGTCTTGACATATGGAGCTGAAAGCTGGGAACTCACAAATAAGCAAAGAAAACAAATAGAAGTTGTGGCAATAGACTACTTAAGAAGATCCTGTAGAGTTTCGAAATTACAGCACATTTGTAACGAAGAGATTAGATGGCGCTCGAAAATGGAAGTCAGTGTCAACAACAGGGTAGATACACGTCAACTAATCTGGTACAACAATGTGGCCACAACGTGGAGGCAAGGAAATGTGAGGTCCAGGCTGATAAAAGATGATGAATGAATGGATAGAAAAGGCTGAAGAGTAATATGCGGGAAGCGGCCACGGCTGTAGGATCCTCGCAATATATATCTTAGCCTGTGATATCCTGTAACAGAATGATAATATGAGTCTCTTAAATAAGTACCAACATTCTTTAGACAATATTTTCTTTCACTGAAGTAAGGTGTAATAATAAAACAGAGGAGCAGACAATCTTGACTTATGTCATCTGCTCATCTCTACCTGAAAATTTGATAATCAACATTTTTTGTTGCACTTTTGCATTTTAAGAAATGTCACAGTTGTAGACCTTCTCAACATTGTAGTAGTGGTGGTCTTTTAATTGTCGAGAATATGTGAGAAGACCTGAGTCAATCCACTTGACTCCAGTTTTTGTACTGGTTTATATGAAAACGATCGAATGTGTTGCAAATCATACCCTACCGCCTACCGCTCTGGAATGTTTAATATAGGCATGTATAGAGGCGCTCGCGCTACCCCCACCTGTCGATAAATTGCAATCATTTTCCATACTTCCTACTTCCTGTTGGTAATAAAAGGGAAATTAATTCCGTAATTTTAATTTCTTTTGAAACACGATTGGTATGGCTAGCGCAAATTTTTCAAATGCCGATATAATCCAAATGAATTACGGAATTTTTCAGTTGTTGCCTTCCAGAAAAATGAATTAATGGTTCATAGTTTCATATTAAAGACGAAGTTTTTTCTCGACGAGTGGATCTTACACATTTTCCATTTGTTGTATTTGCTACGTTTACATGGCAATTCAATTTGGATTGAATACGATTAATACGGTACCATATCTGGCGTTTCATGTGTTTACACATGGCCGACTCTACACTGGGCCGGAGCCTTAGATGTGGCAACGTGGCTTAGCTGTCAAATAGTTGGCCTATAGTTTCAGAATAATTATTACATTTTATATGTATTAGAGTTCATCTGGGTTAATAAATTAAGAAAAATACTTTTTAGAACTACTACTACTAATACCACTTACATCTGATGTCTGGCTCATCACAGTCAGACACTACAAAATAAAAATAAACGCAACCTGTTTCCTGCTGCCACTTCCACTTCCACTTAAATGAACACTCAATTTACTTTGTAAATTGTCACTTGAGCTAGAAAAATTCACTATTAGGTCACTGTGAAGCCATTCTTGCTGGTCTTGATTCCCTTTCACTATCAAATCTTTTCGTAGGTATGCCCCAGATGCATGCCCAGATGAGTTCTATTAACAGTATTTTTCTGTGATATTTGGGAGGTCCAGAAAACATTGTGCTTTAAAATAGGTCTTATCCTTTGGAATGTTTGTAAATTATTGTCTTTATCCTTATAAATATAACCAGCCCTTCCGAGGAATACCTTTCACCCACTTCTGTTTATGTCCCTTATTGGACGCACAGTTGCTAGTGCAACCTGGTACTACACACTTTGCAGACATCTTTTTATCTTTATAGTTTCATTTGTGCAGGTAAATAAGCAGAAACACATTAAAAATCACCTTGCAACGTTTTTTTTGGCTCTGGAATAAGGTTACGTTGGGCCATGGTTTGGTATGTCCTCTATTGGGCTGCAACCTGGTACTACACACTTTGCAGGCATCTTTTTATCTTTATAGTTCCATTTGTGCAGGTAAATAAAATAAAAATCACCTAGCAATGTTCTTTGTACTCTCGAATAAGGTTATGTTGGGCCATGGTTTGGTATGTCCTCTATTGGGCTGCAACCTGGTATTACATACTTTGCAGGCATCTTGTTATCTTTATAGTTTCGTTTGTGCAGGTAAATAATTAGAAACACATTAAAAATCACCTTCCCATCTTATTTTTCACTCTGGAAGATTACACTAATGGCTTCACAACAAACAAAAGCTCGACCTATATCCAGTGTTGCCATATTTCAATGCTCCGGCCTAGTGAGTAAAGTCGGCCATGGTTTACATGATATGTTTAGCTTTCAGATCGATTTGAATCCGTTTCGTGGGGTCTCGAGCACGCTGTCAAAACTGTCCTAACCTACAAATCTCACGTAACCTACAACATACCTTATACATAGAAGCTAGCCTAGTTTTTCTTTTGAGTACCCTAACTTTGGAAGCTTTGTATGTTCACGATTTTGTTTTTTTTTGTTTTCTTGTTTAGAAATGGTGTTACAGATTAAGGCAGCAGGTTGCCAACTTACTTGGATCTCAGGCGGATACGATACATATTCGATCCCTTAAAAGAGCTTACCGTCCATCACACTCAATTCATTTTCGATCCAAATTTTGCAGTTTTCACATGCAGTTTTCCATGCCAAAATCGAACTCAGTTCGAATTGAATCCCACAAGGAAATGTAGTGAAGGACAGTAGCGCTTTAAAGAATTTTGATTCATTTCTGATGAATTGATGATGACGCATCGGAAATCATGAGTATTAATAGAATTTCAGTGCAATATATCGAAAGTTTTCAGGATAAAGTGACGGAGAAGGTTATTTATATTAAATATCGTCAAGCGGCATCTACTTTTAAGAAATAACTGGTTGTAATGAATGATAAGTAAAAAACAATTAGGAAATAACTTTTTATGGTATTAACTGGAAAAACTTCTAGGAAATAACTTTTATTACGTGCAGCGTGCAGCTGCAGCCTAAAAAAACTCAAGAAAGATTTTCCTATAACCAGTTTTTTTATTTAAAATTTCAAAATACAATCTACCCGCTGTGTATGATATATCTTATATAGTTTGGTTTTGGGTAAGGTGAAAATAATTTTCCTCATGTTTCCCCAAAGGAAGCACTCGAGCGCATTCGTCCATGGAATAGTTGTTTCTGTTGGTCCACTGCTTCCATGCCAGTCTGATACCAAGATAGAAAAGATAATAAACGTTTTCATTAGTTTCAAACAAGAGAGACTCAACCTGGCAAAGTTTCGCTTGAGCTACTCTTACACCTAACCACCAGAGCATAAGTTGTTGTGTACACGTAAATACAAAACTGATCAAGAAGACACATGGATTTGACAACATAATTTAAACCTATACAATAGAGAGAAGTTTAGCAAAGAATTGCATATATAGTACACAGCAAAGTAGAAATAATATGAAATAATATAAAGGATGGAAGACACATAAACTAGGAATTAATTAAAAAACACATTAGAACTACGTTCATATGAAACCTGGCGATATTAAAACAATCCTAAGTTAAGTATTACAAATCACACAGAAGACTGTTTTGATATGAACTCGAAACCGCGACAAAGACATGTTTTAATACATATTACCAATAGAGTTATATAGCGCAGCAGCTGTGTATGAAAAAGTAAGCTCGAATAAAGTTGTACAATACCTTGGAATTCTGATTAACTGGTCCCCCATTTCCTCTGTCGTGAATATCATTATTGAATTTTTTTTCGATCGAAGCAGCGCTGCCGTGGACTAAGGACACCTTGTCTGATGCGATTAAGGACATGTTCCAAACAAGCATTGTGATATCCTTGAGCTCAGTTTCGGTAAGGTGGAAATAATTTTCTACTACTGCTACTGCATTGATTTTCTAAATCAGTGGATATACTCGAAGCCTTTTGATCTTTCCTTGGTTGTGACCTACCGTGAAATTTTCATTAACACTGCTTTCTGATTCAGGATAGGAGACAAAAACTGCCGCACTGACGTATGTAGAGGATAGTTAGGTACACCGATAGACATTTGTAACATGATTTTGATGATGGAGGTGTCATAAGTCATCTAGATACTATATTATCTCGATTTATATTACCACGACTGCTGTTGGAGTAGAAATTAAAGAAGTATTCTACTGTATTCGGAAACTAATTCATTACGCCTGCGAGGTACAGGGCTGAATATTAACATAAGAAGAAAATTCGCGGTATAGTTACAAGAAATTGGTAAAACTTTCTAGGAAACATAGAAAATAGCATTTTTGACTCTGATTTGGGGAGATGCATTCACTGGTGTAACAAAACCATTTTGTTTCAGACCGTTGAAGAGCTGTACGAGGTAGCAGATCAAATAATTGGAGCATTAAGAATAATCGACGAGAAAGATAGAGTATCTCAGAAGATGACGAGAGAGGCTGAAGGTTGATCATTCAAATTAATGGATGAAGAATCGTTTCACTTTTTTTTACAGACTAGGGTACCACTACACTACATGCTACAAATGTTGCTTTATGCACCAAATATTGTTAGCGCCTTATATCTAAGAATAAATTTGTTCAAACTGTCGTCTGAGTCTCAGACATCGTAGTGCCCTGAGAATATACCGTGCAATGGTAGACGAAAGCTCGGCGTTTAACGCAAATCAGACCTAAAGAATTTTTACCTTTATTTTATGGTCAGCCTTCCGCAAAGGCTGGAAACGCTGCAGGTTGTAGCCGTCGGGAAACAAATTTCCCGGCAGCTTGTTCCGCAGCGTCGAAGTTCTACGAAAGAAGAAATGCTGGAGGAGACTGGTTCTTGGAGTAAGGACCTCGATTTGATAAGGATGAGCTCGCTCGCTCTAGTGTTCCTCGTTCGGACGGCCTTTGGTTTTATTATATGGAAGAGTTCACTCGAACATCTTCCATGATAGAATCTGTAAAATAGAGACAGGTCAGCCACGCTTCTTCTATGTTCCTGGCTGTGTAAGCCTTTTGTGAGGTTAAGCGTATCAATTAGTCTAAATGCTCTCTTCTGGATAGTGTCCAGAAACTTTAAAGAGTGCTTCGGAGCGTATCCCCATACATGGGAGCAATACACCAACGATGATCGGATCTGTGCTTTGTAGAGCACCAGTAGTTGCTCCGGTATATACAGCTTCCTACAGTCTCCATAACCTTAGACTTCATGCAACTTTTGCTGACTTGTGCTTGATCGTACTCGATTGCTCAGTCAAACTGGGAATAAACTAAAAACGTGTATGGCAACGCCGCTTGAATGTTATTCATTCAGCATCCTTGCCTTGGAAAGCTTTTACTAAATTAGCTACCAGAAGTATATAGGCCATTTTTTATCGTATGAGAGGATGGAATGAAAATACATTACTTCTCAGAGCTACAGAAATACCAAACAACTGGCAATTTTCTCGGGAAGGAAGTTAGCTATATTGGGCAGTCGTTATATATCTGCAATAACGTTGTTGTTTTTCATTTTGACAGGGGCGTGGCGAGGGTGATAAATGCCATGTGATATCCCACAAGCTTTTGCTGGAGTTGACCAATATGCAAGGAAGTCGAGCATTTAACTGGGGAGTGGGTATGGCACATTAAGGAACCTTGGTATACACAGTTATACATTTGTATTTGCCATGTTAAAACACGGATTCCCATTTCGAATAGAATTCACTTGTTTTCAAACTACATACACAGTATATCAGAAGGTGATAGCTAAGTCCTTAATGAATGACAACTATTTGCGATTTTCTCAAAAAGTTTTTTATTCTGCCAAAAAAACTCGCAATGCAGAATCATACGTTCTTTAAATGTCTGTAATTTAATAACCAAACACAATGTCAAAAAAGGCCAAATGGGTGACAAACAGCAAGCTTTCTTCTTCAGTTTACTTTTTGAATCATTACTGTAAGTTTAAAGGTAACGTCAGGAGCTTAAAAATGCGAAATTCATTTTTATGGTGACCTTTGGACCTTACCTTTGGACTGTTTGACGTTACCTTTGGATTTTCGGACTTACCTTCCTTCATCTTAATCACACACACTGGCCACGCCACCTCGCTCGTCGCGGGAATACGTCTTTTCTTGGATTCTCAATTTCGCGTGCTATATACTCTAGACCCTTAAGTAGCAAAGGCGTAATGATAAAAGTAACTGGAGACCGCTCTTTCGGCCCTTTAGAACATTTATTTGGATTTTTGCAGTTGCAAGGCCGGCCTGTCATTTTCTAGCATGGAGAGGTTAAATATATGTGAGAAAGCAAAACATTAGATATAGCCTAAGTAAAGCAGATTTTTTTGTAGACGTTGTTGGTGAATGAATAGTTGCTAATGATGAAAGTAACAGTAAAATTCTAACGCTATATTCAAAGGCAACCTGGCACTGGACATTTAAAAAAATGTTAGTTTATTCGGAAGGATTAGGAAAGAAAACCCAGAAAAATCATAGAAAAACGTTCTAGAACTGTGGGCATAGCAATCGCTAAGTAGTGCTGGAGGTACGCCTTTTTTTATTTTGCTTTACTCTTTAACTCACTAACTGTTACGGCATTAACTTAATGTTATGGATTTGGATGAAAATTAGTCTTTTTACAATGAGCCAATAGAAAATATCCATTAATAAGGGACAACGAGGCAATCTTAGAGACCATCCTGGAACTTCCTCCATTGCAAATTGTAATAATGGGCGAGGCGAGAATGGGCAGACTACATACTCCACCAAGAGGAATTTACAAGGATCTTGGAAACAGCCAAATCGCAGAATATGTAGGGCATACCATAATGGCTGCTAGAAAAGACCACATAACTCCGAAATATATCTTCAACAAGAAATTTGAGACTACAATTAGAGATCGAGAACCCTATGAAGTAAACAAACTGCAACGGGAAATAGTCTGGACACAGATGGATCAAAGACCGAGCAGGGCACAGGAGTGGGAATCTTTGGAAGAGGAACTAGACAGAGTATTCGCTAGGAAAGTACGCTTCGGTATTTCAGTCGGAGGTGTACGCCATCATGCGTTGTGCAAGGATAAATAATGATCGATCCTACAGAAACAAGAGTATTGTCATACTTACAGTCAGGCTACACTTAGGGCACTAGAAGGGCTCAAAGTTACGTCTGCTCTAGTCTGGGAATGTCTACAAGAACTGGGAAGGCTGGCAGAACACAATAAAGTAACTTTGGAGTGGGTGCCAGGACACTGAGGCATAAGGGGCAATGAAAGGGTGGACGAGCTAGCAAGACAAGGCTCGTCTGCTCTATATACTTGGAGCAGAACCCGCCCTGGGAGTAGGTACCTTAAAGCACAATCAGACACCAGGTCGTAGAATGGATGAAACATCCGCACAAGGAGCAATGAAACCTGTTGCCGGGATGTGTTCATGGAGAAACATTCACAAAACCTCCATGCAAAAAAACAGCTGAAACGCTGCTCTCCCTGAGTAGAAATCAGCTCCGAATAATGACGGGTCTCCTCACGGAACATCGTGGCCTGAAGAAATACCTGAATAAAATAGGACTCTACAATGGAGACCTCAACTGCAGACTGTGTGGTAGAGGGACTGAGTCAGCCCTACATGTGATTTGTGAGTGCGAAGCGCTAGATCACAAGAGACAACCGCTTTTTGGAAAGACCAGGTTAGAACCAATGGAGTTCAGCTCAGCACCAGGACCAGTAGGAAAACTGCATAAACTTATGCAGGGATTTAGATTGCTGGAGTGGATACTATAGTTATAATACAGTAGGCCTTAAGGCTTAAGTATTAACGGGGACAACATGGTCGGACGGCTCCTGGAAAAAAAGGGACAACGAGACTAGGATAGGGACTAAAAGCTCTTTATACCCTGTTACCTGATACTTTAGACTGGCTTGACGTCTATTTGATAGGTATCAGCTGACGAAGAAGTGAATCTTAGGTTTAATTTTTTAGTAGTGGCCTGAATTGGCAATCCTGCAAGTCAGGACCGACTTAGTGATATTTTCACTGAATATCTCATTGTTAAAAAGTAATGACTACTTTTGTGAACAAGAAATTGATTCAATATCTAAATGTTCACAGCAAAAATGCTTAACCGAAACAGCAGCGGCACGAGCACCGAGTGAGTATGCCGTCAAAGCATGTGTCAAGATTTATTCATTTTATTCTGGGGGATTTTTAGTTATAACTAGCCGAACACCTGTTCGCTGTTGACACGGCTGACAGTCTAAAGTATCGGGTAATAGAGTATAGGTAACATCCTGAGATAATTGAAGATAGCAGATCAATCTGAAAATTGATTAGACAATGGAAGTCTGAAACAGACCTTTTGACAAAATAAGAAGCAATGTGATAAAAAATCAAGGATGCTTAGGGCACAGGTCTTTTAACAATATATCTTTGAAGTGGGTTCATCACTATACGCCCATAAAGTTTAGCTAACCCTCTGAAGAATTGTTTAAAGCTGTCATCAATAATTGACAAGAAATTGCTGCTCTTTAATTTCCTATAACACGTTACTATCCTCTTACTAAGTTGAATATATCTTTATATTAAAGTTCTGTAGTTTTTTATCTAGCTGATATCTAAGCAACAGCTGATGCTGATATTATAGAAGAGTAGAATTACCATGATGAGCTATTAAAGCTTTTGTCTGCCTTAGTAGACAAATCTGCCATTTTAGTTTCTCCATAAAGTAGGAAAAGTTATTGCGCATGTTCGTAATAGAGGAAATGGTATAAAGGAGCGGTAACCGGCGTATTTCTGCTCATTGGTGTCAGCAGGTCGGTGTAACCTGAGCGAGAATGATAGAAAAAACAACCAGAAACCACCAAGAAGTGCCAAACCCGCAAACTTGTGGCTTCTCACAGGAGCCCTATGTTTATAGGGTTTCGATAGACGTCATAGCCACTATGGCCAAAGAAAGCTACGTGTTGTGATACTTCAAGTCCAGATGAATCTCAAAAAGGGGCGTGTAGTGTGGAAATAAGGATAGAACCGTAGTACCGCAATAGAGGAAATGATAAAGGAGCAGTAACCGGCGAAACACTGTAGGGCTCTTGATGGAAGCCACAAGTGTGCTGGTTTAGCTCTTGCTGGTGGCTTCTGGTTGTTTTTTCATTATTGTTTCTCTACGCCGGTACTCTGTAGCTTACAGATAGAAACTTGTTTCTAACACCATGGCGAACATGACAATCGGGAGGTTTCGGGTGCCTTCCACAACGTGCCTACTTGGCTGACATTACTACGAAGCCACCCGATTCCATAGTACATAGTGCATAGAAACACGTTTCTAGGTTACAGAGTACCGGTGCTGTTACACCATCCTGATGACACCAAATGCGACCTCTATTGCGGACATGTTCAATAACTTAGCCTACGATATTTTAGTATCCTGGACGAGCCAAATAACTTGTTTCGTATTCACTTCAACTTACACCCTGTTAGAAAATCATTTATTTCATTTAATAAATAACAAATGATTTTAGGAGGACAACATTGATTATTTGAAGCTTTTATAAGTATACAATAGAAGAGCAAACAGCATCTTGACGAGGAAATATAGAGCATCAAACAAAAAAGGGGTCACTATGCTTGTAACCGGATCTCCTGTGTTCAGGAATAAGGAACCTATATCTAGAACCGATTTTTTGCCCTTTCCTGCCTACCATAAAAAATACCTTGTCCTCGTGTACACAAGATATCATGATCTCCTAAAAACTCCCATCTCACTTGGGATAATTGCCTCTCTAGAGGAAGTACGTAAGGGACAGTAAATTGCTGTGTACACAAGAACATAAGTGTGTAATTTAATATTCTTTCCATAATAGGGCCCTGAAAAATGTGTTAAGGAAAATTATACCACAGAATAATATACAAATACTTTGACTTTGTACAGCGGCTTTATTAGGATCTTCGTTTATAGTTTTTCATGTTTTACTTCACATACCGACAGGTGAGAGGAGTATTGTGGTCGCGCAAAATATCGATTTTAAGACAATACGCTTTTTTAGCGAATAATGTTATCTGCATAACGAACATCCACGTCACTCATTACGGTCGGTCTTAGTAGGTAATGCTACTGTAATTTTGAGGGTAGCGTACAGTGGGACCAAATCCAAAAAAGCTGGCCTAAAATCGAAAAATCAAGTAACTGATCTGAAATTCCTTACTCAACGATTTTTGAGGTCCCTTCATATTTGCATGACTTACCCTATACTTCACATCGTATTTGAGTCACGCATCATTTTCAAGGTTTTCGGAGTCACTGATTACGAATTTGGTATCCGAATCACGATTTTCAGAATGACAGACACACTATAGTGAACATATACGCCAATCAAATTAGGATTTTTTCTGGAATTAATTCCCAGCAGGCTGGAAACCATCTTAATACCTTTATTGGGTCCTAGATACGTGTAATCTGAGTTTGCACCATCGCAGGTGGTGAGCTAAACTTTTGACAGCCCAAAAACTGTCAAATTTTTGCACTTTTTTTAGTTTTTTGGTTATAGCTGCAAAATGATGCGTCGGACGGAAAATGTTGTTCTATGCAATATTGAAAAGGACTAAATTTTACGTTGAATGACATCTAAAACTGTCAAGTGAGATTAGCGGTAGAGCCTAAATCAATAGTTTCACAGACTAAAAACTGCCAAATTTTTGCACTTTTTTTATTTTTTTGGTTGTAGCTGGAAAATGATACGTCGGACGGAAAATGTCATTCTGTGTCATATTAAAAAGGACTAAATTTTGCGTTGAATGACATTCAAAACTTTCAAGTCCGTTTAGAATTAGAGCCTAAATCAATAGTTAAAACGGTGAATTTTTTTCATTTCAGTGCGAACTAATATTTTGTGGCCATCTAAGACTACATATATTTAAAGCTGATACTCCTATTGAAAAAGCCAATGTAATAAGAGATGTACTAAATAGAATTTTACGTTGCATAGATACCCCAGTTAAATTCAATCATATTGACATATATAATTTTGCTACAATTTCAGATCTGTTTGCTTTTACTTTATCCTTTTGGCTGGACTTCATTTCACCCCTAGTATATGGTCAAGCTATATATCTTTCGAAAGCATTTTACGAGCATAGAACAATTATACCAGACGTAACATCTGAAAATGAAAAAGTTATGCTACTTTGAATTTTTAAGTATTTACTTTACAGCACCCATCGTACATATCTATGAAAAAGATAAGCAACTACACCAATCGCAACTCCTGAAAGTGAAAGATAAAAAAATATATATTTTCCATTTTTTATATTGAATCTACTGGGGAAATGTAGATAAACAACATCAGGTTAGTTCAGCTTGAATTTGGCTTATGCAGGCGCAGTTACTAAATACCTCCTGGAGGTCCAAATGTCCGCAGAAAAAACTCACTATGATATTTCAATACTCTAAAGCAAAAGAGACCCTCAGATAAGATTGTCGCCTGTACGGTCTTTCTCATAGCGTGTCCCGGCAGGCCGCAGAAGATTTTTATTTTGCTCTTTGAAAATGATGATACCTAATTACTCCTCCCGGATTTTTGAGAAATTGAGTTGGCCCCTAGGCCGCCTTAACTATTTTGATGGTTACCCTGATGCGGCATCAGCAGAGAGTACCAAATCAGCTAAGCGGCTTCGCCGTAGAAGCAAGTACTCTTCTGCAAATGTAGAGTTGACTGAATTGATGTATGCAATCGTGCCGAAAGAACAATTTCTCTTCAACGAAAAGAACAAAGGACGGCTTATTTCCATGCTATGTGAGAAGCTGCTACAGCATGGGCTTAAAGTAGGGCAAAGTGTTGAGGATGCTGACACCCTTTTTGTCGACACTGCCATTGAATTCACTGGTAAATGTGCGACGGTCATTATAATTGGGGAGGACACCGACATATTGATCCTATTAACCGCCGAAGCACCAAATTCGTCCAACATTTTACATGCGATCAGTGGATGTGATACAACCTCTGCATTCTATCGTCAAGGTAAGTTGAAGTTTGTCAAGCTTCTTCAAAAGAACACGACATTGCAAGACACTCTCAGGGTCTTCCATGATGAAGATGCAGATCCTGAGGTTCTCATTTCAGCAGGTCATCCGTTCTTGGCAGTCCTCTATTCGCCTAAGGCAGATGTGACCTCCTTGGACCAAATCCGTTACGAGATATTTTCTCAGTCTCTAATAAACCCAACTTGCGAGCTGGCTTCCCTACCTCCAACAAATGCAGCTGCCCCTGAACATATTCTGCGGGCGTACCTTCAGATCGAGGGCTGGTATGATAGACCGAAGGATCCTCTTAGCTGGGGTTTGAGGAGAACGGATCTTGACCTTATTCCCATCACAAATACGAAGGAGCCAGCTCCAGCTAAAATTCTTAATGCTGTGTCTTGCGAATGTACAAAGGAGTGCACAGGGAAGTGCAGCTGCCGAAAAGTAGGCATAAAATGCTCAATAATATGCCTCAATTCCAACGGCCAATCATGCTCTAATTCAGCACCCTTTGAGGATGACATTGCCGTAGAATCAGAAAAAGTTGAAAATAGTTCCCTTGAAGATCATCCAGCTGAAGAGGACCTCAATATGGAACCGCGCTTTCCGAGCTTTTCAGTAACTTTTTTTTATTTTGGCGAGCTTCTCTGGCTCCGTGATTATCAAAAAACAAAAAAATCATATATGCCTCAAACTTTTCAGTCATTTTGGAGGTTCCATATCATATTGACATCTGAAAAAAGACCTGGCAGCATATAAATTAATTTGTTGTATGCATAATAGAATGCCCACTGACCTGTGAAGGAAGACCTAGCGACATAAATCACCATTTTAGGTTCATCCAAACCTTGCCTTGCCTATTACTGAAACTAATTGACATATTAGTATTGCTTTAGATCAGTCTGTATAGTCTGGTAACTACACAATTAACTTTTATGAAATTTGAACATAGTATTTGCTATCGTGGCGAAGATGTAAGACGCGTATAGTTTTTAAAAATCGTGTCAGTGGCGGCGCAGCAATGTCAAAACACTAAAAATACAAATTTAAAATTCGCATTTAGGAGATTTGAGGGTTCCTGATCGTTTTCTACTTTCTTTTAAAGCGGGAAACATTTGACGGTCTGGGAGTAGGGGGTTGTGAAACTAAAAAAATTATCACTGCATAGTAAAGGAATGACAAAATATACTTCTTAGTTTTATACCTTAGAGCTTTGAAGTTTTGTTTCTGCTGATTAGTCTACCGGTAGCGTTCAGATTTTAACAACTATAAGACGAACAATTTTTCATTATATAGGCTCCAAAAAATATCAAAATCTCAAAATCCGATATTTTTGCAATCACAGTACTTTCGTAACTTGTGGTGTGATAAATGAAGGCATAACTTCCACATACGTTTTCTGGATTATTAGAAAAGATGCGGTAACAATTCATTTTCACATTTCCAAGAAGTTGTTTACCCACCAAGTTCCGAAATCAATACGTAGTGACAGATCTCTGAGGTAACGTATTTCATTCACCTATAAATTTAACGAGTCGTTCCACCTCAGTCTGATAAAGACGTAAACAGCACATAAATAACAAGTTCATTGGCATCAATATTTCATAGCACGGTAAATCAATCTCTAGAGACCACTTCACACATTGCCGCTTTTCGAGGGATTTGATTCCCGAGGGATAAGGTGCAGAAGCAAATAAACGTCTTCGCTTTCACAAGTGTCTCAAGCCGTCAGACAGGGTGTTAAAAACAATGGAGCCAAGGTTATTGACTGTACTTTCCACATCTTCTCGGTTTTCATAGCGAATCTTTTACCACAGCATAATAAACAACCAGCACAATAACTCAAGTTGGCGGAAATTACACGCGCATCCCCACTTTTGGATGGGTTTTCTGTAGGGATGGTAACGGTACTTCTACACTAATAGTACTAATACCCAGTTTTTTTTGTCATCGATACTTTTTGAGGCATTTGGATGCTCTAAGGTCGTACTAGGTAATGCTGCTATAATTTTGAAAATATGTGCATTGGCGGCGGAGTAGTTAGCAAAAAACAAAAAAGTCAAACATTCTTCAAACTTGGTTTTTAGGCGTTTTAGGGGTTCCTGATCATTTTATATTTTTTTGGATGGGGGTAAAATTTGGGGCGATTCCATTTTTTTCATCCAATCGGCCGGACTGTAACACTAAATCACGTGTTTCTCATATATTAAAGGAAAATATTTTAACAAAATAATCAACCCCCGCCCCAAAATGGATAATTTGAAGTATTACAACATTATGTTCTAACAATAACTGCACAGCACATTACACCTTAAATTGAACCAAGATCGATGTATTTGTTACTGAGATTAATCAGTGAGAAAAATACCGACAGACCAACAATGGCGATGGTAATGCTCCCTCGACTTATGGTGCGGGAAAGAAGTCTACAGATATGGGAATCGTCAAATTAATATAGTCTGTAAAGCTCAAAATATGCGGTAAACGAAAGTCTTGTATGAATACAAAAAACCACTCTCCTAATTTTAGCTTACCTAAGAAAAAGAAAATAGTCAGTTACACCTAAAGCACATAAAAACGAAGTTAGGAGCAGCTTTGAAAATTGTCCGCTTTTTTGCTAACTACAATAGTTTTTAAAAGTGTGGTGTGATGTAGTATCGCACCACAGAATATTGCACTTCAAATTTTATTAAAATTGTTGCGGCAGCTATTGAGATTCATCATCATCATCATAGTCACAATATCTTAAAAGACATGTTGTGAACTCGTAAAATGCATTTACCCATTTTACGAGTTTCTATTGGGATATCTTTAGACGGTATCTACTGGTTCATCCGCCTTTAGGGGCAATTTCTCACTCCAAGGACAAGAAGGTGTCCTGACACTTTTCAACCCATCCACCCAAAGCTCTTGGTTGAGAAGAGGTTACTGTTTATACCGACAGTAGTTCGGTTCCTCTTAGTCGCCTTTTACGACACGCAGGATATACGATGGAAGATATTCTAACCTGCCCCACACGAGGGATTGAGATTAAGCGGTGACAAAAATGGCAGCAGACGGGCAGACAGGACAACGAAAATATGACAGCGGGCTTAGATACTGTGTATCCTTGACGATCTGATGGCACACATGTACGATATGATATTAAATTTCTAAGCTCTAATCAGCGAAAAGCACGCAATCTACAATTTTGTCGGTGGTTGTAAGGAAAAATCTTGTAGCACACAGTTCATAAACCTTCTAGCTTTGTTAGTAAAATTTTGAATACCTTCATGAATCTGGTAGACAAATAATCGAGTATTCAACAATCATGTTAAGCCGCTATTAGAGGGCCAATAAAACGATCAATCAAATGAAATTTGGCACCATTCGAAAATGTGTAATTAGTTTTGCGTCACAATAGAGAAAGGATTTTCATGTCCTTTTTTATTCAATGACATGTGCGTTGTAGTTCACACGAGTGCGTTGGCACAGAGAAAAAGAATTTAGTTAATTTCGATATGTTATTGGTTCAGTGTGGTGACCTGCTACGGTCAAGCTTATAACAAAAAACTGTGCTGTGGTTCTTCCAACTTCGGAGCTATTCTTCAATTGAGTGTACTTGCATTAATTTTATTATTAATCGATAATGTAACAAAAATTTCAATAATCTTCTGATGGGTTCCTGTTTCCATATTACACAAATTTCGACTTATGCAGTTGAATAAGCAATAACCAAGAAAATTATGATCGCGAGGTTGGGTTCACCTTGTATACAAAAAAAGATAGCAGAAAATTGATCATTTTGGGCAAAACTAAACAACAACGAAATTATTCTAGGATCAAAAATCAAGCCTCCAGTTTTTGATTAAATGTTAAGATACATGGTAATGAATTCATTAAGATTTTCACATAAAAGTGGCCATATCTCTGATAATACCCTGCATAACCTGATAAAATCCTATATTTGAGGAATAGGGAAAATGAGCACAATTCAAATTCGGGATAATATATAGGGCGTTTCATTTGAAAAATCACAAGCTTGGTAACTTTATAAATAACCCTGTATATTATAAAATAATTTTTAAATGTAAACCTTAGCCAAAAGAGTCCCTAGCTTTACCTACAAGTATTATTTGATAGTCTTTTGTGTATCTCTCATAATAATGGCGGTACCAAACGGAGTATAAGTTGATCACTCTGTAGATATAGTTCAAAGCAAATGCGATATCCATATAAAAACTAATTGATAACATAGCCAACAGAGATCTTACTTTGGAGCCAGTTAAGTGCTAACAGTTCAAGGTAGTAAAATAAACGACAAAGACCTGAAGGTTTTCACAGACAGCTGAGACAGCGAAATCAGTTCTGCTGCAGAATGTAATGGAAGCTCTAATTCGAGGTGCCCAACAAGGGAGCGAAAAGGTATTAGAAATACAACTTTCGCGGGTTTCAGAAAAAACCCATTTCCGTGATTTCTGACTTGGATTGCGCTTGATATATCAGTGTACGTTAGCGTACAGCTTTTGATAGATAGAATACCTTTTACACTGTGCAAAAATAAAAACTGTCAATTATAGTGCACACTTAGGCCCAGTTTCATAATCCTTAGTTAACTAGTGGTTGAAAGAAAACTTGTGGTTAGCGAAAGCAATCCATTTCATAATCGCTAGTTTATTTCAAAAGCTCTGGTTAATCAGCGATTAAGTTAGACCAAGGATTAAGTATGGGTTATCTTGACGTTTGTTGTGGTCAACCGATAACAGATGAGCTTGCTTTGCTTGCTTCTACATGTAGAAAGCCCTGAAATGGCAATAAACATTGCCGAAAGCTTGGCTGTTAGCACCAGAGTCTCCTCCATGCTGTGATCCAGTCTCTTTTTCAAAATTTTGGCCACAACCCCAAGATTTTCTCATCTAAATTCAGTTTTTTGGCCATAAGCTTACCTTGTATAATTCTGTTTAGGTATATCATAATACCCTCATACCTGCATATGAAATAAGGTAACTAACTTTACGCATTTACTTAATTTTCAAGTAACAGCAGTGTGGCTTATATGAATCGTTGTTTCTTTTTGAAGGCGTCTCTGTTTTTACGCAAAAATAATCGAGAATCAAGAGTAGGCCAAAATTATAGATATTATGACACTCTAACCTCGGAATGGGAAACAGTTTCCATACAGAATTAATTCAGGTTAACCTGTTTGATGTAGTTTGTAGCTTAGGGAAATACCTATATCTCGTGTAGGACGGGTATTTTTTTCACTTCCCACACCGATAGGTGTGATTGTGATTGCGAAGATTTTCGATTTTGATATAATACGCTTTTTGGGCATCTTACGATAACCACATAACGATAATCCACGTCATTCATTTCCGACGGTCTGTCTGTCCGTCGGTCTGTCTGTTTGTCTGTATGTCTGTTGGCGTTTTTCTACCCTCGTAATCTGAGTAACCGCTGCGTGGATTATGATGAAATTTGGTTAGCGGGATGATGTGGAGTCGTACTAGGTAATGCTGCTATAGTTTTGAAAATCCGTGGTTGGCAGGGTAATTAGCAAAACAGAAAAGCTTCAAATATTTCTTAAACTTCGTTTCTGGCATTTTTGGGGTTCCTAATAATTTTCTACTTATTTTGGATGGGGGTGAAATTGGAATAGTTGTGGGGTAGGGGACTGTAAAACTAAAAAATTGTTGTATCCATGATAGGATGTCCACTGGCCTGTGAAAGGAATAACTAGCAGCATAGTACACTTTTATAGGTCCATCCGAACATTGCCTTGCCTGTTATAGAAACAAAGGGACTTTTTCTGATGTGCACATACGAGTATTGCTTTATGTTTTTTATTGATACCTTTTTGACTACCGCCCATAGATTGATGTTTTCCGACATAAATAACAAACAAACTGTTTTGCAATCAACTTCCGAAATTTCTAATTTTTAACAGTACTGGCACTTATAAAAGCAAGTATAGTATTTATACGTGCCCCTCTTTGAAAGAATCTCCGATAACACATATGGAAAAATAACAAACAAACACCAAAGAAAGCTGCCAGCAATTACCATACAGTTCTGATATGAAAGAGCGCAGAATCAGGATTATTACTGCCTTTAGAAGATACGAGACTAAAAAAAATTGTGAGGTATTATAGTTGATACCTTATGTACACCTATACCCTGCCACAAGACTGAGCCTTCTAGGGGTGGCATTATTTGTATCTTGCAAAGAAATGAATAAATCTATATGATTCTGTATTGTGTACCTGAAATTGATTGTAATGAAATTTTGACACAGTATAATCACCGTAGGGAGGCATATGGTTCTTAGAAATCGTATCAGTGGCGGCGCAGCAATAATCAAAAACTAAAAACATACAAACAGCTCAAAATTGGTTTTTAAATGGTTTGGGGGTTTCTGATGGTTTCGCTTCGTCCAGTTGAAGCTTGCAGAATAGGAACTGTGTTGTTCTAGTTCCTTCGAAGAAAGATGAGAGCAACTATTTATGAGAATTTTTGTATCGGATATTTTTTGTGGGTGGGAGGACGATGATCTAGTTACAAAGGGATCTCAGAAAATAGCTTCATGCATTGGGAAAATAATAAAATGGGATCACCATTATGAGTTGGAACTATAGTCTGTCCACTGAAGAAAAGGAGTAAAAAATTATTTCAAACCCATATTTTGGGACTTTACTCGGATAGATCGAACTTAATTTTTCTGTCTATAATAACATCACTGCTCTCAGTATGCAGTTTTGTAGACGGTGTGCATATAACCCTTGACCATACAGTAAAAATGTACATATATTGTGCATGGTTACTCCGTTTGTTCGGTGGATAAGGTATAGTAACTTAACTCCATTAATTTACTTGACCCTGAATTTCACAATTTATTAGAACTTTTATTGATAGTTTATCAACCAGCGCCCATAGATTGATGTTGCCCGTTATACAGAACACACAATTGCATATCAACATGAACATTTATTTTTAATCCTGTAAACATATAATAGAACTATAAAAGTAACATGAATACAATAGAAATGGAAAAAACATACTACGAGCACCATTGCAAATCTCCTATTGTAAGTCTGCCGCACTTAGCTAAAAGCTTTTTCACGCAGCTCTTCAATGATTTTATTACTGAATCATCTCCAAAGGTTTTGCGAAGCAGACCCTCAACACAGTTCACGCGTTCATCATGAGTCGGTCCAACCAAAAGCCTTCCAAATGTTGTGACGTCCACGGATTTTGCGGCACACTGATTGTATGCGCCTGCCAATGCAATGCCTCGAACAGGAGGGTCGGTGATCTAAAACATAACAACACTGTTAGTAGAAACTTAGATTAGGTTGGTTTATTTTCAATTAGGTTTACCCTAATTTAGATTGGGTCTCGGAGAGTAATCATAGCGTTATATGCAGCACTGGTACTATAAATTTGACACAGTATTACCACAGCATACCAAACAACCAGCAGAATATCTCTGAGGATTTCCTATATAAAAATGGTTCCTACATAATGTGACCTTTTTTTTCTTGAACCCCCGAGAGCCGTCAGCACTGCAGCTCTTATGGGGGGACGATAATGCGCGGTAGGCATTGCCGCGTGCCGTTCTATTGGCTCCAAAGACAAAGACAAGTAGGGTCACTCGCCGTGCCAACTTTGATATGAGTCTCACAAATGCGAGCCGCCTCGAATTCAGAGGGGTTCCCTTCGTGCGACCTCGTTTACTGTGCTTACAGGGAATCCGACTGTGCGATAATTGTCGAGTCAACGGTCGACGTTCACTTTACTTATACGGGGGTCAATAGAAATGAATTCTATAGTATAGATAGAATATAATTTATTATTCAATAAATCATTCAACATAATAACTGCAGATGCAGCTACTGGGGTGTCAAATAGCTCAAGGAGTATTATAGACCATGTTTTGTCAGATAGTGTAGTGAGCAACTGGTCACTGTCAAAACCGATACCCAATTTAGAAATAGCCAAAGTGATCAACACGTCTAGTGGTGGAATTTAGAACCCAATGTTGTATGTGTGCCCATGGTAACCAGATTCTTTTAGCATGCATGTGTACCAACTCAGAGAGAATGAAATCAAACACAGAAATGTTATGATATGGTTTTTTTTATTATTTGTTCCTTAACATTTGTTTTGTATTTATTAATCATGAGTGCTGAGTGTTTGGTATGGTTTTATTACTTGATTCTTGTACTTATCAAATCATGAGTGCTTTGTATTTCATATATTTTACTGGTGAAGTATTTATATTGATATGTTGACATATACGATTCAAAATGTCTCAATAATAGTGGTAAACTGG